>OV702279.1:421481356-422081356 GCA_916181665.1 Avena sativa | reverse complement strand
CCGAGATATCCCTTGCAGCCTTATATTGCCTTGGACACATCCTATTACCTATTGTTTGGTAGATAGTTGGACTTGCGCGTCGTAGTCGCTTGCTCAAGTGCTGTTGCGTGTCGTCCAGTACCACAGCTGTTGGAAGGCTGCCATATGCTTTATGTTGGAGATGATCATGGCTTTAATTATTGTTTAACAACTAAAATGGAAAGTAGGTAAATGCAGAGGCACCAGTGGGTAATAGACAATATTTGGATTTTAACCGCTCACTGGTGTCCCGTAGGACCCCGAGTTCTTGACACCTGTTCCGAGATCGAGCGCGCTAACCACAGGTGGGGTGTGTGGGCACCCCCATCGATTTAGTACCTGATTCCAAGTACTGTATTGGGGGCCACAAAGTAGTTTGGGGCTTTATTACTATCCTGTACTTATGCCATGCTTTACTGCTTTATTTACGATTGCGCGTGGAGCGCCTGTACTGTTTAGGAAAGCGGAGTGTTTTCGCGGTATCGACAAGCCCAGTCACACTTTCGGGTTCCCAGTCGTTTACAGCCATTGACGCAAACCCTGAGTCCGTCTCGGAGACCGGCCGACTTCGTTGCGGGTAGCTTAGTGGGGTGGCCCCCATGTACTTGCTTTGGGTCTGGGAAACGTCATGACTTAGGCCCCGCCGACATACCGATGGGTGTATGTTAACTGATCTGGCAAAAAGGGTCGAAGTGCGTGTGGATACTTTGGTGCACCCCTGCAGGGTTAAATCTTTTCGAAAAGCCGTGTCCGCGGTTATGGACGACTTGGAGCACAGTTCTCGATCATAGACATCTATAACTAAAGTTTACTGTTATAAATTGACTTGTATCCGATATGACTAGTAATCAGCTTCAACTACAACGGAATGGCTAAATAAAAGAACCAACAACTGCTGGGTTTGGGATATCTCATGCTTATTGTATCTGACTAGTAAGTGTTGCAACTACAACGGAATGGTTAGCTAAAACTGCCCACTGCTTATTATATCAGGATAACCATCTATACCTGACTAGTAATTGCTGCAACGATAACTGAATAAATAAAACTGACAACTGTGTGAGTTCCTCGGTTGACTTCCTCGTTTGGTCTCGAGGGGGAAATACCAGGATGGGTATGTTTGGTGGTAGCATCAGGTTGGTTCCAAATAGGACTTTCTTATCCCTCTCTGGTAGCCGACAGTTATATCGAGTCTCTATAGGTTGTTTAGTGCATGCTGCGCTGCCGCTCAGTCCACCATACCTATGTAGGCGAGGACCGCCAAATTCTAGCCTCGCCGTGTACTAGCCTCAGTACTGACCGCTCTCTCTTTTTCCTTTGCCCTTTGTCGGCACCCCTTTTGTTTAAGCAGGTTTTGAGATCGACGTCGTTAGCAGGGTTACCCTTCCGGCTTGGCCTGGGCAGGGTTATGGACGCCAGTGGTTATTCTTCAGGGCTCTTAGCTCAATTTGCATCTTGTCCGTACTCGGACGCTATATCGTTTTAAAGGTGATTTGGATCTTTGTATTGTACCTCTGTATTCTTGACTCATTGAGTCGTTGTTGGATATATGTTTTGTGGGTTCCATCGAGGACCATTGTGTAATGATATTACTTCGTTTTCCACCCGCACGAAAGTGCCTGGTGGGCACCTTTGAATCGTTTCTATACGGGTTTGGCGGGAAGCGCTAAAACTTGCATAGGGCCGATTCTGAGGGTGTTACAGGTGCCAGAACGGAATTTCTGGATCCGAATCTTGGTTTCTGGTGGCGGCGGCGGAGCGGAACTCTTTCTGGAAAACTATTGACCCCCCTTGGTTTTTAGGTCGAAAGGCAACTTATAGGCGCAGAGGGAGGCCGAGGGGGTGCCTGGGGTGGCTGCACCCCCCAGGCGCGGCCAGTGGTGGGCCCGCACCTGGCATGGGTGTGGGCCCCCCAGGCTCCTTCTCCGTCTCGTCTTCTGGATCCGTGGATCTTCTGGTGAAATATAATTTTTGGCATATTTTCCGGGATTTTTCCTGATAGTTGATTTTCTGCACAAAAACAAGACACCAAGGTAATTCTACTGAAAACAGCGGCAGTCCGTGTTAGTTGTATCCAAATCACACAAGTTTAGAGAAGAAACAATAGTAAAGTGTTCGAGAAAGTAGATACGTTTTGGACGTATCACCCCTGCCGACTCGGCCCCTCTTCTTTATGGCCGAGTTCCGCGCCGCTGGTGCCCCTCCTTCTTATCCTTCCTCACAACTACCCAAACTAACCCTCCCGAAATCCCAATGATCTCCCTAGTCGACACCATTGTTTTCGTCTCCCTCCTCATCTCGATCTCGTTAGATCTCAGCGCCCACAACTACTACCATTGGTGCCACCTCTTCACCATCCACCTCGGCTGCTGCGGCCTCCGCCACCACCTAGATCCATCCTATCCTCCGCAGCCCGCTGATCCTCGCTGGGTGAAAGATGATCTCGCCATCATCCAGTAGATTTACACACACATATCTACGAGCTCTTCAATATGGTTTCCTCCGATGACGCCACCGTTGCCGAGCTCTGGGCCTCCCTTCAACAGTTGTTCCAGGAAAACTCTGACGCGCGCATCAACGCGCTCAAAACCGAGCTATGCACCACAACTCAGGGCGATGCCCCGGTCATCGTCTTCTGCCAGCGGATCAAGGCCATTGGCGACGAACTCCATGAACTCGGCGATCACGTTGAGGACCGCACTCTCATCAACGCCCTTCTCGTCGGCCTCGGTGGATCAGCTCGAGAAGTAGCAATCCTTCATCCCCATGCTCAAGCCCTACCCCACCTTCAAGGAGGTCCGCTCCCTCCTCCAGCAAGAAGAGAAGAACTAGGCTCGCAAGGCGCAATGGGAACCGCGGGTGTTTCACGCTGACGCCCCCTCTACCGTAGCAGCAATTCACGCCCCCGGGGCTGTCACGGCAACCTGCTACGCCTCCACCTCCTTCTGCGGCCACTGCGGATCCCCAACCGCCCTCTGGCTGGCGTCCAAGCCCCAACTACAGGGGCAAGAACCCGATCTACTGGCCTTCTTAACCTATCCTTACCGGCCCTGCACCTGCTCCGCCATCAACCGCTCCATCGCCCCCCAGCTCCAGCACCGTGGTCTCCTCAGCACGACCCCTGGACTGGCCTTGTGCAGGCTTGGTCGATGACCTGTTTGGCCCCCTCGCCGTATGGCGCCTCTCCTGCATACACAGGCACGTGGAGCCCTGGTCTTCTTCCAGCCACTGGCTCCCCGGCCTCCTCAGATCTCAGCCACCAGCGCACGTCTACACTGCCACCGCTACACCACCTCCTGGTGCACCAGGACTCCTGCCAAACTACTACAACATGCAGGCTTCGTACGCATACAACCAGCTACAACCTCTCCCCTACGTCAACATGCAAGCTCCTGGCCCCTCTGCTCCTCCACAGCAGTCAGCCTAGGACCAAGCCGCCTTCATCAACACCATGAACAATTTTACCCTACATAACAAAGGTACGGATTAGATTCTCGATTCTGGTGCATCCTCGCATATGTCTTCCAATATGAATTTGCTGTCAGCTTGTTTTCACTCTACCTTCTCCACAGTAACTATTGGCGATGGCTCCACAATCCCTGTTTCTTGCACTGTTCGCTCTTACATACCTTTCCCTTATGCCAACTTTCTTCTTCGCAATATTCTTGGTGTCCCTTCCTTAATCAAAAATCTGATTTCTGTTCGACAATTCTGCATTGATAATAAAGTTATCTTGGCTTTTGACCCTTTTGGTTTGTCTGTGAAGGATCTGAAAACGGGGAGGTTCTCGCTCGGTACAATAGCACTGGCGAACTTTTTCCTCTGCATGGCACACCCACATCCACCCCCCGCGCCATGCTTGCATCAGTTGATCTGTGGCGTCGTCTAGGTCACCCCAATAAAACCACTCTGTCATCTATGCTTCAAGATTTTAGTATCCCTAGTTCTCCTGCTCTTCATGATCCCTCTCTTTGTAATGTTTGTCAATGCGGCAAACATGTTAGATTACCCTTTGGAACCTGTACTACCATTAGCACTTTTCCTTTTGAGCTACTTCATTGTGATCTATGGACCTCTCCAATACCCAGTGTTTCTGGTAATAAATATTATCTTGCGATCTTGGATGATTATTCTCATTATATTTGGACTTTTCCTATTCGTGCTAAATCTGATGTGCATGCAATTTTTACCAATTTTCGGCAGTATGTTCTTACTCACTTTGGCTTGCCAATTTGATTTATTCAATGTGATAATAGTCGTGAATTTGATAATACTCAAAACCGCAACTTCTTTCTCTCTCAAGTCATTCTTCTCTGCTTTTCATGTCCTTATACTTCTGTCCAAATGGTAAAGTTGAACATTCTCTTCGTTCCATTAACGACATTCTTCGCACATTGTTTTTACAATCTTATCTTCCTTCTCATTTTTGGGTTGAAGCTCTTCGCACAGCCACGCTACTTATAAACATTCGACAAACCAAAACATGCCCTCTTTACTCGCCTTCTCGATCTCTTTTTCTTTCTCACCCTCACTACTCCTTTTTGCGTGTTTTTGGCTGCCTATGTTTTCCCAACATTGCCTCTACCGCCTCAAACAAACTAGAACCACGCTCACTACCTTGCATTCATATTGTTCTTTCTGATGATCACAAAGGATATCGTTGCTTTGATCCATCTTTTGGTCGTGTTCTTGTGTCTCGCCATGCCACATTCGATGAAAATACTTTTCCTTATGCTGCCACCAAAACCACCCGACATACCCAACCAACCAACCAACCCCACCAACAAAACCTCTTCCTTAGTTCATCCTGCCGTCATCTCTGTCGCGGCAGATTTTCCCCTGTTTCTCTGCCGTGATAGCCTTTTCCCCTGTTTCTCTGCCGCGGCAGCCCTCCGCCGCATCCCAGTCTCCTGCCACGGCAGATTTTTCTGCTGATTCGTTGCCGTGGCAGCCTGCCGCTACCAACACTTCTGTCACGCCAGATTTTAGCGCCACTTCTTTTCCGCGCCAGACCCCCAAACAAACCACTCCCTCCTACTCCGAGTCAACCACCAAATCACCCACCCCTACCATCGAGACCTCTTCCACACCACCTCTACCACCCAATGTTTTACCTATTCAACCACCCACAAATGATCATGTCATGTGCACTCATGGCAAACAAGGGTTTCTTCTCCCTACTAGACGCCTCAACCTCACAGCAACCACCACAATCTCCCCTATACCCACATCCTATAAACGGGCTCTTCTTGATCCTATTTGGCTTTCCGCTATGCGTGATGAATTTGATGCGCTTTAGCAAAATAATACATGGACTCTTGTTCCAAAACCATCTAGTGTTAATGTTGTTTTAGGAAAATGGGTTTTTTGACATAAGTTTCACGCTGACAGTACTCTTGCTCGTTACAAAGCTCCATGGGTATGTCGTGGTTTTTCTCAGCTACATGGCATTGATTTTGATGAGACTTTCTCTCCCGTTGTTAAACCAAGTACTATTCGTGTAGTCTTAGTCTTGATGTTTCCTCCTCTTGGTCTATTCACCAACTTGATGTTAAAAATGCTTTTCTTCATGGCACACTAAATGAAACAGTATATTGTCAGCAACCCTCTGGTTTTGAGCATCCCTCTTCACCCAAACTTGTTTGTTTAATCAAAAAATCTCTTTATGGTCTCAAACATGCTCCTCGTGCCTGGTTTCAACGTTTTTCCACCTACATTAAAAAAACATTGGTTTTATTTCCTCCAAATCTAATTCCTCTCTCTTTTTTTTTCGATCTTCTGAACACAATGCCTATCTTTTACTTTATGTTGATGATATAGTTCTCATTGCTAGTTCTGATTCTTTTCTCAACCATATAATTTCTTCTCTTGATTGTAAATTTTCCATGACTAATCTTGGTCCTCTTCGTCATTTTATTGGAATTAATGTTTCTAGGACTAAGTCTACACTCTTTCTTTCTCAACGTCAATATCTTTTAGATTTGCTTTCTCGTTCTGGAATGTCTGATTGTCAACCCTCTCGTACTCTGACCGACATTGGTGCTAAATTGTCAGCTGATGGTGATCCTATTTCTGACCCCACTTTCTATCGCAGCATCTCTGGTACTCTCCAATACGCCACCCTTACTCGCTGACGCGGCTCCGTTGTAGAGCGTCATTGGGATACCCCAAGAGGAAGGTATGATGAGCACAGCTGTGGATTTTCCCTCAGTTATGAAACCAAGGTTATCGAACGAGTAGGAGCAAGGAAATAACTCCTAGGTGTTATTAGTAACTTGGAAACCTGCACAACATAAACTCAAGACTTTGCCCCAACTTACAGTGAGGTTGTCAATCTCAATGGTTTGCTAAAAACAAAGAATTAAACGTATAGTGTGGAAGGTAATGGTTTCTTGTAAAAAGTAAACGGTAACAGTAGATGATGTAACAATGGTAAAGATTGGACCGGGGTCCACAGTTCACTAGAGGTGTTCTCCTTAAGATAAATAACATAACATGCTGGGTGAACCAATTACAGCGGGGCAATTGACACGACTGAGCAAGGCATAACTATGAAAATACTAGACACCATGATTCCTATGAAATTTGATTGGGCATTACAACAATATACATAGATCGCCATCCAACTGCATCTATGACTAATAATCCACCTTCAGGTTATCATCCGAACACCCTCCAGTATTAAGTTGCAAGCAACGGATAACTTCATTAAGCAATGTGTGTAAAGTAAACAATACAATTGTTCCATAAACAAAAGATTGTTGTTTTCTCCCTAGTGGCAACAACACATCTACAACCTTAGAGATTCATGTCACTTCCCCAGATTTAATAGAGGCATGAACCCACTATCGAGCATAAATACTCCCTCTTGGAGTCACCAGCATCTACTTGGCCAAGATAGCTACTAGCAACGGAGAGCATGCAAGATCACATACAACAACAAACATGATAGAATCAATAATCAATATGACATAGTATCTCAATATCCATCAGATCCCCGCAAACACAACATGCATGATTACAAATAGATAATCTTGATCATGAACGGAGCTCACAAGATCTAAACATGCATGTTTGCGAGAAGGTGGCTCTTGGATAAGTTGGTGTTCTTCATGTTCCTACAAGTGCTCAATTTGCTGATATTTTTACCAAAGGGCTACCGACTTGATCATTCACCGACATACGCTCCAGTCTCAACATCGTTACTCCTGATGTTGAGAGTGCGTAGATATTAGAGTATAGGTCGATTAGGGTTAGGCCCTTTGAGTTGTAGTCTATATCTATTAGTCCTTGGAGGATAAGTCTTGTAATCTATATAAACAGCCCTTCGAGGCCTCAATCAATACACCTATTATTCTCTCAATATCTCAAACTATCATTATCGTGTCCTTCAATTTTCTTTATTTCTTCTCTTCTCCAGTGTTACGAGCTAGACTCGCGGTCTACCTTTGCTTATATATGCAGGCTAGACCTCACCATGGTGTGCAACTTAAAAACCAACCTGAAGACTAATATTAATCCTACACGGACAAGAAAAACCTAGTTTAAACTGACACTGGTTCTAAACCGAATAGTACTCAAACGTACACCTACATAGCTGACCCTATTAGCACTAGAAACGGACAAAGGACTACACTCAGGATTTGCTAAGAAAAGCAACTCGACTAGGAGTTGGGTACGACATGTACCAAAAACTCCAAAAAATATCATAATCAAAATTATTGCTAACAATCTCTCCCTAATTTTGTCTCCTGGTCTTTCATGATCCTCTGATTTTGAATCCTCGTAGATCTGCGTCTTGTCTAGGTCTCACACCACGACAAGTCTAATTGGCTCTTCCAAATTTGAACTTGACGAATTTACGTAACAACTCAAATATGATCCGGACTACCCAGCCATGCTAGCAAACCGTAGAACACGTCGTCCATCCTAGCGCAATACATGCCGACTACCTTGTGGACTATGCCACCCACTCCAGCCTCATGTAGAGACAGGTCCACATTGAAGAGGCTCCTCTTCACTGGTTTACCGCCCCTTCACACTTAAACTTGATCCTCTCGTTGAGACATGTAGACGACCTGATTGAGGCACGCAAATTGCTTCTTCGTCCATATAATAAATAGTCCCTCAACCTTCATTCACTTCAATTGCTTCAAATTGTCACAAAGACAAGCATTTGGACACAACGACGAATGAACGTGCTACCTTGCACACACTTCACTCCTTGACTCATACTTTTCTGGATGATGATCCTGACAAGATTCAACAGCACCACACCCCGTTACCACCGCACTCATCAACAATCATCCCCATCCATCACCTTGTCGACGACACCTCGCCTGCCTTCTTCTTCCTTGTTGCTCCTCCAAATGACGATCGCCCATCGCCTCACTGATGACAGCATGCTTGCCATCTCCACCCGGTCGCCCTCCCCGAGGCGCTAGTCGGGTCGCCTCCTCGGGGCATGCGTGGTTTCAAATCTTCAACCTCTCTCTGATACCAATTGTT
This sequence comes from Avena sativa, assembly GCA_916181665.1. Lineage (NCBI taxonomy): Eukaryota > Viridiplantae > Streptophyta > Magnoliopsida > Poales > Poaceae > Avena > Avena sativa. The sequence goes on along the minus strand of OV702279.1, from coordinate 422,072,830 downwards.
AGAATTCGCCCACCGGATCAATCACATTAAACTAGACTAACACACGCACGAGAAAACTTGTAGCCATGGGCACATATCGTGCCCTTGAATTTTCTTTATTTCTTATCTTCTCCGGTGTTACAAGACCCGCGGTCTACCCTTGCTTATATATCCAGGCTAGACATCACCATGGTGTGCAACTTACAAACCCTACATGAAGACTAATACTAATCCTACACGGACAATAACAACCAAATTTAAACCGACACTGATTCTAAACCGAATAGTACTCAAACGTACACCTACCTAGCTGACCCTATTATCACTAGAAAGGGACAAAGTACTACTCACGGTTTGCTAAGAAAAACAACTCGACTAGGACTCGGGTACAACATGTACCAAAAACTCCAAAAAAAATATCCTAATCAAAATTATTGCTAACAGAAGACACCAGAGGTGCTGGTTCCACAAGGTCATCTTTCTTATTTTGTATGCAGGTCCCTAGAGTGGCCATCTACTGGATTGCCGACTTCGGAGCCCTCTGGTAGGGCGCGGTCGACTTCGCCAACGTGGTCTTCCATCACGCCAAATCCGGAGGTGTTGCGAAGGTGCTCCTCCTCACTATTGGGGATGTGAATGGCCCGCCACCATGAATGGAGAGTTGGATGGGGCCGTTGACGAGGAGAAGGATCGTGCCACCACCTGTTCTTAGAATGTTGTTAGATCTGGCGACAAGGAGAGGCGCCAATCCCCTCTCCACCGGTGAGCTTCCATGGACGGTTTCAAACCCACTGTGAGAGCCTGTTAGGGCTCGAGCAATCAGCGGAGGCGGTCCAGCTTCCTCCCTATCCACGTGATGAGGTCGGGCTGCATGCAGAAAAGAACTGGACCATCCCCGTCTCTGGGATCATCTGTGTTGTAGGTTCAGGAGTTTGTGAGACCGGGTGGCTTATCCTAGCTAATGCATCGATCATCGCCACATCAGCCGTCCTGCAAGACTCAGGATCCACGTCTCCCTTGATCACTATGGCCCACCTTCAACCACTTCACACTCGCTGTTGAATGCTAAAACAGCCTCTACATCGACCACTACTTCAACTGCTTTGGCAATCGCTCCATCGCCCCTCCGTAGGTCGTTTGCTGCTATTGCGGCGTTGACTTCGTTGTCCATGGTGTCTCCGCCACGCCCGCTGCCTACGAGTTGAGATAGTGTGGGACATGCCCCCTCCTCCAGTTCAGGCCGCAGCGGCCGAAACATCCTAGGGTTTGAGCGTGCTGGGTTCCGTGCATCTACAGACCAAGGAGCTGGGGGTGCCGCTGTCTGTGCCGCGGGCATGTACACTAGTAGAGATCAGGCCTCTAGTCCCGGTTCTAGAGAGCCTCTAGTCCCGGTTTTGCAACCGGGACTACAGAATCGGGACTAGAGGTCCCAGCCTCTAGTCTCGGGTCAGTTACGAACCGAGACTAGAGGCTCTGCACGTTGCCGCGTAGAAGTGCAAGGGGTGGAGGATCTTTAGTCCCGGTTCGTATCATGAACCAAGACTAGATATTCTCTACCGCGGCAGAGTTTTGGGGTTGTTTTCTGCCGCGGCAGCCGATGGGGGTTTCTGCCGCGATAGAGTTTTGGGGCCGTTTTCTGCCGTGGCAACCGATGGGGGTTTCTGCCGCGGCAGAATTTTGGGGCTGTTTTCTGCCGCGGCAAAATTTTGGGGCCGATTTCTGCCGCGGTAGCCAGATGGGGGGTTCTGCCACGGCAGGAGGATATGTAGAGGAGGTTTGCGTTTGGCATAAAGTGAGATGCAAGGAAGGAACCCATTACACACAACATCGTCATGATTATATAGATACAATTCTACATTACATATATATACAATTTGATTAAATGGAGATCACAACCCGTCTATTTGATTACATGGAGATCATTAAATCACTAGAGTCCTGAGGTATGGTATTTTCCTTTTGGGTTGATGACATGGTCAATAATAAATCCCGCCAATTCCTCTTGAATTCCTACTAGACGCTCCATTGGCTGGAGATTCTCCCGCAATTGTTCCAACTATATATAAAAGAAGGAGATCAATATGAATATCAATCGTCATAACAAATATTATGAATGACACTAACACAATTTGTGAATATATTGTTCACGTACTTCTATAAATGTCCCTCTGTCCCGCTCACTGACCTCCGAGCGAATGTACTCGCACACGAAGTATCAAAAATTAGTCTCTGGTGGCTGCCTCTCGCACTTTACGAGAATAGATTTCAATCAAATAATAATCAAGCATGATATAATGGTAATGAAACTAGAATTGAAGAGAAGTACGGATCTAGCTCGTACTACTTACATCGACCCGATGAAAACTAAGCTCATCTTTAAATTCACCAACTGTAGCATTGGTGAAAGCTTTCCAAATCCTGCCCGGCAAAAAATAAAGAATAAATGAGCTATTAGTTACTTAATATCTCAGGATATATATGAACGAAAAAGACCGATATAGTGCGATAATGACTGAAATTACCTCTAGAGCGCATCTTTAATCAATGCGTACTCTGATTCGTCTCTCATTAGTGAGTCCTTGATTTCAACTCTTCCAGCATCAAATTCAATGATTAGCAGAATCTAGTGAAAGCTGCGCATGTTTATATACGTTAGTAACTCATCAATTACACTTAGCAGAATCAAGTGAATCTGTACAAGGCAGTAACACTCTTACTCGTAGTTGTAGGGAAACAATATTATTTGTTTGTAATATTTTCGCAATAAGGCTCTCAGCAAGTTATGATCCGTCTCCTTGAGATATTCCTTTAGCAATGCTTAACCGGTGTTGGTCGACGAACCCAGTGTCAAAGATTTTATTTCAGTCATAGTCATCGCTCTTCATTCTGCATAATATCATAGTGAAGATAATTACATGCAATGAACGACGTTATCATAGAAATAAATGAACCACTTACAGACAATAGGTAGCGAGGATACTCAAGTCTAGGGCATCTTGTTTAAATAACATATAGAATTCCTCAAAATAAATTTGAATTTGGTCTTCACCATTCAAATGCTCATTTGTAATTCTCACAAGCAGCGCTGACAATTGATATGCTTCATCGCATGTAGAGACTTTCTCGTACCACTCATGTTGTCTTTGCATTTGTGTTGGTAGAAGCTCGACCTCATTAGGTCTGACCAGAGTCTTCCCGTATTCATATTTCCATGCTATTTCCTCGTGTTTGGGGATATGCCCGCCTAGCGCTTGATTAACTTTAATCCTAGAACCTTTGGAAAATTCCATTGCTTGGCCAATAATATTATGATCAATATTGGGTAACACCTTGAGCGGGTAGATCGATTGTTTTGCCTGCTTTCCGAGGTGGGTAAACTCTCTTTGCTCGCTTCTTGCAGTAGTACTTCTTGTCTTATTCGTCCTACCAAGTCTAATCAGTTAGCGTTTATAGTCATCAGCCTTATTTATCTCATATTGAGATGGTTGCTCAAGAAAACCCTTAGCCCACTTTTTGGCTTTTGGATCAAATATTTGCTTTGGCTCGGGCACTTCGGGTGCAAAAAAGGCTATCACTTGGGCATTGTTGATCGCTTTATTTTCCTCATCAGTCATCTCGTAAGGTAAGTTGGGAGGAGGTGGCGGGATTTCTTCGCCCTTTTACCTATGGATTTATTCTCAGTAGTATTGACTTTCTTCTGAGTGGGTTGACGCGGCGGCAGAGTGGGCTGACGCGGCAGTGGACTCGTGCTATGGTGGTCGTCCCACTCCTCATGTGGACTTGCTGGAGGCGGCATAATCAGCTGACGCAGAGGAGACGGTGGTGGCCTGGGTGCGGAGCATGGAAACACGATGTATTTCTTGCGCCATAGAATGATACAGCCCCTCACTTCTCCTAGCTTGCTCTCATCTTCAGGACTAGGGATGTCAAGTTGTAGTGATTCATATTGATGTAGAACCTCATCCACCCCGACACGAGCATAGCCATCTGGAATCTCTTTGCAATGCCAGCGTGCTTCAGGTTTACAAGATAAAGCATAGCCGAGAGCCGGCTTGAAGGATAAGTTCATCACTCCCATATGTAGCTCACAGCTTGTCTTCTCGGTGATATTATCCACGGGGTAGCGATTGATATGTCAGAAACGTATCTATAATTTTTGATGCTCCATGCTTGTTTATTATCTACTTTGCTTTACTTGTCTACACTTTGAGGTTCTTTTTACATGTTTTCTGGTACTAACCTATTAACAAGTTGCAATAGTGCCAGATGCCTGTTTTCTGCTGTTTTTGGTTTCAGAAAAGTTAGTAAAGAAATATTATCGGAATTGGACGGGACAAATTTCAAAGTCAATTACTTTCCGTGGGGAACAAGAAGTCCACAGGGGAGCCGGAGAGGCAAGCCAGGGCGGCCAGACCCACCCTAGGCGCGAGTGGGCCCTGCCCCGTGCCTAGGAGGGGTGTGGGCCCCCTGGTCGCTACCTCGGCCTCCCCCTTCGCCTATAAGAAGCCCTCGATGCAGAAACCCTAAGCACCCGATCAAATATCCACGAAACCGTATGTAGCCGTCGCCACCATCGTCTCTAGATCGGGGGATCTGAAGTTCTTCCCGACACCCTGCTAGAGGGGAAATCATCCCGGAGGTCTTCTCTCCGATATGATGCGTGAGTAGTTCCACCTTAGACTATGGGTCCATGTAGTAGCTAGACGGTTGTATCTCCTCCTTTGTGCTTTCATGTATAGATCTTGTGAGCTCCGTTCATGATCAAGATCTAATCTATTTGTAATCATGCATGTTGTGTTTGCGGGGATCCGATCGATATTGAGATTATTATGTTGGTTTGATTAATGGTTTTGTCTTTATGATTCTATCATGTCTGTGCTGTTTGTGATCTTGCATGCTCTCTGTTGTTAGTAGCTATCTTGGCCAAGTAGTTGCTAGTGACTCCAAGAGGGGGTATTTATGCTCGATAGTGGGTTCATGCCTCTAGTTTCCAAGGGAAGTGACAATAATCTCTTCGGTTGTAGATGTGTTGTTGCTACTAGGAAGAAAATAACGGTCTCTTGTTCATGGAACATGTGGACTGTTTACCTGACACACTTTGCTTAAAGCAGTTGTCTGTTGCTTGCAACTTGATACTGGATGGGGTTCGGATGATAACCTGAAGGTGGACTTCTAGTCATAGATGCAGTTGGATGGCGGTCTATGTATCTTGTTGTATTGCCCAATCGAATCTCATAGTATCTTTCTGACTAGTAATTGCATGTTATGCCTTGCTCAGTTCCTGTCAATTGCCTTGCTGTAATTTGTTTACCCTTCATGCCATGTTGTTTATCTAAGGAGAGCACCTCTAGTGAAATATGGACCGCGATCCAATCTTTACCATTGATACATCTTCCACTTTTACTTGTTTACTTGCTGCAAACCATTACCTTCCACACCATACGTTTAATCCTTTGTTACAGCAAACCGATGAGCTTGACAACCTCAATGATTCGTTGGGGCAAAGTACTGAGTTTTTGTTGTGCAGGTCTCCATGTTGCTTGCAACACCTGTTTAACGTTTCCTTCCTCCTTCTGGTTCGATAACCTTGGTCTCAACTGAGGGAAAACTAGCTGCTTGATCTTCGCACCCTGCGCTTGGGGTTACCAATGAAGTGCCACGTCGAGCATCATCAAGACTTTCTGGTGCCATTGCCGGGAACGTGAAGAAGAAGCCCCCGCGTCAACTACACGCCATCAACTAGTTTTCTGCCGCCGTTGCCGAGGAGGCTAAGGACGTCTTCACAAGGGGAGTCCTTCACTTCCTTTCTCTTTACTTTGTTTTTAGTTTGCTTTTTTTCTTTTGCTTGGTTTTGTTTGCCTCTTTTCAAAAAACCCAAAATTTTTAGTTTAGTTTGGTTTGCTTGCTTTATTCAAAAACACAAAAAAATTAGTTCCTGCTCTAGCTGCTGCTGTTTTTAGCTTGCCACCTTTGCCAAAATGAACTCTGCTGAGAACACCAAGTTGTGTGACTTCACTAGCACCAACACCAATGATTTCCTAAGCACACATATTGCTCCACCTGCTCCTGATGCTACCTTTTATGAAATTAATCCTGCTTTGTTGAATCTTGTGATGAGACAGCAATATTCTGGTGCTGGTTCTGATGATCCTGCTGCCCATCTCAATTGCTTTGTTGAACTTTGTGAGATGCAAAAATATAAGGATGTAGATGGAGATATTATTAAGCTCAAGCTTTTTCCTTTCTCCTTGAGAGAAAAGGCTAAATAATGGTTGATATCTTTGCCTAAAAATAGTATTGATTCTTCGACTAAGTGCAAAGATGCTTTTATTGGAAAGTACTATCCTCCTGCTAAGATATATCTATGAGAAGTGACATTATGAAATTTAAACAACCTGATAGTGAACATGTTGCTCAAGATTGGGAAAGAATGAAAATCTTGCTTAAAAATTTCCCTAATCATGGACTCACTGCTTGGATGATTATCCAAACTTTTGTTGCAGGTTTGAACTACTCTTTAAGGAATGTTTTGGATTCAGCTGCTGGAGGTACTTTTATGGGCCTCACTTTGGGTGCTACAACAAGGCTCCTTGATGGTTAACTACTCTGAATGGCATGTTGAGAGAGCTCCACATGGTAAGAAGGTAAATTCTATTGAGGAAACTTCCTCTTTGAGTGATAAGATTGATATTATTATGGCTATGCTTGTTAATGGGAAAGCTCCTCTAGATCCTAATAGTGTTCCCTTAGCCTCTTTGGTTGCTCAAGAAGAGCAAGTTGATGTGAAATTCATTAGAAACAAAAATTTCAACAACAATACTTATGGTAATTGTAGGCCTTATCCTCCTACTGGAAATGCTTATCATGGTAGATCTGGAATGCCTAGTGAAGAAAGGATTCTAGAGGTTGAGAGATCCACTAAGAATTTTATGCAAATCCAATATGAGCAAAATAAGATTTTCACTACAACTATGGAGGAACAATCTATTATCTTGAAAAACATTAGTCATCAGCTTGAGAATTTGAATAGAGAAATTCCTAGTTTACAGTCAAAAATTTTGAGTGCTGAGAAAAATATATCCTCTTTGTCTGAAGCTCAGTCTTCCTTGATTAATAAAATGGCTACTAAACCTGAAACTATGGAAAATACCTTTGCTACTGCTCATGCCATACAAGTTACTATTGATGAAAATGTTAGGCTGTTAGCTCAACTCCACGCTGAGTGGAAAAGGGAAGCTGAAATTGATAGAAACAATAGTGTGTGCACCATCACCACTAAACCACAAGTAGTCCCTATTCCTCCTCCTACTATGCCTAAGCCTTTGAGCCTATTACTATTGATGCTAAGTTTGACTTTGATATTGATGGTTGCAATATTTTTGAAGAGATTATGTTCCTAAAAAGCTTGCTAGAAGTCCTGATGCTAGTGATATGCATGTTGCTTTCACCAAACACATTACAGATGCTCTTGTGAAAATTAAGGAAGAGAAGCTAAAACACAAAGCTTCTATTCCTAGGAAAGTATAGGATAGTTGGGAACCCATTATTAATATGCAAGTGAATGACTTTGATCTCAAAGCTTCATGTGATCTTGTTTGTAGTGTCTCTATTATGCCTAGGAAGATTTATGAAATGCTTGATTTGCCACCATTGGAAGATTGTTATTTAGATGTCCCACTCAATGATAATGCTAAGAAGAAACTCATGGGGAGTATTAATGATGTTCTCATTATGGTTAACAATTCTTATGTCCCTGTGGATTTCTATGTTTTGGATGTTGAATACAATGCTTCTTATGCTATTACTTTGGGAAGACCTTTTCTTAGAACAGTTGATGCCATCATTGATATGAAAGAAGGCACCATCAAATATCAATTTCCATTCAAGAAAGGTATTTAACACTTCCCTATGAGGAGAGAGAAGTGTTTTTTGCTCCTCATTTAAAAGCAAGGTTTGATGTTAATGCTTCTTCATTTGAAAATACTTGATTCTTCTTTCTTCTTGTGCCTAACTTAAAGGCGTTAAATAAAAGTACTTGTTGGGAGATAACCCAAGAGTTTCCTTGAGTATTGGAAGTTATTACTTCATTAATGACCTCTCCTTATCCTTTTTGTTTGCCTTTTGTGCCAAGAATGACCTCTAATGAGAGGGAAGTAAGATTTGAGGAGTTGTTGTCCCGAAACAGATTTCTGTCCTCCACCAAAAAATTCGTGAGGAGTCTCTATAACTCGGATTGATCTCAAAAGTTATGAATAAATCCCCCAGTATGTTAGCTAACTTTAGTTAGTTCAACACTTTTTTATTTGAGCAACAGAAGATGTTCAAAAAAATCGGTTTCTACCTGCTGGTCTATTTTGACAGATTTCTGCCATTATTTGCATTGTGCTTCTTATTGATTCCTTTTTGAGTTCTCTTTTGGGGAATTGAGATTTTTGATGGAGTTGCTATAGTAGCTTGTATTTTTAGTGAAAAGTTTTGCTGTTCCAAAGCATTGCCTAATGTCTAATATCTTTTGAATACTAATGTTGCTAATGAAGATTGTGTGAAGTTTTGTATGAAGGAAAAATTTCAGGTGTAGAGAGAGAATGATGTAATGAGATGAAGAATGGACAAAAACTCAAGATTGGGGATTCCACCATGGTGTCACCCCAAGAAATATCCAAGAGGTACAAGCGTCAAAGCTTTGGGATGCCCAAGGCATCCCCTTCTTCATCAATAAAAATGCTTAGGTTTGTCTAGACACTTCGTTTTTATTGTTTCGTGCGCAGTTGTGTTGTTCTTGGAGCGTCTTAGTTTTCGTTTGCTTTGCTTAGTTCTTTAGTTTTCTTGAATAAAGTAGTTTGGACCCCCGTTCTCGCTGTGTTATTTTACAAATAAGTTGCTTGGTGTTTGAAAGGAGTAGTAAGTTCTTGCTTGAAGTGCAAGAGGAGCTTGCATTGACTGTGACTTAGACTTTAGCATTAGATGCTAGGTGTTGTTTTGGCATTATGCTTAGTGATTATTGTTGTAGCATGTCTTGTTCCAAACAATTGGGATTGCTTAGTGTGCCTTGAAGGAATTATGTGGTGTTTTAGCATGCAAAAGCATAGTATTGTGGTATTCTCCTTTGATGCTTTGCTTGGGTTGACTTGGCACATGATTACACCATGTTATGACTATGACATGTCACAATTAGCCTCTACGATCATTTAGTCCTTGACTTGTAGTACCACTCTATGCTTTGATTAGTAATGCTTTGTTGCTCTGCATGATTATGGCCATTATGCTCTCTTAGTTGGTTGCTCCCGGTCTTTTGCTAGCCTCCACTTGTATGAGTAAGTTCTACTCATGCTTCCAACTCCAAAGAAACCAAGTTATTTCAATCAACCATAAACTCCTATGCATGGTGTGTTACACCATTCCAAGTATATTCTTGTTTTCAGCTATCTTCCAATTAAAAACTATCTTGTTATGTGAAAACTTAGTGATTAAAGTCCTCACGAACTTGTTGGCACACTTTATATTCTTTGCCCCTAATAAACTTGAACCATTGTGGGACCATTGTTGTATATGCTTTCACTTATACGTTGGAATTAGCAGAACCGTGCTGTCACGGGGAACGTTTTCAACATTGCACTTGTACTTTGTACTCAGTTGATGCTATTTTGTCTATAGATGTCACCGGTGTGAAATAAAGAGGGAACTTGTAAGTCCGTGGAGTTTGTATTCTGTGTTAGAGAAACACCTGGGCCGCTAGCCTAAGCCATGCCTGATCATGGTGGAAACTTGCAGCATCACCATAGTGATCTATCTATGAAGCATCCTCAATAAAAAGCTATGCATATAGTAAATAAAAAGATCGCTGAGATGCTCATTGTCTGCTTGCCTTGTCATTTCGGTTATGGGAATGCTCTTGTACCATGTGCCAGGGGTACCCCGTTGGCGGTTCTCAATGATATGCAAATACTTACAATGACAAGAACTTACCTGTGACTGAAGTTGAGTATGCATGAGGTGTGGCCCTCATATTCAAGGGACTTGAGATTGCCAACTCATACTTCGTCAAGCATATACTCCATCTTTGCCACTTTTACCTTAATCACTCCAAGATGCTTATGATAGGGGCAATGAGGGCTGAAAGCTAACAAGTAGCATAATTTTTGGAAGCTCTTTTTGAAACTTGTAATCCCTGCTTCCTTTACAAAAAGGACTTTCTTCCACCACTATTGAGTCTCCACCTTCTACCTTTAGGCACCATTAAGAGAGCATAGTTGTCATTCTGTGTGCAGTGTTCCAAAGCTTATTGATTGATACATATTGTGATATTACTTGTTCTTGTGCTATTTGTTTCTAGTCACCCTTGTGAACTTTGAAGGTGTCCCATGCATCTATACCCTATGAGGGACAAGCTGATTGCCACTATGCTATGTTTTCTGTATGTGAAACAAACAAACATTTTTCAATGCATGTTATTCATGATCTTTATCCACGAAACCCTAAGCACCCAATCAAACAAACATTTTTCAAGGCCTCCCCCTTCGCCTATAAGAAGCCACCGATGCAGAACCCTAAGCACCCGATCAAATATCCACGAAACCGTCTGTAGCCGCCGCCACCATCGTCCCTAGATCCGGGGGATCTGAAGTTCTTCCCGGCACCCTGCCGGAGGGGAGATCATCCCGAAGGCCTTCTCTCCGGTATGATGCGTGAGTAGTACCACCTTGGACTATAGGTCCATGTAGTAGCTAGATGGTTGTATCTCCACCTTTGTACTTTGATGTATAGATCTTGAGATCTCCGTTCATGATCAAGATCTAATCTATTTGTAATCATGCATGTTGTGTTTGGGGGGATCCGATGGATATTGAGATTATTATCTTGGCTTCATTAATGGTTTTGTGTTGATGATTCTATCATGTCTGTGTTGTTTGTGATCTTGCATGCTCTCCGTTGTTAGTAGCTATCTTGGCCAAGTAGTTGCTAGTGACTCCAAGAGGGAGTATTTATGCTCGATAGTGGATTCATGCCTCTAGTTTCCAAGGGAAGTGACAATAATCTCTTCGGTTGTAGATGTGCTGTTGCTACTAGGGAGAAAACAACGGCCTCTTGTTCATGGAACATGTGGACTGTTTACCTTACACACTTTGCTTAAAGCAGTTGTCTGTTGCTTGGAACTTAATACTGGAGGGGGTTTGGATGATAACCTAAAGGTGGACTTCTAGTCATAGATGCAGTTGGATGGCGGTCTATGTATCTTGTTGTATTGCCCAATCGAATCTCATAGGATCTTTCTGACTAGTAATTGCATTGTTATGCCTTGCTCAGTTCCTGTCAATTGCCCTGCTGTAATTTGTTTACCCTTCATGCCATGTTGTTTATCTAAGGAGAGCACCTCTAGTGAACTATGGACCCCGGTACAATCTTTACCATTGATAGATCTTCCACTATTACTTTTTTACTTGCTGCAAACCATTACCTTCCACACCATACGTTTAATCCTTTGTTACAGCAAACCGGTGAGCTTGACAACCTCACTGATTCGTTGGGGAAAAGTCTTGAGTTTGTGTTGTGCAGGTCTCCACCTTGCTTGCAATACCTGTGTGATGTTTCCTTCCTCCTTCTGGTTCGATAACCTCGGTCTTAACTGAGGGAAAACTTGCTGCTTGCTCTTCGCACCCTGCGCTTGGGGTTACCAACAAAGTGCCACGTCGAGCATCATCAAGACTTTCTGGCGTCGTTGCCCGGGACTTGAAGAAGAAGCCCCCACGTCAACTACACGCCATCAACGATCTATCGGATCGGCCGCCGTGGAAGCGACGCTGCTTCTCCTTTGAGATGGGCCACCGACACTTTCTTCTAGCCGCTGATGAGTTGGACCTTGCTTGCGCATTTTGTCCAGTTGCTTCTGTTGCTCCTTTAGCATGGCATATATTTCCTCGTTCTTTCTTTCCATGCTACGCAACCGGTCTGCCTCCACTATCTCCTTCCGCTTCTTTGCCCGCACTTGGCTTCTATAAGATTTAGTGTACTTAGGAAACCCATTCTTCCACGACACAGAAGGTCCAAAGCATCGTGTTCGTCCTGGTTTTTCAGGATTCCCGAGGGCCTTTGTCAGCTCGTCGTTCTCTCCGTCGAATTTGAAGTTACCCTTTTTAATCTCCTCGATTGTTTTAACCATTTCTCCATGGGGCGTAGTAACATTGGACTTTTCATCAAATATTAACTCCCCTGTTTCCATGTCATACTTCGCCCCATGCTCAAGTAACCAATTCCTTACCCTGATGGGCTAGTCCTCTATAGCTGGAGTGAGCCCTTGGGCACGCAAGGCTTTCTCGGCTAACTCCCACTTAGGCATGGAAGTCCTGTAGCCACCTGTCCCAATCTTATGGCGATATTTCTTTTTTGCAGTATTTTCTTTATTGTTTTCGGACCTTTTTTTTTGCTACTGCTGATTTCTTGTAGTCCAGAAATCTTTCCCTGTGAGCCTGCTGCTTCTCTAGTATGCGAGTGAATTCTGGAACTTTTTTCCTCGAGATATTCATTGTATAATATTTTCTTATAATTATTGAACTGTTCGGCCATCTTCCTAAGAGCGAAATACTTGACTTTGGACCTCATATCATATGTGGCCTTCTCAGACTCAAAGACAGGTAGGGTGAAATGTGAAATGAGCTTCTCCCATAGTATGTCTTTGTATCTATTCTCGACAAAACTCATAGGATTTTCATCTCCCTTTGTTGGATTATTCCAGCTGATATTGATTAATAAATGTGTTTGCATTACTTATGGGAAGCAATGGTTTGCCCTTTAGAGAGACCTCATCAATTGTGAGATGCGCATCGGCGGCCATCCCTTTGCCCGGTCCTCATTTAATATTTTTAACTGACTTGGTCGATGTGGAGGTCTAAAATAAGAAATATTCGTTAATATATATACACACACAAATCAATAATGCATCTATCTAGTGATCAAGAGGCTTAATAATATACCTCGCTAGACTTTGTCAAGGCCGGTCCATCATTTTCCAAGCCGTCATCAAAATTAAAACTAGTCTGCTCTTCGACTAGAGGTTCTATCTCCATTCCATCACTGGACTCATTCAGAAACTGTGAGCCATCTTCTCCTCCACCCTTATCGACAAGCGCTCCACCATGATAGGGGAGCGCTTCATCACCTTGTATCATGTCGAATAGAGGCTCTTCACCTTCTCTACCGCTGAAGTCCATAGAATAACTGCTATGACACAATGTATCATATATCACAACAAGAAAATTCTAATAATACATCTCGAATCACAACAAAGTACTAATATCATATAACATCTCGAATAACATCTAAAAAACAACAAAGTACTAATACATCTCGAATAACAACAAAGTACTAATATCATATAAAGAACAACATCTCGATGAATAACATCGCTCAAACTCAACGTAGACTCCTAGTTCCTGAGCCGCGGGATGTGAACACCCAAATAGTCGGAACCATCACAAGAGTAATATAGCTAGGGTGAGATCCCTGAAGATCTTCCAGGTATTGGGGGCACCCTGGCGTCCAACATCACCATATAGCGACGGACGTGCTTGTCCTCCTGCCTGACACGATGCCATGCCACCTACTCGGGGCCTGGCTCCCTCTGCACTCTTCCTGGACCACGTGACCTCCACCAAAGAAGACCCAGGTCGACGCCAACACCTGTATTCCTCACCAAGCTACACGACTCTAAAGGTGGCATCTCCTAGTGCCATCCTGGCGGAACTCAGCCTCGGACAAGTCCGGCAGAACGCAGTACTCCATCGTTGTCACCGAGTCGACTACGAGGATGTAGTATAGGCATATCCTAAAGTAGGCATGCATTTGATCAAAATAATGCTAAGTAAATAATTTTATTTTAATACTAGTAAAAATTCCCTAAATACTAGCAATAATATTAGAAATAATAGACTAAAAAATTATATACAAATCCCTAAATATTATTCTAACAAAATTAATACAATTTCCTTAATTAAGAAATATCGCTAAACTAAATAATATATCAAACTAAAATAATATACCAAATTAAATAATATATCAAACTAAAATAAAAACTAAACAATAATATACTAACAAATTATACACAAAATCCCTAAATATTATACTAAAAACTTAAATATTCCTTAATCCCAAAATAATATACTAAAAATTAATATCTAACTAAAATATATATCTAACTTAAAACTAACCAATATAATATATCTAACTAAAACCTAAACAATAATATAATAACAAATTATACATAAAATCCCTAAATATTATAATAAAAAGTTAAATATTACTACATCCCTAAATAATATACTAACAAATTAATATCTAACTAAAATATATATAACTAAAAACTAACCAATATAATATATCTAAATAAAACAATAAATTAAACTAAACTAAAAAACAGAAGAAAAAACAGAAAAGAAAACTTACGGTGAGGGGCAGTGTGCAGGAACGATGAGGATCAAGCACGGGCGACGGCGCGGAAATGGTGAGGGGCGGCCGCGGCGGGGCGGCGCAGCTTGGGAACAGTGAGGGGCGGGGCGAGCTCTAGGGGTGAAACGGTGACCACGGGCGCAACGAGCTTCACGGGCATGGCGATCTCCACGGACGTGGCGCCGGTGAGCTCTACGGGCGATGGCGGCGTCGTTCTCTGCGTCCCGGCTCGTGGTTCGAACCGGGAGGCAGAGGGGCAGGTATTTATATCCACACCCTCTAGTCCCGGTTCCAGCCACCAGCCGGGACTAGAGGGGGGCCTCTAGTCTCGGTTCCAGCCACCAGTCGGGACTAGAGGTCCTTTAGGTCGCGCGCCAAAAACCTCTAGTCCCAGTTTGTGGTTTGAGCCGGGACTAGAGGTTTAATTTATTAATATTATTATTTCAATATCTTTTATTCTGTAATAATGAAAAATATGTATGATATATCAAAATTTGCAAAAAAGAAAGATCTATAATATAAATCTATTATCATACTTTGTTATAAAACTAATATTTTGTTGAATTAAATAATATATTTTGCATACTAGAGTTTTCATTTATTAATATTATTATTTAAATATCTTTTATTCTGTAATGATGTAAAATATGTATCATATATCAAAATCTTCAGAAAAAATGATCTATAATATAAATTTATTAGCATACTCTGTTATAAAACTAACATTTTGTTGAATTAAATAATATCTTTTTCATACTAGAGTTTTAATTTATTAATATTATTATTTCAATATCTTTTATTCTGTAATGATGAAAAATATGTATCATATATCAAAATGTGTAGAAAAAAGATCTATAATATAAATATATTATCATACTATGTTATACAACTAATATTTTGTTGAATTAAATAATATGTTTTGCATACTTTCGAATTTGATAAACTTTCAACATAACAAGTGTTTGAATTTGGTTGACTAACCTAAAACCATTTTTTGTTTTCTAAAATAGTTAGTCTAAGTACCAAAACTAGTAACTGGCACTATAGATATTTCGGGGGCCTTTAGTTCCGGTTCGAGCCACTAACCGGGACTAAAGATATCTTTCCCGCCATTTCCCGCTATTTTTTCCCGTACTTTCCCTCTTTATCTAGGCCAACCGTATTGGCCATCGACACATACACATCCGTTCTTGTACCTTGTCCTGGATGGTGTCGCCAACCAGGACTAAAGATGAACCTTTAGTCCCAGTTGGAGACACCAACCGGGACAAAACATGAGTCCTGGGTGGTAGCACTAATGATAGGGGTGAGTGTCGACATTATGTCGTGAATGTTGACACTATGTACTATAAATAGGCAACCTTGTACTATAAATAGGCATCTTTGTACTATAAATATGTGGTGTTGCTTGTACTATTCTCAGGCATCTCCAAGATGGTTTGCGAGAGCAGGGACACCACTACGACCAACTTGAGTGAGATGTCGCAGGAGCCTAGTCCTCCAGCATCTCGCTTAAGTTGGTCATAGAGGCATTCCCTAATATGTAAAATTAGTTAGCTCCCAAGCGTATTGATCTAGATAGGGAAGTTACAAGCTGCAAGATGGTGTGCAAGAGCAGAGACACCACTACGGTCAGCTTTAGGGATATGCCACCAGCGCCCAGTCCTCCAGCATGTCCCCAAAGTTGGTCATAGAGGCACTTCCTAATATGTGACCACGCGCATTTGGAGTTCAGATCTTCATGGTAAGTACGAATCGGGACAACATCTTCATAGTTCGGGAAAGTCGTAGTATGAATCGGGAATAAAGGCCCCCCTTTAGTCTCGGTCCAGCCACAAAACAGGACTAACACTCAAGATGGTTTGCGAACAACACTATCCAGTCCCGGTTTCCTAACTGGGACTACGGAATCAGGACTAAAGCCCCCTTTTAGTCCCGGTCCAGCCACAAACCGGGACTAACACTCAAGACATTTATTAATATTAAAAAGCCAGTAAGCAGACGATGGCGACCACCCCACGACCTAAACCCTAAAACCCTCCTCACCGGCGATCTCCCTGATCTCTGGTGATCTCACCCATCCACTCTAATCACTAGATCCAGCCCATTATCCTCTACATCTCTATAGTTTCTTTGGTTCAAACAATCCCTGATGATCCCCCCAACATGGCAATGGAAAATCTCCTACACCACGACGAAGGATCTTGATCGTGGATGTCTGAAGGCGTATGATGGTGAGTTACATCTATGGAAACCTCGTGATTGGCTTGTTCTCATGAATGCCAAGGGCTCTCTCTTAGGGGGAAAATTCTTGGTAGATGGAGAAATGATACGAATTGGATCTACTATTAAGATCTCATATCACATTATTTCAGTTCTTCCTTGTCTTTCTGAGCCTATTACTGGAAACACTGAGCCTTCTTTGCATAATCCCATGGAGCATATTTCTATGAACCTGGATTTCTCTTTAGGTTATGATTTCAGAAATGATGTGAAGATTAAGTTTAGATCAACAGTTCATCCCTTGGGCAAGTCTAACCACTTTTTGATGGTGGTGTATTTTGGTCGTTCAAAGTTTAAATTGGATGAATATTCTGTCAGTCTGACTTTGGAATCTTGTATTGGTGGCCTCAGCAAGGAGCTTGCAGTCTCTCAACTTTCTGATAGGGTTTTCAGATTTTCTATGGCTTTGAAATTTGTTGGTTTCATGATCTATGCGTTATGCTCATTCTCTTGTCATCAGTTTAAATGCTTCTTTTATTTATGGAGCAATGGAGGTACTTTGTGGCGTAGGGAATTCAATGATTGGCAAAATGAATGCAATGAAGAATGGAGATTGATTAGTCCTAATAAGAAGGGAACTGATCGGGCTTTAAATGCACTAAAGAAAAAACCGGCTGCTCCAAGTATCCGAATGTCAACATTTGGACATCATAATTATCTGGTGAAAAAAAGACTTTCTTTTGCTACAGTGGAACTCTATGATGTTTGTGAAGGTTATGAATACCCTTCTAGTAAAGAAGAGGCTCTTTGTTATATGGAGGCTGGATATGATTGTCCACAAATTCAAAAAAAAAACTGGTTTTATTCTACCTGCTGCTTGTCAAAAATAAACTTTGGTACTATTTATTCTGTGGAACTAGGTGAATCATCAAAACGCAGCTTTGGTCGTTCCTCTGTTACCAATACCAATAATAATGTTTTGGAGGAGGATGTAGCTCTTGAAAAAATGATTGATGACATGGTATATAAAGTTCTCAATTGTGGCAGATGTCTCTCTATGGGCCATAACACCTCACAATGTGTTAATGATATTCAGTGTAGGGCCTGCTTTTGTTATGGGCACATAAAGAAGGATTGTCTGAATTCCAAGAGCCAAGTTGATAAACGCTGGGTTCAAAAGAAAAAAAATCACCTGACGGTTTGGACAAGGAGTCTATTACAGACAAGGTTGAACAGTGCCTGGACTCTTCGGCTTTGATATCCTCTCTATCCTCTTCGTGCATCCTCTCTGACATTTTCCCTTTGCAAACAAACCCTACCCCAAATCCTCTGCCGAAGATCCTCCCGACAACAATGACAAACTTTCCGCTGGATCCGACAAGGTGGATACATGAAGGGCATAAGATCATTGAAGGTGGTCCAAAAAGACTGCCGAGGACATACTACATGCCCTCGGTGGTACCACCCCACCATCATGACCATATCTGCATTGCTGAGCTTATGCCTCCACCGCCGCAGCAACATGAAGCCTTCTGGAGATAGCAGGTCATGGATTTTATTGTTCATCAGTTGCATAGGGATGTTGAGGAAGTACAACCATGTCTATTTGGAGTTGGTCTCTTTGTCCTTCGCAATCAGGCAGCCAGATCAGCTCTGATTGATCATCCTCCGTTCCAGCTTTAGAATGGCACTTTTGTGTGCTTTTTAGCGCATGCTGATAGGCAAAATCATAGGGCTGAAGTGGGGTTCAGTACTGGATGGTTAATGTTTCTTGGTTTGCCTTTAGATTATAGAAACAATTATGAAATTGCTAATGCAATTAGCACTTTTGGTAAATTTCTGCATTGGCATCAGGACCCGAATGTCCTTGAAAGAACAATGGTGTATGCTTCTTACCCAGCCATTACAAAGGTTCCCACAGATGTTTTGTTTGGGAATTATGCTTAAGTTGGTGGAGTGAGGGAAGGATGGACTATAGTCTGTTTAGGGTGTCAGGTGGGATCCCGCCTAAATCCCACTTTTAGTTCATTTCTCAAAATCTAGTGTAAATTTTTGCTCAAAATTTACACTAGAATTTAGCAAATGAACTAGAAGTGGGATTTAGGTGGGATCCCACTTGACACCCTAAGTCTTTTATATACTGACAACACAATTTGCTGATGCTTTGCCCAATGATGAGGATCCAATGCCTGTTGATGGTAATCCACATCCCATGCCTGCTCAGATGCATATGAATTTTAACAACTTTGTTGGACCACAATATCCTGAAATTGGTTGGGATCAAAATCATGAGCAAGGGCCACATGACCAAGGTGGAAACTTTCAGCCTGAAAACTAAGATATGCCAGATGACATGCAGGATGAGGTGCAACAGTAGGTCCTGGGTAATGAAGCACAGCAGGAACAAGAGGTGGAGCAAATTGATGATTCCATTATCACTGATGGATCTGATGATTCAGGGGGGTCTTTTAACAATGACAATGTGTTGGCACACAATCAACTAATAATTAATCGTGTTAGGATTGCCCGTGTGGAAAGCATGCTTCTGCCATCTTCATATGGTCATGTGATCCCACCAAGTATGCAGATGGATAAATTGCTACAGTTTATGATCCCTCACTACTGTAAGCAGGTTCAACCTTCTTGCTTATTAGTTATTCAGACTTCCAATTCAGTTTTGGAAAAAAGAAATTGGCCTACTGCTTTCAATAACCAATGTGAATTCTCTATCACCTGGGATCATGAGAAGGACAAACACAGGATGAATATCAAAGTCAGGTCAATCAATAGAAATTGTACTGCAGCAAACATCAAGGATCAGCATGTTGTTCCTATGGCCTTTCAAGCCTCCTCACTCAGTGTTCCCAAGAGGACCAGAAAGGCTTACATAGAGCTCTCAGCTAGAGTAACAAGAAGTGCTGCAAAATCTAAAAAGCCTGTGCATGCTAAGCCTCTTTTTGTGGGAAGGGATGATGCTCAGATTCAGAGTTATCCAGTTAGGAGGAGTGCAAGAACTGCTAATAGGGATGCAGGTTTCAAAGTTTGCATTACAGCTGAAACACCAAGGCCAAAAAAGAAGGCAAAGGTCTGCCAGGCCATTACAGGAACCAGCAGAATTTTTCATACCAATTCCTATCCTCCAAAGGATAGGTAAGGACTTAGAGATTCCACCAGAAGAACTCTCCGAGGACAAGCTTATGGCTGATCCTTCCTCCAATAAGGCCAAGAATGTCCCCAATGAAGAGTGATGTTAGCTTTTACCAGTGTGGTCTAGGGTCTGTGCTTCTAGTTTGTCATATCTTTATGTCTCCTTGTAATGAACAATTGGTGGTCATGTGGTATTCTATTGTTTGTTGGCACTATCAGTTAACTGGTTTTCATGATAAGTCACTATCTATGTCAGTCTACAATTATTGCCTAAAGCTGGTACCTTGTTTTTGTTTCTGGTTTGTTGTGCATGCCAGATGGATGTTCTCACAAAGTGTTTTCTAATGGATAGTTTCTCTACTTTAAATCATGACTGGTTGGTCCTGTGTTGGAATGTCAGAGGTTTAAATGATAAAGATAAAAGATTGGCTGTGTATAACAAAATTAATGAAAGTCATTGCTCAGTTGTTTGTCTTCAAGATTCAAAACGTGAAGATTTTGACCATTCTTTTATCAAAACTTTTTGTCCAAGGCGGTTTGACCAGTTTGTTTTTGCCCCATCTGCTAGTGCCTTTGGTGGCTTAATAGTTTTATGGAATAGCTCCATTTTTGTGGGCACTTTACTAGAAACCACAGACTCAGCAATAAGAATCAAGTTTTCCTCAACCCATAACTCAGATAACTGGACACTTGTAAATGTCTATGGACCTTGTAGAGGTTTGAAGAGGGATTCATTTGTATAGTGGTTATATAATATAAATATCACAAATGATGAAGAATGGTTATTATTGGGGGATTTTAATTTCATTAGATCACTGGATAATAGAAATAAGGATGGGGCTGATCTCAATGGCATCTTCCTGTTCAACAACATCATTAGCCATCTTGGTTTGTTA
The DNA here is from genome assembly GCA_916181665.1 of Avena sativa. NCBI lineage: Eukaryota > Viridiplantae > Streptophyta > Magnoliopsida > Poales > Poaceae > Avena > Avena sativa. The sequence goes on along the minus strand of OV702279.1, from coordinate 422,052,146 downwards.
GAACTACCTTTAAAGGGAAGGAACTTCACTTGGTCAAATATGCAAGAGAATCCTTTGTTAGAACAGTTGGATTGGTTTTTTACAACTCCTGGATAGACCTTGAAATTCCCCAACACTCTGGTCAATCCTTTATCTAAATCAACTTCTGACCATGTACCTTGTGTGTGAAGGGTTTCGCGGCATAGTAAATCAAAAAAAATCTACGGATGCGAACGGGAAAGCCAAGATCTAATCTAGGAGATGCAAACAACGAGGGGGAATAGATGAGATCTTCATACCCTTGAAGATTCGCACAGCGGAACGTTCAACGAAACATGGTTGATGTAGTCGTACTAGCCTTCTCCTCCTCGCGATCCGATCCGATCCAACACCGCAAGTGGCGATGCCTCCAAGAGATGCACACGTACGACACCTTGACGTCTCCTCCTTCCTCGGTCCAGCAAGTGGGGTGGAGAGATAGGTTGGATCTACAACACGACGGCGTGGTGCAAATGGTGGAGAGTTTCTGCGGCAGGGCTTCGCCTACGCGCAGTCGGGAGAGAGAGAGAGAGAGGAGGGCAGCAGCTAGGCGGCTAGGGCTTGAGGAGGTGTGGGGGGAGGGTGCGCCACCTGCCCTCTTTATATAGAGGGGTGGGCGGCTGCCCCTTGCCCCCTCCTCCAAGCCTATGGCCGGCGGCCACAAGGGAGGAGTGGGGGGCAAGTTCCCCCCCCCCTTCTAGAAGCTCTCCATAGGGTTTCCCCTAGGGCTTGGCCGGCTGGGCCTATGGGGCCTTATGCCCCTGGCCCAATGCGGCCAGGGAACTCCCTCGTAGGCCCACGCCCCCTCCCGACAAGTGGGGCCACGTTGGTCCCACTCCGGAAGGTTCTAGAAGCTTCCGGTACAATACCAAACAATCCGAAACAATTTCGAAATCCAATAAACTGCTTTCCCTTATATGAATCTTATTCTCCAGACCATTCCGGAACCTCTAGTGACGTCCTGGATCTCATCCGAGACTCCGAACAAAAACTCATAAACCAATTATCCATTCTATCATAGCGTCGAGACACGTTAAGTGTGTGACCCTACGGGTTCGAGAATATGCAGACATGATCTTCTATCAATAATCAACAGCGGGGTCTGGAAACCCATATTGACTCCCACATACTCATCGATGATCATATCGGATGAACCACGATGCCAGGATTCAATTAATCCCATATATATTCCCTTCGTCACGCGATATTTTACTTACCCGAGATTCGATCGTCGATATCGGCATACCTAGTTCAATATCATTCATAGCAAGTACTTTACTCGTTCCGTAATCCGATATCACTTTGTGATTAACTCCTTAACCACGTGCTTGCAAGCGGTGTTGATATCGACTACCGAGTGGGCCCGAAGTATATTTCTTCGACTTGGGAGGAACAAATCCCATCTCGATACATACAACCCAACAAGTACTTTCCGATCACCTGAGAGACACCTTTATGATCACCCTCTCATAGGATGACATTTGATGATCTCAAAGCTTTCTTCCGATACCAGGGAGTTGCATTATCTCATGGTCTAAGGAATACAATATTTGACATAAGAAAAAGCTTCACAAAGATGAACACGATGACACGATCTAATTGCTCTGATTGATTTGGGTCTGTCCATCATATCATTCTCCCAATGATGTGATCTCATTATTAATCGACAACTCATGTCTATGGTTAGGAAACCTTAACCATCATTAATCAATGAGCTAGTCCATAGAGGCGTACTAGGGACACGGTGTTGTTCATAAACCACACAAGTATCAAAGTTTCCGCTTAATACAATTCTAGCATGGAATATAAACTTTATCATGAACAAGAAATATAATAATAACATCTTTATTATTGCCTCTAGGGCATAATTCCAATAGTGTGGTTAGTATCTCTACCACAATTCCAAGGGCAAAAATTTTCAGTTTTGAGAATATTTGGATTGAGCAGCCTGGTTTCTTTCAAGTAGTGGAACAAGCCTAGAAGCAACTTGTTAGGCAGGGACCCATTGCTAATATCATTACTGCAAAATTTAAAAATCTAAGATATTCTTTGAAGAGATGGGGAAAAGACTGTCACACATTAAGATCCTGATTGATAAGTGTAACAAATGTATTTTTGAGCTGGATGATATTGAGGATAAGAGGCCCCTAAGCACACCAGAGTTTAACTTTAGAAATATTGTTAAATTACATCTCAAAAAGCTGCTCAACACTCAGTCTATTTACTGGAAAAATATATGCACAATTAGATGGGTCAAGCTTGTAGGGGAAAATACAAAATAATTTCATGCTAAATCCACAGAAAGATATAGGAACAATGTCATCAATCAAATTAAAGATGAGGATGGAAATATTTTGGTCCAACATAAAGAAAAGGCTGAGGCATTATGGAGTTGTTATAAAACAGAATGGGGGTTTATTTCCCTACTGAATGCAGGACAGTTATATCTGACTTTGTTCCAAAAGTGGATAACCTGGATTGCCTCTCTGAGGAGTTCAGTACAAAAGATGTTGTTAAATATATGAAGACTGATAAAGCTCCAGGGCCTGATGGTTTTAGTGGGATGTTTGTGAAAAAGTGCTGGCACATAATTAAAGATGATTTCACTAAGTTATGTCATGATTTCCACAAGGGTCTAACTCCTCTTGCAAGCATTAATGGTTGTTTCATTACTCTAGTCCCTAAGAAGAACTCTCCTGAGTCTGTCAATGATTTCAGGCCTATTTCTCTCACAAACACCTATCTCAAATTCTTGACAAAATTGGCTGCAAATAGGCTATAGAAGCAAATAAAAAGGTGCATTCATGAGAACCAGTATGGTTTCATTAAATGCGGAACAATACAAGATTGTTTGGGCTGGACTTTTGAATATTTGCATCAATGTCATGCCTCAAAGAAATAGACTGTGGTAATAAAATTGGATTTTGAAAAGGCTTTTGACACAATTGAACATGATGCAATAATTAGAATTTTGAAATGCAAGGATTTTGATGATATATATACATTGGCTGGGTTAAAGAAATATTAGCATCTGGCTCTTAAGCTATATTACTGAATGGAGTACCTGGCAAAAATTTCATTTGTAAGCGTGGGGTTAGACAAGGTAATCCTCTATCCCAATTGCTATATGTTCTTGGGGGAGATTTGCTGCAGAGCTTCATTAACAAGGATTTTAGTGAAGGAAGGTTAATGTCACCAATCCCCAATAGAGGCACTACTGATTTTCCTATTGTGCAATATGCTAATGACACTATCATTATAATGCAAGCTGATCCACAGCAATTACACACTCTTAGCAGATTCTTGAAGAATACACTGCATTCACTGGACTTAAGGTCAATTATCATAAATCTTCATTGCTACCCATAAATCTAACTCAAGATGAGGCTACCTCCCTGGATTTGGAAATTGGTTGTGTCACAACAAAAATGCCTTTCACTTACCTTGGGCTGCCCATGGGGATTACAAAACCAACTATCAAAGACCTCTCTCCTCTGACTGACAAAGTTGAAAGAAGACTGACAGCCTCAGCTTCCTTTTTGTCTTATAATGGGGACAAACTTGTTTTGGTGAACTCTGTGTTATCCTCACTACCTCTGCACTACATTAGTTCTCTGAGTGTCCCCAAGGGAATAATTGAAGTTTTAAACAGAACAAGAAGACATTGTTTATGGAGAAAGAGTAAGGATGATGCTAAAGCTAACTCTATGGCATCTTGGGAAATGATCAGTAAACCAAAAGACAAGGGTGGTTTAGGAATCATAAATATTCAAATCCAAAATAAATGCCTGCTTATGAAACACTTACATAATTTTTACAATAAAGCTGATATGCCTTGGGTGAAATTAGTCTGGAACACATATTATCATGGCAGAGTACCTCACACTGTTACTGTCTGTGGATCTTTCTGGTGGCGTACTATTATGAGTTTGCATGAGGAATATCACTTAAATTTCAAATGTTCAGTGGGATCTGGAGACACAACTTTATTCTGGGTGGATAACTGGAACAACAATCCCCTCAACTCAACATATCCACATTTATTTTCACATGTACTTTATAAAGACTGCTCTGTTAAGCAAGCAATCTCAATCACTCAGATGTCTGAAGCTTTTCAACTTCCAATATCTGCTGAGGCTAGTACTGAATCACAACATTTACAATTGCAACTGGCTCAAGTCAATCTTCAACATACTAAAAATGATGAATGGAAAAGTTTGAGCTCAAAAACAGGAGATTATTCTTTCAGTGATATGTACAAGGGATATTTCAAGCACATACCAACTCATTTTTCATGACAGTGGATCTGGAGTAGTAAATGCGCCTCCAAACATAAGTTCTTTGCCTGGATGATAATCCATGATCGCATTAATACTAAAGATATGCTGCTCATAAGGCATTGGAATGTTTCTGATAATCATAATTGTGTTCTTTGCCCTTGCCACACCCTATAAGACTGGTCACATTTATTTTTTGAATGTAATTTCAGTATGAGAATATGGGCATATCTTCAGGTTGTCTGGGGTACAGGGTCTAGACCAGAGATTTTCAAACATGCAAAACAGAAATTCAAGGGACCATGCTTCATAGAGATTGCTACCCTAGCCTGTTGGAATATTTGGAAGCAGAGAAATGACAAAATTTTCAAAGGAATTAGACCTTCCTTAAGCTCTTGGAAATCAGGATTTATCTGTGATGTTTCACTCCTAAAATACAGAGTCAGAAAGAAGACCATCACAGATCTTAACTCCTGGATTGATGTTTTGTTGTAATTTTGTATAGTTTTGTATCTTTTTTGTTCCTTCCTTTTGTTTTAGGCTGATAGCTTGTACATAAGACTTCCTGGTTTATTTTGAATAAAGGACTATGGGGGGATCCCCTGCAGTAAATATTCAAAAAAATATTAAAAAAACAAGACTGCGAAATCGGGACTAAAGGCCCCCCTTTAGTCATGCTCATATCTAGCCCTATAGTACATAGCTTTAGGGTTGTCTTCGTCTTCGTCGTCGTTGGTAAGCGCATGCGGCTGGATCCTCAGCCCAGCCATGGATTATTGTGGGGCACCTGCCACTCTGGCCTCATATTCACGACGTGTGGGGAGGGGGATCCCGGATGACGACGCCGCTACACCCACGACAGTCACCACTGCCACCCTTCTTATGGATCTGCGGCGGCTGCGGGTACCGCAGGCAAGGATGATTTCCCTGCACGATGTAGCGCATCATGTCGATGATAGTCCGGTTCGCCCACCATAGGCGGCTCCCGATTTCGTTGTGGTTCACCGGGGGAGGGCCGTCATCCTCGTACCTGGCGAGCTCCCTTTTCCTCTGGTTAGCAAAGAAGGCATTCCAGGTGTCATAGTTTTCGGGATCCCAATGGGGATCCATCCGCTGCTCCGTCGTGAGCTCGAGGTAGAAGTGGTTTGTGATGGCCGCCTGGCGTGCGGAACCTTGAGGGACAGGAGGAACAGGAACCCCTCCAACGCTCAGGATCCAGTCGGCGGGAAGCAGGTAGCCCGACGGGCATGGCTAGCTGGAGGCGCACAACATCTTGGTCTCCTCAAGGGTCAGAATTGCCCAGTATGCGTTGTCCATTGTTGTGAGAGACGAAGGTGTGGATGTGTGGATAGACACGGCGCGGTCGGCCTAGATATAGAGGGAAATGGCGGGAAAACATGGCGGGAAGCTGTAGGAAATCGCGGGAAATATCTTTAGTCCCAGTTAGTGGTTACAACTGGGACTAAAAGCTTTGGTCAGAGGGAAAGGGCGGGAAAACTTGGCGGGAAGCGGTGGGAAATGGCAGGAAATATCTTCAGTCTCGGTTAGTGGCTACAACCGGGACTAAAAGATCCGGTCAGAGGGAAAGGGTGGGGAAACTTGGCGGGAAGCGGTGGGAAATATCTTAGGATGGCTTACGATGTGATTTGGCAAAACCGTTAATAGTTTGGCAAGTTAGTATAATTATTTTTATAAAATATAAAAAATAACAAACTTGGTAAATTGATTATGTCTCAAAAAAACCTTCACAAAATGATATACATGTACATATTGATTGCATCTAAAAAACTGTAACATCCCAAAAATACTAAACTTGGATCATCAAATTCTAATCCTCACATTTAGGGTTAACAAAAACTTTTCTAAATAAAATTATGAATGCATGCATATGTGTATGCATTGATTTTGAATTCTTTTAAACCCACCTTGTTTGTTTGTTTCTTTGCTTGTAAAATGTTTCTTAGGTGAAATAAACATCATCTAAAACATTTCCAAATCAAAACACATATATGAAGTGAATGGTCATTTTGGCCAATTTAACTCCCATGCCTATTTTTATCTTTGCACCACTTGAATGTACTCATAACAAGGTATCAAGGCCCACTTTGTGATCATCCAGAAACTTTCAAATGCATAGTTTAAATGACAATTCAAAATTGAATCTTCTTCATATGGGAAGATCCCACTTTTTCAAAACCCACTCAAACAAGCTCAACTTTCAAAACCCAAGCATCTGCAGACTCACCAGCACCAATCTAGCAAACCCACCAAAAATCATTTCAAAATTCAAAACTTGATTTCATGCGGCCATTTCATCAAACAGGTTGCAGACACAAATCAAACAAAACATCAAACACTATGTGTGCAGTAATTCTTGCCTAACTTGTTCCCTAGTTAGCTCACACACAGCCCAGTAGATCATCTAGAAAGATTAGCCCAACACTAGCACCCCTGTGAGCTTGCCATTGCCATTAATGACGAATAGCCGAGCACCTCAATGCCACCCCATAGTCGACAGCAGGCTAGAGGAAGAACTAGCCGTGCCAACCTTGTCTGGGAGGCAGCCCACCGTCCACCGCCACTATCTGTCCCAGCCGCGAGTGTTGCCAAGCCCTGGACCACACTCACAAGCCGCGCCCAGACCATGCCGAGCATGCGCCAGAGCGCCACCCTCGACCAGCGTCCACAGACCGCGCGCCGCCCTCACCGCGTGCACACACGATCACCACCGACCCAAGAGACCGCCAGACATCCCCGTTTGCCGCTCCGTGCCATACAGCCACCGCCCACCGTCGAAGACGCCGCCTCTGCCGCGCAAAGCACCGCCCGTTCCAGACCAAACCACACCGTTCCATGCCTCGAGACCATGTCGTTGAGCATCGCCAGGAGACACAGCACCGTCCCCTACCCTTGCCCATGCCTTAAGCCGCCTGTCACCTCGCCCCCGACGAGCTCACCGTGCGCCCCGACGGTCCCCTCGCTCGACTATAAATAGAGGCCACCCCCGCACGATTTCTTCACACCATCTCACTCCCCTCTCCTCACTGACCGTGCCACACCGTTCCCAGAGCAAGGCGAGCACCACCTCGCCGGAATTTCACTGGAGCCCTCCGCCTCTTGAGAAGAAGGGAGCCAGCGATTGGAGCCGCCCCAGGAGAAGCCACCGGTACCAGGAGGTTCGCCGTCGTCGACTTCGTCGTTCGCCCGCCTCGCCGACCCTCGCCCGTACCCCGGTGAGCCCCCAGCACCCCTCACTGGCCACGCTAGGTTTCGTTCTCGCCGGAGTTGTCCCGCGTCGATGATGACTCCCAGCCGTTTGATTAGAACTAGATTGAACGATCCCCGTTGCCCCATACCGCTTCGCCCAGCCCCGCGTCACTGACGAGTGGGGACACCCACTTAAGCAGCCCGCGGGAGCACTGCGCTTAGCAGGCCGGCCCAGTAACTTTTCCCGCGCAAGCCCAGTTATTCAAATTAACTTTTTCTATTTCAATTCAAACACACTTCTATACCCAACTTCAAAAATCAACCCAGATCGATTCAGTGCATCAAATTGGATGAAACCAATTTTGTTGGAAAGGTCTGTGAATGCTGAATCCAAGCCCGTTGGATTCAAGTCATTTGGATCTGTAGATCACCCATAGTAAAAATAACAAGGCAGAAGCTTTTCTGCATTCAAACATTTTTCAAATTTAAACCATAAAAGCATTTCAGTTGATTCCAACTCTCAAAAATCACATTTAACCATACCTTTCAGAATATATAAAAATATATAGGTTTACTTGCAGAAATAATGTTCAAGTAATAAAAGAATGCTACATAAGCATTTCTAGCCACTATAATTAATTAAAATAAAAGGGTAAAACCTTATTAAATTGTGACACCACTTTAAATCACATTCCCATGGACTACAATATGTGGTGATGACATGTGTCAACATGATCCCATATTTGGTTTGGAGAATATTAAACCTTAAGTAGTTTTCCAATGAGTAGAAATTACTTTTCTAAAAATAAAAAGAATCAAACCAAGCCTTAACCTTGTAAGGTTAGAGATGATGTTAGATCATCTATAGGACCCTTGTGTGTGATTATTGAAAGTAGTTAAGTATTGTTTGGTGATTGTGTACCTCGTATTTATTCATAGACGCTAGTACCGACCAAGGATACGAGGAGGAAGGAGGATACTACGAAGAAGAATCCGAGGAGAACTTCAACCACTGCTCTGCACAAGGCAAGCTAAAACTTGCAAGACACTCTACTTTAGCAAGCCAAATACTACTAGTGAATGTGCAAGCTTATATTGACCCTGATGCAAGCTAGTAACTATGCAAGCCTATATTGACATTGATGCAAGCTAACCCTTGCAAGATACCCTACTGATGCCACAAACCCATACTTGTGATATGACTACTATATGCCTTATGCATATGTGATCATACCCACTTGATAAACCAAATCCTAGTTTTATGTGCAAGCTTCTTACTTTATTTCTTTATCAAATCTTACTTAGAGTCTACCTAAGAGTTTGGTAGATACTAGACAGTTGTGCTGAAGGTTGCATAAAGAGCATAAAATTTGGTCTAAGCTAGAAACCTTGATATCAGCCTAAGACATAAGGTTGTACTTAGTTGAAACTCCACTAGTCCACCACCCCTCATTAGTGCCTACCCCCACTTATAGATGCTAGTGCTAAGCATAAAACTTGATCAACTTTTAGATGGGAATACTTGGTGGAAAAATGGTTATGAAAACCTTGGAATGATGGATCATTCTATTGAAATGTTTTGGACATGTGTTTCCAAACACTTGATGATTTTGGTGATGAAAATGTTGAGGCATGAGCCTTAGCCCTTTATAAAACTGATGGTTGTCTGGATGCGATACCATTCCAATTTTAGCGAACAACCACAATACCCGAATATTGGGTAGGGCTTGACTGGAAACTTATATACCTTAGTATTAGTTCCCTCATGGCCAAGGTCTGAGCTGAGGCTACCTTGTGAAGATTGTCCACCTGTGCAGTACCCAAGATGACAGCTGGTCATGGTTGGGAGGCCAAACTCACAGGAGAGGTTCTTATACTAGGGCGTGTAATTGAAAGGTTAGGATTGATTATCCGCATACTGAGTATGGTGAATTCAGGATTTGTTCCTGACGGATGTATCGAATGTTGTGGTGAAACTGTACAATCTCTGCAGAGTGTCAAACTATTCGAATAGCCGCGTCCGCGGTTATGGATAGTTGGAGTGGCCATACTGTTCCCCCGTCAGACTTTTCAAAATGACTTGTGAAATAAATTGAGACTTTGACTTGACCACAACAGGGTTGTGACTTGAAATACAAGTTCCCACTTAGGATAAATAAAATTATTACTAGCTTTAGAACCTAGTAGAGATAAACCTGGCTTTTTACAAAACAACCCTAGAGCCTAGTATCCTATTATCCAAAAAAAAACCTTACCTGTTAGTATTAGTTTGCGAGTACTTAAAGAGTACTCATGGCTTTGTCCCTGGCTATTCCCATGGCCAGACTATGAAGAGGAGTACCTGGAAGATGGACCCCAGGAAGGTTACGACAACTAGGATCATCTCCCATCGTCAGCATTGCCTGTGGCCCCGAAGATGGAGCTTCGCCTATGCTACCGTTATTATTACGTATTCCGCTTCTTGATGTTGTTTTAATAACTGGATCATGAGATCCCTATTTGTGTAAGAACTTATGTATCGTTGTAATGGATGATGTACTATGGTGTCCAATTCTGTTATGTCTCGCAAAAATGGTAATCCTGGGATTGCGATGTATGGCATAACAGGCATCTAGGATTGAAAAATCCGGGTGTTGACAAGTTGGTAACAGAGCCAGGTTGACCACACGAGACCCTAGTTAGATTGGACGTTGAACCAAAAACTTAGTTTCAAAACCAAAGAAAACAAATATTTACGAAAACTTATTCTCAGTCTTACCTCTTTAATTCTTTCATAAAACTTCATGTTCCTCAAAAACTCTTGCAAAATAGATAAAATTTTGACATACTTGATGACTCTGCTAATCTACTCATCCTCTATTTTTATAGATGGACGTGAAGTACAGCAAGTTTTATCAACTTGGAAATGGAGGAGACCATATCTTTGAGAGGGATCTGGATCAGCTTTCGGAACTTCTGGAACGTCCGCATCCCAAGTTCTTCGGAGCTCAGCTCAATGATCAAGGAGGAGAAGATCTGCAGTGGCTAATTGTTGCAAATCTCCGAGGAAAGATTGAACCTCCCACTGCGGAGGGAATTCAGTTTACCTTGAGGGAAAACAACTGGCTCGATGGACTTGCCAGAGCAATGCAGGAAGCTCTTTCCCGTCTGTGTGGGCAGAGCATCAATCAGATCAAGGGTACTCGCTTTGAGTTTTGCCTAAGGCGTGATGCAAATGGACAACCATTGGAAGCCCCATACCACCCCGAGCTGAAGACTCAATTGGACCACCTTAGCTTCATGATGTATGATCGTCAGCAGGAATTGGAAAACTGTCGTGACTATTGCAACCACAAGTCTGCCATCATCAAGACGAAGGACCAGACCATCGCCGTGCTAGCAAAGGATCGCAAGTCTCGCCGCCGTCAGCTCGACAAGAAGGAGCGCATTATTTCCCGTCTTCGCCATCGCATCTCATCTCTGGAAGAGACCATCCACGAGAGAGACATGCAGTTAGAGGAAAGGGAAAATGCCGGAGAGGATCTTCGTGGAGACCCTTATTCCTATCTCAGCGATGACGATGATTTTCTGGAGGATCAGGCCATGGACTTCTTCACCGATGAGGATGATTTCGCCTTCATCGATGATGCTGAAGATGATGAAGCCACAGACTCCAAGGAGTAGTAGCACTGAGCACTAGCGTAGTAAATCGTAGTCAGTCCCACTTTATCGTAGTTTCCAGAATGGTTCTTAAAACCATCTGTTTTTCTTTGTTGTGGTGTGTGTTGTACTGTGTGCTATGAGTGAATGAATGAAAAAGAAAGTTGCTAGAAAAACCTGAGTCAAACTCTAAAAACTTTTCAAAAACCCAAAACCTTAGAAATTTCCCTCTTTTCTCATGATCTATATCAATCTTCAGATGCTACGTGGAGGAAGTGGTTCAGCCCCGGACCCGATGTTGCAGATCCTGCAAATGTTGACCTCTGACCGCGAAGCTGAACGAGCGGAACGTCAAGCCAACCTAGCCACTCTGCAACAGATAGCCCAGCTAGCCCACACCAACCAAGGCCACGGAAATCAGGACAACCACGGATCTAAGCTCAAGAATTTCCAGACTACCAACCCACCCGTTTTCACCAAGTCAGAAGAACCCCTAGACACCGATGATTGGCTGCAAATCATGGAAAACAACTTAGAAGTAGCAGGAGTCGAAGCCAACAAAAAAGTCCTGTTCGCCACCCATTATCTAGCCGGAGATGCCAGGGCATGGTGGAACAGTGTTCGTGCAATGACCGGAGGCCAAATGATGACCTGGGAGGAATTCAAGGTCAAGTTCAGCAGAACCCATGTGCCACCAGGTTTGATCAAGAGAATGAGAGACGAGTTCAGAGAGTTGAGGCAAGGAAGGATGACTGTAGTGGAATACCGTGACAAATTTTTGTCATTAGCTAGGTATGCCCCGGACGAGATAGACACTGAAGCCAAGAAGAAAGAAAGATTCCTGAATGGTCTGCATGACGAGATGCAGACAGTGTTAGTCAATATCCCCTTTGTTGATATTGAAGCCCTTCTCGACTCTGCTATCCAGATGGAAGGAAAGATCAACCAGGCCAATGAGAACCGCAAGCGTCGCATGATGCATCAACCAGGAACCCATCAGACCCCAAAGTATCGCCCCAACCCATCTCCAGGATTTGCCCCAAGAACCAACATACCCCCTATGACCCGTCCGACCTACCCCAACCGTGGAAACCCTATACCCGGAGGAAATCACAACAACCCCGGCAACTCTAGCAATTTCAGCCGTGCCACACCCAAGTTCAACACCAACAATGCTACCGCCAACCCCAACACTGCCCCGAGGACTGGAAGAAATGTTGTGCCTGTCGCAACCAAGGACAAGTCACGAGTGACCTGTTATGACTGTGGAAATAAAGGTCACTATTCCAACGAGTGCCCCAACAAGAAGAATGCTACAGCCCCCAACGCCAATGTCCCAGCTCAGCAGCAGCGTCGTGTCCAGCCAGGGAGAAGATTTTCCCCAGGAAATTCACTCAACCGCAATGGCCGTCTTTTTCTCATGCATGCTGAAGAAGCTCAGGAAGCGTCAGACGTCGTGCTGGGTATGTTTTCTGTTAATTCAGTACTTGCAAGAGTGTTGTTTGATTCTGGTGCATCGCATTCATTTGTCACCGAAGAATTTGCCTGCACTAGTAAAACTCAACCAACCAAATTGAAGCATGTGATGATTGTACAAATTCCCGGATCAACCACCAAGGCTAGGCAAATTTGCAAGGCCGTCCCTATCCGAATCCATGGCATAGATTTTTATGGTAACCTAATAGTACTCGGAACTAAAGGTTTGGAAGTAGTACTAGGAATGGATTGGATGTCCAAACATAAAGGATTGATTGACTGTGCCAAGAAAGCCATCACCATGACCAGTACCACCGGAATATCAGTCGAGCATATATCTGAAACCTTACCTCGCCAATTCAAGTGTAACAAGAGTATAGCCCAACCTACCATTGACCAAGTCCGGATAGTCTGTGAATACCCCGATGTATTTCCAGATGTTTTGCCCGGTATGCCCCTAGATCGGGATATCGAGTTTATCATCGAACTAATCCCCGGAACAGGACCCATAGCCCAGAGACCCTATAGTATGAACCCGCAAGAACTAGAAGAACTGAAGAAGCAACTGGATTCCATGTTGGAAATCGGATTGATTCAACCAAGTGCGTCCCCATGGAGATCACCTGTCTTGTTTGTGGACAAGAAGGATGGAGGTAACCGTTTGTGTACGGATTATCGGAAGTTGAATGATGTCACCATCAAGAACAAGTACCCCTTGCCCAAGATAGAAGATTTGTTTGATCAGTTGACCGGTGCCAAAGTGTTTTCTAAGATTGATCTTAGAACTGGCTATCATCAACTCAAAATTCGTGCAGAGGATATTCCAAAGACTGCTTTTACCACCAGATATGGATTGTACGAGTATACAATCATGTCTTTTGGATTAACCAATGCCCCCGCTTATTTCATGAATCTCATGAATAAGATTTTTATGGACTTCCTGGATAAGTTTGTTGTTGTTTTCATCGATGACATTCTGATTTATTCCAAGTCAGAAGAAGAACATGAGCTACACCTAAGGACCATTCTTGGAACCCTTAGAGAGCATCAGCTGTATGCAAAGTTTAGCAAATGTGAATTCTGGTTACAGGAAGTAGGATTCCTCGGTCACATTGTATCAGCCGGAGGAATTGCCGTTGACCCTGCCAAAGTGAAAGATGTAGAAGATTGGCAAGCCCCAACCACTCAAACCCAAGTTCGTGCTTTTCTCGGATTGGCGGGATATTACCGCAAATTTGTAGAAGGATTCTCTAGTATCGCCAGACCCATGACCCAACTGCTGAAGAAGGACAAGAAGTTTGAATGGACCGACAAATGTGAAGCGAGTTTTCAAGAACACAAAAGGAGATTGATTTCAGCCCCAATCTTGATTATGCCGGATATCACGAAGCCCTTCGATATGTATTGTGACGCATCCAAGATTGGTCTCGGATGTGTGCTAATGCAAGAAGGCAAAGTTATATCTTATCTATCGCGACAATTGAAGCAACATGAACAAAATTACCCAACCCATGACCTCGAACTCGCAGCCGTAGTTCTAGCCCTGAAGACATGGAGACATTACCTGATGGGAAACCGTTGTGAGATTTATTCGGATCACAAGAGCCTAATGTATATATTCACTCAGAAGGAGCTGAATATGAGGCAGAGAAGATGGATTGATCTAATCAAGGATTACGACCTGGACATCCACTATCACCCTGGTAAAGCCAACGTGGTAGCCGATGCCCTTAGCAGATTGCCGTGCCGCTTGAACTCCATGATTTTGAAGGAGCAACCAAGTTTGCACAAAGAGATGGAAGATTTTCGAATGGCATTAGTAAGTGAAGGATTTTTGGCTAGCATAGAACTTCAGCCCACTTTGATCAGTCAGATTAAAGAGGCGCAGAAGGGAAATGCCAGTATCGATGGAATCAAGCGTCGTATCGGTACAGGCAAAGTACCCGGATTCACCGAGGACGAAGAAGGAGTTTTGTGGTACAAAGGACGCCTTTGTATACCAGCAGATTCGGAGTTGAAAGAAGTTATCTTGAAGGAGGCTCATGATACTCTTTATTCTATCCATCCCGGAGGAACTAAGATGTATCAAGATTTGAAAGAGCAATTTTCGTGGCATAAGATGAAGAGAGAAATCGGAAGCTATATCGCCAAGTGTGATATATGTCAGCGAGTCAAGGCCGGACATCAAAGACCCGCTGGATTGTTGCAACCTTTGCAAATTCCGGAATGGAAATGGGATTCTGTAGGAATGGACTTTATCACTGGACTACCTACTTCTAGTAGGGGAAATGACTCTATCTGGGTCATAGTGGACAGATTGTCCAAAGTCGCCCATTTCTTGCCCGTCAAAACCACCTATCAGAGTTCGAAGCTAGCAGAGTTGTACATCGCTAGAATCGTTAGTTTGCATGGAGTCCCCAAGAACATAGTATCGGATCGAGGAACTCAGTTTACCTCGAGATTCTGGAAGAAAGTCCAAGAAGGATTAGGAACCCGCCTAGATTTCAGTACCGCGTATCACCCTCAGACCGATGGACAAACGGAGCGAGTAAATCAAATACTCGAAGATATGCTTAGAGCATGTGTGCTAGAATATGGATCCAAGTGGGAAGACTGTCTGCCATTTGCAGAATTTTCATACAACAATAGTTACAACGCCAGTTTGCAAATGGCCCCATTTGAATTTATGTACGGAAGGAAGTGTCGCACCCCCTTGAACTGGTCGGAAGTAAGAGAGAGTCAGATTTTCGGACCCTACATCCTACGAGAAGCAGAAGAGAAGGTTCACAAGATTCGTGATCACCTCAAGACAGCCTAATCCCGACAGAAGAGTTACGCCGACAAGAGACGTAGAGACCTCGCCTTCAACATAGGAGATTTTGTTTATCTGAAAGTGTCGCCATTGAAGGGAATGCAGTGTTTCCAACTCAAGGGAAAGTTAGCCCCTAGATATATCGGACCTTTCAAAATTCTGAACCGTCGAGGAGAAGTATCGTATCAATTGGAACTACCAGGAGAGATGTCAGCTGTGCATAATGTGTTCCATATCTCGTTACTTCGCAAGTGTCTCGAAGTCCCCGAGAAGACCGAAGTGTGCAAGAATATCGATCACCGGACCATAGAGATCAACGATGACCTGACCTATCCCGAAGTACCCATCCGTATTTTGGAAGAAGCCTTTCGAACTACCCGAACCTGAAGCATCAAGTTTCTCAAGATTCAGTGGAGCAACCACACATAAGAGGAAGCTACCTGGGAACGCGAAGATCACATCCGGACGGAGTTTCCAGGTCTCTTCAAATCCTAGGTAATCTTTTCGTCCTTTTCAAATCTCGGGACGAGATTTTTTTTAAGGCGGGAAGGTTTGTAACATCCCAAAAATACTAAACTTGGATCATCAAATTCTAATCCTCACATTTAGGGTTACCAAAAACTTTTCTAAATAAAATTATGAATGCATGCATATGTGTATGCATTGATTTTGAATTCTTTTAAACCCACCTTGTTTGTTTGTTTCTTTGCTTGTAAAATGTTTCTTAGGTGAAATAAACATCATCTAAATTATTTCCCACACTTTTCCTAAAGACAAGTAAATCAAAACACATATATGAAGTGAATGGTCATTTTGGCCAATTTAACTCCCATGCCTATTTTTATCTTTGCACCCCTTGAATGTACTCATAACAAGGTATCAAGGACCACTTTGTGATCATCCAGAAACTTTCAAATGCATAGTTTAAATGACAATTCAAAATTGAATCTTCTTCATATGGGAAGATCCCACTTTTTCAAAACCCACTCAAACAAGCTCAACTTTCAAAACCCAAGCATGTGCAGACTCACCAGCACCAATCTAGCAAACCCACCAAAAATCATTTCAAAATTCAAAACTTGATTTCATGCGGCCATTTCATCAAATAGGTTGCAGACACAAATCAAACAAAACATCAAACACTATAGTGTGCAGTGATTCTTGCCGAACTTGTTCCCTAGTTAGCTCACACACAGCCCAGTAGATCATCTAGAAAGATTAGCCCAACACTAGCACCCATGTGAGCTTGCCATTGCCATTAATGACGAACAGCCGAGCACCTCAATGCCACCCCATAGTCGACAGCAGGCTGGAGGAAGAACTAGCCGTGCCAACCTTGTCTGGGAGGCAGCCCACCGTCCACCGCCACTACATGTCCCAGCCGCGAGCGTTGCCAAGCCCTGGACCACGCGCACAAGCCGCACCCAGACCATGCCGAGCATGCGCCAGAGCGCCACCCTCGACCAGCGTCCACAGACCGCGCGCCGCCCTCACCGTGTGCACACACGATCACCACCGACCAGGAGACCGCCAGACATCCCTGTTTGCCGCCCCGTGCCATACAGCCACCGCCCGCCGTTGAAGACGCCGCCTCTGCCGCGCAGAGCACCGCCCGTTCCAGACCAAACCACACCGCCCATGCCTCGATACCATGTCATTGAGCATCGCCAGGAGACACAGCACCGTCCCCTACCCTTTCCCATGCCTTTAGCCGCCTGTAACCTCGCCCCCGACGAGCTCACCGTGCGCCTCGACGGTCCCCTCGCTCGACTATAAATAGAGGCCACCCCCGCACGATTTCTTCACACCATCTCACTCCCCTCTCCTCACTGACCGTTCCACACCGTTCCCAGAGCAAGGCGAGCACCACCTCGCCGGAATTTCACCGGAGCCCTCCGCCTCTGGAGAAGAAGGGAGCCAGCGATTGGAGCCGCCCCAGGAGAAGCCACCGGTACCAGGAGGTTCGCCGTCGTCGACTTCGTCGTTCGCCCGCCTCACCGACCCTCGCCCGTACCCCGGTGAGCCCCCAGCACCCCTCACTAGCCGCGCTAGGTTTCGTTCTCGCCGGAGTTGTCTCGCGTCGACGATGACTCCCAGCCGTTAGATTAGAACTAGATCGTACGATCCCCGTTGCCCCATACCGCTTCGCCCAGCCCCGCGTCACTGACGAGTGGGGACACCCACTTAAGCAGCCCGCGGGAGCACTGCGCTACGCAGGCCGGGCCAGTAACTTTTCCCGCGCAAGCCCAGTTATTCAAATTAACTTTTTCTATTTCAATTCAAACACACTTCTGTACCCAACTTCAAAAATCAACCCAGATTGATTCAGTGCATCAAATTGGATGAAACCAATTTTTTTGGAAAGGTCTGTGAATGCTGGACCCAAGCCCGTTGGATTCAAGTCATTTGGATATGTAGATCACCCATAGTAAAAATAACAAGGCAGAAGCTTTTCTGCATTCAAACATTTTTCAAATTTAAACCATAAAAGCTTTTGAGTTGATTCCAACTCTCAAAAATCACATTTAACCATA
Source organism: Avena sativa (assembly GCA_916181665.1). Taxonomy (NCBI): domain Eukaryota; kingdom Viridiplantae; phylum Streptophyta; class Magnoliopsida; order Poales; family Poaceae; genus Avena; species Avena sativa. Next base: position 422,034,183 of record OV702279.1, on the reverse strand, counting down.
CCTTTCAGAATATATAAAAATATATAGGTTTACTTGCAGAAATAATGTTCAAGTAATAAAAGAATGCTACATAAGCATTTCTAGCCACTATAATTAATTAAAATAAAAGGGTAAAACCTTATTAAATTGTGACACCACTTTAAATCACATTCCCATGGACTACAATATGTGGTGATGACATGTGTCAACATGATCCCATATTTGGTTTGGAGAATATTAAATCTTAAGTAGTTTTTCAATGAGTAGAAATTACTTTTCTAAAAATAAAAAGAATCAAACCAAGCCTTAACCTTGTAAGGTTAGAGATGATGTTAGATCATCTATAGGACCCTTGTGTGTGATGATTTCAAGTAGTTAAGTATTGTTTGGTGATTGTGTACCTCGTATTTATTCATACACACTAGTACCGACCAAGGATACGAGGAGGAAGGAGGATACTACGAAGAAGAAGCCGAGGAGAACTTCAACCACTGCTCTGCACAAGGCAAGCTAAAACTTGCAAGACACTCTACTTTAGCAAGCCAAATACTACTAGTGAATGTGCAAGCTTATATTGACCCTGATGCAAGCTAGTAACTATGCAAGCCTATATTGACATTGATGCAAGCTAACCCTTGCAAGATACCCTACTGATGCCACAAACCCATACTTGTGATATGACTACTATATGCCTTAAGCATATGTGATCATACCCACTTGATAAACCAAATCCTAGTTTTATGTGCAAGATTCTTACTTTATTTCTTTATCAAAGCTTACTTAGAGTCTACCTAAGAGTTTGGTAGATACTAGACAGTTGTGCTGAAGGTTGCATAAAGAGCATAAAATTTGGTCTAAGCTAGAAACCTTGATATCAGCCTAAGACATAAGGTTGTACTTAGTTGAAACTCCACTAGTCCACCACCCCTCATTAGTGCCTACCCCCACTTATAGATGCTAGTGCTAAGCATAAAACTTGATCAACTTTTAGATGGGAATACTTGGTGGAAAAATGGTTATGAAAACCTTGGAATGATGGATCATTCTATTGAAATATTTTGGACATGTGTTTCCAAACACTTGATGATTTTGGTGATGAAAATGTTGAGGCATGAGCCTTAGCCCTTTATAAAACTGATGGTTGTCTGGATGCGATACCATTCCAATTTTAGCGTACAACCACAATACCCGAATATTGGGTAGGGCTTGACTGGAATCTTATATACCTTAGTATTAGTTCCCTCACGGCCAAGGTCTGAGCTGAGGCTACCTTGTGAAGATTGTCCACCTGTGCAGTACCCAAGATGACAGCTGGTCATGGTTGGGAGGCCAAACTCACAGGAGAGGTGCTTATACTAGGGCGTGTAATTGAAAGGTTAGGATTGATTATCCGCATACTGAGTATGGTGAATTCAGGATTTGTTCCTGACGGATGTATCGAATGTTGTGGTGAAAGTGTATAATCTCTGCAAAGTGTCAAACTATTCGAATAGCCGCGTCCGCGGTTATGGACAGTTGGAGTGGCCATACTGTTCCCCCGTCAGACTTTTCAAAATGACTTGTGAAATGAATTGAGACTTTGACTTGACCACAACAGGGTTGTGACTTGAAATACAAGTTCCCACTTAGGATAAATAAAATTATTATTAGCTTTAGAACCTAGTAGAGATAAACCTGGCTTTTTACAAAACAACCCTAGAGCCTAGTATCCTATTTTCCAAAAAAAAAACCTTACCTGTTAGTATTAGTTTGCGAGTACTTAAAGAGTACTCATGGATTTGTTCCTGGCTATTCCCATGGCCAGACTATGAAGAGGAGTACCTGGAAGATGGACCCCAGGAAGGTTACGACAACTAGGATCATCTCCCATCGTCAGCATTGCCTGTGACCCCGAAGATGGAGCTTCGCCTACACTACCGTTATTATTACGTATTCCGCTGCTTGATGTTGTTTTAAGAACTGGATCATGAGATCCCTATTTGTGTAAGAACTTATGTATCGTGTAACGGATGATGTACTATGGTATCCAATTCTGTTATGTCTCGCAAAAATGGTAATCCTGGGATTGTGATGTATGGCATAACAGGCATCTAGGATTGAAAAATCCGGGTGTTGACAAAAACCGCCAAAGGCAAAATTCAGAATACATCATATGGCTTGCTTATGACCATGTGTCCTTAACCATGGAGCATTGTCATCAAGTAACATGATGCTTGGGTCATCTTTCATTGCGAATGGCAGAATTTCATGAAACTTGTCATAATCTTCTGACATGTCTATCTTGTCCTCCATTCCCACGATGTTTCTTTTCCCAAAAAGAACTATGTGGCGCTTTGGCTCATCGTTTGATGATGTATTCATTTGCTTATATTTTATTTTTCTCGGTTTGGTAGACATGTCCTTCACATAGAAAACCTAAACATCATTGGCTAGGATGAATGGTTCGTCTCTATACGCATTATTGTTGAGATCCACTGTTGTCATTCCGTATATTTTGTCTACCACAACCCCGCCTCCTGTTAGCTTGACCCATTTGCACCGAAACAAAGGGACCTTAAAAGTAGGTCCATAGTCAAGTTCCCATATATCCTCTATGTAACCATAATATGTGTCCTTTGACCCATTGTCGTTTGTTGCATCAAAGCGGACACCGCTGTTTTGGTTGGTGCTCTTTTTATCTTGGGAGATTATGTAAAATGTATTCTCATTTATCTCGTACCCTTGGAAAGTCTATATAGTCGAAGATGGTGAGCTGGCCAACAAGTATAGCTCATCACAAACAGTGTTGTTATTCATGAGATGTGTTTGCAACCAACCGCCAAAAGTATTCATGTGTTCATCTCTAATCAAGGAGTCGGGCTTTGCCAAGTTGTTTGAGCATACAATATTCTTGTGTTCCTTGATATACGGAGCTGCCAAGGTGGAATTTTGTAGAACTGTGTAGTGTGCTTGAGTGAAAGAATTCCCGTCCCTACATATTATTGATTTCTTCCTAGCATGCCTTTTCCACTCAGTCTCCCCTCATTTCGGGATTCAGGAACACCAATCGACTTAATGTCAGGAATAAAGTCAACACAAAACTCAATGACCTCCTCTATTCCATAGCCCTTTGAGATGCTTCCTTCTGCCCTAGCATGGTTATGAATATATTTCTTGAAGAATCCCATGAACCTCTCAAAGGGGAACATATTGTGTAGAAATACAGGACACAAAATGGTAATCTTGTCGACTAGGTGTACCAGGAGATGCGTCATAATATTAAAAAAGGATGGTGGGAACACCAACTCAAAACTTACGAGACACTGGACCAGATCATTTTGTAACCTCTGTAGAATTTCTGGATCGACTACCTTCTGAGAAATAGCATTGAGGAATGCGCATAGATTCACAATGGGTAGTCGAACATTTTCCGGTAGAATCCCCCTCAATGCAACCAGAAGTAATTGCGTCATAAGCACGTGGCAGTCATGAGACTTTAGGTTCTGGAATTTTTTCTCTGCCATATTTATTATTCCCTTTATATTGGACGAGAAGCCATACGGGAGCTTCATACTGCTTAGGACTTCAAAAAATATTTCCTTCTCTTCTTTGATAAGAGCATAGCTGGCAGCACTTAGACGTCCTTTATCTGTCTTCATTAGATGCATGTCGTCTTGGTCTTTCATACCTTGCTGGTTCTTCCGTGCTTCTAGGGTATCTTTTGTCTTTCCACACACGCCCATAAATCCTAGCAGGTTCACGCAAAGATTCTTCGTCATGTGCATCACGTCGATTGCAAAGCGGACCTCTAGAACTTTCCAATAGGGGTAGCTCCCAAAATATAGATTTCTTCTTCCACATGGGCGCATGTCCGTCAGCGTCATTTGGAACAGATTGAACGCCATGGACCTTTCCAAAGATTACTTCTAGATCCTTGACCATACCAAATATATCATCACCAGTATGGCGGAGAGGCTTCTTTTGGTGATCTGCCTCACCATTGAAATGCTTGCCTTTCTTTATTGCGGGATGCCTGGCCGAAAGAAATCGACGATGCCCCTATTACACATTATTCCTACCTTTATCCAAATATATACTTTCAGTATCATCTAAACAATGTGTGCATGAATTGTATCCCTTTTTTGACTGTCCTAAAAGGTTACTAAGAGGAGGCCAATTATTGATGGTTACGAACAACAGTGCTCGTAGGTCAAATGGCTCATGTTTGTGCTCATTCCACATACGTATACCTTCGTCGCACCACAACTGTAGTAGTTCTTCAACTAATGGCCTTAGGTACACATCAATGTCATTGCCGGGTTGCTTCGGGCCTTGGATGAGCACTAGCATAATAATGAACTTCCGCTTCATTTACAACCATGGAGGCAGGTTATATATACAGAGAGTTATAGGCCAGGTGCTATGACTGCAGCTCTGCTCCCTAAAAGGATTCATGCCATCTATACTTAGACCAAACCTTAAGTTCCTTGCGTCATTTGCAAAGCTCGGGTACTCTCTATCGATTTTTCTCCACTGCGACACATCAGCGGGGTGTCTCAACATCGAGTCTTTCCTGCGGTCTTCTTTGTACCATAGCAACAACTTGGCATGCTCTTTATTTCTAAACAAATGTTTCAACTGTGGTATTATAGGAGCATACCACATTACCTTTGCAGGAACCCTCTTCCTAGAGTGCTGCTCGCCCTCAACATCACCAGGGTCATCTTGTCTGATCTTATAACGCAATGCACGGCATACCGGGCATGTATCCAAATTCTCGTACTCCTCACCGCGATAGAGTATGTAGTCATTAATGCATACATGTATCTTCTACACCTCTAGTCCTAGAGGGCAGACAACCTTCTTTGCCTCGTATGTACTGACATGCAATTCGTTATCCTTTGAAAGCTTCTTCTTCCAAATTTTCAGTAGCTTCTCAAATCCCTTGTCAGATAAACCATTATATGTCTTCCATTGCAGTTATTCCAGTGTGGTACCGAGCTTTGTGTTGCCATCTTCGCAATTTGGGTACAATAATTTTTTCTGATCCTCTAACATGCGCTCCAACTTCTTCTTCTTGTTTTCATTTTCGCATTCACTCCGTGCTTCAAGAATGGCCTGAGGAAGATCATCAGCGGTCTCATCTAATGATCGTTCTTCACCTTCTTCTTGTTCATTTTCTTCTATTGCAGTACCACCGTATTCACGAAACATTAGATAATTTTCATCGTTCTCTTCTTCTTCTTTGTCTTCCATCATAACCCCGCTTTCTCTGTGCTTTTTCCAACAAATATAGCCGGACATGAAACCTGACTGAATCAGGTGGATGTGAATGGTTTTTGAGGAAGAGTAATCCTTCTCATTCCGACAGACACGGCACTGGAAACACATAAAACCATTCCGCTTGTTTGCCTCAGCCAAATCGAGGAAAGAATGCACGCCTTTAATGAACGCGTCAGACATTTTGGGATCATCGTACATCCATTCTCGGCTCATCTGCAGTATAATTAAAATTTTCTTTCATATAAAAAGTTTGGATATTTTTACTACATTTACCTTTTCAAATCTAAAAATTTAGTGTGTAGGACATATATAAAATTATACATGCATTAAATTTTGAATTAGAGAAAACTGTTAACATTAAAAAATGTTAACTTTTTAATTATTGCTTCAGCAGTGAAAACCTTATTCAATTATGAGCTCCAAAACTCTAAAAATACACATCTCAACTTTCAGTAACTTTTTTATATAATCAAAATTTTCTTAAAATTACACATCTAAAATTCCCTCTACTTCTAAGCACGAAATGCCTTTCTACTTCTAGAGCATTGAGCTAAACTAACAATAAGAGATGAAAGATTGAAGTTGCTAACATTTTAGAAGCTTGGATTGATAGATGCCACCAAATCTTGATAAACTTTGGACAAAAAATGCGGATGAACTTGAGCTAGCTTGGAGGAAATGGCCATGGGTTTATGCAGGTCGAAGCGGGAATATATAGGGGAAATATATAGTCCCAGGTGGTGCTAATAACCCGGACTAGATCCCGGTTTACCAACCGGGACTAGAGGTGCCCAATGAACCGGGACTAGCCGGCTACTGCCTTCTAGTCGTTGCAAAGGGGGTGGACCGGGACTAGGGCTAACACTAGTCCCGGTTCCATACTGGGCCGGGACTAGAGGCCAGAGCAATTCCAAACCAAATGTCATTTTTCTACTAGTGGTACTTGTCCACGCCAGGAAAGGGGACTACATCGCTCCAGCTATTGCAGCCTCCTTCTCGGCAACAAGGTTCGCCGGCGTACATGCCATTTTAGCAGCCGCAGCTTGGATAGTACCTATAGCATAAACAAAAATGTACTCCCTCCGTTTCAAAATATAAGATATTTTAGCTTTGTAAAGTAAATGTATCTAGATTTCTTTTAGTGTGTATGTTTATTTAGGTTTGAAGTGAACCTACACACTAAAATAAGTCTAGATACATTTGCTTCACAGAGCTAAAACATCTTATATTTTGAAACAGAGGGGCACGCCCGGTTTTTGCACAATAACATCCTCCCAGACATTGACTATAGAACAAAAAATAGAGATTAAAAATTGTACTGAATGGAACAGTGAGTGGGTGAATTACTTCAGATTGGAGAGCTGGCAATGAAAATGGAAGGGAAATTGGAGAAAATTAATTTCTAACTCATGGCCATCTAGATGGGTGGAATTTCGTGAAAACCATAGAAAATATTTGGTTACATAATGACGCTACGTCATTTTTTAGATAAAAGATGCTTTTACTAACCTCCAATGTTTACATCAAGGCGATAAAAATTAAAGAGGGCCACACCCGACCTCTGCGTAGCTAAGATGCACATAGCCGACAAGTCCAAAGAAGAAGATAAAGGAGAATAGTTCTCATAAGCAAATCTTAGAATACATGAATCTATAATAGACACCTATGATAGAGAAAGGTCAATCCGCAATGTATGTTTCCACCCATGTTGGGAGAAAACCTCTTTCACCACTTGTTTCAACCTTGAACATGCCTCCATATAAAGACCTCGGTGTTTGGGTTTTTGTAGACTCGACCACTCCTGGAGTAAGTATGCATAGTGATATAGAGCATGCATTGGTGAAAACAACTTAGCATCAGAAACCTTATTATTTCTACATAGTCACAATAATCAAATTAATGCAATCGCTCCCACTTGTAATTATATCTTATCCCTGTTATCTATACCATGCAACCAGTTAGAAAAAATATTGGCTACTAAGCATCAAGGACACAAACTTGACGCTACTTAGATGGCTGACCATATAGAACACGCAAACTGACATTGAAAGAACGTTTGATTGTTTTATCAAGATGGCAGAAACAACACTTTGTACTCCCTTAATTGCGTCTAACCAGATTATCTTTTGTCAAAATCACACCCTGACGTAGATACCAAGCGAAGACTTTAATCTTCAATGGTATCTTTGTCTTTGAAATGTGTTTGTTATTTTGTACTAGAATTTTGGAATATAATAATGCTTTATAAATGGAATCAACTGAAAATTTACCATTTTCTATCAAATTCCAACAAAACTCACTATGCTCAGTATTTTTTCCCTCCAGATCATGGATCCCAAGCCCCCCTTTGTTCTTTGGATGGTATACCACATTCCATTTTGCCACTCTATATTTCTTCTTTTTTGAAACTCCTTGCCAAAAGAATCTTGAGCGATAATATCTGAACACTTAATACTCCTTTTGGCACCTGAAAGAAGGATAGCATATATAAGACCATATTGGTTAGGACGGAGTTAATCAGAACTAGTCTCCCACCAACTGTTAGGAGTTTTACTTTCCAGCTGCTTACACGTTTCTATAAACGTTCCTTCACTGTTTTCCATTCCGTATTAGTAAGTCTCCGACAATGAATCAGGATTCCTAAATACATCATTGAAAATTGGCCTTGTTCGCACCCAAATAATTCGCTATATTGAGCCATTACTTCTTTGGTTCCCCGAAGCAAAACAATTCACTCTTGTAAAAGTTCATTTTTAGACCCGATAATTACTCAAACGCTGATAGTACTAACTTCAGGTTCTTATGAGGCTATGTCATGGACGTTATATGCAAATGAACCGTCATAAACTCGCGTGATAAGCCTTCCAACAGAGTCGTACACGTGTGGAACATGGGATTGAGGGAGAGAGAATGTGTATTGCCAACTCTTTTTTTGCGGGTAGTGTATTGCCAACTTATTAATGTACTCAACTACCATGTGTACCAATCATGGAGCTATATATATTCGATAACTTATATGCATGTGGCAAGGTCGACATTCTCCAGTTTTGGCAGCTCAACAAGGTGTGTATATTGACTCTTTTGGGGTGTCTTGAGGAGAGGGAGTCAAAAATATTCATTTTTATATTTTGCATTTGGTCAGTTGGGATAAATTTATATATTGGCTGAGACTACACTGTTCAAACCCTGGCCCATGCATTGTCGAATTATCTAAAATCGCTTGGAGGAAGAACTGGAGAAATACATATGGAGCGGATACACATATCAAATTTCAAATCGTTTCATGTATAGTTTGTCATCCACACTTCCACGGCGACACGCATGCATTCATGCGTACAAAGAGGCAAATGTGTCTTGCCCTATACATATTATTACAAATAAAAGATAATTAAGGCCCCATACACCTTATTATCTAGGTCTCCATGCATGGCGTATGTATGTACGGCGTGTACATATATACGGCCAATCGCCTTGCCTATGTAAGGAAAAACATGGGCCTTACATGTAAAATACGAAAGTGAGAGAAAACTCTCGAATACATCTTATACGTGCTGGGGAGTGTTGTTTGGTGGTGTGGCATACGTGGAGAGGATGACATTGCGCCTGCCTCGTTCCGACCGGGAATTTTCGGCGAACTTCTGCCCAGCAAGGTGGAGACCGTCCTTCTTCTCATCGTTTGTCCACTCAGACCCGTAGTACTCTTCCTCTGTGGCATTGGCATTGGCCGGGAAGAACATGGAGCCCCACTGTGGGAAGTGCACGAGTGTGACAGGAAGCGTGCAACACATGATCATGATGCCCATGTATTGCAACCCAGTGCCGGTTGAATACTGTGACGACGTGAAGAAAAGTAGTTGTGTGAGTCCTGCACCAAAATTGCCACCGGCACCGGTCATTCCAGAAATGATACCGAGCGACCGCCGGGAAACGAAGGGGGCGACGCCAAAGATGGCACCACATGCAGCCTGCGCACAAACAGAGAAGAGGACCATGGCGGTGACAGAGGCTGGAAGGGCGGAGGCGCGACCGAGCCAGAAGCAGAACGCACCACCAGCAGTTTGAAGGATCCAAATGTTCCAGATGCGGCCACGCATACCAAAGTAGCGGGCACCGAGGTCAGAGAGGTAGCCTCCCGCGGGGCGAGCAACGATGTTGGCCATGCCAAAGCATGCTGCGATGGTGCCAGCAGCGCTGAGGTCTAGGTGGAAGTGGTCGAAGTAGTACTCGGCGATGACATTGTCAGTGGTGAGCTCAACCCCCATGCTGTAGCCGTAGAGGAGGACGAAGATCCATGTCCGGTAGTTTGTGACAGCACCCCATAAAACCTTAGAAAACTTGTCTTTCTTCATTTCTCCTTTCTTTTGGAGGCTCGCGAGGTTGCCATCCGGAAGATCTTGCCCCAATGTGAGCACAAGTAGACCCATGACGATGTGCATCATCCCTGGAACAAAGTAGGCGATGCGCCATGCAACAAAGGCTGTGGCACCGCATTTCTTGATGGCGTGGAAGACGAGTGGCATGATAAGTTGGGTGGCACCACCACCCATGTTGCCCCACCCCGCCGCCAGCCCGTTGACAGTTCCGATGATCTTGCTGTTGAACATTGTGCTCATCCAGTACTGGCATGACACGAAGGTGGCGAGGGAGAAGCCGATTAGGAAGCGCACCGTGATATACCCTGCTGCATCATCGATGAGTGACATGCAAAACACGGTTGGCGCCGCGAGCATGACGAGGAAGGCGCAGCCATAGCGTGGGCCGAGGAGGTCGCACACGGCGCCCATGACAAGCCTGGAGAAGATGGAGCCGGACACGGATGCTACACCGGCGTTGCCGATATCAGCCTTCGCTAGGTTGAGGTTGTCGCGGATGATGGGCACCAAAGGTGCGGCAGCGAAGGTGGAGACGAAGCATGTGAAGAATGAGATCCACGAGAGGTGGAAGGTGCGCATGTGAGGGTTGGCGAAGGAGAAGAGTCTGAAGGACTTTGCCTTGTTCTCTGAGTCCACCAGCAGCGTGAACTTGCTGGCTGCGGCATTGCCATGCGTGCTGGCCTCCACCTCCATATCTTCCTCTCTTAGAGCTAGCCAAGCTTCTTCTTAGCTGCTGCTTCGTCCGAAGCTTGGTTTTCAATGTAATGGAGGTGGGTGGTGGTGTATGCTCTGAATTTTGCTTCGATCAACGCGGTATTTATAGTGATTAGCATCAGAGTTGACATTAGGATTAAACCACTTAATCGATTCTCCTGTGCTAGCTAAGCTTAAGATTCTGCCCTTTGGGCATCGTGGAATAACAAAACCAGCAGTTTAACAATTGCATCTGACGAAATCATGAAACAATAGTGAGTGAATTAATGTGTGCAGCTTAGAGAGCAAGCGCTGAATCTGGAAGAGAGACATGAGAAAATTAATAAGTAATTAAAGGATGCTAGTATTAATTAAGGGAAGCTTGGCGCCGCATCTCCTGCATCTGTGCCTTTTGGAGCTCTTCTATGTACCTACTTATCCCATGGGATCCACCAAGGATCAAGCTTGTGACTCGACGCGTTGAGATAATGTGCGTTGACTTACATGTACGCCAGGTTACTAAGGGTGCAAGAGCAGACATCAAGAGTCGGGTTTTTGAAACAAAACAGGGCAGTATGGCCACGGTAGAAACTTCTAACCTATGATAAAAGAAAATAAAGTATAAGCTTTCGGAAATTTCCGCACATATGCGAAGAATGAAAAGTCCTACCATAAGTCGGTATCGGGATTTTTACACAAAAATCGAGTTTCGAGCGGTCGCCTTTAACAAGGTAGCAACGCGGGCATGAGTCGACCTTGCTTGATCAGTGATCTAGTGTTTCCACCAAAGTGCGCATAGTAGCCATCAGAGCTGCTATTACAATCATCAATTTACTAGCTAACAACACTAGCTTCACATACTAGCTGTAACATTCCACGCCATCACGCTTCCATCCGACCGATTCATTATCGGCGTCTCACAATTACTGAATAGAAACTTGTTGAGAAAAGGCTACAAAAACATCTTCAAGCGAGCAGTAAAAAGTATGACTTGATGCCTCCGGAATAGGCGTCATGGGTATAGCACCTGCTGGGAGAGCATGACTAGACGCCACCACGTCAGACACAATGTGTACCACCTGCCTCTCGGCCATGCATGACTTAACACCTCCGTAAAACGTAGGTATGTGACATCTCAATTGAGATCATATACCAGGTTTCAGTTGAGTATAGATAGAGCAACCTGAAGTTTGTATCGAGTTTATGCACATTTGTGCAGATATAAGTATCACTAATATCGTTTTCACCAAAAAGAAAGGACATATCTTGCTTCTTTATCGTGACCTCCGAGAACTTTTACCTTATTTATTCCTTTTTACAAAATCGCAAGCTAAACTAACTGTGAGACATTATTTGATAAAATCGATTATGACCAAATAGCATAGATAGCTTCATGTGTCATTAGTAATACTTCGGGCATTGTCCATTTGTCAGCCCTCACCACATCCAAATCGGTGATGTATATAGCTACCCATCTTCGTGTTTTTCTGAACCCTAGCTACGACGAGCAGGGACGGAGCTAGCATGTAAGCGATGGTGTCAAATGACCCCAATGGATTTTTGTGATCTCTTCTAAAACCAACAAAATACTCTCTCAAATATCCCATGATGCTACTAAATAAAGAAGAGTGACCACCATGATATTTTGTTCTGGCTTCGCCCCTGACGATGAGACAACCAGGGGCCAGCGGATGGGAGTATCGTTTTAAACAAAAGGAAAGGATGTATTTCGCTTCTTTATGGTACCTCTGACATCATTTACCTTATCTTATTCCTTTTTTACAAAATCGCAAGCTAAACTAACTGTGAGACGTTATTTGATAAAATCGAACCTGTCCAAATAACATAGATATCTTCATGTGTCAATTTGTGTCACTGGTAATACTTTGGGTGTGTCAATTTGTCAGCCCTGACATCCACATCCAAATCGGTGATGTATATAGGTAGGTAGCTTCATGTTTTTCTAAACCTTAGCTACGGTCAGACAGGCCAGGGGATATATGTCTCTTGAGGACCCAGAGATCCAAGAGATAGCGAGCAGCTACACCTACCTACACAACATACCTATCTATCTATCATTACATCTCTCTACACCTTACGCCGGTCTAGCAGCATGAGCACATGTCTGGCTGTTTGCTGATTGACGAGTTAATCATGCAAAGAGCCATAGAGTATATGTAGCAAATATAAACATCTAAAGAAGTCGTTATAACTCGGCTTGCATGTCCACATCATCTCAATTTTACATGCGTGACTGTTATGGGATTCATGGAGCTAAATTAACCCCTTGTCGTCAGAACATCTCCCAGCTGTACTATGTGTTAGCATCTAATTATCTGGCTCGGGAGTACATTTTCTAGCTAGCAACTATAGCCCCCCCCCCCCCCCCCCCCTCTCGCAGTTGCTAGTTATATCTCGTTGGTACTACCTCTGGTCCAAATTAGTTATCGCAATTTCCTTTAACCGACACAGTTTATATAACATCTTATCTAAATCTGCAACAATTAATTTATATCGGAGGAAGTATTAGATTATGCATTAAATTTGCTTGCATACTCATTTCTAAGTCTTTTCGGGGAAGGTGGAAAACAAAGGAGCTCGGTATATGGGAGAGGTGGTCTATGTCGGCGGGGCACTCAATCCAGTATTGGTGGCCTTCTATTTGGTATATAGTTTCATTTTGGAAACGGCTATTTCTGACATATATGTAACATATGTGGCTCAGGTTTTAACATGTGTCCATAGCATTTTTTTTTACATAGCGATGATCACTACAGGATGTGCGCGTGCTACGCCGAGGGCAAAAAGCTGCCGGCGTAGGCCGAAATGCCCTCGGTGTATGGTACGCCGACGGCTGCCCTCGGCGTAGCCTCCTCGACAAAGATCTCCCTCGGCGGAGCACATACAGGTCGTCGGCGTATAGTAGCGGTCGTCGGCATAGCCTGTCGGCCGGTTGCAAAAACATTTTTTTATTATTATTTTTTAAAATATATTTTTTCTCAATTTTTTTAATCTTTGAATTGTTAGAATTGTCAATCTCTCACTTTGAATATTTTTAACACTAATTACATTTAATATTTGATTAAATTGCAGTCTTAGTCAAACTTTCCAGCCGGTTACCCATGCTAATACTGCTCCAGGTCCAGCACGCTTAACTTCCTCGTTCCTTCAGAATCTGTTTCCGCAAAGTAATTCATACATTGTTGTCAATACTATGATATCAATCCTATTAACTCTTATATCATCATGTCACATGTTTCTATTTTTTGAAATTACAAATAATTATTTAAGTAAACATTAATGAATAAGTAAAAATATTATTAAACTCAAATAAAAATATAACAATTTTACCTTTTTGTATTTTTTATTTAATATGGAATAATTAATATCTTTAAACCTGTAAATCGGAATTCGACAAATAATATGTCTAAATTGATCAAAAAAATGAGAGGAATCCAATATGATATCCATATCAACTAAACATTGACCCTCCGTTTTTCAATTAGCTATTTAGTGGTTGCTTAAGAAAATCCCCCTTATTGCGTTTGGAAAATAAAAAATGGCTTTTTGGTGCGATGAAAAGGAAAACTTGCATTGGATATTTGATAAAATAGCATATTGTGAACCTAAAAATGATTTTTCTAAAAAAAACATGAGCATCGGATCAGGTACTTGTAGTTCATATATGACCCACTTCCTACTGATTCAGCAGGAATTTGTCTTTTTACCAGAGTTGGACGGAAAGGTTTTGGATCCCCTGTTGGGAAATTGTCCATATAAGGTGGTCTAGTATTTTTGTAAAATGTGGTGGTAGCATTTTGAATTAGCCATTTGGTGGTTGCTTCACAAAACCGACCTTTTTTGCTCGGAAAATAGAAAATGGCTTTTTGGTGTGACGAAAAGGAAAACTTCCTAATGCAATATTGTTCGCCATCCCATGATGCACATGTACGCATAATATGGGCACATTATCACAAACTTTGCCTCGATACTAGCCATAATATTGATCATTTGACTCGAAAGCCGAGAAACCTCGAATAAGATAGGTCATTTTGTGAAGGGTTTTTTCAGACATAATCAATATACCAGGTTTGATTTTTCCTTGTAACTATGTCACATAATATGACACCACACGAAGGTTTCGCATTGTTTCGATCATTTTTGAATTTTTTATGCCCGTTTTAAACTATCGTCAAACTTTGTCGAACGACGGGCATGAAGATTCTTAGCTCGGGGCCGAGCCTGCTAAACTTGCATTGGATCTTTGATAAAATAGCATATTGTGAACCTAAAAATGATTTTCGTAAAAAAACATGAGCATCGGATCATGTACATGTAGTTCATATCTGACCCACTTCCTACCGATTTGACAGGAATTTGTCTTTTTCACCTGGGGTGGACGGAAAGGTTTAAGATCCCCCTGTTGGTAAATTGTCCATATAAGGTGGTCTAGTATTTTTGTAAAATATGCTGGTGGCATTTTGAATTAGCCATTTTGGTGGTTGCTTCACAAAACCGTCCGTTTTTTGTGCTCGGAAAATGGAAAATGCCTTTTTGGTGCGACGAAAAGGAAAACTTCCTCCTGCAACATTCTCCGACATCCCATGATGCACATGTATGCACAATATGGGCACATTATCACAAACTATGCCTCGATTCTAGACATAACATTGGTCATTTGACCCGAAAGCCAAGAAACCTCGAATAAGATAGGTCATTTTGTGAAGGTTTTTTTTAGACATAATCAATATACCAGGTTTGATATTTTTCCTTATAACTATGTCACATAATATGACACCACGCCAAGGTTTCGCATTATTTCGATCGTTTTTAAATTTTTGATGCCCGTTTTAAACTATCGTCAAACTTTGTCGAACGACGGGCCGAGCCTCACTATCTTAGCTCGGGGCCGAGCCTCACTAAACTTGCATTGGATCTTTGATAAAATAGCATATTGTGAACCTAAAAATGATTTTCGTAAAAAAACATGAGCATCGGATCATGTACATGTAGTTCATATCTGACCCACTTCCTACCGATTTGACAGGAATTTGTCTTTTTCACCTGGGGTGGACGGAAAGGTTTAAGATCCCCCTGTTGGTAAATTGTCCATATAAGTTGGTCTAGTATTTTTGTAAAATATGCTGGTGGCATTTTGAATTAGCCATTTGGTGGTTGCTTCACAAAACCGTCCGTTTTTTGTGCTCGGAAAATGGAAAATGCCTTTTTGGTGCGACGAAAAGGAAAACTTCCTCCTGCAACATTCTCCGACATCCCATGATGCACATGTATGCACAATATGGGCATATTATCACAAACTATGCCTCGATTCTAGCCATAACATTGGTCATTTGACCCAAAAGCCAAGAAACCTCGAATAAGATACGTCATTTTTTGAAGGTTTTTTCATACATAATCAATATACCAAGTTTGATATTTTTCCTTGTAACTATGTCACATAATATAACATCACGCGAAGGTTTCGTATTGTTTCGATCGTTTTTGAATTTTTTATGCGCGTTTTAAACTATCGTCAAACTTTGTCGAACGACGGGTATGAAGATTCTTAGCTCGGGGCCGAGCCTCGCTAAAATTGCATTGGATCTTTGATAAAATAGAATATTTTAAACCTAAAAATGTTTTTTATAAAAAACATGAGTATCAGATCATGTACCTGTAGTTCATATCTGACCCACTTTCTATTGATTCGGCAGGAATTTGTCTTTTTCACCAGGGGTGGACGGAAAGGTTTAAGATCCCCTATTGGGATATTGTCCATATAAGGTGGTCTAGTATTTTTGTAACATGTGGTGGTAGCCTTTTGAATTAGCCATTTGGTGGTTGCTTCACAAAACCGTCTGTTTTTTGTGCTCAGAAAATGTAAAATAGCTTTTTGGTGCGACGAAAAGGAAAAATTCCTCCTGCAACATTCTTCGTCATCCCATGATGCACATGTATGCACAATATGGGCACATTATCACAAACTAAGCCTTGATTCTAGCCATAACATTGGTCATTTGACCCAGCCAAAAAACCTCGAATGAGATAGGTCATTTTGTGAAGGGTTTTTTCAGACATAATCAATATACCAGGTTTGATATTTTTCCTTGTAACTATGTCATATAATATGACACCACACGAAGGTTTCGCATTGTTTCGATCATTTTTGAATTTTTTATGCCTGTTTTAAACTATCGTCAAACTTTGTCGAACGACGGGCATGAAGATTCTTAGCTCGGGGCCGAGCCTGCTAAACTTGCGTTGGATCTTTAATAAAATAGCATATTGTGAACCTAAAAATGATTTTTATAAAAAACATGAGCATCAGATCATGTACCTGTAGTTCATATCTGACCCACTTCCTACCGATTCGGCAGGAATTTGTCTTTTTCACCAGGGGTGGATGGACAGGTTTAAGATCCACTGTTAGGACATTGGCCATATAAGGTGGTATAGTATTTTTGTAAAATATGGTGGTAGCATTTTGAATTAGCCATTTGGTGGTTGCTTCACAAAACCGTCCGTTTTTTGTGCTCGAAAAATGGAAAATAGCTTTTTGGTGCGACGAAAAGGAAAACTTCCTCCTGCAACATTGTTCGCATTCCATGATGCACATGTATGCATTATCACAAACTATGCCTCGATTCAAGCCATAACATTGGTCATTTGACCCAAAAGCCATGAAACCTCCAATGAGATTGGTCATTTTGTGAAGGGTTTTTTCAGACATAATCATTATACCAGGTTTGATATTTTTCCTTGTAACTATGTCACATAATATGACACCACTCAAAGGTTTCACATTGTTTCGATCGTTTTTGAATTTTTTATGCCCGTTTTAAACTATCGTCAAACTTTGTCGAACGACGGGCATGAAGATTCTTATCTCGGGACCGATCCTCGCTAAACTTGCATTGATCTTTGATAAAATAGCATATTGTAAACCTAAAAATGTTTTTTTTTAAACATGAGCATCGGATCATGTACCTGTAGATCATATCTGACCCAACTTCCTATCGATTCGATAGGAATTTGTCTTTTTCATCAGGGGTGGACGGAAAGGTTTAAGATCCCCATGTTGGTACATTGTCCATATAAGATGGTCTAGTATTTTTGTAAAATGTCGTGGTAGAATTTTGAATTAGCCATTTGGTGGTTGCTCCACAAAACCGTCTGTTTTTTTGTGCTCAAAAAATGGAAAATAGCTTTTTGGTGCGACAAAAAGGAAAACTTCCTCCTGCAACATTGTTCGTCATCTCATTATGCACATGTATGCACAATATGGGCATATTATCACAAACTATGCCTTAATTCTAGCCATAACATTGGTCATTTGACCCGAAAGCCAAAAATCCTCAAATGAGATAGGTCATTTTGTGAAGGTTTTTTCAGACATAATCAATATACCAAGTTTGATATTTTTCCTTGTGATTATGTCATATAATATAACACCACGCGAAGGTTTTGCATTGTTTTGATCGTTTTTGAAATTTTTATGCCCGTTTTAAACTATATATAATATTTTATGTTTCACTTAATTTTTATTTACAAATATATAATATTTCAGTGTAGATAGATAGTTCTTATTTTTCTGCAAATTTTGATATATTATTTCTATTTTTCTGAATTAGAATGATTTAGTTATGATTTTTTAAAGTTTAATGAGGTAAAAGAAAAAATAGCTACGCCGAGGACAGCCGTCGGCATAGCATAGGATACATTGAGGACAATTATACGCCGACGACTGCTTGGCAGAGCTGGTCTGGACGATGGCTACGCCGACGGCCCCGACATTTGGCCGTCGGCATAGCTTCCTATTCTGTAGTGGATACCTGTCAGATTGATTCTCCAGCCCTAGCAAAGATGAAAATAAGAGATACTCGCCTTTGGACATCGATCATAGAACAACAGTTAGAGATTAACAATTGAACCTGATGGAATAGTGAGTGAGTGAGTTGATTACTCCGGCTTGGAGAGCTGGCGTTCAATATGGGAGGTAAACTGGAGAAAAAAAATAATAGAGTAGCCAACTCATGTCCATCTGGAGAATAAGCCAGAGTGAAATATTTGTTGAACAGGTTCGATTGGATATGGGCATGAACCATCCGTCTAGCTCGCCTAGCTAGTGGGCGCGACCTGGTCCGAGAAAACAGACTCGTCCGTGTCGTCCCCCGCGGGCGACCGGGCGGGTGCTCGCACCCCTCTTCGCCTCCGCCCTCTTCCCGCCCTTCCTCCCCCGCCGCCGCCGGCGCATGCCGCTGGGTTAAGCCCGCGTGATGCTGGCGGCGGCGGGCCTCTCTCGTCTGGGTCATGGGGCTCTGTGCGGGGCAGTGGCGGCCGGTGGCGCGGCAGTCCGTTGGCGCTCGTTCCTCGGCGGCGACGGGTGGCGGCGGGGACGACCGGAGGCGGGTGCTTCGGGGCTGGAGAATGCAGCAGGCGGCAGGGGGTGGCGTGGCCTCGCCGGCCAGATCTGAGCCAGGCAGGCCCGATCTAGGCCTGGCGGGCCGAGGCCAGCATCAGCGCCCCTTCCTGCCGTGCGTGGAAGGGCCAGTTGCAGGCCAAGTGGGGCCTACGCTGGTGCCGCCGGTCAGAACCGGCTGGGTTCTGAAGGTCCGGACTCGCCGGCGTCGCAGAGACGTCGTGTATGCTATGCGGGTCGGCCTTCTGCTCCTTCATGCTTGGAGTTATCGGCCCTCTCCGTCCATGTCGTCGGACTCGTCAAAGTGGGTACTAGCGTTGTTGGCCTAGGTGGGGTTGCTCAGACCGGGCGGCGGTCCGGTGGGGCCGGGTGAGCACGGTGGCGACGGCGTTGCTGCTTGGCGGCGGGGATCTGTGGTGGCGGCAGATCCTCTGGTGGGCGAAGGAGTAGGAACTGGAGCTAGGGTCGGCGGCCGCGGTGACACCCTTGCTGCAATGTGGTGGCAGGGCTTCACGAGCCAGTTTAGGCTCGGCCAGGCCAGCGAGGGCCTGGTTTGTCCCTGTGGCTACATCTGGTTGGCTATCGCCTCCCGGCGGTGGAGGTTGTTCCCTCCCGCGTGTTACTATCCTGCCGACCCCTGCCAAGGTTGCCTCTTCTCGGGTCTACCAGCCTCACACCATGGGTCACGGTGAGATGACGGGGGTGACGGCATAACCGTGGGGGCGTATGCTGGTGGGCGGTGAGCTTGGGGAGCAATTCGGAGCGGCTGGGAGCGTGGATTTTTGAGGGGTCGGAAGAAATCCTTGTCGTCTTGACACCGACGTGACGTCATCTGCGGGTGTCGCCATCCTTCTTGAAGGGCGTCGGGTGTATCTCTTCTCCACCTTTCATAGCGTATCGAGGAAAACCCTAGGACCAGTCCGGACAGCAGCGTCGTTGTCGTCGCTTCCTTCTTGAAGGTGTTGCTTGATACGTGTCGCGTCGGAGCGCTAGAAGCGTGGTGGGAATTCTTCGGAGGGCGCAACGGTTGCGGGTCATCCCTGTTTTCGTCGAGCCACTGTTGTCGGCTTTCTTTTCTCTTCTTTTTCTTTTCTTTTTCTTTTTCTTTGTTGTTTCTTTTGGGTGATGTGCTGTCTGGCCCAGCAGCGGTCTCAATCGTGGTTGCGATATTTATATAGCTGGGTGTATGCCTGTTTCGAGGATATGGATATGAACCGTCATAACTCGAGATAAGTGACAAGGCCTCCAACGGAGCCCTATATATGGAATATGGTATTGGGGAAGAGAGAATGTATTTGGAACTTAATGTAGTACGTCAAACATTCTGACCTATTGTTCCAATCATGGAGCTATTTATATGTACGGCAACGTATTAAGGCAAGTCAACCACTAACCATGCCAATCATGGAGCTATATATATATTCGATATCCACCTACACAACTCATATGTATAGGTGGCCAATTCGATATTCGCCGGTTTTCGCAGCTCATCAGCGCGTGTGTCTTGACCGGTTTTGCGGTGTCTTGAGAAGAGGAAGTCAAAGGACATCTTCATTTATATATTTCGCATTTGGTCACAGTTGGGTTAATTTGGATCTTGGCTGAGGCTGCACTGTCCGAACCCTGGCCCATACATAGTCGAAGTATCTATATTTGCTTGGAGGAACAAAACAAATCAGAGGCATACAAATGGAATGGATACACATACTATCAAAATTCAAATATTTCCATTTTGTTACGGATCCACAGTGTGATACAAAACCGTCAGCCACAAGCATCCACACAATTCATGCGTACAGAGAGTCGCAAATACACACTGCTCTATAGTACCCTACAAAAAGTAATTAAACCCCCTTATATCTTATTAGATGGGGCACCGGTGCATATCTATATACGGTGTGTATATGTGTACGGCAAGTCGTACGTCTGTATGGAAAAAGTACTTGGTCTGACGCATAAAAACATAGGTGAAATAATGCTCAAGTACAACTCATACGTGTTGTGGAGTGTTGTTTGGTGGTGTGGCAGATGTGGCCAGGATGACGTTACGCCTGCCGCGCTCCGAGCGGCAGTTCTCGGCGAACTTCTGACCAGGGAGATGGAGTCCCTCGCTCTTCTCCTCCTTCGTCCACTCGGACGCGTAGTACTCCTCCTCAGTGGCCCCTTCGTTGGCCGGGAAGAACATGGAGCCCCACTGCGGGAAGTGCACAAATGCGACGGGGAGTGTGCAACACATGATCATGATGCCCATGTATTGCAGCCCAGTGCCGGTTGAGTATTGCGACGACGTGAAGAAAAGCAGCTGAGTGAGCCCTGCTCCAAAATTGCCGCCGGCACCCGTCAGTCCAGAGATGATACCAAGGGACCGTCGAGATATGAAAGGGGCGACGCCAAAGGTGGCGCCACATGCAGCCTGAGCACAAACGGAGAAAAGGACCATGGCAGTGACAGAGGCTGGAAGAGCGGAGGCGCGACCAAGCCAGACACAGAACGCGCCACCAGCGGTTTGGAGGACCCAGATGTTCCAGATGCGGCCACGCATACCAAAGTAGCGGGCACCAAGGTCGGAGAGGTAGCCTCCCGCAGGGCGTGCAACTATGTTGGCCATACCAAAGCAGGCCGCGATTGTGCCAGCGGTGCTAAGGTCTAGGTGGAAGTGGTCGAAGTAGTACTCGGCGATGACATTGTCGGTGGTGAGCTCGACGCCCATGCTGTAGCCGTAGAGGAGGACAAAAATCCATGTGCGGTAGTTTGTGACAGCACCCCATAATACCTTGGAGAACTTGTCTTTCTTCATTTCTCCTTTCTTCTGGAGGCTCCCAAGGTTGCCATCGGGAAGATCTTGCCCCATTGTGAGCACGAGTAGACCCATGACGATGTGCATCATCCCCGGCACAAAGTAGGCGATGCGCCATGCAACAAAAGATGTGGCACCACATTTCTTGATGGCGTGGTAGACTAGCGGCATGATGAGTTGGGTGGCACCACCACCCATGTTGCCCCATCCCGCCGCCAGCCCGTTCACGGTGCCAATGATCTTGCTATTGAACATGGTGCTCATCCAGTACTGGCATGACACAAATGTGGCAAGAGAGAAGCCAATTAGGAAGCGGACCGTGATATATCCTGCTGGGTCGTCAATGAGTGACATGCAGAAGACGGTTGGTGCGGCGAACATGATGAGGAAGGCACAACCGTAGCGCGGTCCGAGGAGATCACACACGGCGCCCATGACAAGCCTAGAAAAGATGGAGCCGGACACAGATGCTACTCCAGCATTGCCGATATCAGCCTTGACGAGGTTGAGGTTGTCGCGGATGATGGGCACCAATGGTGCAGCAGCGAAGGTGGAGACGAAGCAGGTGAAGAAGGAAATCCACGAGAGGTGAAAGGTGCGCATGTGCGGGTTGGCGAAGGAGAAGAGTCGGAAGGACTTGGCCTTGTTCTCCGAGTCCACTGGCAGCGAGAACTTGCTCGCCGCTGCCTCCTTAGCCCCGGTCTCAACCTCCATATCTCCCTCTCTTGGAGCTAGCTAAGCTTCTTCTTAGCAGCAGCTGCCTCTCGAGCTTGGTTTGCAATGTAATGGCGGTGGTGGTGTGTACTGTTGCGGATCTTGCATCGACCAACGCTGTATTTGTAGCAACCGGCAGGAGAGTTGACATTGAGATGATTCCTCTCAATCGATTCTCCGTGCTAGCTAACCTAGAACTAAGATTCTGCCTTTTGGGCTTCGTAGAACATCAATTAGTAGCTAAACAATCTGCATCTGACGGAATCATGAAGTAACAGTGAGTGAGTTAATTACTCCAGCTTGGAGAGCTGGCGTTGAATCTGGAAGAGAGAGTGGGGAAAAAATTAGTTTAAGAGATACTAGAAGTACTAATTAAGGGAACCACGGCGCCGCATCTCCTGCATCTCTGGCTTTTGGTGCTCTCCTAGTTACCTTCTTATCCTATTGGCGCCACCAAGGATCAAGCTCTGTGACTCGACGTGTCGAGAGAACGTACGTTGACTTGCATTTTATGATGGTTATAATCGAGGGGGTAAGATGGAGGCATGTTCCACCTCTTTACTTTATTTAGATTGAACACATATTTTAGCCGACATCTTCGGTTTAACCGAGGGGCCGAAATCTTGGATTTGTGTCCAGTTGAACATAGACAGAGTAAATCGAGTATATGTGCATTTCTGTTCCATTTCGGAAAAATGTGCATTTCTCTTGGACGCTTAATACTACTCCCTCTGACTCATATTACTTGACTTAGATTTTTTAAAATTTGGATGAATCTATATACTAAATAATGTCTAGATTCATCTAAATCTAGATAAATTTGAGTCAACTAATATGGGTCGGAGGGAGTAGTAAGTTTTATCTTTTACCCTCTAATCATGATGGTGTGATGGTTTTATTTTGTTATATTTTCTCTAATTTGTCGTGATCTTGTGAATCCTGTATCATTTGATTTGTAAACCGGCAAGCCGAACAAACCTATATATGAGCATGACGTGAGCTGACTTTACGAACACCTCGTATGGTTCTTCATTTGCGACAAAAGCTGTCACAAAATATCTCTTGCAGCAATCGAACCGCCATGTATTATTGGACTCTGACATACTACTTGTGAGACGATATTTCATGGAATCGAAATCTGTCCAAAGTACATCGATAGGTAACACATGCGTCATACATACGTTTGTGAAATTGTCAACCCTGACATCCACGTCTAAATTTGGTGATGTACATAGATAGGTAGCTTGCTGTCTCTTCCAAACCTAGCTACGGTCAGAACGACAGGAGACATGTCGACAGTTGATGTGTCACCTCATGGGGACAAATTGACTAACTAATCGTCTCTTGATGAACTCGGAGATCCAAGAGCTATCTACACAACATGTCTATCTATCTATCTATCGTTCACACTGTACATATCAAGCAAAGTCGTACATGTGTGTCTATGTCATCGTCTTAGTTTACATTCAGGGTGTCACAGTTGTGTGATTCAGCGGAGCTAATTTTACTCCCCAACCGTCAGAACGTCTCCAGCTGTAGTATGTGTTAACATCAAACCAACTAGCGCATGACTAATTTTGCTGGCTTAGCTACGAGCTAATTAATACAGTAAACACATGCCTATAATAATTGAGTTGGTTACGTCATCAGCATATAACTATATATGGAGTAGCAGCTTCTAGTTAGCTAGAGCCAGAGCTAGCTGGTACGGTGGTGGACGCACGTACCCCTGTTAGACTAACCATATGTAGTTTTAGTCTGCTGAGTTGAAAATTTTGCGATCTGTCTCTCTGGACTTATCACAGGCTGCCGGCCATGTTATTATGATAAGGTATGCATTATGAATTATTCAGATAGCTCAAAACAATAACAAACTGATCAGTAGCAGCAGGGCTTCTTTGATTTGCAGGATTCCGTGAACAAAGGAGTAGGGAAGACACATGCATATAATTGAGATGGTTACATAATTAGCATACGACTAAGCAGCTGCAGTAGCAGCTTCTAGCTAGCTAGAGCTAGCTGGTAGTAGACGCATGCGGCTTGTTTGATTAACCTTCAGTTTTAGTTTTCTGAGTTGACAGTTTTGTACTCCCTCTGTTTTAAAATATAAGATGTTTTAGCTTTGTGAAACAAATGTATCTAGACTTGTTTTAGTGTCTAGATTCATTCTAAACATGAGTGAATCTATGTACTAAAATAAGTCTAAATACATTCTCTTCACAGACCTAAAACATCTTATATTTTAAAACGGAGGGAGTAGATATCTGGCCATTTGGACTTATCACATCTAGACGTCCGGGCATAGAAGTGAGGAGAAAAATTGAACTGATAATGACCACCATGGATCGATACGGACAATCAGCCGATATAAGGCTTATCATACACTTCCCTTCTGAAGTGCTGATTTTTCTCGGTTTAGTTCCATTGTACATTTGTTGAGCAAACACCTGACCTCTTAGGCTCTTGTTTCCCTTGTAACCTTCCTCCATCAGAACGATTTATGATCCACAATAAGTCAAAAAAACGTTCAAGGTGATGATGTTGATTTTGTAGACCCAACTAGTTTTGGCTACACATCGATGTGAAAGATTTTCTCTTAAATCATTTTGTTATGCGTGGGCCTATTTCTTATTTTTTTTATAACTAGGATGGTGGCCCTCGCAAATGCGAGGGCATCATCTTTAATATGTCAAAAAAAATCTGTTTTCCTAGATTAGTTATGTTTTGTTTTCTCCACTTATATCCTTCATTGTAGAATACACAATGTTTTAGATACATATGTATTTCTAGTGGTGTAACTTTGATAACTGTATATTATTATATTGTAAAAGTAACAAAATAATAACTATGAATAATACTTTATAATCAATATGATAATAGTGCTTTTTGCTTCTAAATAACCCTACTATAGAGCCATGTCTAGAGTAGCGAGTACACTAATGGAAGTAATCCACAATTAATATGACTTATTGATCAATTATAGTGTGCTTGCTATCGTAGGTCTGTATGTATACACGTCTAGGTTATTTTGTGCATCACAGCCAAGAGCAATTGTTATTTTAAGAAATGTTGTATGGCGCTAAATTAGTGGACAACACACCCTTAATCCTTTTTCTACTGAAATTGATGAAAAAGGAATTATATTTGCTAACTAATTAGTCACATGTAAATTTTTTATCTAGATATATATGTTTATGGGACATTGTGAGATTCAAAAATGCTAATGAATAGAAATGGTTGAAATTGTAGTTTTAGAAAAAATAGAGTCGATATACAATGTGAAGGACATCATAATATTCAAAGATTGACATCACCTTACAGTCACATCTCTTCTTTTTTCCTTTCACAACCACTCATAATTTGAAAACCAAATAAACAAATACATTGCTATTGCCAATTTTGTAATCTATTCAAGAAACCAAATACTGCATGCAAGTACAACTTATTCAAGGAAACAGAGTATTCAGATGGCCCATCGCTTGTACTTTCTACATAACATTAATTTATTATTACATGCTATTGAAGGTTAGCTACCAAGTTGTGATCGCAACATAATTAGTCGATACATTATTCTTTTTAAAATTTATATCATTGGTACTCATGTTGGAGATATGCCTAAGAGGCAATAATAAAAGTTGTTATTATTATATCTTTGTCTTTATGATAAATGTTTATATCAATGCTATAATTATATTAACCGAAAACATTAATACTTGTGTGTTTTGTAAACATGTAAGAGTCCTAGTAAGCCTCTTGTTATACTATCTTGTTGATTAATTGATGATCATGGTTTCCTGATCATGAACATTAGATGTTATTAATAACAAGGTCATATCATTAGGAGAATGATGTGATGGACACACTCCTATAGTTAAGCGTAGCATAAGATCAAGTCATTTAAATAGTTCATTTGCTATAAGCTTTCAAATACATAGTAACCTAAATCCTTCGACCATGAGATCATGTTAATCACCATCACTAGATGGATACTTTGATGACATCAAACATCACTTCGTAACTGGGTGGTTATAAAGGTGGCATTGAGTATTATGAAAGTATGTGTTGAGGCACATGGATCAAGAGTGAGATTTGTCCATCCATATGACGGATAGATATACTCTGGGCCCTTTCGGTGGAATGTTATCCAATTGGCTTGCAAGCATGTGACTAGGTCACAAGGGATCACATATCACGGAACTAGTAAAGAGTACATATCGGTAACGAGGTTGAACTAGGTATGCAGAGATACCAACGATCAAACCTCGGATAAGTAAAGTATTGAGAGACAAAGGGAATTTGGTATCATATGTGAATGGTTCATTCGATAACGAAGTCATCATAGAAATATGTGGGAGCCATATGAATTTCCAGATTCCTGTATTGGTTATTGATTGGAGAAGTGTCTCGATCATGTCTGCATAATTCATGAACCGTAGGGAGACACACTTAAGGATTCAATATTGTTTAGTAGATATGGAAATGAATTAGAGACCAAATATTGTACAGAGTCTCGAATCAGATCCGGGACATCACGAGGAGATCCGGAATGGTTTGAAGAATAAGATTCATATAAGGAAAGTAAATTTCCGGGGTTCAGAATTGTTTTCGGTGTTTTGACCGGAAACTTCTAGAAAGTTCTAGAAGGTCCACTACTTAGAGGGAAGGGGGTACATGAAATGTACTAAACCCAAATGGGATGAATGGTTCATGTCCTAGGTCACTTGGTTGGTAAAAAGGAAGAGATAAATCAAACCTTAATTTGATTAGGTCAAACGAGTGTTTGAAAAAGTCAAATTGGAGTTTGAAAGTCAAATCCTAGTGGAGGGAGGAGAGGAAACCTCCTCTCCCTCCACCGCCGGCCAAGGAGAGGGAGTTGGGGGAGGCCTCGGCCTCCCCTCCCCAAACCGCCTCTCCCTCTCATAAAAGGAGGGGAGGGGCAGCCCCTCTCCCCTCAAAACCAAAACCCTAGTCCCAAGCTGCCACCGCCCAAGTCGCCGCCGCCGCCCAAGCGCCATCACCGCCCTAGCCGACGCCGATGCCACCTCCTCACCTTGGTGCTTAACCCTAGCCACCGAGGAACCTCTTTACTCCACTATACCTGCTCCGGGTTTAAGTGAAGCTCTGTAGGATCTACTCCTCCACCTCTGCCACCACACTGTCGTGCTGCCGGAATCGCGAGGAGATCTACAAACCTCCGTTTCCTGCTAGAACAAGGAAGAGGAAGGTCTTCATCGAGTACCGAACGTGTGACCGACTGCAGGAGCGCTGCCGGAATGTGGCGGCGGAAGGATCGTCTATGCGATCTTGAGATCGAAAGTGAACGACTACATCACCACGAGAGATCCGTATCTCGTTAAACGATTTGGATCTTTGAGGGTTAGTACTCTACAAACTCATTGCATCATGCGATAGAAATTTTTTGTTTTCCATGCTACGAACCCCTACAACTCATATATGTTGAATATGAAATGTAGATGCCATTGCATGCCATTTTGAGAAAACTATTTTCTCAAAGTTCAAATAGAATATATAAATTATTTTCATGGTAGTAAAGGTGGAATCCTACAAGCATCTTAATGCGCTATTGGAAATTCCAAGTGTCAAATAAGATGGAGGAAACTCGATAATGGGAATTAGGAACAAAAGGTTATTTTAATGGAAATGTACATTTTTATTTCTTTATCAATATATAAGAATTGGTAGTAGTAGTGTTCTGTATTTACTTAATAATCGTTCATAGCATGTTGCTTTGTGGTATTAACGGTTGGACCCAAAGATTTTTTTTATGCATGTGGCTCGCAGGGGCTCTAGAAATTATGGATTTGTTTCCCACAAATATTATCAATATTAGATCATTTACACATAAATATTCTTAACATTATCTTTATCACATATGTATGTATAGTTGCAGGTGAATCTTCAACCCTGGCCTATCTACCTCCATCAACCCAACTCTAGATACAAAGTAAGTTGGAAAGGTCTGGTGAACGTAAGATAAAACGAGCTAGCATGCATTGTAGACATTCCTTAACCATCAGCAAGTGTTTCCCAAGGTTTGATAAACCTAGGTATTATAGTGAAAATACTATACTATATTCGTAATACGGATCGAAGGTATCATAGATGTGGGTATTATCTATGATCATTGGGTGATCCAAGAGAACACCTATGTGTTTGATCGATATCTCATGGCACATGTGTTCCCATGATCCTCTTCCTTTCTCAAGGCACCTAGCATCACTAGTGGAAACGAGGCCTTTGGTTGAGCCTGGAAATGGGCTTTAACACCGGTTCTTCTATGAACCGGTGTTAAAGGGGGGCCGTACCAGCGTGGCCCGTGCAGCAAAAAGGAGCCCCCCTTTAACACCGGTTCGTGGCACGAACCGGTGTTAAAGGCCCCTGCACCAGTGGCCCGCGCAGCCCCCCCTTTAACACCGGTTCGTGGCTTGAACCGGTGTTAAAGGGGGGCTATATAACACACCGCATCCCACACCCCTCTCTTCCATTTTTTCACTCTCTCATTTTGGAGCCTAGCAAGAGGGTGTGAGGTGTGCTAGTTTGTGTTTTTTTCCTATGCACAAGAGGTGTTCGGTGAAATGCCCGAGAGCTCAAAATAAGTTTTCTCGTTGCTCTTTCCTTCTCTGTCGAGGTCGGCAACTATCCTTTCATGTGTCATTGATGTACTATATATAAATGGTCATCTCCCTATTAATTTTTTATATATACTATATATTAATGCAGATGAACCGGCAATGGATGTATAGTGACCGACGCACTTCCGAGTACATTACGGGCCTCCAAAATTTCATCGTTGTGGCTAATGCAAACCATGGTCACAATGGTTTTATGTGTTGTCCGTGTGTTCACTGTCAGAACAAGAAAGACTACTCAAATACCAGAACCATTCACGCCCACCTGCTTCGATCCGGTTTCATGCCCAGCTATAATTGTTGGACCAAGCACGGAGAAAAAGGGGTTGCGATGGAAGACAACGAAGAAGAAGAGGATGATGACAACTATCATAATATGTATCCTGAATATGATGATACTGCAACGGGGGTAGATAATGAAGATCAAGAGGCAGCAGATGAGCCCGCTGATGACGATCTTGGCCGTGCCATTACTGATGCAAAGTAAGAATGTGAAACTGAAAAGGAGAAGGAGAAGCTGGAGAAGATGTTAAAGGATCACAAAACATTGTTGTACCCAACTTGCGAAGATGGCCACAAAAGGCTAGGTACCACACTGGATTTGCTGCAATGGAAGGCAGAGAACGGTGTGACTGATAGCACATTTTCAAAGTTGTTGGTAAAAATGAAGAATCTTCTTCCAAGAAATAATGAGTTGCCCGACAGTACATACCAAGCAAACAAGGTTGTCTGCCCTCTAGGATTAGACGTGCAGAAGATACATGCCTGCATTAATGACTGCATCCTCTACCGCGGTGAGAAGTACGAGAATTTTGATGCATGCCCGGTATGCACTACACTGCGGTATAAGATCAGACGAGACGATCCTGGCGATGTTGAGGGCGAGGACCCTAGGAAGGAGGTTCCTGCCAAGGTTATGTGGTATGCTCCTATAATACCACGGTTAAAACGTCTCTTCAGAAATAAAGAGCATGCCAAGTTGTTGCGATGGCACATGGAAGACCGTAAGAAAGACGCGATGTTGAGACACCCCGTTGATGGGTCATAGTGGATAAAAGTCAAGCGAGAGTACCCGGACTTCGCACGTGACGCAAGGAACTTAAGGTTTGGTCTAAGTACAGATGGAATAAATCCTTTTGGTGAGCAGAGCTGCAGTCACAGCACCTGGCCTGTGACTCTATGTATCTATAACCTTCCTCCTTGGTTGTGCATGAAGATGAAGTTCATTATGATGCCAGTTCTCATCCAAGGCCCGAGGCAACCTGGCAACGACATTGATGTGTACCTAAGGCCATTAGTTGAAGAACTTTTATAGCTGTGGGCCAAACCAGGTGTTCGTATGTGGGATGAGCACAAAGGGGAGCCATTTGACCTACGAGCATTGCTTTTTGTAACCATCAATGATTGGCCTGCTCTTAGTAACATTTCAGGGCAGACAAACAAGGGATACAATGCATGCACATACTGTTTAGATGAGTCTGGAAGTATATATTTGGATAAATGTAAGAAGGTTGTGTACCTAGGGTATCGTCGATTTCTTCCGAACCTGCATCCAGTAAGAAAGAAAGGCAAGCATTTCAAACGTCTGGCAGAACCCCGGAGGAAGCCTGTCCTCCATACCGGTGAGGAGGCATTTGGTATGGTCAAGGACCTAGAAGTAATCTTTGGAAAAGGTCCTGGCAGTCTATCTGTTCCGAATGACGATGCCGGACACGCGCCCATGTGGAAGAAGCAATCTATATTTTGGGACCTACCCTATTGGAAAGTCTTAGAGGGTTGCTCTTTAATCGACGTGATGCGCGTGACGAAGAATGTTTGTGTGAACCTGCTAGGCTTACTAGGAGTGTATGGGAAGACAAAAGATACACCGGAAGCAGCAGGACCAGCAAAGTCTGAAAGACCCTGAAGAGCCTATGCATTCTGAGAACGAGAAGGGTAAATGATGCCACTTAACTCCTGCCAGCTATGCTCTTACCAAAGCAGAGAAGGAAATCTTTTTTGAATGCCTGATAAGTATCAAGGTCCCGTTTGGCTTCTCGTCGAATATAAAGGGAATAACAAATATGGCAGAGAAAAAATTCCAAAACCTGAAGTCTCATGACTGCCACGTGATTATGACACAATTGCTTCCGATTGCATTGAGGGGGCTTCTACCTGAAAATGTTCGAGTACCCATTGTGAAGCTATGTGCATTTCTCAATGCAATATCTCAGAATTTAATCGATCCAGAAAGCCTACCAGGGTTATAGAAAGATGTGGCCCAATGTCTTGTCAGCTTTGAGTTGGTGTTCCCACCATCCTTCTTCAATATTATGACGCATCTCCTGGTTCACCTAGTAGAAGAGATTGCCATTCTCGGTCCTGTATTTCTACACAATATGTTCCCCTTTGAGAGGTACATGGGAGTCTTAAAGAAATATGTTCATAACCGTGCTAGGCCAGAAGGAAGCATCTCCAAGGGCTATGTAACAGAGGAGGTCAGTGAGTTCTGTGTTGATTTTATTCCTGACCTTAAGGCGATTGGTGTTTCAGAATCACGACATGAGGGGAGACTGCGTAGAAAAGGCACCCTAGGATGTAAAGAAATGATATTTAGGGACGGGCATTCTCTCAATCAAGCACACTACATGGTTTTACAAAGATCTATCTTGGTTGCCCCGTATATCAATGAACACAAGAATTTAATACGCCTCAAACACCCAGGACAGTCTGATGAATGGATTATAAGTGAACACATGGAGAGTTCTGGCGGCTGGCTGCAAAGACTTCTCACGAATAACACCACTGTTGGGGATCAGCTGTACTTGTTGGTCAGGACACCATCTTCGACTGTATGTACTTTCCAAGGGTACGAGATAAATGGGAATACATTTTACACGATGTTATGGCTATAATCAAGGCATAGTTTGTGATAATGTGGCCATATTGTGCATACATGTGCATCATGGCATGGCAAATAATGTTGCAAGAGGAAGTTTTCCTTTTTGTCGCACCAAAAAGGCATTTTCCATTTTCCGAGCATAAAAACGGACGGTTTTGTGAAGCAACCACCAAATGGCTAATCCAAAAAACCGCCACCACATTTTACAAAAATACTAGACCACCTTATATGGACAATGTACCAACAGGGGGATCTGAAACCTTTCCGTCCACCTCTGGTGAAAAAGATAAATTAATGCCGAATCGGCAGGAAGTGGGTCAGATATGAACTACAGGTACATGATACGATGCTCATGATTTTTTACAAAAATCATTTTTAGGTTCACAATATGCTATTTTATCAAAAATCCAATGCAAGTTGAGCGAGGCTTGGCCCCGAGCTAAGAATCTTCATGCCCATTGTTCGACAAAGTTTGACGATAGTTTAAAACGGGGATAAAAAATTAAAAAAAGATCGAAACAGTGCGAAACCTTCGCGTGGTGTTATATTATGTGACATAGTTAGAAGGAAAAATATCAAACTTGGTATATTTATTATGTCTCAAAAAACCTTCACAAAATGACCTATCTCATTCAAGGTTTCTTGGCTTTCGGGTCAAATGACCAATGTTATGGCTAGAATCAAGGCATAGTTTGTGATAATGTGGCCATATTGTGCATACATGTGCATCATGGCATGGCAAACAATGTTGCAAGAGGAAGTTTTTCTTTTTGTCGCACCAAAAAGGCATTTTCCATTTTTCGAGCATAAAAATGGACGGTTTTGTGAAGCAACCACCAAATGGCTAATTCAAAAAACCACCACCACATTTTACAAAAATACTAGACCACCTTATATGGACAATGTACCAACAGGTAGATCTGAAACCTTTCCGTCCACCTCTGGTGAAAAATACAAATTCCTGCCGAATTGGCAAGAAGTGGGTCAGATATGAACTACAGGTACATGATACGATGCTCATGATTTTTTACAAAAATCATTTTTAGGTTCACAATATGCTATTTTATCAAAAATCTAATGCAAGGTGAGCGAGGCTTGGCCCGGATCCAAGAATCTTCATGCCCGTTGTTCGACCAAGTTTGACGATAGTTTAAAACGGGGATAAAAAAATAAAAAAAGATCGGGTTAGATTCCTTTTTAGATGCTTAATATTTCTTATGTTCAAAGTTTTAGGGTTTGTCTATTTTATCTTTGTTTGAATTGAATAATCAAAATTTATATGTAAGTGTTTTAATCATTTTGAAAATTTTCATCTAAAGTAAATATAAAATGTTTTTACATGAATGGATATATATTATTTTTCTGAAAATTATGATATATTATTCATATTTTTCTGAGTTGAAATGAAAAGGATATAAATTTTCTAAATTCATATCCTATTTTTTGAATTAAAAATGCCCCCACCCCGTTAATGCATGAAATAAATGCCCCCCCCCTTTAACACCGGTTCCAGCCATGAACCGGTGTTAAAGGGGGGCGCATTTATTTCGTTTCGCACCCGCACCCTCCCCCCTTTAACACCGGTTCGTGCCTTCCCCCCCCCCTTTAACACCAGTTCGTGCCACGAACCGGTGTTAAAGGGGGGGCGTTATAACGCGCGCCTTCCTCTCTTCCTTCTCCTCCCCAGCCAGATCGAAAAGCGCGCGCGTAGAGGAAAGTAGAGGAGTGTCGCGCCTTCGTCGTCCAGCTGTCGCCGTCCAGCCCTCGCCGTCGCCATCCCGCAGGAGCGCCGTCGCCCCCCTCGCCGCGTGCGAGCCGTCGCCGTGTCCACGTACGCCCTCGTTGTCGCGCCCTCGCCGTCCAGCCGTACGTCGTCGTCGCCCTCACCGTACGTATGTCGTCCACGCCCTATCCGCCCCTTCCCCCTCGAACTCGCGCCAAGCAGGGTGTTGGTGCATGCACCAGCGGCGCGCGCCCTGCCCCGTTTCCTCACCGGCGCCCTGCCACCCCCACCGCCCATGGTGGCCAAGGGTCGTGACTCCGCCTCCTGAGACGTCGTCCAAGCCTGTGACGCCACCACCGGCAACCCCGTCCAAGCCCGTGACGCTGCCTCTCCACCGGCGAGACCGTCCAAGCACGCGCGTAGTTGTAGTACTTCTTCTCGGAGGTCCACGAGGCCACGGCGTCCGACGCGTTCCAGGCTATGCCGGCGGATCCCCAGAAGATGTTCTCCCCGTACGGCCCGCCGGAGTGCTGGAGCTTGCAGTCGGCTTTACGCATGTGTCGTGGGGGCTCACGAAGTCCGACGGAGCGTTCTGCGCCGCGCACGGCATGCCGACGGCCGCAGCCATGGCGAACGCGAGAGGGGCGGACGGCAGAGAGGCGGTCCGTCGCGGGGTCGTATGTTTCC
The DNA here is from genome assembly GCA_916181665.1 of Avena sativa. Taxonomy (NCBI): domain Eukaryota; kingdom Viridiplantae; phylum Streptophyta; class Magnoliopsida; order Poales; family Poaceae; genus Avena; species Avena sativa. Next base: position 422,000,005 of record OV702279.1, on the reverse strand, counting down.
AAACCGAAGGGGTACCGGCGAATCGCAAATAAAATACCACTGGGCCAAAATTTGCAAATAAAATACCATTGAATTCAGTAGAACAAGTGGCATATGTGTATGTATATTTGTATGTGTATGTATATTGTATTGTATGTGTATTTATATGCATGTGTATATTTTGTGCCACGCCGACGACCACCGCCACCATTATGCCGTCGACCCTGACCTCCTCTGTCCTCGCTGAGCCCACGTCGTGCTGGTTCGAACGCACACCCCCACGCATCCCGGCCCCGCTCTCGCCCTAGCGCCGCCACCTCTCGTTGTCAATATAGCATTATAATAACCATGCTATGTTAATCAACTTTCATGACAAGTTAATTACAAGAAGTAAATGTACCCTCTCATATGAATCCGGGGTTTCTCCGAATTAGGGTTTGGAATGACCAAGCATGTATTAGGGTTACATTTCAATACTTTTAACCCGTCATATCATCATCTTTGCTTGAGCATTTCAATAGATGTATTACTGATATTTGTGTGATCATATTTTGTTTTAGAAACTATGGATCCACTCAGTAGAAACCTTGAAGATGAAGAAATAATGGAGAACATGATCCACGAGGACACCTCACAATATCTGAACTTGGAGGGACATGATGACAGCTCAAGTAGTCATGGAGAAGATGACGACTCCGGTGAACGCACTTTAGTGATTACAAAGTCTATCGAGGTATATGCATGGATTAAGCCTCTGCTGACTTGCACCGATTGATTTTTATATATGTAAATGTATTAACTAACGCTTCTTTCTTCTTTTATCCCTCTGGATCGACCAGCCAGCAATAATCTTTTTCTACGAAAAAGAGCAAGCGAGGCACGAGCCATCGGTTGAAAGATCGTGCAAAGTTCACGATCGAAGCCGTCCGTGTTGATGGCAGGCCGATGGAGCCCAAGAAGGCCGCAGACAAATTTGTACGCCAGGCTGGAGTTCTTGTTAGGGACCAAATCCCAATCATAATTGAAAATTGGAATAAGCCAAAGAAGGGCGACGGTACCTTTGTCGATGAAAGATCCAAAGAAACGCTTTGGAATTCGTTGTTGGTAAATTTCACCCTTCCGCTAGAGGAGGATGAAAACAAACCGGTTATAAAGGAAAAGGTCAAAGAGTGGACTCTAAAGAAGATGGCTGGCGCTTTCCGCAACAAAGAGGTCAGAAACCAATACGCTAAATGCCCAGAAGAAGGAATATCACCAGAGGACGGGTCAGGTGGCTACATATCTCAGAGGCCTAAGTGGGAGGAAGCTGAGAAGGCCCTGCGCGCTAGAGGGATCACACCCCAGACACATGGGTGGGACCTACGTGCAAAGACTTGATTCTACGAAATCGGGGCAAGGTTGGACCCAGAAATAGGATTGTGTATCTTCCCAACCCTCCTTGCCAAACCCATCACTACACTCATCACGGCATACGAGGAAACAGCCGCCAGGACCTTCCATCCCGACAGAGAGAATGACCAGCTCACACGCGCCATTGGTAAAAAAACACCTTGGACATGCACGAGGCACAGGGGGTATGACGTGGAAGGATGGGTTTGCCGAGTGGGGTGACTCTTACAGATGGCACGGCAGAAAAGAAAAAGAGCGTACAAAGAGGATGACAAAGATAGAACATGCACTTGTGGCGCTGCAGGCGCAAGTGAATGCACAATAGAGCCAGCAAGCTACCGGCCCATCTCAGCGGCACGAAGAGCCTACATTGGAAGCTGCCGGCGGCCCAGACTGCGCGGAAAAGCAGCGTGGCTTCCACGGAGAACGTTCAGCCCATGCTTGAAATGGCGGGTCCTCGATACCCCGTGGATGAGATTGCGGAGAGCGAACACGCTGAGCTTCATGTGATATTAATGGGCTTATCCATTAAGGTGGATGTCGGCTATGCCTTACCTCCTGTAGCTGGTGGAACTTACCACTGCCAACAGATTCCAGATGGCTATGCTATTGTCAGGGTGGATGAGGTTGTGAAGGAATATGAGGAAGCACAGCTTGACCATGCTACAGGTGAAGGGGAAACTCAACTCAAATTTGCAGTGAAAACAACTATTCTTTGGAAGAAGGAACACATCGTGCTTCCAAATTGGAGGCCACTAGCACCCCCGCCGTCTCCGCAGCGTCAGCAGTCTGAGCCGCCTCAGCCGTCTCCAGGTCATCAGAATACTCCCCTATCGTCTCCGGCGCTTCAGCCATCTCCTGCGCGGCAGCCATCTCTGGCGCTTCAGCCATCTCCTGCGCGGCAGCCATCTCCGGCGCTTCAGCCATCTCCTGCGCGGAAGCCATCTCCGGCGCGCCAGCCATCTCCTCAGCGTAAGCGGAAGAGCACTGCCACGAAGAGCATCACTAGCACTGCCACGAAGAAATCCGCAGGAAACCGTACGCCAAAGAGTTCAAGAAACTACGTCCCGCAGCCTTCCGCCAAGCCATTGTCGGTTTTACCGTGGAATCGCAGCGACGAGGAGACCAATAGGATCTCGGAAGAAGAGGTCAAGAAATTCTTTGCACCTAGACAGGCCGAGCCAAAGGAGAAAATAGATCCGGCGGTGGTGGAGAATTTTTACAATAATCTTTTGAAACCTGAAACCCTACTTGTGCCGGACTACGAGCACCAGATTTTGAAGGGGGATGCAAGGCGGAGGGAGACTAAAAGTAGCAGTCGTGCGGCACCCCAGAAAACAGTTCCCATGCTCGGAGAGCAGGAAAAGCAATCATGTGCCCCGCTCCAAGTGTTCGACACACGGAACGCTCCTCCTATAAATGATTACGAGGCAGAGCTACAAAGAAAGGCAAATGAGATGGGGATGACTTACATTGCATACTTGAACCTCAAGGGAGACAACATTCCCACAGGCGATGTCAACCCCATACATCCATGGAAGTATGGGAAGAATCTCGTCAAGAAAGAGGAGCTCAAGAATCTACCAACAAAGATGCGAAGATTGCACAAGTGGTACCTTGATTTCTGCAAGACGAGAAAGGAAGAATGGATCACGGCGTATATAAGAGATCAGATTTTCTTGTGCGGAGATGACGAGATCGACTTCAACATTCAAGACTTGCATTTTCTATTCAATCAGAAGGAACTTAACAAATCTGCCATCGGCCTTTATTGTGTGTAAGTACTATTTCTATAATTTCTATCTCATCTCATTCACTTCATTAATTGCATGTATATATATATGCTCACCATATATGTATATACTATTATGCAGGAAAAAGATTATGGAATGCATGAAAGGAGGCCCTTTTGACATTGGGTTCGTTGACCCAAATAGAGTTCATGAAGAAGTGGTAAGAACCAAACCCGGGCAAACAGAAGATTACTTGCTAAGGTCTTTACTAAGACAACAAACCAAAAGGGAAATACTATTGCCTTACAACTTCTCGTGAGTACTATTACCCTCTCTTGTACACATTCTGTTTCGTCTTACTCGATGTTAAGTGTAACTGGTGATGAGTTATGCGTGCGTAGGTTCCACTTTATTCTGCTAGTCATTCAACCTGACTCAGGAAAAGTCCTTGTTATGGACTCGTTACGAAAAGAAAAAGAGCTATGGGCAGACTTTAGAGAGATGCTCCAGAGGTAATTTCAATCATATTATTGCACTAGATCGGCAACTTTCATGACAACAAGTAATTAATTACTCCTTTATCCATTTCTTTGCCGGACAGGGTTTGGAAAAGGTTCACGGGCAGGGCCGTGGGTGAATGGCCAGAAGAACTAAAATTTGTAGACCAAAATGTAAGTAATACTAGCTAGCTAGGTCTGCGTATCTATTTGATTCTTCTTACAATTCCATTATATCATGCTTTATTGATTATTATTTTGATTGAACTCTCTATTCTCGTAAAGTGCACGTATCAGGGACCCGACAATAACTTATGTGGATACTATGTTTGCGAGTTCATTCGCAACACGATATGTGCGACGGGCTAAGCCGCACTAGAACAACTTAGAGTAAGTAAACAAAGTACACGACATTATTTTATTACCATCAATTGTGTTGAGTTTTATTCTTATATATATATATTCACCCCATTCTTCATATATATTTAGATCGAACGGATGCGGGACCAACTCCTACCATTTGACCGCATACGAGCCATTCAAGAGGAATTGGCGGGGTTCATACTTGATAAGGTCGTCACGCCTGGCGGAGAACTCTTTACGTATCCAAAAACTCTTTAGATGCTTGAACGTGTTTGTCTTGTACTTGATGCTTCAATGTTTACGGAGAATACCACACAATGGCAATGTTTGTGTATAATAATAGTTGCTTAATTATTCATGTACTCGTATGTACCGACGATGATGTATGTGTATATACCGCTCCCGATCGATCCCCCCTCCCCATCCCCGCCGCGCCGCAGAAATACGCCCAGAACGGGGCGGCAGAGATTTAGGCCGTTTTCCTGCCGCGGCAGAGATTTAGGCCGTTTTCCTGCCGCGGCAGAGATTTATCTCTTTTTCCCGCCGCAGCACAGAACCTTTAACACCGGTTCGTGTTACTAACCGGTGTTAAAGGGGGGGCTGAGCGCTGCGGCAGCCCCACGTGCGCCACCCTTTAACACCGGTTCGTATAAGAACCGGTGTTAAAGGGGGGCCTCTAACACCGAACCCTCAACAGCGGTTCTACAACCACTGTTAGAGGGCCTTAGGAACTGGTGTTAAAGGCCCCCGTCTGCACTAGTGCATTCTCTCCTGAGAGTCTCAGACTTTGGAAAACACATATATCTTACTATCCTTCTTCCCGGAAGAATTAAATAATCTCCTGAACAAGACCAAATCTGACGCGCCCTCCTGGTCAAATAGTTTTCCAGTAACCTTCTTCAAAAAAATTTGGCCTTTGGTGATCCTCAATGGCTTTTCCCTAGGAATGATTTACATTGCTCGGCTGAATGTGGCATTCTTTCGGTCATCCCAAAAGTGGAAGAGCTGAATCAATTAGAAAATTCATAACAATTGCATTGATTAATGTCATATTTAAGACGGTCTCCAAGGATAATGTTGTTCGTCTATCTCCGTTAGCGCACCATATATTATACCCCCCCTCCCAATCTACGTTCATTAAGGGGAGGTTTATCAATGAAGGTGCATTGGCGCTACATCAAATCATTCACGAAATCAAAACAAGGAAACAAACATCAATCATCCTTAAGTTATATTTTGAAAACGCCAACAATGGAGTGAGATTTGTCTTTCTTTTGAGAATGCTCACGAGGAAATGTTTCTCTTTCGGCTTTATCACACAATCATGCATTAACGGAGAGGTGGGCCCCCTTTTTTAGAAACATGCATGTCATGACACAAGGAGATCCAATCTCCCTACTAATGTTTAAATTATGGCACATGCCCTTGTAGAAATTCTAGGGCCAGCACCTACTACAGGGCACATAGAGGCGGTGGCCTCACACCTTATACTGGGTGATTCTACACACTTCCAATACGTCGATAACAGGATCCTCCTCTTCTAGAATAATTGCAAGAATATTATGAACATTAAGTTCTTGCTCCTTTCCTTTGCAATGCTCTTGGGCCTTAAGATAAACTTCACCAAAAGTGAAGCCTTGGTGATGGGATTCTCACAGCAGAAGCAGGAAAGGGTGGCAAACTTCCTCAAGTATGGATTAGGCTCTTCCCATTTACTTACTTGGTCTTCCAAACTGTTGTTAGTAGAATTACTATGGATGATTTCGAGAACCTTGTGTGCCAACTAGGTAACATATTGGACCCATGGCAAGGACGGTTCATGTCCCCGGCGGCTCACTTAACCTTGACGAATTTGCCACTTTCTAGCATGTCTATTTTTACAATGGGACTTTTTCTACTAGTCGATGGTACTCACAAGCTTCGACAAGCACATGTTCCCTTTTTTGGGAAGGAGTGGGAGAAAATGGAAGTATCATTGGGTAAATTGGTCTGATGTTTGTTTTCCAAAGGACCAGAATAGTCTTGGATTCATCAATTCCAACATCCTCAGCATTACTTTGATGACTAAATGGATTTGGAGATTGATGACCGAGGGCACCAACCAGTGCTTGTGGAGTCGCCTCATTAGTGCAAAATATCTAGGAGCTACAATCTGTTCTTCTCCTTGTCGCTAGGAGAGTCCCAATTCTGGCACAACATTCATAATATTACACATTACTTCAAACTGGGTACCAAATTCTCCTTGGGCAATGGAATAAGGATTTCTTTCTGGTATGACTGGTGGACTGGGTGAGCCCTTTAATGAATAGATTCCCAAGATTGTTTGATATTTTATCTAATCCTGCCTGGTCGATAGCTCAGGCCCATCAAGGAGATGGATGGCATTTTGGGCCATCTAAAATGGCCCAGTGGGGCATTCTCTCATAGCAACTAGAGCACCAATATCCCTCGGTAGATTCATACCAAGTGTCTTGGACATTGGAGGAGTTAGGACATTTCTCTGCTTCCTCCCTATATTGACCAATCTATTAGGGAGACGGATATATTTACGCTGAGGACATTTGGTCAGCACACATCCCTCTCAAGATCAAGATCTTCACTTTATAGTTGGTTGTTGGCCGACTTCCTACTAACCAGGGATAGAGCCAACATCTTACCTTGAGAGGGGCTAAGTGCATAGGTTTAGTGTTGTAAAATTTCTTGAGGGGGTGGATCTTGCTAAATCACTAAGAAATGAGATCTCTAATGGCTAGAATTCTTCTAAAAGTGTGAACCTTAGGGGTGGCCTATCCCCCTCCCCCCCTCTCGTCCCCCTTACTAACAACAAACTATTTAAAAGACATGGCCCATCCACTAAACTATATGTTGTTAGATCCCTTAGTATCAACTAGCACAAGATATGAGCCACAAAAGAGAAGATCAGAGGTGTGTACCTTGATCTAGACGTCCAGCCATGACCTCCTCTTGATTTTCTTCACCTGATCCTTATTGATGTAGATGTGAGGGTTCTTCCTAGTGCTTTAGGTGCTTGCTTGATCAGTGAGCTGGGAAGAGTGAGAGAGAGAGAGAGAAACAGCTGAATGAGCAGCTCAGCTCAGCTCAAACCCTAAGTCCCTTATTTATAGCACTTGCACTAGGGGAACCAGCACCTTAGGATGGATGGTCAGGATGCCCCTGATCAGGGCATCCAATGGCTGTTATTAAATAGCCCCTAAAATCCATAATCTTGACTTGACTTGATCACAGATTAATAGAAAAAACTGCAGATCACTTATATATCCAACATTCTCTCCCTTGATCGTAAGGATAAACTTATAAGCCCATTTCTCAACAAAACAGCATATGAGACAACAGAATTACAACGGTCATATAGAACCGCAAAACCAAGTTACTACAATGTACCGCTTTATTTCAAAACAAATCTTCTTTAACTTAGGAGCTCCATGAACTTATATTTATTACAAACTTATGATCTCAGCTCTTTGTTGAAACTTACACAGAGACAATAAATTGCAATGGTCAGTCAAGTACCATTTAACTAATTGACTACAGTACATCATTCCATAGAAGAGAATAACCCCTCTTAGCTTATGGGGAGATGGTGTCATAACGGTCCCAATTCCAGGATCAAAAGCTTTCTGCAAATCCCATGCTAGCAACATGCTCTTTAAACACACTGGGTAGCAAGCCTTTCGTAAGTGGATCCTCTAACATTGTGTTAGTCCTTATATGCTTAATACTTATTGTTTGATCCTGGATTCTATCTTTCACAACAAGATACTTAATGTCAATGTGTTTGGTAGCACCACTTGACTTGTTGTTACTTGAGTAGATCACTGCAGGTTGATCATCGCAGAAAAGAGTGAGTGGCTCAGATATACTGTCAAACACCCTTAAACCTGGAATGTAATTCTTCAGCCATACTGCATGCCTAGTTGCCTCATAACATGCCACAAACTCTACATGCATTGTTGACGATGCAGTAACACTTTGCTTGGTGCTTTTCCAAGAAATAGCCCCTTTTGCTAGGGTGAATATATAACCCAATGTGGATTTCTTAGTGTCAACACACCCCACAAAATTCGCATCTGAATAACCCACCACCTCGAGGTTATCAGTTCTCTTATATGTGAGCATGAGACCTTTAATGCCTTGCAAATAACGCAAAGCTTTCTTAGCAGCCTTCCAGTGATCCAACCCTGGATTAGACTGATATCTGCCAAGCATCCTGGTTATGAATGCTAAGTCAGGGCGAGTGCACACTTGTGCATACATCATAGTTCCAATGATTGAAGCATAAGAAACTGACTTCATCTGCGCAGATTCATAATCATTACTTGGGCACTGAAAAGTCCCAAACTTATCGCCCTTGACAATAGGAGCAGGCGAGGCTGAGCACTTATGCATATTGAACTTTTTGATTACCTTCTCAATATACACTCTTTGTGATAGCCCCAAGATTCCTCTGGATCTATCTCGGTGAATTTGAATGCCTAAGACATAAGCGGCTTCACTAAGATCTTTCATGTCAAACTTTGAAGAGAGAAACCTTTTAGTTTCTAGCAGCATATTATAATCGCTACTGTCTAAGAGTATGTCATCAACATACAGTATCAAGAAGACAAAATTTCTCCCCCTGAACTTCACATAAATGCAATTGTCCACCTCATTCTCCTTGAAACCAAAATTCTTTATGACTTGATCAAACTTGAAGTACCATTGCCTTGAGGCTTGCTTCAATCCATTGGACTTCTTAAGACGACATCCTAAATGTTCTTTCCCTTCCATAACAAAACCTTCCGGTTGAGCCATGTAAACATCCTCATGTAAGTCACCATTCAGAAATGCCGTCTTGACATCCATCTGATGCAACTCTAGATCATAATGAGCCGCAAGTGCCATAATAATTCTAAATGAGTCCTTAGAAGAGACTGGTGAAAAAGTCTCATTATAATCAATACCTTCCCTTTGAGTGAAGCCCTTATCCACAAGCCTTGCTTTGAACCTTTCGATATCACCCTTGGAGTCACGTTTGGTCTTATAGACCCATCTACTGCCCAAAGTTTTGGCCCCTTTAGGAATTTCTACTAAGTCCCATACATCATTAATGCTCATGGACTTCATTTCATCTTTCATAGCATCAAGCCATTCTGATGAAAGATCACTTTGTATGGCTTCCTTAAATGATGCAGAATCATCATCCAACATCGACTCATTTATATCATCACTCATATAAGTCACATAATCATCAGGAATAGCAGACTTTCTAGCCCGCTTTGACCTTCTGAGAGGTGCATTATTTGGTACCTCAATCACAACTTCAGGCTGCTGAGCATCTTCCGTAGAAGTATCATTAGATGTGGATTCTGACGGAGCCACTGGTATCTCAGTAGGAGTAGCATTAGCAATCCTCACAACTGGAGATGAAAACTCAGCATGAACAGGAAACACTAGTTCTTGGATCATAGGTACCGGGTCATATTCCCGTTTCTCCTCTAAGATTATTTCCCTGGGAGTCAATCAATACAATGATCCAGATCCGCATCTGAGAAATTTAAAGGATGAAGAACTTTCTCCTTAATGAGACGCTCGATTCTCCCCCTCGAAATATGTCCTAGATGATAGTGCCATAGTTTCGAATAAGTCTCATCATCATCGCGCTTACGCTTGGTACTAATATTCACATTATAGGAAGCATTAACTTCACTTATGGAATCACTTAAGGAAACAAGATAAAGTTTGTCTTGTCAGAAGGCAAGACCAACATCATTATTGTCAAACATAATTATACATCTCTTGTTACCAAAGTCACAGTGAAAACCATCATCATCTAAGCATGAGACATACACAAGGTTTCGTATGATAGAGGGTACATAAAGTACATTACATAAACGAAGCATAAAGCCGCTATGGAGCATAAGTGAGAACTCTCCAATAGCCTCAGCCTCAATACCATTAGCAACTCTAATAGTTCTTTCCCCTCTTCTAAGGGTCCTCTTCGTATCGAATCCATGTAAGGAGTTTGCAACATGAATTGTTGCACCTGAGTCAACCCACCATGTATTGGTGGCATAATCAACATAAAGGGATTCGTCAACAAAGGTTATAACATTAGTACCTTTCTTATTGAGCCATTTCATGAACCCAATACAATCCCTCTAGACGTGTCCGCTTTTTCCACAAAAGTGACATCCATTAGGATCTTTACCATCAGCATTAGGGGGTGCATCTGCATTAGGAGCTCTGTTAGGGTTATTTTGCTGAAAGAACTTAGAATATTTCCCTTTATCTTTATACTGAGCAGGCTTAGGCTTTATAAACTTTTTGTTCTTCTGAGAATGCTTGACATGATCAACTCGTCCAGCTTTAAGCCTTTCCTCCTCTTGTACACATCTAGCCATCATTTCATCCATGCCCCATTTAGAATCCATCGTGTTATAATTGATGGTGAACAGAGAGAACTCCATGGGCAAGGATGACATAATAAAATGGACAAGGAAACCTTTAGAGATTTCCATTTCCATTGTCTTAAGTTTAGTGGCCATGTTAATTTTCCTCATGATATGCTCTCTCAGACTCCCAGTTGGATCATACCTTTCATCAATAAGCCTTCTAATGAGGCTTGTTGCATAAATTTTGGATGATCCCTTAAACTGGTCCTCAATCTTTCCAAGATAACCCTTGGCAGTCTAAGAGTCTGGAACAGCTCCCCTCATACTTTGAGTAATGGAGCCCTTAATAATCATAAGGCACTTACGATTTGAATCCTCCCACTTAGTTTTCTCATCATCAAAATATCTGCTAATCAGCTTTGGCCAGAATGACAGATATAAGCCACACTTAATTAGATCCTCTAATCATATAGAATTCTATCATTAATTTGGAACACATCAGCTTTGGCCAGAAGTGAACCAGACCAATAAATATTTCATGATCAAAATGTCCATCAATCAGCTTTGGCCAGAATGATAAACATAATCCATGCTTAATTTGAGGATTTATCAACTTAACTTTGTAGCATAACATTATTATTACAATTTATTTGGATAAAACCACAAAAGAATCAACCAAATATAATAAACGCAATAGAAAGAATTAACTGATCATAATAAAACACATTAAACTTACTTAGGTATGAAATATAACTTCATAACAAAATGTCATACAACCATGTCATAATTGGCTTAAAAGATATGCCAAAACTTAGCCCAAAAACTCATTCATATTAGCCCTAAAATATAAACATTAATCCTTAAAATTTATACATTATTTGGGCCCAAAACCCCCTTAATACCCCTTTTATATTAAGATTTTAACATTAAAATCTTTCAGACTGGGCCGAATCTAGCCCAGCCCGTCTCCCTGGTCCCCAAAACAGCCCACATGACCCGTTAAGCAGCTGAAGCTATGAACCGTTGGATGCGATCCAATGGACGAGGGTGCGCTCGCATGGAACAAAACCAACACGCGACAACGCCCCCGGCACCAACCCTAGCTCCATTTCCCCTCCCCTTCCTCTGCCTCCCCCACAACCTCAGCTCAAACCCTAAGTCCCTTATTTATCGCACTTCCACTAGGAGAACCAGCACCTTAGGATGGATGGTCAGGATGCCCCTGATCAGGTCATCCAATGGCTGTTATTAAACAGCCCCTAAAAGCCATAATCTTGACTTAACTTGATCACAGATTAATACAAAAAACTGCAGATCACTTATATATCCAACATATGTGTGTCCAACCTGAATTTATTAATCATGTGTTCTTTGATTGTCATGTATCTAGATTTTCCTTAAGTGCAATGTGTGAGATGCTTGGTGTTCTGTGGACCATCATTATTCCCTCCTTTCTTTTTGACCCTTAATAATTTCTCGGGGAACTCTAGGATGTTTATTTGGATCCTTTTTTCTGCTCAAAGTTGGTTATTTGGAATATTCACAAAAAAATTTCTATTGAAGCAAAGTTCCCTTCACAACCTACTGATTATTTATAAAAATAAATACTCTTACTACAGCAATGTCAGTCGCTTCTAAGAAGTAAACATCTACCACTAATGGATGAGGTGATTACCATGCTTCATCATGTCTTCATTCCAACGTAGATTCCTCCACCTCATTCCTAAATCTCTAGTTCATGTTTGTTAGCCCTTGATGGTGTTGTTTCGCGGTCGGTGGCCTCTAGTACTTTGTTTCTTGTTTGTCTGTTTGGAAGAACCTCATGTGTACTCGCTGGTTTTATTAATTTAAAGCCCGGAAGTAATGCATTTTTTCATAAAAAAAGTTGATCAAGAAAATAACACACCTCCCGTGTTGCAACCCAAGGAGACCCGCGTGAGCCACCAGAACCCCCGCCGCCTGCTCCTCATGCTTCCATTGTTATTGGCCCTCACCATGGTGGCGACGGGCCCAGCCACCGATGGAGGTCTGAGGTGGTGGATCCCAAGGATGACTGCTAGAATTGCTGGCATGGAGATGGTTGGCGTCTCAACATGCAGCGACCCAGGCGGCGTCCCTGGTCGGGGTGGTGGCAGAGGCCCTCTCTCGTTCATGCCATGAATATCTATGGATATGAAGGGATGGGATGGGTGGTGTTGGATGAAACCCTAGATCTTCTGATCTGGATGCCTCCCGTGCCGCCTCCCCAGTTCCTCTTTGTTGCATGGTAGGGTCAGTTCCCATGGAGGGTCGACCCTGCTCTATCACCTCCTTCTCGATGCTGGCCTAGTGTGAGATCCAGGCACATGGCTTAATAGAATTGATATGATACTCATACCAACAAGTTTCAACTTATTTTCCGAAAGCTCATCTGAAAATAACTCTTGAGGTTAAGCGTTCTTAGACTAGAGCAATTTGAGGATGGGTGACCTACTGGGAAGTGGGTCCTGGGTGCGTACGAGTGAGGATAAAGTGTGTAAAAAATACTAGTGTTGGTCTATAGGGCCAGTCTAGAGATCCTAGTAAGCTGTCAGGAGTGACACCCCCGGGGCCTGTTGTTGGACGGGGTGTTATAAGTGGTATCAGAGCCGATCCTCACGGTTACATGGGCATGTGCGGGTTAGTGGCAAACTTGTGGAGCATGGCCCGTGTGGCCCAGAGTGGACATGGCATGGCACATGTGACTGCACTAGACGAAAATGTGTGCCAAGAGGGGACGTTCCTGGCTTGTGCGTGATCGATGAGGGCATCGATCTTCTAAGTGTGGGTGTATATGAGATCCAGGAACATAGCTTAAGAGCATCTCCAACAGGTGCACTAAATTTCGGTGTGCTATATGTCGCTGCGACCGCGCTGTAAATTTTTGTCGTGCGCTGCGCTGGATTTTCCCCCGTCGGATGCTCTATTATGCAGCGCGTGCTCGAGCACTAAAAAAGTTCTTCCATCGGGCGCTCCATTATGCAGCGCGCAGCGCGACGCAAACAACAATCACACACGACCTTGTGACACCCCCGGGATCAGGGCTAAACAAATCCCAGACCTCCGTCAGACATAATCTTAACCTTGAGCTTGAGGATATCCAGTGAAGAATCGGTAACACGGCAGAGACCCTATGACACAAAATTTTATTATAGCAAGCTCATAACTGAGCAGAGAACCAAATTTTACAAGCAGAGGTCACTGACCACAAACATCAAACAACGGAAGGCAAATTATGCTATTAAGTATAGCAAACTTAACAAATAACCTAAGAGGCCTAAAGCATAACGATGACGTCCCAAACCATAGATTCCAGGCTACCGGCCGGGAACCCCAAGCTACTCGTCGATGTCGATGTAGTACCAAACTGCTCTTCAGGGAACACTTACTCTGCCAAAAGTATCAAAAAAGCAAGAGTGACTACAGGGTGTACTCCGCAAGACTTCTGGCTGGTGGAGTTGTTTTGCATAAAGCCATCTTTGTTTTGTAAGACAAGAGAGAGAAGAAGATCGTCTAATCATAGTATTTTAAAAGGGGATAAGAGAGCGACTTCTCCGAAATATTGATCATCATCTTTTGATATCCACCGAATCATCATCATCTTAACCCTTATCTAGGATCACCCCCTTGTACCCATGAGGAAGCATCCTTAAGCACACGTTGATCTATCAAGTTCTATTATTAGGTTATAGTTCTCTATGATCTTAGAAACTGGTCACCAAGTGTTCATAACCATGAACACGGCTTTTCGAAAAGATTTAACCCTGCAGGGGTGTACAACTTTACCAACACGTACTAACCTTCTCTTAATGCCACTAGTAATATTCCTCTTCCTTGGAAGGCCGGCAGAGGGTGGTTAGACACGACCTTTACCTTTCGTTCGCCGAGACCATGAGTCACGCAATAAGTATGATTTTGCCGTGGTGGGTCAAATCCCGAAGCCGGTACTTAAAGATGCGAGGCGAGGTTGGTTCACCAGGGGCTCCATCGACCCCAAGCAACCCGGTCCACGCTTCCGTACCTGTTATGAATGCACCTTCACCCGTCAACACTAGTAGAAAAACGACCTTTCGTTTTTTACAGCTCCAGCCTCTAGTCCCGGCCTTCTCTGAAACCGGGACCCGGTCTGTAAAATTTGCAACAGCTACATGGCCCCATATCACTAGTCCCGGTCCGTGGGCAACCTCTAGTCTCGGCTGGTAACACAAGCCGGGACTAGAGAACCTGTGGGACCCATGGCTATATTTAGTCTGGGTTCTTGTTACCAGCCGGGACTAGAGGTCAACCTCTAGTCTGGGTTCATTTTACCACCCGGGAAAATTTATTACCACTATGTATGCCTCATCGACCCAGCCCAAAAGCATGGCCATTTCCTCCAAGTAACAGCTCAAGTTCATCCTCATTTTTTTTCCAATTTGGTGGCAACTTTCAATCCAAGATTTGGTGGCATCATCTATCAATCCAAGCTTCTAAAATGGTAAGCAACTTCAATCATTCATCTCTTATTGTTATAGTTTAGCTCAATGCTCTAGAACTAGAATGAGGAATTTCATGCTTAGAAGTGTAGAGGGAATTTTAGATGTGTAATTTTAATCATAGTTTGATTTTACAAAAAGCTACTGAAAGTTGAGATGTGCATTTGAAGAGTTTCAGATCTCAGAATTGAATAAGGTTTTCACTTCTAGAGCAATAATTAAATAGTCAACATTTTTATGTTAACAGTTTTGTCCAATTCAAAAATTAGTGCATGTAAAATTTTAATATGCTAGAAAATCTTAATTCAAAAATTAGTGCATGTAAAAGTAATTATAGTAAAAATGATCCAAACTTTTTATATGATAGAAAATTTTAATTATACTGCAGATGAGACAAGAATGGATGTACGACGCTCCCCGAATGTCTGACGCGTTCATTAAAGGCGTGCATTCTTTCCTCGAGTTGGCTGAGGCAAACAAGCAGAATGGTTTTATGTGTTGTCCGTGTCGTGTCTGTTGGAATGAGAAGTATTATTCTTCATCCAAAACCATTCACATCCACCTGATTCAATCAAGTTTCATGTTCGGCTATATTTGTTGGACAAAGCATGGAGAAAGAGGGGTTATGATGGAAGACAACAAAGAAGAAGAAGAGAACGATGACAATTATCCAATGTTTCCTGAATACGGTGGCACTTCACTAGAAGACAATGAACAAGAAGAAGGTGAAGAACGGGCATTAGATGAGACTGCTGATGATCTTCGTCAGGCCATTCTTGATACACGGAGCAAATGTGAAAATGAAAACGAGAAGAATAAGTTGGAGCGCATGTTAGAGGATCACAAAAAATTGTTATACCCAAATTGCGAAGATGGCAACACAAAGCTCGGTACCACACTAGAATTACTGTAATGGAAAGAAGAGAATGTTTTATCTAACAAGGGATTTGAGAAGCTACTGAAAATTTGGAAGAAGAAGCTTCCAAAGGATAATGAATTTCCTATCAATACATACGAGGCAAAGAAGGTCGTCTGCCCTCTAGGACTAGAGGTGCAGAAGATACATGCATGCATTAATGACTGCATACTATATCGCGGTGAGGAGTACGAGAATTTGGATGCATGTCTGGTATGCGGCGCATTGCGTTATAAGATCAGACGAGATGACCCTGGTGATGTTGAGGGCGAGCAGCGCCCCAGGAAGAGGGTTCCTGCAAAGGTTATGTGGTATGCTCCTATAATACCACGATGGAAACGTTTGTTTAGAAACAAAGAGCATGCCAAGTTGTTATGATGGCACAAAGAAGAGCGCAGGAAATACTCGATGTTGAGACACCCCACTGATGGGTTGCAATGGAGAAAAATCGATAGAGAGTACCCGAGCTTTGCAGATGACGCAAGGAACTTAAGGTTTGGTCTAAGTACAGATGGCATGAATCCTTTTGGAGAGCAGAGCTACAGTCATAGCACCTGGCCTGTAACTCTATGTATATATAACCTGCCTCCTTGGTTGTGCATGAAGTGGAAGTTCATTATGATGCCAGTGCTCATCCAAGGCCCAAAGCAACCCGGCAATGACATTGATGTCTATCTAAGACCATTAGTTGAAGAACTACTACAGTTGTGGAGCGACGAAGGTGTTCATATGTGGAATGAGCACAAACAGGAGCCATTTGACCTATGGGCATTGTTGTTCGTAACCATCAATGATTGACCTGCTCTTAGTAACCTTTCAGGACAATCAAACAAGGGATACAATGCATGCACGCATTGTTTAGATGATACTGAAAGTATATATTTGGATAAAGGTAAGAAGAATGTGTACCTGGGGAATCGTCGTTTTCTTTCGTCCAGGCATCCCGCAAGAAAGAAAGGCAAGCATTTCAATGGTGAGGCAGATCACCGGAAGAAGCCTATCCGCCGTACTGGTTATGATATATTTGGTATGGTCAAGGATCTAGAAGTAATCTTTGGAAAGGGCCCTGGCGGTCAATCTGTTCCAAATGACGCTGACGGACATGTGCACATGTGGAAGAAGAAATCTATATTTTGGGAGGTAGCCTATTGGAAATTTCTAGAGGTCCGCTTTGCAATCGACGTGATGCACGTGACGAAGAATCTTTGCGTGAACCTGCTAGGCTTTATGGGCGTGTATGGAAAGACAAAAGATACGCCATAAGCACGACAGGACCAGCAAGGTATGAAAGACCGAGACGGCGTGCATCCAATAAAGACAGATAAAGGACGTATAAGTGCCGCCAGCTATGCTCTTACCAAAGAAGAGAAGGAAATTTTTTTGAAGTCCTAAGAAGTATGAAGGTCCCCTCTGGCTTCTCGTTGAATATAAGGGGAATAATAAATATGGCAGAGAAAAATTTCCAGAACCTAAAGTCTCATGACTGCCACGTGCTTATGACACAATTGCTTCCGGTTGCATTGAGGGGGATTCTACCAGAAAATGTTCGACTGCCCATTGTGAAGCTATGTGTATTCCTCAATGCTATTTCTCAGAAGGTAGTCAATCCAGAAATTCTACCGAGGTTAAAAAATGATGTGGTCTAGTGTCTTGTTAGTTTTGCCATGGCTAGGCTAAGGATCTCCGGAGTGGCAGGTGACGATGATGATGATAATGACGATGACGAAGAAGACCCTAAAGCTGCGTACTGTAGGACTAGGCATGATTATGACTAAAGGTGGCGGCTTTAGTCCTGAGTGTTAGCTACTCCCGGTTTGTCCCGATTTTTAATATTGAGTGTTAGTCCCGGTTTGTGGCTGGACCGTACTAAAGGGGGCCTTTAGTTCCGATTCGTACTACGACTTTCCTAAACTATGAAGATGTTGTCACGATTCGTACTTACCATGAAGATCTGATCTCCAAATACGTGTGGTCACATATTAGGGAGTGCCTCTATGACTAGTTTCTTGGAGATGCCGGAGGACTGGGCTCCGGCGGCATCTCCCTGAAACTGGCCGTAGTGGTTTCCCTGCTCTCGAATACCATCTTGCATCTTGTAACTTCTCTAACTAGATCAATACGCTTGGGAGCTAACTAGTTTCACATATTAGGGAGTGCCTCTATGGCCATCTTGTTGGAGATGTTGGAGGACTAGGCTCCGGCGGCATCTCCCTCAAGCTGGCCGTAGTGGTGTCTCTGCTCTCGCAAACCATCTTGGAGATGCCTCAAACTGGCTGGAGGACTAGACTCACAAGGATGCATATTTATTGTACAAGCAGCTCGGCATAGTGTCGACACTCACGACATAATGTCGACACTCACCCCTATTATTAGTGCTGACTCATGTTTTGTCCCGGTTGGTGTCTCCAACTGGGACTAAAGATTCAGGCTAGTCCTGGTTGGCGATACCATCCGGGACAAGGTAAAATCCGCACGACATAATATCAACACTCACTCCTATCATTAGTGCTGCCTGCCCTAGCCTGCGGCAAGCTTTAGTCCCGGTCCATATTTAGTATGCTAATAGATTTACATTATAGATCTTTTTTCTGCAAAACTTGATTTATAATACATATTTTTCATCATCATAGAATAAAAGATATTGAAATAATAATATTAATAAATTAAAACTCTAGTATACAAAAGATATTTTTTAGTTCAACAAAATATTAGTTTTATAACAGAATATGCTAATAGATTTACATTATAGATCTTTTTTTCTGCAAAATTTGATTTATAATACAGATTTTTCATCATCACATAATAAAAGATATTGAATTAATAATATTAATAAATTCAAACTCTAGTATACAAAATATAATTTTTAATTCAACAAAATATTTGTTTTATAACAGAATATGCTAATAGATTTACATTATAGATATTTTTTCTGCGAAATTTGATTTATAATACATATTTTTCATCATAACAGAATAAAAGATATTGAAATAATAATATTAATAAATTCAAACTCTAGTATACAAAAGATATTTTTTTAATTCAACAAAATATTAGTTTTATAATAGAATATGCTAATAGATTTATATTATAGATCTTTTTTTTGCAAAATTTGATATATAATACATATTTTTCATCATAACACAACAAAAGATATAGAAATAATGAATTTAAAAAAATTAACCTCTAGTCCCGGCCCCAGCCTCCAACCGGGACTAGAGGTTTTTGCGCGCGAGAACGAAACGGCGCCACGAAAAGAACTCTAGTCCCGGTTGGAGGCTGGGTCCAGGACTAGAGCCCCCCCCCCTCTAGTCCCAGCTGGAGGTCGGGGCCGGTACTAGAGGTGGTGGGTATAATACCCACCGCCCTCCTCCCGGCCCGAGCAACTGCCCGGGACGCCTCCTTTCTCATCGACGCCGCCTGCCCGTCGCGAGCTCGTGCCGCTAGGCCTCCGCCCATCGTCGTAGCTGCTCGCCGCCCCACCACGCGTCGTCCCCTCGCCGCTCCGCCCCGCGCCGTCGTCTCGCCCGTCCCGCCGCGTGCCCCGACCGGAGTCATCGTCGTGCCCGACGTCGCCGTCGGCGCCCCTCGCACGATGCCCGTCCCCGCGCCGCCGCCGGCGCCTCCCTCCGCGCTGCCCCTCATCGGCCCATCCCCGCGCCGCCCCACCGGTAAGTTTTTATTTTTGTTTTTTCATAGTGTGTATTTAGTATTTAGGATATTTTAGTTAGTATTTAGTATTTAGTGTATTCTTTAGTATTTAGTTAGTATTTAATTAGTATTTAGTGTATTTTTTCAATATATAGTGTATATTTTTTAGTATTTAGGATATTAGGTAGTATTTAGTGTATAGTGTATTTTTTTCCTAAATAGTGTATTTTTTCAATATATAGTGTATATTGTTTAGTATTTAGGATATTTATTTGTATTTAGTGTATACATAGTGTATTTTTTCCTAAATAGTGTATTTTTTTCCTAAGTAGTGATATTGTTTAGTATTTAATTAGGATTAGTTAGTATATAGTGTATATATAGTATATTTTTTCCTAAATAGTGTATTTTTTCCTAAGTAGTGTATATTGTTTAGTATTTAGGATATTAGTTCCTAAATAGTGTATTTTTCGGTCAAATCCATACCTACTTTAGGATATACCCGGGCATCCTCATAGCCAACTCGGTCAGAGCGAGGGAGTACTACGCTCTAGCGGTGTTGTACGAGACTGGGCTCCGCCAGGCTGGCACTGGGAGGTGCTACCGTCAGGGACGCGTAGCTTGGTGAGGAATCCGGGTGTCGTCGTCGACCCGAATCTTCTTTGGTGGAGGTTACGTGGCCCAGGCAGGGTGCAGAGGGGGCCGGCCCCCGAGGAGGTGGTACGATGTCGCGTCAGGGAGGAGGACGAGCACGTCCGTCGCTATATGGTGATGTTGGACGCTAGGGTGGCCCCCCATACCTGGCAGGTTATTCAGGGATCTCACCCTAGTTATAGTCCGGTGATGGTTCCGACTATTTGGTTGGTCACATCCCGCGGCTCAGGAGCCGGTAGTCGACGTTGAGTTTGAGCGATGTTATCAGACAAGATGTTGTTTTTTTATATGATATTACTACTTTATCGTTATTCGAGATGTATTATGACTTCTTTGTTGTTTTCTGAGATGTTATATGATATTAATATTTTTGTTGTCATTCGATATGTTATATAATTTAATTACTCATATATGCACATTATGGCATAGCAGTTATTCTATGGATCACTTCAACGGTAGAGAAGGTGAAGAGCCTTTATTCGATATGATACTGGGTGGTGGAGGACCGCTCCCCTATCAGGATGGAGCGCTCGTCGATCAGGGTGGAGAAGAAGACCGTGGAGCAGAGGATGGCTCATAGTTTCTAAATGAGTCTGATGAGGGAATAGAGATAGAACCTCAAGTCGAAGCGCATACTAGTTTTAATTTCGATGATGGCTTGGAAAATGATGGACCAGCCTTGACAAAGTCTGGCGAGGTATATTATTAAGACTCTTGATCACTATTAGATAGATGCATTAATTGATTTGTGTGTGTATATATATATTAATGAATGTTGTTTCTTATTTTAGACATCCACATCGACCAAGTCAGTTAAAAATAGTAAACGAGGACCGGCCAAAGGGATGCGCATCTCACAATTGTTGAGGTCTCTCTAGTGGGCGTCTTGTTGCTTCCCATAAAGAACGCAAACACATTTATTCATTAATGTGGATTTGTTGTTAGGGACAACGTCCCGATCAGCATTATCAACTGGAATAAGCCAGCAAAGGCCGATGAATATTCTATGAGTTATGTCGAGGACAGATACAAAGACATACTATGGGATAAGCTCATTCGCCATTTCACCCTACCGGTCTTAGAGACTAAGGAGGCCACAGATGATATGAGGTCCAAAGTTAAGCGTTTCGCTCTTAAGAAGATAGCCCAACAGTTCAATAACTATAAGAAAAGATTGCACAATGAATATCTCGAGGAAGGAAAAGTTCCAGAATTCGCGGACTCACTAGAGAAGCAGCGTCCTCACTGGGAAAGATTTCTAGACTACAAGAAATCAGCAATAGCAAAAAAAAAGGTCCGCAAAGAATAAAGAAAATGCTGCAAAAAAGAAATATCACCATACGATGGGGACAGGTGGCTATAGGACTTCCGTTCCTAAGTGCGAGGAAGCCGAGAAAGCCTTGCGTTCCCAAGGGCTCACTCCAGCTACAGAGGACTGACCCATCAGAGTAAGGAATTGGTTACTTGCCCATGGGGCAAAGTATGACATGGAAACAGGGGAGTTAATATTCGATAAAAAGTCCAGTGTTGCTACAACCCATGGAGAAATTGTTAAAACAATTGAGGAGGTTAAAAAGGGTGACTTGAAACCCGACAGAGAGAACGACGAGCTGACAAAGGCCCTCGGGAATCCTGAAAAACCAGGACGAACACGAGGCTTTGGACCTTCTATGCCGTGGAAGACTGGGTTTCCTGAGGACAGTGAATCCTATAGAAGTTGAGCGAGGGAAAAGAAGCGGAAGGAGATAGAGGAGGCATCCCAGTTGCGTAGCGTGGAAATAAAGAACGAGGAAATATATGCCATGCTAAAGGAGCAACAGAAGCAGCTGGACGAAATGCGCCAGCAAGGGACAACTCATCAGCGGCTAGAAGAAAGTGTCGGTTTCCCATCTCAGCGGAGAAGCATTGTCGCTTCCATGGCGGCCGATCCGATAGATCGCTATCCCGTGGACAATATCACTGAGAAGACAAGCTGCGAGCTACATGTGGGAGTGATGAACTTATCCTTCAAGGCGGCTCTCAGCTATGCTTTATCTTGTGAACCTGAAGCACGCTGGCATTACAAAGAGATTCCAGATGGCTATGCTCGTGTCGGGGTGGATGAGATTCTACCTCAATATGAATCACTACAACTTGACATCCCTGGACCTGAAGATGAGAGCACGCTAGGAGAAGTCAGGGGCTCTATCATTCTATGGCGCAAGAAATACATCGTGTTTCCAGGCTCACCCAAGCCACCACCATCTCCTCCGCGTCAGCCGAGTCTGCCGCCTCCAGCAAGTCCACATGAGGAGTGGGACGACCACCATAGCGCGAGTCCACCGCCGCATTAGCCCACTCCTCCCCCGCCGCGTCAGCCCACTCTGTCGCCGCCGTGTCAGACGAAGAAGGCGGTCTCTCAGTCAACTAGTATAAATATTAGTCAGAAGAAAGCCAAAGGTAAAAAGGTGAAGAAAATCCCGCCGCCTCCTCCCAAGTTACCTTACGAGATGACTGGTGAGGAAACCAAAGAGATCAGTGATGCCCAAGTTAAAGCCTTCTTTGCACCCAATGCTCCTGAGCCAAAACAAATATTTGATCTGAAATCCAAAAAGTGGGCTAAGGGGTTTCTTCAGCAACCATCGCAATATGAGATAAATAAGGATGATGACTACAAACGCTGTCTGCTGAGAATTGGTCGGAAGAATCCAGGAAATACTACTGCAAGCAGCGGTAATACTCCAGGAAATACTACTGTAAGCAGCGAGAAAAGAGAGGTTGCGCAACTCGGAATGCAGGCAAACAAAACGATTGCCCCGCTCAAGGTGTTATCCAATACTGATCGTCAGAATATTATAGCAATGGAATTTGCCAAAGGTGCTAGTATTACAGTTGATCAAGCGCTAGGCGGGCATATCCCCATACAAGAGGAATTTTCATGGAGATATGAATACGGGAAGACTCTGGTCAGACCTGATGAGGTCAAATTTCTACCAAATCAAATGTGAAGACTGCATGAGTGGTACGAGAAAGTCTCTACATGCGATGAAGAAGATCAATTGTCAGCGCTGCTTGTGAAAATTACAAGTGAGCATTTTAATGGTGAAGACCAGTTGCAAATTTATTTTGAGGAATTCTATATGTTATTCAAACAATATGCCCTTGACTTGAGTCTCCTCGCTACCTATTGTCTGTAAGTGGTTCATTTATTTCTATGATAAAGTCTCTAACCTAGCTCTTTTATTGCATGTAATTATCTTCACTATATTGCAGAATGAAGAGCGATGAATGTGATCGAAAGAAAATCTTTGACACTGGGTTCATCGACCCACACCGGTTTAATCAAATATTGCTAATGGAATACCCCAAGGACACGGAGCATAAATTGCTAAGGGTCTTATTGATGCAACATTACAGACAAAGAATATTGTTTCCCTACAACTACAGGTAAGAGTGTTACTGCCTTGTACAGATCACTTGATTCTGCTAAGTGTAATTGATGAGTTACTGACGTATATAAACGTGCGCAGCTATCACTGGATTCTGCTAACCATTGAAGTTGACGCTAGAAGAGTTGAAATCAAGGACTCGATAATGAGAGACGAATCAGAGTACGCATTCATTAAAGATGCGCTCCAGAGGTAATTTCAGTCATTATCGCACTATATCGGTATCTTTAGTTCATATATATATCCTGAGATATCAAGTAACTAATAACTCATTTTTTATTTTTTTTGCCTGGCAGGGTTTGGAAAGCTTTCACCAATGCTTCAGTTGGTGAATTTAAAGACGATCTTAGTTTTCATCGGATCGATGTAAATAGTATGAGCTAGATCCGCGCATCTCTTCAATTCTATTTTTAATACCATTATGTCATGCTTGATTATTATTTGATTGAAACCTTTTGTCGTAAAGTGCGAGAGGAATCCACCAGGTACTAATCTATGTGGATACTTTGTGTGCGAGTAAATTCGCTCCGAGGTCAGTGAGCGGGACAGAGGGACATTTTTAGAAATACGTGAGCAATATATTAACAATTTTTGTTGAGTGTCATTCATAATATTTGTTATGACTATTGATATTCATATTGACCTCCTTCTTTTATATATAGTTGGAAGATTGCGGGAGAATCTCGATCCAAGGAAGCGTTTGGTAGCAATTCAAGAGGAATTAGCGGGATTTCTTGTTGACCATGTCATAAACCCAGAAGGAAAATACCATACCTCCGGCTACCCGTGATTTAATGAAATTGTAACCGAATAGACGGGTTGTGATCTCTATTTATGTATATATTTATGTAATGTAGAATTATATGTAATGTAGAATTATATCTACATAATTATGATGATGTTGTGTGTAATGGGTTTCTTTGTTGCATGTCACTTTACACCAAACGCAACCCTCATCTACCTATCCTCCTGCCGTGGCAGAACCCCGCATTCGGCTACAGCCGCAGAAATCGGCCCCAAAGTTCTGCCGCGACAAAAACCCGCATCGGCTGCCGTGGCAAAAAACGGCCCCAAAACTCTGCCGCGGCGGAAACCCCCATCGGCTGCCGCGGCAGAAAATGGCCCCAAAACTCTGCCGCGGCAGAAACCCCCATCGGCTGCCACGGCTGCCGAATTGGTAAAATGCTGCCGCGGCAGAAAGGAACTAGTCCTGGCCCGTAATACGGACCGGGACTAAAGACCACCCCCCCCCTCCTCGCACTGAACGCTGCCACGTGCACAACCTTTAGTCCCGGCCCATAACAGGCCCGGGACTAAAGGCTGGGACCTCTAGTCCCGTTTCTGTAGTCCTGGCTGCCAATCCTGGACTAGAGGCTCTCTAGGACCGGGACTAATGCCCCGTTCTCACCTACTGCAAATCTTTCAAAAGGTTTTCTATGCATATGTCAAATGGAACGCCCGAACTATGTGACTCATGGAATCTACTAGGCAAGTTAGTTGCTCGTGAGGTTTTACAGGCCCCGTGTGGTTGTATGCTCGTCTCGGTTCCAAAGGCAGAAACTCGATTCCTAGTGGTGGCAAGCATGGGACTAGAAAAAACACATCCCACTATGGCCTCCCATACACGCCTTAGCATGTTTAACTCATATCACCTCTGATCTCATCTCATCATGTTCTTCTGTCATACTAGATTCTCTGCATCTGATACATCATCTGGATGGACCAGACTCAACAGCTATGCATGGCTAAGAAAGACACAGAAATAAGCTCTAGCAGTGCACACAAGCCAAACCTAGTTATGCTAGGAGCAGTGGATCAGGTAATATAAGCTCAAAGGGAGTAATGCAACAGATAGGATACTCTATCTATCGATAAAAGACCACAGTAGAATCGTATGCATCATGGCAGGAATTGAAATGCTTTCGAAAACATAGGATTATATCATGGTGGGGCTATGCTTTCCTTTGCCTGTTGATAAACAATAAGCAGATCTTCAGGAGCCTTGTACTTGACTTGGTTATAGTTGGTGAAGTATTGTTCGTCAATCTTCAATCTTCGACGGTGTTGACCACGGGCTTCGACCTCAATATCGATATCGTATTCTACTAAAAAGAAGCAAACACCGGAAAGGAAGGAAATAATAAATACATGGCATCGATGCAATGCTCAAGCAAGGATGATTATATGACAAGTTAAATTGCATTTAAAAGTAACCCTAAGGCATGCTCGACAATTTAATCGGGGTTCCTAGGGGTACAAACCGCAACTCAGGAAAACTTCGGGATCACCTATGAGGGGTTACTATGTTCTTCTAATTATACTTGTCATTTAAGTTGTTTAACAATGCATGATTATAGCTTAAATAGGTACTTCTCATTTTTATGAACATTTTGATATATTATTTGTATTTTTCTGACTTATAAATAATAAGTTATTGATTTTACAAGATTTAATTCGATCCTGGAATTATTTAAAAACTTTATTACATCAGGCTGATGTCAGCACAGGGCGGGGGTCATTTGGTACTAAGGCTGAGGCTAGCCTCAGTCACTGACGACTAGGCCCTACGGCTAGGTAAGCAGCTACACGATCAAGCAGGGTCAGCGCACACGTGTCTGCCACGCAGGCACCACGTCGACGCCACGTTGGCTCGCCGGAGGACACACAGACGGCGGCGATTGGCGGTGCTAGGGGGCGAGCGGGGACGCGCGGAGGGGCGGGTTCGACACAGCATAGCAAGGCGAACAAGAATATAGCGGCGCCGCTCCTATTTGGTCACCGGAGCACAGGAAATGGCGACGTCCAGCGGTGGTGGAGCTTGCAGATCGACAACGAGCGGCGGATACAGCAAGCGAGCGAGGCAACCAGAGGGTGCCTGAGCACCAGAAGCTCACCACGAGGCGATTGGCGATTACGGCGAAGGCTGGGGAGGACGGAGGCGTGAGAATCGACGGTGGCGGTGGTCGTCGGGCTTGAGGAAGACAATTCCGATGCGGCCGACTAAGAGCTCCTCTGGTCGATTCCTTTGGCGAGGCGGATCTTCCAGCAGGCTCAGAACAGCGAGGGGAAGCCGGGGACGGCAAGACACCGATGAGGTCTGGGCTAGGGTTTCGGCTCCGTGCGGAAGAGAAGAGAGAGAGGGGTCTATGGGGAGGAGGAAGAATGGATAGGGGAGCGAGGGAGATGGCGTGGCGACCTTATCCTCCTTCCGAGCTCGACGGACGGCGAGGATAAGGCGTCAGGATCGACGGCGACGCTGCTGACACGGTGATGCTTCCTCGTCGTCAAGGAAGACGACGAACAGAGGGCGAACGGGTACGGGCCAAGGTTGGGATACGGCGCGGCCAAAGCTGGGCTGTGGGAGCTGTGCTGAGCGGCAGGGAGAGAGGAGAGGGAACTGGGCCGGCCTGGCTGGCTGGATTCGTTTTTTTTATTTACAGAAAACCTTTTCTTTTTCTGCAATTTGTTTTCTCTTTGTAATTTCAAATACAAAACTGTTTTGGACATTTCAAAAATTCCACAGGGTTTTATAAAAATTTAAAATACTATGGGGCCCTCATAACCAATTGGGCTCCATATTTTGGTACTTTTCAAAATATAAAACCATTTGAATTGTTTTCAAATAGAGGGAAAGATTAGGGTTTAGGGTTTTGCATCCTTTTCTTTAATGCAACTTTTAAGACATGATGATCATGATGCACAAAACAAACCCTAATATAGGAATAACTAAAACAGGGGTGTTACAGCTCTATCCCCCTTACGAGAATCTCAACCCAAGATTCCTAAGGTAGGAAAAGAGACAGAGAGAGAAATAAACAGGGTCACTCTAAAGACAAGAGGGAAACACACTAAAACTCATATAGTATCTCATGGTCAACTCATGAAGGAGTGTTCGGAAACGACTCTGAGATGACGAACATGAAACACATCAAGGTAACGGAGGAAACAAGAGGATATGGTTTCAAGTTGTTAGATAGATGGTCTTCATAAGGATTGAGACCATGGAACCTCAGAAGAGATTAAGATTTTGAAAAAGAGAGCTTACAACAGAAACAACATGACCACAGACTTCAAGAAGAAACCTCTACTAAACAACTTAAGTAGAGATTTCAGGTTGTAGAGATATGCATCAATAAAACCAAGTTGTTAAACTACTTTTGACACAGAAGGGTCACTCTTTCATCCAACAGAAGGTCAAGAAAGAAAGGTGTTTTGTGGCGAGGACTCATAAGAGTCACAAGGAACATGTAACAAGAGAAACTACAGATTACCAAAACCATAGTCACTCTTAAAACATGATAGAAAAAACAAAGGAAACTCTTTATTCATCCAGGTTTATCAAAATCTTTGCCAAAGATCATGATATCACTTTACACCACTGGATAAATAGGTAAGAAGATTCCTAATGACACAAGAAAAACAAACTTCATTCTCAGATTTCAATTACTTGGCACAACAACGATTGCCAACATAAAGGGTCTGGAGGATCGACCAAGAGACATGTAGCAACACTACTTTAAATGTTCTCCTTGATGTTTGAGAAATCAAACATCAAGTAAAGGTCAGACTTCGGATACAAGGATACCATAAGCATAACTTCTAGAATAGACTATAGAAGAAGCCTCATGAAGAGTGGTTGTGATTGCTGAATTAAGAGAATATGACATAAGGTCTTTCCGGCTAAGTATGTCAACCATTACATCAATCTTGCCAGATTTACAAAGAGACCTATTTCAAAACCTCAAATAACACCAACCATCGTTGTTGCTTGAGATTCAGCTTTGGTTAGGTGAAATTATGCTTCAGACTCAGCATGTCCGAATAGAAAGTTCGCAAAATTTACCACAAAGATAAATTTACTAGAGTCTCAAGATATGGACTACAGTGTAAAGCTCCAAAAGATGAGCTAGATTGCTAGACCCATGTATTTAGAAACTTGTCGAAAGACAATTGCACACACATAAAGTACTAACAATAAAACACACATGTATTCTTAAGGAAAGAGGGATAACTCTTCTCGAATCCACGACGACATCTTTCAACAATTGCACATGAATCGGAGAAGGTTACTTCTAACATCCAGAAAACATACTTCGAGATGACTCAAAGAAGGTTCTCGAAATTTTCCAATGTTAATGCCAAATGTTCCGTATAAATCCATTCTAACATGGAGAAGATAAGGATATTGTGGATAGGCTCAACAACAAACTTGTCGAGACACTCCAAGAAGATGGACTCATATGTTTCTTGAACGAGGCAGTAGTATTGGTCAGACCAAAAGACATGAAGATGTACTAAAGTGAAACATTAGAAGTAGAAACACCATCAAAATAGTCCTTGGAACTGAGTTTAATTTGACGATAGCCCAAATCAAATCAAAGTTGGGGAACGATAACATATCCACGAAGGAAATACTATATTTCTTCAACACGAACAAAACTAAACATCCCTTTTATAAAGAATGTAGTCGGATATAACTTTTGTCTTACAACTCTCCAAGTTGTTGTTTAAGCTCAACCAACTAGTTCAGGGGTATCCAGTACGGATTCCTTGGAGAAAGGTGCAGTTCAGAGAAATTTCTTGCTCAAGAACTTGACAACACGATCAGGTGGCAACATGGCGATACTTCTAGTAGACATCTAGAATATCACGGACCACCGATATGTTACTTAGTTCGAGAGGAAACTTGCTTTGTAAGGCAAGAAGACATAGTATGAGAGCTTCGGCACAAGCCTAACTCTTTGACCGAAGAGAGTGTACCAGAATAACGGACTTGGTAGCATAATCATCCTTTGCTTAGTGACAGGGTTAATCAATCACGCTAAGAATGACTCAAATGTCCTCAGAGTTCAAAACAATAATATTTGCTAAGAATCTTAGATGACCACATTATTACGCACACGCATCACTCATGAGCGCGAAAGCTCGAGGAAGGGTGGGTAAATATGTGTAAGAGCATCACTTCATTAAGGGTTCATGGAACTCAGCACGACCTCTTAGTATAAAAGAGTGTGATACTTTAAGGTAGAACAGATGAAAGACACTCAATGCCTCTTAATCTATGGATTACAACACTTTTACCTGGTCCTAGATATGACGAGGTACTGGAGTTTGTTTCTCCTAACAATTTCAAAACGGTTTGTCATGACAGACCACAAGAGTATCTTGCATCGGACGACACCGATGCACGTTTACTACTTGGCTACCAACTGGTAGACAAAGGTCGGAAAACAATAAGGGAAAGAAGGAACATACTGAGGATAGAATCCCGAGATATGGATGCATAAGTCAACAATGTTCCGAAAACCAATGTAGAGAAGGGTAAAGTGTGGCAGAGTCACGAGTATAGATGCGAGACTCTTCGAGGAGTACTCTTATCGTGATCTATTTGGTTCCATTAAAGAACATCTGCCATAGCTAGTGGTAGGGGAAGTCCTAGGTTTTCACAATTCAATTACGACAAAGACCACAAGCTTGAAGGCTAGAATTGTAGTACCAGCCATCCTGAGGTAATGTGTGAACATTAACAACAGAGGTCAAAGAGATGGATCTTGGGTTAAAGATCAGCTTCATGTACAAGATTCACAACACTAGAATCTAGCACAATCCAGGATCTTAGATTCAAGTCCAAGGGATAAAACCCGAGAAAATAAGTAACTACTACTTGACTGACATAGCGTACACTACAAGGTAGTAATCACGAGGTAGCTTCTAAAAGAAGGAACACCTTCTGAAGTACCCAAACAAACAAAAAGGAGGCATACGAGGCGAAGGAGACCTCGAAGCCTAGAACAGAACACTGTGGAACCAACAATATAATATTGTCAACCCACAAGATAGAGAGATCATGATAGAGAGGAATCTCTCTAATGAATAATAACAAGGGAACAAGGGATACACAACACACACAACTCTAGAGAACTCAACACTAGGTAAACTGGCTTAGAAACGACATGCCCAAAAGGCACCTAAGCTTTGGAAGACTAGAATAGATATCAAAACTTTTCCAAAATCAACACTAGATAAGATGACCCATAGTTAGAATGAAATTGGGTAAGGAGTAAAAGAAGCATACTAGAGTTTTCGCAAATACTTTTCAGCTTTAAAATAGTTTTCACAAACACTAGACACAACATCGACCAATAGCAAGGTTTTCCTACGGTCGGTACTGCTCTGATACCAAAACCCGTGACACCCCCGAGATCAGGGCTAAACAAATCCCAGACCTCACTACTAGGAAACCAGCTATAGATAGACAGACCTTCTGTGGCGCATGGTTCTGACCATGCGCCACAAAAGTTGTCCAATGGCGCATTTCAGACAATGCTCCACAGAAATCTTCACACTTCTGTGATGCATATAGGAAAAATGCGCCACAAAAGTTCCAACTTATGTGGCGCATATGTCCATATGCGCCACAGAAAGTGAGGGTAGGACCCACCACAAGATTCAGTTGACCAAAGATTTGTGGCGTATACCTATATATGCGCCACAGAAGTTCCAACTTCTGTGGCGCATATATAGATATGCGCCACAGAACATGGAAACACAGATTTCACACCACCACCACCACCCCCCCACCCCCCGTGGATCGACTTTTAACTTTTGTAAAAAATAAATGAAAATGATAAAAAAATTCAAAAAAATAATTCCTTAAAGATGTAGTTGTATTTTGGGGTATAGTTGTAGGGAAAATTGAAAAAAATGAATTTCGATGTATTTTGCAAAAAAAAGTTCATGGGACAGTAAAACAGCCGTAACTTTTGCATACGATGTCGGAAAAAAAGTTTAATATACCAAAATGATCGTCTCGAAATTTCCTACTCAATTTCAACGGCCGAAGCTTCCCCAAATTCAAAAAGAGTAAAAAGTTATGGCAGAAAGAAGATTTTTTCCTACAAAAAAATAAAAAAGGGGGACAAACTTCTGTGGCGCATTTCTCATATATGCGCCACAGAAGTGTTGGGATTCGAATTTTGAATTTCTGTGGTGCCCTCCTCCTCTCTTTTATCCTTCTCCCCTTTACTCCTCACCTCCACTTCTCTTCCTCCCCTTCTTCCTCCACTTCTTCTCTTCCTCTCCTTCTTCTCTTCCTCCCCTTCTTCCTCTCCTTCTCTTCCTCCTCTTCTTCTCTTCCTCCCCTTCTTTCTCTACTTCTCTTCCTCTCCTCCTCCTTCTCCACTCTCCGGCCAACTCCTCCTCCTCCTACTTCGGCGACACCTCCTCCACCGCCTCCGCCTCCTCCTACTCCTCCTCATACTCCTCCTCCTACTCCTCCTCCTACTACTCCTCCTACTACTACTACTCCTCCTCTTTCACCGACAGCCTCCTTCTCCTCCTACTATGGCGACCCCTCTACTCCGGCGACCCCTCCCCTCCTACTCCACCTACATCGGCGGCCTCCTACTCCGGTAACCCTTCCTCCTACTCCTCATACTCCTCCTACTCTAGCGACCCTACTCCTCCACCCTCCACCCACCTCCCACTCCGGCCAGATACTCCGGCCACACCTGGCAGGGTTTTTTTTTGTAATTTTGAAAAAAAACATCAGTGGCGCATATTGCCAATATGCGCCACAGAAGTTTGAGATCTGGTTCGGGACTTCTGTGGCGCATTTGGGCAATATGCGCCACAGAAGTTTTTGAGACTTCTGTGGCGCATTTCAATATGCGCCACAGAACTACACTTTATTGGCAAGATAACAGTGGCGTATACCATATGCACCACAAAAGTTCCAAAATGGTGCGCCACTAATAGGCCTTTTCCTAGTAGTGCCTCCGTCTGACATAAGCTTAAGCTTGAGCTTGAGGATATCCAGTGAAGAATCGGTAACATGGCAGTGACCCTACGACACAAAATTTCATTACAGCACGATCATAACTGAGCAGAGAACCAAATTATTACAAGCAGAGGTCATTGACCACAAACGTCAAACAACGGAAGGCAAATTATGCTATTAATTATATCAAACTTAACAAATGACCTAAGAGGCCTGAAGCATAACGATGACGTCTCGGCCCATAGATTCCAGGCAGTCGGTCGGGAACCCCAAGCTACTCGTCGATGTTGATGTAGTACCAAACTGCTCTTTAGGGAACACTTACTTTGCCAAAAGTATCAACAAAGCAAGAGTGATTACAGGGTGTACTCCGCAAGACTTCTGGCTGGTGGAGTTGTTTTGCATAAAGCCATATTTGTTTTGTAAGACAAGAGGGATAAGAAGCTCGTATAATCAGAGTATTTTAAAAGGGGATAAGAGAGCGACATCTCCAAAATATTGATCATTGTCTTTTGATATCCACCGAATCATCATCATCTGAACCCTTATCTAGGATCACCCCCTCGTACTCATGAGAAAGCATCCTTAAGCACATGTTGATCTATCAAGTTTTACGATTAGGTTATAGTTCCCTATGATCTTAGAATCTGGTCACCAAGCGTTCATACCCGTGAACATGGCTTTTCGAAAAGATTTAACCCTGCAGGGGTGTACAACTTTACCCACACGTACTAACCTTCTCTTAATGCCACTAGTAATAGCCCTCTTCCTTCGAAGGCTGGCAGAGGGTGGTTAGACACGACCTTTACCATACTTTCCCCGATACCATGAGTCACGCAATAAGTATGGTTTCGCCATAACGGGTCAAATCCCGAAGCCGGTACTTAAAGATGCGAGGCGAGGTTGGTTCACCAGGGGCTCCATCGAACCCAAGCAATCCGGTCCACGCTTCCCTATCTTTTATGAATGCACCTTCATCCGGCAAATCTTTCAAAGGGTTTTCTATGCATATGTCGAATGGAATGCCCGAACTATGTGACTCATGGAATATACTAGGCAAGTTAGTTGCTCGTGAGGTATTCCAAGCCCCGTGTGGTTGTACGCTCGTCTCGGTTCCAAAGGAAAGAACTCGGTTTCTGGTGGTGGCGAGCATGGGACTAGAAAAAACACATCCCACTATGGCCTCCCATACAAGCCTTAGCATGTTTAACTCATATCACCTCTGATCTCATCTCATCACGTTCTCATGTCATACTAGATTATCTGCATCTGATACATCATATGGATGGACCAGACTCAACAGCTATGCATGGCTAAGCAAGACACAGAAATAAGCTCTAGCAGTGCACACACGCCAAACCTAGTTATGCTAGGAGCAGTGGATCAGGTAATATAAGCTCAAAGGGAGTAATGCAACAGATAGGATACTCTATCTATCGATGAAAAACCATAGTAGAATCGTATGCATCATGGCAGGAATTGAAATGCTTTCGAAAATATAGGATTATATCATGGTGGGGCTATGCTTGCCTTTGCCCGTTGAAACAATAAGCAGATCTTCGGGAGCCTTGTACTTGACTTGGTTATAGTTGGTCAAGTATTGTTCGTCGATCTTCAATCTTTGATGGTGTTGACCTCGGGCTTCGATCTCAATCTCGATATCATATTCTACCGAAAAGAAGCAAACACCGGAAAGGAAGGAAACAATAAATACATGGCATCGATGCAATGCTCAAGCAAGGATGATGATATGACAAGTTAAATTGCATTTAAAAGTAACCCTAAGGCATGCTCGACAATTTAATCGGGGTTCCGAGGGGTGCAAATCCTAACTCGGGAAAACTTCGGGATCACTTATGAGGGGTTACTATGTTCTTCTAATTATACTTGTCATTTAAGTTGTTTAGCAATGCATGGTTATAGCTTAAATATATAGTTCTCATTTTTTATGAACATTTTTATATATTGTTTGTATTTTTCTAACTTATAAATAATTTATTAATTTTACAAGATTTAATTCGATCCTGGAATTATTTAAAACCTTTATTACATCAGGCTAACGTCAGCACAGGGTGGGGGTCATTTGGTACTGAGGCTGAGGCTAGCCTCAGTCACTGACGACTGGGCCTATGGCCAGGTAAGCAGCTACGCGGTCAAGCGGGGTCAGCGCCCACATGTCTGCCACACAGGCACCACATCGACGCCACATGGGAGCCACGTTGGCTCGCCGGAGGACACGCACACGGTGACGATTGGCGGTTCTAGGGGGCGAGCGGGGACGCATCATAGCAAGGCGAACAAGAATCTAGCGGTGTCGCTCCTATTTGGTCACCGGAGCACGGGAAAGGGCGACGTGTGGCGGCGGAGCTTGCAGATCGACGACGAGCGGAGAATACAGCAAGCGAGCAAGGCAACCAGAGGGTGCATGAGCACCAGAAGCTCACCACGAGGCGATTGGTGATGACGACGAATGCTGGGGAGGACGGAGGCGCGAGAATCGACGGCGGCGATGGTCGTCGGGCTTGAGGAAGACGAGTCCAATGCGGCCGACTAAGAGCTCCCCTGGTCAATTCCTTTGGCGAGCTTGATCAAGACGGCGAGGCGGATCTTCCAGCGGGCTCACAACAGCGAGGGGAAGCCGGGGACGGCGAGACACCGACGAGGTCTAGGCTAGGGTTTCGGCTCCGTGCGGAATAGAAGAGAGAGAGGGGTCTCTAGGGAGGAGGAAGAATGGATAGGGGAGCGAGGGCGATGGCGTGGCGACCTTATCCTCCTCCTGAGCTCAACCGAGGGCGAGGATCAGGCGGCGGGATCAACGACGGCGCTGCCGACACGGTGTTGCTTCCTCGTCGTCGAGGAAGAGGACGAACAGAGGGTGAACGGGTATGGCCAAGGTTGGGCCGTGGCTGGGCCAAAGCTGGGCTGTGGGAGCTGTGCTGAGCGGTAAGGAGAGAGGAGAGGGAACTGGGTCGGCCTGGGTGGCTAGATTCATTTTTTTATTTACAGAAAACCTTTTCTTTTTCTGCAGTTTGTTTTCTCTTTGTAATTTCAAATACAAAACTGTTTTGGACATTTCAAAAATGCCACAGGGTTTTATAAAGATTTAAAACTCTATGGGGCCCTCATAACCAATTGGGCTCCATATTTTGGTACTTTTCAAAATATAAAACCATTTGAATTGTTTTCAAATAGAGGGAAAGAGTAGGGTTTAGGGTTTTGCATCCTTTTCTTTAATGCAAATTTTAAGACATGATGCTCATGATGCACAAAACAAACCGTAATATAGGAATAACTAAAACTGGGGTGTTACAGACTATGCATCAAAGAAGATCAAACAAGCTTCATAAATTCACAAATAAAATGTACCATACAAATACAACAAATTTTTTACAACAAGTGCATCAAATTGTTCACACCAAATACAATAAGCTTACGGATCAACATACAACAATACAACATAGTTTTGAGACAATACGACATATAGTTTTCAAACAAATACAACAAGTATGCAACTATTATTGTCCATGCCAATTCCACCATTCTTCCATGAGATCTTTTTGGAGCTCATCATGTCTGTCGTTGGAGCGAATGGCATTGTACGAGGCAATGAACCAGGCAATCCTATGTGCGGACAGCCTCACTTGCACCGGTACCCCCATCAGCTCGTAATGGGTATGATCCACATCTTTCCTACGATCATCCTCTATAATCATGTTATGCATGATGACACAAGCGATCATGATATACCAAAGGCACTCTTGGTCCCAAAATCTTGCCGGCCCCCTTATTATGGAAAATTGAGATTGCAAAATCTCAAATGCTCTCTCTACATCTTTCCTGCCGCCGCTTGTGCATTGTGAAATTGGGTTTGCTTCTTACCTCGTGGTTGAATAATCGGCTTCACAAATGTTTGCCACCTTGGATATATGCCGTCGGCGAGGAAGTAGCCATAGTTGTACTTGTGTCCATTTGCTTCAAACTCCACCAATGGACCTTCCCGCATTGCAAGTCCTGTCATTAGTGGTGATCGTTGAAGAACATTGATGTCATTGCAAGACCCGGGCATTCCAAAAAATGCATGCCATATCCAAGTCTGATGATCGGCGACCGCTTCAAGGACTACAGTGGCATCCTTCCTGTACCCTTTGAATTGTCCATGCCATTCCGTTGGACAGTTCTTACAACTCCAATGCATACAATCAATGGATCCAAGCATACCTAAAAATCCCGGTCAGCGTTGAACTCCAAAAGTCTTGCCATGTCTTGAGCATTGGGGGCTCTCAAGTATGAGGATCCGAAAACATTCACAATTTCCATGACAAAGTGCTTCACACACATGATAGAAGTGCTCTCTCCCATGGCCAAATGATCGTCAATTAGATCCGTCGATATACCATATGCCAACATACGCAAGGCGGCGGTCACCTTCTAATATGTTCTATGACCAAGTTCTCCAGCGGGATTTCTCCTTTGCTCAAAGAACCGATCATACTTGGTCAACTCTGTTGCGATATGTTTGAACAAGTCAATGCTCATTCGAAAACGCCGCCGAAAATAGCTTTCGGGAAATATCGGATTCTCATTGAAATACGATGAAATCAACTTTTCATGCCCTTCAATCCTTTCTCTCCACAACTTCTGTCTACCGAACACCGATCCATATATTTTTAGCTTCTTGGCGGCGCGGTATGCTAATAGTAAGTATATGTTCTCTTCTTCCTCTTGGTCGTACTCGTCATCCGATGAATCGTATGATTGATACGTCCAAAACGTATCTACTTTCTCGAACACTTTGCTATTGTTTCTCCTCTAAACTTGTGTGATTTGGATGCAAATAACACGGACTGACGTTGTTTTCAGCAGAATTACTTTGGTGTCTTGTTTTTGTGCAGAAAATCAACTATCAGGAAAAATCCTGGAAAATATGCCAAAAATTATATTTCACCAGGAGCCAGAAGACGAGACGGAGAAGGAGCCTGGGGGGCCCACACCCACCCCAGGCGCGGGCCCACCACTGGCCGCGCCTGGAGGGGGTGCAGCCACCCCAGGCACCCCCTCGGCCTCCCTCTACACCTATAAGTTGCCTTTCGACCTAAAAACCGAGGGGGGGTCGATAGTTTTCCAGAAAGAGTTCCGCTACGCCGCCACCACCAGAAACCAAGATTCGGATCTAGAAACTCTGTTCTGGCACCCTGCCGGGACGGGGGATTTGGAGAGGATCATCGCCATTATCATCACCAACGCATCTCCATCAACCACCAATGTTTCCCTCATCCATGAGTGAGTAATCCCACGATGTATGCTTGGGGATGGTAGGGATTGGATGAGTTCTATCATGTAATCGGATATGATTGTTAGGGCATAGTGCCTAGAATCTCTTGTGCTATTTGATTTTGTTGCAACTTGTTGTGCTTAATGCTTGTCACTAGGGCCCGAGTGCCATGATCTCAGATCTGAACTTATTGTTGAATCATTATGATAGTATTGTTTGTGATCTCATCTGCAAGTTGTTTACACATATCATTGTCCGGATCCAAAGGCCCCAAAGTGGCAATAATTGGGACAACCGGAGGGGATGGATGTGGTGTGAGGATCACATGTGTTCACGAAGTGTTAATGCTTTGATCTGGTGCTCTATTAAAAGGAGCACCTTAATTGCCAGTAGTTCCCTAGAGGCCCCGCTGCCACGGGCTGGCTGGACAGAAGATGTTGTGCAAGTTCTCATTGCGAGCACGTATGACTATATTTGGAGCACATGCCTAGGATTTTTTAGTACTTGGATGCTTGTTATTATTTATCAGCAATGCCCTAGTTCTTGAAGTTACATGTTTAGACTCGTCCGTGCAACGCCCGTCCATCCATCCCTATGCCTACCGCACTCGAATCCCACTTTTTGCTGTTACTGTTACTATTGCTCTTGTTCCACTGTTGCTGTTGCTTTGCTGTTGCTACTACAAACTGTTGCTGCTGATAAACTTCTGTGAGCAAGAACTATTTCTAGGTGCAGCTGAATTGACAACTCAATTGTAAAGGCTTGCAAGTATTCTTTGGCTCCCCTTGTGTCGAATCAATAAATTGGGTAATACTACCCGTGAAGACTGTTGCGATCCCCTACACTTGTGGGTCATCAATGATGAACTCTACAAACATACATATGAAATGACTTCACTACAACTAGCTAGTAGCAAAAATGATGGCGGCCAGCCGGCGGAGGCGCATACCTTGCGAGCAAATCGGCGAGCATCTTGGCTGCGCCATGTTGATAGTAGGCTCGAGGACGACGACATGGAGACGGCGGCGCAGTGTATGGAGAGGAGAAGGTGCGGGCGAGGCGCGGAGAAGCGCCGGCCTTGTGCCCGTCGGTGGCGACGGCGCCCGGTCGGTACAGCGCGGCGGAGCGGGCGGTTCTACCGGCAGGAGGCGCGAGCGAGGCGGATCTACGGCGCGGCGGCGAGCAACAACAGGGCCGGCGGCGGAATTTTGTGGTGGCGGCGCGATGGGAAAATGCATGGCGCGAGCGCGGGGGGATTTTCATCCGTTGGGCTATTCGCGCGTGCGTCGAGCGATGCTGCGCACTACAGCCGGAGCCCAAAGTTTAGCGCTTGGAATAGGGCAAAAAGTCGTGCGCCCCAAAAAATTTGCAGCGCTGCACCGTATGCAGCGCCTGCTAGAGGGCCAAATCCGTCTCCGCGCGCTGCAAATCGGCGGTTTATATAGCGTGCGGCCTATATAGAGCCCCTGTTGGATATGCTCTAATAGGATTGATAGGATACTCATAGCACCAAGTTGCAACTTCTTTTTCGAAAGCTTCTCTGAAAAGAATTTTGAGGTTAAGTGTGCTTAGCCTAGAGCAATTTGAGAATGGGTGACCGGCCAGGAAGTGGGTCCTGGGTACGCACGAGTGAGGAAAAAGTGTGTAGAAAAGACTAGTGTTGGTCTGTGGAGCCAGTCTAGAGATCCTAATAAGCTGCCAGGAGTGACACCCCCGGTTCCTATTGTTGGTCTTGGTGTTACACTAGCCCATGGGCTGCGGGTAGGGTTTGATGCGGCAGATCTTGCAGGTTGCTTACGGGTGGTGTGGGGGCTACTTGCTCAGCTTGAATAATGGAGGCGGTCATAGGATACCTCTCGCACCAAGAACAAGATATGTCTGATGTATGTCTTCATTGATCTAGCCATAGTGTCTAGTTCAGGAAGACTCTGGCTACAAACTCCCTTGATCGACTGATGCCTGGAGATTGTCGGATTAGATGGTATTCGGTCGTGCGTAACCGTGTTTATTTACTGTTTGGTTTCGGAAAGAGCGATGTGAATCTCTATAGTCTTTTTCCATCATGGGACATTCTTTAGTTCCATGTGGTAGAGCATGGCACAAAAGACGAGATCAGAGGACTAGTATTGGTGGTTCGAGTCTGGTGGCGATGTGAAATTGGCTTGGTGATTCATCATAAAAGAAGTTTAAAGTCTAAACTTTCAAGGTAAAAACCCAAGGTCTGCTTTAATTGGTTGTGCCTAGCAACTGTCTTGTTGAAGGCATTATTTTTTGAGCAAGAACTTTCTCCAGGGTGAAAACATATGATCTATGATTAGAGCGACGATGACGCTGGTGCAGTATTATCTTCTTGGAGACGTCGTTTTTGGAGGATTTGTGGTGTTGTCTGGTTGCGTTTGGTCCGCTGCTACAAGGAATAGATTACTGTAGCTGAACTTTTTTTAGTTCTTCTGGCTTGTTTGGTTGTGTGCATCCATATTGACATTAGGACATTGTGTTATATGTAATTGGTATCTTCTGATATTAATCTATACCTTTTGTTGAAAAAAAGTAAAAAAACTTGATCAGTTTGTTAACTTAATCTTACCATGTTCAATGACAGAAGCGCCATGTCGAACTATTTAACCCAGAACAGGAGGTACACCATAGTACACACATGAAAATTCGAAGTTGTTCCTGTAATTTCCGATCCGAATTGACACATACTGTCGCTGGTACTAATGCCATACATCCACACGTTTCATCAGCATACAGAAACGCTAATACACTACCTTATATGTACTAGAACTGTACTTGTGTGTGTACAAAAACGGGTCTTATACGTACTGAGGCGTGTTGTTGGGCGGCGTGGCGGACGTGGCGAGGATGATGTTGCGCCTGCCACGCTCTGAGCGGGAGTTCTCAGCGAACTTTTGGCCAGCAATGTGGAGCCCATTCTTCTTCTCCTCGTCCGTCCACTCAGAACCGTAATACTCCTCCTCCGTGGCATCGGCGTTGGCCGGGAAGAACATCGAGCCCCACTGTGGGAAGTGCACGAGCATGATAGGCAGCGTGCAGCACATGATCATGATGCCCATGTACTCGAGTCCCTTGCCAGTGGTGTACTGTGACGAAGTGAAAAAAAGGATCTGTGTGAGACCTGCACCGAAGTTGCCGCCGGCACCGGTCATGCCAGAGATGATGCCGAGGGACCTTCGGGAGACGAAGGGAGCGACACCAAAGATGGCCCCGCATGCAGCCTGGGCACAAATGGAGAAGAGGACCATGGCGGTGACAGAGACTGGAAGGGCAGTGGCACGTCCAAGCCATAGGCAGAAGGCACCTCCGGCAGTTTGGAGGATCCAGATGTTCCAGAGACGGGCACGCATCCCAAAATAACGTGCGCCGAGATCAGAGAGGTATCCCCCTGCAGGACGTGCAACGATGTTTGCCATGCCAAAGCATGCAGCGATGGTGCCAGCGGTGCGGAGGTCGAGGTGGAAGTGGTCGAAGTAGTACTCAGCGATGACGTTGTCGGTGGTAAGCTCGACACCCATGCAGTAGCCATAAAGGAGGACGAACACCCATGTACGGTAGTTGGACACAGCGCCCCATAATACCTTGGAGAACTTATCCTTCTTCATGTCACCCGTTTTTTGAAGACTCTTGAGGTTGCCATCGGGGAGGTCCTGCCCAAGGGTGAGCACGAGGAGACCCATCACGATGTGCATCATTCCCGGCACGAAGTAGGCGATGCGCCATGCGACAAAGGGTGTGGCGCCGCACTTCTCAATAGCATGGAAGACGAGCGGCATGATGAGCTGTGTGGCACCACCACCCATATTTCCCCACCCGGCCGCCAGGCCGTTAACGGTGCCGATGATCTTGCTATTGAACATGGTGCTCATCCAGTACTGGCACGACACAAACGTCGCCAAGGAGAAACCGATGAGGAAGCGCACCGTAATATACCCCGCAGCACTGTCAATGAGTGACATGCAGAAGACGGTGGGCGCCGCGAGCATGATGAGGAAGGCACAGCCGTAGCGTGGGCCAAGAAGGTCGCAAACGGCTCCCATGACAAGCCTGGAGAAGATGGATCCTGACACCGAGGCCACTCCAGCATTACCAATATCAGCCTTGACGAGGTTGAGGTTGTCACGGATGATAGGCACCAAGGGTGCTGCAGCGAAGGTGGAGACGAAGCATGTGAAGAAGGATATCCATGAGAGGTGGAAGGTGCGCATGTGTGGGTTGGCGAAGGAGAATAGCCGGAAGGACTTGGCCTTGTTCTCAGAGTCCACCGGCAGGGTGAACTTGCTCGCCGCGGCCTCCCTAGCCCCGGTCTCAACCTCCATATTGCCCTCTCTCTCCGAGCTAGCTAAGCTTCCTCTTAGCAGATGCTGCCTCTTGAGCTTGGCTTGCAATGTAATGGCGTTGGTGTTGTATGTTGTTGTGAATCTTTCATCGATCAACGCGGTATTTATAGCAACCTGTAGGAGAGTTGGCAATGGGATGATGCCTCTCAATCGTTTCTCTGGTGCTAGCTAAGCTAGAACTAAGATTCTGCCCTTTGGGCATCGTAGAACAGCAATTATCAGCTAAACAGTCTGCATCTGACGGAATCATGGACTAACAGTGAGTGAGTTAATTACTCCATCTCGGAGAGCTGGCGTTGAATCTGGAAGAGAGTGGACAAAAATAATACTGTATGCGGTTTAAGGGATACTAGTACTAATTAAGGGAACCACGCGCCGCCGCATCTCCTGGGTTTGTGGCTTTTGGGGTTCCAGCAATTACCCACTTATCCCATGAGATCCACCAAGGATCAAGCTCTCTGACTCTAGGCGTGGAAAGAACGTACGTTGACTTGAATTTTGTGCCTGTTAATACCGACGGGGTAAGATGAGAGACAGGATCACCTTTTTAGTTCAATTTGAGTGAACACATATATGTAGCCGACATCTCAGACTCATCTTTCGGTTTAACTGAGGGGCAGAAATGTTGGTTTTAATTCTGTTTGAACATACATAGAGTATCGAGTATATCTTTGGACGCTTAATTGTTGAGTTTGGCTGTTCAAAAAGAAGTGTTAGATTCTCAATTTTATTAAGTTTCAGTTTTTACCCTCTAATGGTGAGAGTATTTTTACGGTACCCTGATACTCCTTTGAACTGGTTTGGAGTACCAACAAAATCTGATCTTTGATTTAAGGGGTAGTATAGACTTCTTATTTTATGCCTAATTAATGCTAACAAACTGCGTCGTCAACTATGGTATCTATGCCGCACCGGCGCGGTCGCCGCGCCTCCCAGGATCCTATTCTCCGCCGCGCGTCTCAAGCACCGATCTCACCTATGGAAGGCACGCTCGTCTTCTCATTGTCCCATAGCATTGCCGCTGCTCTCCCCTGCCACGTCCATGACAGCCCAGGACTTTTCATGCTGTGTACGAATCAAGCTTATGGGAATTTGCAAAATTTGTGAAGTTGATGGATCTGGTTAGATTCCAAGAAAAACGAGAATGGTCTTAGGTTCATCATTCATGTATTTTTCATTGGTCTTATCAATGGGTCAGAGCAGTTCGTCAGGTTCTTGCTCGAAACAGGCTTTCACCCCGCTTTATAAATAAAGCACACTGGTGAGACCGCTGTTGGGCTAGACAGCACATCGCCCAAAAACACAAACGACACATGATACAAGGCGCCAGGGAGAACCCAAGCCCTACACGAAACGCAAGAATAAAAGAAAAGAAAAAGAAAGCCGAGAACGGCGGTGTGCCGAAAACGGAAACAACTCGTAACCGGTGTGGCCCCCCAGAGAAGTACCACCACACATCCTGCAGTCCAAAGCGACTGCGTACCAAGACAACACCTCCAAGAAGGGGAGTGATGACGACGACACTGCTGTCCGGCCGGGGCCTAGGGTTTCCCCCGGTACGCAGCGGGGGGTGGGGAAGGGAGGCCCCCGACACCCTTCAAGAAGGAAGGTGATACCCGCGGGCGTCACCGTGCCAGTGTCAACAGTCAAGGATTTCTCCTGACCCCTCCGGAGCCACCCACCCGAGCACTTTGGAAAGCACCACCAAACCCGTCACCCACGAACACCCTGGTCTTGAAGTCGCCACCTCGTCACACCAGGAACCACGGAACGGAGCCGGTAAGCTGAGGAAGCGAAGACTTCGGCGATGACCGGCATGTCAACAATACGCAGGAGGGAACTACCTCCACCACCAGCAGGTGGTAGCCGACCGGGTGCAGCAGCAGGACAAACCAGGCCCCCAGGCCCGGCCGAGCCCGTGGAGGCTCGTGAAGTCCCGCCGCCGCACTGCAGCAAGGGTGCCACCGAACACGCCGACCGCCGCCCCAGACCCCACTCCTCCTCCCACCAGGGGATCCGCCGCACCGGCAAATCCCGGCTGCCAAGTAGCAGCACCATCCCCACCGAGCTCTCCCCCGGGCCTGCCGGACCGCCGCCGGTCTGGGGATCTCACGTCACCTCCCGGAGCCACCTCCGCCGGAGGGGAGTCGAAGCCGTCCACCTTCCGAGGTCGCCGCCCCGGCGTCCACGAGCTCGAGTCCTTACCACCGTCGGCAACACTAGCGCTCGTTCGTCGGGTTCTTCCTGAGCTCACGGGGTAGTTTATGGAGTTCTCCACCTTCACACCTTGATTCGATGAGCCGTGGCCATAGCCAGCCGCATGCCGGCCAAGATGCAGTACACCATGAATTTAGTGGGTTTTCTGGATCACGAACTACGATTTTGTGACCGGAAATTTCTGAATCAGAGGAAATTTCTGAATCAGAGGATACTGCAAGAACTCGGGGTGGTACTCCGTCGTAGTTAGCCTGGAGTACCAGATCACTCACAACCTTCGGATTAAAGAAAATGAACGACCGATATTAACTTAAGGGTACTGTAAAAGTCCTCAATGGTGATTGTGTGGTGGTTTTATTTTGCCATATTTTCTCTAATTTGTTGTGACATTGTGAACTCTATATCATTTGATTTGTAAACTGGCAAGCCAAACAAACACCTCGTATGGTTCCTCATTTGCGACAAAAAAATCTGTCACAAAATATCAGAAGCACGGTTCACACTTATGGCATACATCTCGTGCAGCAATCGAACAGCCACGATAATTATCCCTGCGATGTATTATTGGTCTCTGACATACTACTTGTGAGACGGTATTTCATGGAATCGAATCTGTCCAAAATACATCGATAGGTAACATAAGCGTGTGTGAAATTGTGAACCCTGACATCCCCGTCTAAATTCGGCGAAGCACATATAGGTAGGTAACTTGCTGTCTCTTCCAAACCTAGCTACGGTCAGATCAACAGGAGACATGTCGACGGTTGATAGTATCCTCATGGGGACAAATTGACTAATTAATCGCCTCTTGATGAACCCGGAGATCCAAGAGCTAATGAGCTATCTACACAACA
Organism: Avena sativa; assembly: GCA_916181665.1. Taxonomy (NCBI): domain Eukaryota; kingdom Viridiplantae; phylum Streptophyta; class Magnoliopsida; order Poales; family Poaceae; genus Avena; species Avena sativa. The sequence continues at coordinate 421,955,033 of OV702279.1, read as the reverse complement.
TGTTTATATATCTATCTATTTATCATTCGTTCGCACATGTAAGTATCAAGCAAAGTCGTACATGCATGTCTATGTCATCGTATTAGTTTACATTCAGGGGTCACAGTTGTGCGATTCAATGGAGTATGTGTAGTATATGTTAACATCAAACCAACTAGCGCATGACTAATTTTGCTAGCTATCGAGCTAATTAATCCAGTAAGCACATGCCTATAATTGAGTTGGTTACATCATCACCATATAACTATATATGGAGTAGCTAGCTAGAGACAGAGCTAACTGGTGGTGGACGCACGCAGCATGTTAGATTAACCATATATATAGTTTTAGTCTACTGAGTTGAAAATTTTGTAATCTGTCTCTCTGGACTTATCACAGGCTGCCGGCCATGTTATGATAAGGTATGCATTATGAATGATTCAGATAGCTGAGTACCTTTCTCAAAACAGTAAAAAATCGATCAGCACTTCGGACAGGGGATCACATCCAACCAGGGCTTCTTTGATTTGCAGGGTTCCAAAAACAAAGGAATAGGGGACGACACATGCCTATATATAATTGAGCTGGTTACATAATTAGCATACGACTATAAGCAATAGCAGCAGCAGCTTCTAGCTAGCTGGTAGTAGACGTGTGCAGCTTGTTTGATTAACCTTCAGTTTTAGTTCTCTGAGTTGACAGTTTATCAGCTACCTGGCCCTTTGGACTTATCACAAGTTGCCGGCCCTGTTACCACAGCTGGAGCGAGGGCATGATCATGTATGCATTATGAATGATTCAGATAGCTTAATGTGTATCTCAAGACAATAACTAACAGATAGCCCTTTGGACCAGGCGATTATGAGATGGAAAAATAAGATGATCTGATAATGACCACCATGGATTGATATGGACCACCTGTCCATATAAGGCTTATCATACACTACCCTTCTAAAGTGTGGATTTTATTAGAATTAGTTCTGTTGTACATTTGTTGAAAACGCTTTATCATCGACAATAAACTGAAAAAACGTTCAAGGTAATGTGGATTTTTACTCCGGTAGTTTCGGCTACACTACATAGATGTAAAACTTTTTCTCCTTATAAATCATTTTGTTATGTGCGGGCCTATTCCTTTTTTTTCTTTAGATAATGGGACTCAATTACTAAACATGAGGTCTTCTCTCTTTGGGCCAAGACCTTTTGAAGGATTAAATGTACGGGGTAAGAGAAATGCGGCCCAATGGGCTAGGGTGTGCTTTCTTAAGCAAATACTAACAAGACATCTTGGGCATGTGAGTACAAGACAATCTACTGGAAAACTCCTGTTAATTAGTATTAATTAGCAGCTTGCTTCGGTCCCAACCCTAAAGGGAAGTTTTGGTGGGTTAGTTGGCAGACAGATTATGAATGGGTTGTGGACGGGCCAAAGAGTCCCATATTGTCCACTTATATAGTTGTATATTATACGCGGACTCTGGTGAAAAAAAAAGGCAGATCGATCAGCTGATATGTGTATGTACGGGACATGAATTAAAAGGCAAATCGATCAGCTGATATGTGTACGTACCGGACATAAATTAAAAGGCATATCGTGATATATGTACGTACGGGACATAAATTAAAAGGCAGATCGATCAGCTGATATGTGTATGTATGGGACCACTGTTAACTGATCTGATACTGACGCTCTGTTCATCACGGACGTGTACATCCCAGAGGGCCGTGAGCTTTAGGAGCCGGCGTCCGGTCGTCGTCCACGGCGGCGACGCCATGAGCTCGGCGGCATCGTCGGCGTCCAGCAGCAGGAGGAGGAACAGCTTAAGCATCCGGGACGATGCCTCCGTTTTCACGTCCCCATCGCGCTCTCCGGCGCCGTGCCCGGCGACGAAGGTGGCAAGCAGCAGAACGACGATGCATGCAGCACCACCATGCTCTCACTGCATCACCACGGATTCAGACTGTAAGCTTATCTAGCTAACCACATAGCATCTCCAAAGATTTGATCTGTGACTGTTTGATCGACCTTGTGCTGATCTTCTTACTATTTTTTTGTTGCTTTTGTTGACGAATTTGCAGTCGTCGTGCTGGAGCTCTAGCCTCTACACGACGGAGCGGACTACATCGATCTCTCTCCGGCGAACTGTAATACTTTCTGTTGGAGTAAATTTTATGTTGGTGCCCAGCCCAGCACTACGCTAGGAAAATCGGCCCATCTTGATCAAATCAGTTTCGGGCCGTCAATGATGGGCCGAGGAGACAAACGCTCTGCTATTCAAAAACTGTTAGGCCAGTAGTATGGCCCGGCCCGGTCCGTCTTATAGATGTATGGTCAAAGCCTGGTTTTTCGGTATTGAGTATTTGATAGCTCAAAGAGCTCGAGGAGGACCAAAAATGATCAACTTTTCATGAAAGTAATTTAACAAGATTTTTTTTTGGTTAGTAATAACATGATATTATTGTTTTTAACTTTGATTTCAGTAATGTGTTTTCTCGAAGTTTTAGGCTTTCGCATAATTAATCTGGGACTTTAGTCCCACATTAACAATGGAAAAATGTATGGACCAACTTATAAAGGGTCTTCCTTTGGTCTACTCAGATGAGATGGCAAAAGGGAGCTTTGCTAGTTGAACACTCGATCTCATTTCTCATTGTTCGTGTTTAATTACGCGACACTTGTGACTTAATAAAAGTGTACCTACTTTTTTTGTTGTGTGGGTTATTAATAATTAATCCGCATCTACACGAACCAAGGGTAAGTTGCACGTTTACACGCGTTAGGAATTAGGATGTCATTCGGGAGAAATATCTATGGGGTGCTTTCTAGGATATAGGCAAGTTGTGTTGCGTGGAGAATCATCAACGACTCAAGTCTATACTCAGGAGATCGTCCCACTCGATAGAGGAAACTTTTCTAGTATGCGTCCGCCGCCACTGACCTGCATGTCTAGGAAAGCAATAGTTTTTGGATTTTCTTTTCGACAATTGACGGCATGCAAGAGTGGCGGAGCTATAATGTTTTTGGGAAGTGTTCCGCGGCTTCTTATTTTTCGACTTCATGGACTTCTGACCAGTGGCTTCATCAAATCTTACTCGAACCTTGATCTCGTCTTGAGCACCCTTTTTGTACGAATCCAATGTCGATATCTGTACCACATGACGATTGATGAAAAAGGGGATCTTGACCCTTTTTTTTCCTTACGGTATCTTATGAGAGCAATATGTCGAAAAAGTTGTCAGATGAAAAATCTTACTTTCCATAGAAATATTTGGCCTCCAAATCCACATGTTGTGACCTGAGAAAGATCTTTCTCAAGCCATTTGTACCCAGACATAGCAGAGAAACCTTTTTTGTTGTTAAAACGGTGAAGTGACACCATCAGAAATACTCCTGAGAGCTCAACTCCATGGCCCTTGCACCGTTCGAGGTGTCTGTCCATTTTGAACCATAAGATCAGAATGACATTACCGTTCTTCTGTTAAAAACGAAGAGTGAAATCATCAGCAACCATTTGTCCAACTCTGCACGAGGCAATATTATTATCCAGGCAAGATGAGAGCCTATTACCATGAGAAAGGGAGTTTCCAATCCCATCACCGAGTCTCTTTTGAGAAATTTGGCATACATGCATGAAGTCCCAACCAGAACTTTTTAGATCAAAAAAGGAGTAGGTTTTACATGCACTCCCAAGTCCCAAGATATAACTTTTGAAATTTTTCTCCCAGGATATTTCATACTAGGAAGAATCCCTCCAACTTGGCATTTATTAAACATAGTGGCAAAAAAAGCTATATTTTGGCACATGAATTCAGATTTTTATTACTAGCACCTATCAGAGCTGGAATGCTGGGGTGCAGGCAGAGGAACGCATGCACGGTGGTGCCCCCACTCACGTCAAGGGGAAAACAAACAAAATAAACCGACAAGATCCGATCGAGATCCCTCCCAGCCGGAATCTACATTTCCACTCCACCACCATATACCCGCCACCGTCTTTCTTTTAGCCATCCATATACCTAGCTACTTCATCAGCTGACTCCTCCAATCCACCATTATTGGCTAAGCAGCCAACCAATGGCGCTGATGTGTCCAATGTCCCGGCGCATCACCGTGCAGCTCTCTAACGGCCACGGCAACGGCAACGGCAACGGCGGACCTCGTCCAAGTCTGGTCTCTCATCATAGGTGGCACCAAATAAGCTAGCCACATCTTATGATGAGCCCCCGATCGAACGCGAGAAAAATGCTCAAATTTAAAGCAACAAAACACGGAGATTTGGATTTGTATGTGATACATCTCTCTCTCTCTCTCTCTCTCTCTCTCTCTCTCTCTCTCTCTCTCTCTCTCGAAAAGCTGCTTTTTTTAGAAAAAAAAACATCCAACTAGATATCAAAAGGCTTTCAAATACTCCCTCCGATCCATATTAATTGACACTGATTTGTCAAAGTTTGAATGAACCTATATACTAAATAGTGTCTAGACTCATTCAAATCTAAACAAATTTGAGTCAATTAATATGGGCCAGAGGGAGTAGTAAAAGATTCCATGACTTCTCCAATACAACGAATCTGCAGCAACCTTTGCATACACACCTGCAAAAACCCTTCTGTCATTTGGAAATATATCATACTCCCTCCGTCCCAAAATAGATGTCTTAGATTTGTTAAATTTTGGATGAATCTAGACACTATCTAGATTCATCCAAAATTTAACAAATCTAAGACATCTATTTTAGGACGGAGGGAGTACTACTTATATTGTTGAAAGATCCTACCGTGTATTGTTGAAAGTTCATAAAAATCTCTAACTGGAAGCTTAGCCTTTCTTCAGCTCTCACTGTCATTCGAATGGATAGATAGATAGTAGCAAGATAAATTACAGCAAAAACAACAAAAACTGAGGCTAGATCATCGGTCAGTTAACTCCAATAGCAGTCCAGCTCCAATCAGACATTAATTTAACAAGAGCGATGGCAGTGCCAGCCAGAGCTGATCCGATCGAGATTCCCTTCCCTCACAGGAATCTGCGGCTCTGCACCGCCAGCATGTACCCCCGCTGTCTCGTAGCCATAGCACACACTGACACACACCGACAACTGGTCTATACTAGCTTGCCTCCCTCCTCATCCACTCCACTGGTCCATCTAAGCAGAGCTCCATTATATTGGTGGTCAGAAATGGAGCTGCTCTGCAACGCCCCGGCACACACTACCGTGCCGGACAGGTACGTCTTCCCGCCAGAGAAGCGCGCCGCCATGCAGCTCGACAACAACACCGCCTCCTCCGACGTTGCCCTGCCGATCATCGACCTCCACGGCGGCGTCCTCTCGAACGACCGCCACCGCATCCAGGTGGCCGCGGAGATCATCGCCGCAGGCAAGGAGTTCGGCTTCTTGCAGGTGGTGAACCACGGCGTGGCGGACGAGGCGGTGCAGGCGTTCCGGGACGCGGCGGCGGGGTTCTTCTCGCTGCCGGCCGAGGAGAAGCTGCCCTACTGCTCCTACGACATGAGCAAGCGCTTCCGGCTCGCCACCAGCACCTCCTACGACCGCGGCGAGACACGCTACTGGCGCGACTACGTCAAGTTCCGCTGCTACCCGCCCTCCGACGACAACGTGCGCTGCTGGCCCTCCAGGCCGGCGAGCTTCGTGCCGCGCCTCGTCGAGTACTGCGAGGCGGTGCACGGGCTGGCGCAGACGCTGCTCGCGCTCATCGCCGAGGGGCTCGGCCTCGGCGCGGGCTTCTTCGCGGGGGACCTTAGCGGCGGCGACACGCACATGAGCCTCAACTACTACCCGCCATGCCCGGACCCGACAGTCACCATGGGCCTGCTCGCGCATTGCGACCGTCACCTCCTCACCGTGCTCTCCCAGGCCGACGTCGCAGGCCTCCAGGCCAAGCACAACGGGAGGTGGCTCCTCGTCCGCCCCGTCACTGGTGCCTTCGTCATCAACTTCGGCCACCAGATGGAGATCGTCACCAATGGGGTGCTAGCCAGCGTCGAGCACCGCGCAATCACCAACTCTGTTGCAGCTAGGATGTCGGTGGCCACACACGTGCACCCCACGGACGGGTGTCTCATCAGACCGGCGCCGGAGCTAGTGGACGAGGCGGCCAATCCAGCCAAGTACAGGGAGTTCATGTTCAGCGAGTTCATGGAAGCGTACGACGCTGCCGACGCCAGCAGGGAGGACGTGCTCGAGTCCTTCAAGATCCACCACGACTAGCTCAACGATGAGCATCGAACTCTGAAATTTCTGCTGCTGCTATGCAGAAGGTATGAGATAAACAGAGAAGAACAGATGACTGGTTGCTATGTGTGTGGGTTCTATATCTCTGAATTTGGGTCGTCAGGTCATATGGATCTTAGAATTTTGTGCACCTATACGGCTATATATACCTCCTTTATAATTTAAGAGAACACAGCATCGCATTTATCATGGAATATTAAACTGACAGCATTCACATATATGGACTTTTATGGTTGCATGCTTTGAAGTGTACACATTGTAGATTCTAAAATAGTAAAGCATATAGATAAGAAGAGCAATGCATGGAGCAGACAGTATAAGAAAAGCAACGATTTCGACCACTTTCTGGTGTATTACCGGTAGTGCACTTGTAGGTTCTGTTTGCCAGAGTTGTAGCAAATTTTACGGACAAAAACTCCATCGCCACAATTCACTCCTCCCCTGTCAGGACAAAACCATTGACAATGCCCAGAACTTCTCCGGTGAGGTCTGATGGTCACGGCTGTGCTGGAAGCCTGGAATACAGGGATTCAGAAATTTCAAGAAAGGAACAATGCAAAAAAACTTGGATGACTACAGTAGAATGCTTGGCTCATCAGTACATAGCACCCACCTCAAGTAATTCGAAGTTCGAAAAAATTCATCCTTACTTCTCAAACGGAGATGAAGATGTCAGTTAGTACCTGCAGCTTATGAGCAGGTAAAAATCTCGGTTTCAATTTGGAACTGGCCACTCACGGCAGTTTATATCCTAAAAAATCATATATTACACTAAAAACCATTCAGGATATCTTTTGAAGTATATATTTTGAAGTGAGGCACTACAAAATATCTTCAGCATCCATTGTCCTAAAAATTCCAGCACAGTGCATCTTAGGCATTCAGGCAGAAAACCAAGCATAGTCTACCAGTTCACAGACAAGCGTACTCCACCAAGGAAAATCAGAAAATTCAGCAAGTTTGTCGGTGAGGCACTAAAATAAAACATGTACCCACATCCTCCAGCTACATCAGCTTCAAGGTAGGCAGGAAAATTGAGATATAAGTTTTCTTGGGTGGTTGCTGTGATGTTTCCTCCTTCCAAACTTCTATTTCCTTTGGTTTGGTCACTTAGATCCAGCTTTTGCTAAGACATGCGGCCGCTCGTTAATTTCTCTGAACTGTTATTTCGTATTATGCATTTTTTTTCATACTGTATAAAATATTATGTTAAAAGTTATAGTGATAGTCTTGGCAAAAACATTAAGTAGACAGAAGAAACTGAAGATACAATATTAGCTAACTACAAGGAACATGATGATAATATACCAAATCACAGGTATCCTGTTAGATACTGCATGTTGATACTCCTTTCTTTACCATCATGTGGATACTTATTAAATCATTGTAGCAGGGACTAGAAACTATATAAGCATAAACTGTAACACAATGCTGACTATATCAGATGCAAGGTATTGGTTTCTGAAAGGGCTCACCCCATAGCAAACCATACAGAGGGACACGATATGGAAGCACTCTGCACCAAAACGAAACCCAAAAAGAATGTGCAACCAAATCAAGAAGGATGAAAACTAATGGGGATCTGAACAGTAAGCCAAACTAATTTGCATCCCATGCTTTGTCTGTATAAGGGGTAAAGAGAATAGTGCCAATTATTTTAATGTTCAGCCAGAGTAAATATGGTGTAATTGTACAAAGAACTGAGTGCCAACCAGACAATGTTTAGCTCTTCGAGAGACTCCATACATATTTTGCCACGGTACACTGGAAGAACAGATGGTCAATTGACTCTGGATTTCCTTAAGTCTTATGCATCTCATCAGCAAGTTTCTTGGCGGCACACTTGTACTAACATGCGCCTACTACATAAGTTGGAGACAATCACACCAGTGCTGCATGCACAACTTACACTGTACAACCACCAAACACCACTTAAAGCTAAAAACTCATGCCTCATTCATTTGCTAGGGATTGAATCCCAATCTGGATCTGAACCAGGATTAGATTTGGTGAAACCCCATGCTACGCCCAATCCAAACCTAGATAATTTAACGCATGGATTGATTTCCTAATATGCTGAAGACTGTTCGTATGTGCCCGCTTGCCGACGCAAGTTCCAGTGCGTCGCCCGCTCAACGACAAGCAACAAACTCCATGATTCTGCTGCTGACATTCCAAGTGTATATACGAAGTACACAGAGAAGAGGGACAAAAAATGGCTGCTGCGTATGCCGGTTCTATTTCTCTGAATTTGGGTGCGCCTCCTGGACCGGAATTTCTGGTTGCAAGCTAAGTGTACAAACTATAAATTCTAGAATGGTAAACCGTAGAGATAAGAACAGCGATGCATGGAGCAGGCAGTATTAAAAAAGCAACAATTTCAATACCTTGGAGGAGTATTACCAGTGTGGCACTTGCTGCAGTGTTGCCAGAGCTGCAGCAAACTTTCCTGACAAAAAATCCATCGCCATGACTCTAATTACTCCTTGCCCATCAGAACAAAACCATCTCGGCCATGCCCAAAAAGTCTCCGGTGAGGTCTGATGGTCACCACTGCGCTGGAACAAGTGGATTCGGAGATTTAAAGAAGGGACCGTTGCAAAATCTTGGATAATTCCAGTAAAAGGCTTTGTTCATCAGTACATAGCTCCCACCTCAAGCAATGAAGAAGTTCAAAAAAGAATTTGTCGTTACTTCTCAAACAGAGATAAGACGGCAAATAATACCTGCAGCTTATGAGATGGTAACAATGTCAGTTTCAATTTGGAACTGGCCACTTACAGGTCCAAACCTAGTTGATATCCTAAGAATTCACGCAATATATCTATTTTGAAGCAAGGCCTAAAAAAAATCTACAACAGCCATTGTCCTATAAAATTCAGGACAGTACATCTTAGGCATTACATTTTAGCAGGCAGAAAAAAGAAACATAGTCTACCAGTTCACAACATACTCCACCAATGAAAAGTGAAAACCATCAAGTTTCAGCAAGTTTGTTCGTGAAGCACTAAAATCAAACATGTACTGATTTCCTCCTACTAAATCAGTATCAAAGCAGGCTGGCCATGAAAAACTGAGATATACATTTTCTTGGTGGTTATTGCTGTGAAGCTTCCTTCATCCCAACTTCTATCTCATTTTCTTTTGTCGCTTAGGTCCTGCATTTTCTAAGGCCGGCGGTCGCTCGTCCATCTCTCGGATATTCTTTTATATTATGCATTTTTGTTTCATATGACATACTCTGGTCAGAATATACAATCATAGTCTTGGCAAAACAATTAACTTAATAAAAGGAACTGAAGATAAAATGTATTTTCAGCTGACTATAGGTATCCTGTCATATAATGGATGTGCATACTATTTCTTTTCCATGATGTGGATACTTAAATCATTGTTTCTGGAAACCAGAAATTATATAAACATGAACACCAAAACAGTGCTGACTATACCAGATGCAAGGTACTGGTTTCTGAAAGGGCTCACCCCATAGCAAACCATACAGAGGGGCGGGATCTGGAAGCACTCTCTGCACCAAAAGGAAACCCCAAGAGAATATGCAACCAAATTTTGAAGGACAAAAAATCATGTGCGTTTGAACAGTAAGCCCAATTAATTTGCACCCCATGTTTTGTTAATACAAGGAGTAAGATAGGGTAGTGTGAAACTATAATTGTGCTCAGCCAGACTATTACAAAGAACTGAATGTCACTACAATTTCAACGTAACCATCCCACTACACAAAATAATCAAACACATATTACCAGAATCTCATCTCTGAGCCAATATAAGAAAGACGGAGGTAAATATCCTAAAGGAAATCAGAAGGCAATACTGATGTATTATGGAACCGGCATAGTATTATGGAACCTAAAAGACAATGAAATGAAAATGGAACATGCTAGATATACCTTGCCATGAAAGCAGATCATAACGGTGTTTTTGGTAGAAACAAAGCAAGAACTTTTTTTTTCCTTTCTGGTTTTCTAGGTGCTTTTTTCATCAGAAAATCGATCCACCCAAACATTCAGTTTCTCAAAAAAAAAACATATAGTGGTTCATGAATCAAATTATCAGATTCATAGGGAGTTAGAAATGATCAAACTAGCATGTAGTATGGATACTAGTATAGAATACAACCAGCACCCGGTTAGGCAGAGAGTACATCAAAACAGGGTCACTAGCTTACTACACCGAGTGAACCTTTGTCACGCCTTAAGCAGTTACCATTTACCAATCTTCATAGCCTTGTTATTGGCTCATGTAAATCTGAATCTAGTTGGCACTTCTCCTCTGCGAGTGGCTTCATAGTCTTCAGCAAGGTGTGGTGCGACTTCCTTGTGAGCGCATATGAACTTCTTCACGAATACTTCCTTGGTCAGCATGACTACACTATAGTAGTCCCGGTTCTGATCTAGCAATCCATTCGCCTTAAGAAACTTGAGAACGTAGTGCCGGGGTCTGAGCCGTCCCTCCATGCTATAGCTGAGAATTGCCGGTCGATAAGCAATGTACAAGGGTTCCAACCCCACCTCAGAGATGAAGAACTCGAACCTGTACCGCAGCTTGTCTTTGGAAATCCTCAGCAGCATCGGAGCCCTAGTAATGGCGATTCTCACTTCAGCATCAGTCCACATGAACGTCTTCTTCAAATAGTCCACTTGGGCAGCAATCCTCTCCTCGGTGAGGAATGCGACGGCCTGTAGCGCTTGCCTGAACATCCCAGAGTCGCGGGGCACACCTATACCTTCCGCACGCGCCACCATTTCCTGGATGCGTTCCGGTTTGGTGGTGAGGATCATCGGCACATGGCTGCACAGCTTGGCAATATCTAGCCCACACTTTCGCAGGAACACGAGATTGGGCTTGACCACGTTGTCGAGGTGTGCGCCAGAGAGAAGGTAGGGACGGCGCTCGACCATCCAGAGAAGTTTCTCGATTGAGCCGAAGAGGACCAAGTAGCACTGCAGCGTGGAGACGATGGATCTGCAGCGGAAGCGGTCGGGGGCGATAGGAATGAGGCGGGCGATCTCAGGACCCGAGAGGCCGATGTCGGTGAGCCCGACGATGACGGGGTCCAGGGTCTTGCAAACTTTGGCGCAGAGGAACTGGGGGTCCCTGGCGACGGTGGCGGCCACGGCGGTGCTGGAGAGACCGAGGCTGTCGAGGAAGGAGAGGACGGCGTCAGGCTTGGCGCGGGACTTGAGGTGGGTGAGCTTCCTGGAAGCCCTGAGGGCTTGTGCTCGGGTGAGGCCGCAGGTGTCGACGAGGTAGTCCTCGACGGTGAATCCGGGACGCGGGGAAATGGCCGGCGCGGCGGCGGAGATGAGGCGGTGGAGAGTGGAGATGGCAGAGGTGGATGGGGAAGGGAGGAGATGGGAAGCGATGCACGCACGAAGGCGGAGCATGTCGCCGGCGACGGCGGGGCAGCGGCGGCGGCGACGGCAGAGGGATTTGGGATGGGGCTGCAGTTGCAAAAATTGCAATGGCGTGTCGTGTGCTTGGCGGAGTGAAGGGGAAAAAAAGAGAGGAGTCACTAGTATAGTGAAAATGGGCTTTTGTTTGATAGGCTCATCTCTGGTGCTTCTTGTAGTCGTCGGCCTTATTCTGGAGTTTTTTCCCCTAAAATCTACAACTTCATGAAAATGGGCTTCGTAAAGAAAAAATTTGTTTAATTTTTAGCAGAATTTTTTTATTCCTAATAAAATAGTTTGATTATAACAAATGGATGGTGAACGATCCAATTAACAACTTTATATTGTTTTGGATGCCTTGGATAATTTTAAAAAATAGGAAAATCATTTTGGATAAAATAATAATATAGAGATTATCCTCAATTTATTTTGGTAGATCGGTTTTCAAAAGTAAAGCCGGTTGATATAACTTTTGCCCCATCTAGCGAAAAGCTAGGGGCTCCAACAACTGGTATTTTCCAGGTTAAATTCATTGCCATGCATCAACCTGAACTTTTTCTCCTCTAATAAGTCAACTGATCCGAGGATCCAATTCCACAGGGAATAAAGACTTGACGCATAAGCTCTGCTGGTATGTATCTTGCAGATTGTGGTTAATGTGGGTGTTTCAAGAGTTTATAGTTATTTATTGGGTTTCTTTAATTTTTTCTGGGTTATCATATTGTCTATTTTTATTTTACCTTTTGGTTTACACTACTTTGCCTTTCTTTTTGCCAAAATATCATTTTGAACACAATTATATTTTCTATTTTTTACTAAAAATTACATTTTTTTTCGTTTTTGACACTACTTATAAAGAAGTGGACAAAATGTTTTGTGTCACCAATACTAGCTTCTTTTGCCTCAATAATAATATTTTATTATTTTGGCAACATATTTGTTTTTTCATTGCTATGGAACATATTTAATTCATTTATTTATGGAACATTTTTTAATCCAATGGAATATCCTTTAGAGATATAATGAAAATTTATTCGACAAATGGCATACTATCTAGGCTAAACAATGATGTGATGCATCCCCTCCGCCTAGGGATACGAAGATCTACCGGTGCGCGACAAACTTGAGGTGGAAAAGTGCATCAACGTACGTGAACAGTCCAACGCAAGCTTGTGTCCCTCGCGTCGTCCCGCTCGGGCGGCTCAGGGGAGCTTTCCTGACGATGACGACGTCTCCACCACCTCACCGCCTCCTCTCCCCCGCCGCTGCCGCTGGCCTCGCCGTGGTGGCGGCGGACGCCATCGTCAAAGGTAGCTAGGGGGTCCCGCAGTGGACGCGTTGCAGCTCGATGCCTTGGCTTCGTCTTCCCCGCTACATGTGTCGGCTCGGTGGCGTGGGGTGTGGCGAGCTGTGTGCTGCGGAGGCAGTCGACGTCAGCATGTTGGTGGAAGCGGGAGCCTCAGTGCTGTGTGTGGCGGCGGACGCGGCTAGGGACCAATCTAGGCCCAGATGGGCTTGGAGGGGCTTCCCGGTGCAGTGTGGTGGTGCTTCTCTACCACGGTGGCGACTACAAACCTTGGAAGCCGGCGCAACATCTTCTCGATAGTGGACGGGTTGTGGGGCGGGTCGCATTGTCTCCTTGGCCATGTGGGTGGAAGGGGCGATGCGCGTGGTGCGACGCCGGCTCGCCGGCGCAGGCAGGTCAGGTAGGCGACCCCGAGGACGCGGTGGTGAAGGGTCCAGCTTCTCCTATGTGCGGTGGTCGTGTGGAGGCCACATATTTTGGCCCCACACCATGTTTATCGGAGGTGGCGTGCCGCGGAGAGCCACTGTGGGTGGCAGTATATCTAGGGCACGGTGGCCCTAGTAGAACCTGCAACTCTGTGGTAGAGGTGTGCCATGGAGATCGGACGACGGCATGGCGGCGTCGCTTTTGGTGGCCGAGGCTCCAGACTCGGTGTCTTGTGGTCGGTGGTAGATCGACATGAGGTGCTAAGATTTTGCACGTGAAGTAACCTAATTCCTTCGACCATGAGATCATGCTAATCACCATCATCGGAAGGATGCTTTGATGACATCAAACACCGCACCGTAACTCGGTGGTTATAAAGATGGCATTGAGTGTTCGGAAAGTATGTGTTGAGGCACATGGATCAAGAGTGGGACTTGTCCATCCATATGACAGATAGATATACTCTGGGCCCTCTCGGTGGAATGTCATTCAATTAGCTTGCAAGCATGTGACTGTCTTACAAGGGATCACATATCACGGGAACGAGAAAAGAGTACTTATCAGTAATGAGGTTGAACTAGGTATGCAGAGATACCGACGATCAGACCTCGGATAAGTAAACTATCGCGAGACAAAGGGAAATTGGTATCGTATGTAAGTGGTTCATTCGATCGCAAAGTAATCGTAGAAATATGTGGGAGCCATATGAATTTCCAGATTCCTCTATTGGTTATTGATCAGAGAAGAGTCTCGTTCATATCTGCATAATTCACGAACCGTAAGGAGACACACTTATGGATTCGATGTTGTTTAGTATATATGGAATGTAAGTAGGAAGACCGAATGTTTTTTGGAGTCTCAGATGGGATCCGGGGTATCACGAGGAGATCCGGAATGGCCCAGAGAATAAGATTCATATAAGGAAAGTCCAATTCCGGAGTTTGGGAATGATTCCGATGATTTCATCGGAGAGGTTCTAGAAGGGTCTAGAAGATTCACCGGACCGGAATGGGAAGGGTACATGAATGTGTCATGGATGAGTGGAATGATTGAATCGTGTCCTAGGTCACTTGGTTGGGCATTTGCAAGAAAGAAATTAAGCTCCAAATTGAAAGTCAAAAGGCAAGTTTGAGAAGTCAAACTGGGACAATGTATCCTGGTGGAGGAAGGAAAGAATCGTTCTTTCCCTCCACCACAAGCCAACTTGGAGAGGGAGTCGGGGAAGGATTCAAACTCCCCTCTCCCAAACTGCCCTCCCTCTCATAAATAGAGGGGAGGGGGTGCCCCAAGGACACACAACACCAGACCCTCCCCACCTAGCCGTCGTGTCGCCGCCGGCCACGCCTCCTCCTCTTTGGCCCTCTAAACCCTAGATCGCCGGAAACCCTAGATCCACCATAACCTGCTCCGGCTTAGGCGAAGCCCTGCAGGATCTTCCCTCTACTTCCGACACCATGCTGTCGTGCTGCCGGAATCGTGAGGGGAGACTTAAAACCTCCACTGCCTGCTGGAACAAGGGAGAGGAATGTCTTCATCGAGTATCGAACGTGTGACCGACTTCGGAAGCGCTGCCGGAATGCAGCGCCGAAAGGATCGTCTACGCGATCTTGAGATCGGCAAGTGTACGACTACATCATGTTGGAGATATGCCCAAGAGGCAATAATAAAGTGGTTATTATCATATCTTCATACTTATGATAAATGTTTGCATACCATGCTATAATTGTATTAATCGAAAACATTAAATACTTGTGTGATTTGTAAACATAAAAGAGTCCCTAGTAAAGCCTCTTGTTAAACTAGCTTGTTGGTTAATATATGATCATGGTTTCCTGATCATGAACATAGAGATGTTATTAACAACATGGTCATATCATTAGGAGAATGATGTGATGGACATACTCCTATAGTTAAGCGTAGCATAAAGATCAAGTCATTTAATATAGTTCATTTGCCATAAGCTTTCTGATACATGGTAACCTAATTCCTTCGACCATGAGATCATGTTAATCACCATCACCGGAAGGATGCTTTGATGACATCAAACACCACACCGTAACTGGGTGGCTATAAAGGTGGTATTGAGTGTTCGGAAAGTATGGGTTGGGGCACATGGATCAAGACTGGGATTTGTCCATCCATATGACGGATAGATATACTCTGGGCCCTCTCGGTGGAATGTCATCCAATTAGCTTGCAAGCATGTGACTGGATCACAAGGGATCACATATCACGGGAACAAGAAAAGAGTACTTATCGGTAACGAGGTTGAACTAGGTATGCAGAGATACCGACGATCAAAACCTCGGATAAGTAAACTATCGTGAGACAAAGGGAAATTGGTATCGTATGTAAGTGGTTCATTCAATCGCAAAGTAATCATAGAAATATGTGGGAGCCATATGAGTTTCCAGATTCCTCTATTGGTTATTGATCAGAGAAGTGTCTCGGTCATGTCCGCGTAATTCACGAACCGTAGGGAGACACACTTAAGGATTCGATGTTGTTGAGTAGTTATGGAATAATGAGTAAGAGACCTAATGTTGTTCGGAGTCTCGGATGGGATCCGGGATATAACGAGGAGATCCGAAATGGTCTGGAGAATAAGATTCATATAAGGAAAGTCATGTTTCAGAGTTCGGAAATGATTTTGGTGTTTTCATCGGGAATGTTCTAGAAGGGTCTAGAAGGTCCGGCACTCCGGAGGGGAAGGGTACATGGATGTGTCATGACAATGTGGAATGATTGCATCATGCACTGGGTCACTTGTCTGGGCAATATGAAGATAGAAATCAAATTCAAGTTTGAAAGTCAAACGCCAATTTGAAAAGTCAAATCCGAACATTGCTTGGTGGAGGGAGAGTAGGAAACCTACCTAGGGTAGGAGTCCCACTCCCTCCACCCGCCGGCCATGAAGAGGAGTTGGGGGAGGACTCCCTCCTCCCCAAACCGCCTCTCCCCTCCTATATATTGAGGGGTAGGGCTCCCCTCTCACACACAACTCCAAACCCTAGTTCTAAGGCGCCACCACCACCTCCAAGTGTTGCTGCCGCCGCCACCTAGGACTCCTCTAGCCGCCAAATTAGGGTTTCCCCAAATACTAGCCGCCGGCCAAGCCACCTCCCCTTGGTGCCTCTAATCCGTATATCGCCAAGGCCCTCTCTTACTCCACCATACTCGCTTCGGCTTAGGCGAAGCCCTGTGGGATCTTCCCTCTACTTCCGACACCACGCCGTCGTGCTGCCGGAATCACGAGGAGAGTGCTACAACCTCCGCTGCCTGCTGGAACAAGGGAGAGGAAGGTCTTCATCGAGTACCGAACGTGTGACCGACTGCGGAAGCGCTGCCGGAACGCAACGCCAGAAGGATCATCTACACGATCTTGAGATCGGAAAGTGTACGACTACATCACCCACGAGAATCTGCTCTCGTTAACCGCTTTGGGTCTTCGAGGGTTAGTATTCTATCGACTCGTTGCTACAATCTAGTAGATAGATCTAGGCTTGATCATAGATTAGATCTTGATTGTATGTTCATGCGGTATAATTTTTTTGTTTTCCATGCTACGAACCCCTACAGTGGTATCAGAGTCGTGTCTATATGTAGATCTGTTGCACGAGTAGAACACAATGGTCATTGTGGGCGGTGATGCTTTTATTATCAATTGCTTCTTGTGTACTTTGCATCTTGCGGTATGGTGGGATGAAGCGGCCCGGGCTAACCTTACATGACATCGTTCATGAGACTTGCTCCACGCTCGACATGCAACTTGTATTGCACAAGTGGCTTTGCGGGTGTCTGTCTCTCCCATCATAGTAAAGATTCAATTTACAACGGGCACTTGATAGTTCAAGCATCAACGTTGTAGTTCTTGTTCATAAGTTAGAACGACACTTATTGAAAGCCACAAACCACGTAAAATATGCAAAGAAAATTAGAGGCGTCTAACTTTGTTTTGCAGGGGTGTGATGTGATGTGATATGGCCATGATTGTGATTATATATGATGTATGCAATGTTCCTTATTGTAAGTTGGCAACCGGCAGGAGCCATATGGTTGTCTTTTAAATTTCGTTAAGACCCGCGTGTCTATTATTCAAAGTAGTTGTAATAGTTGATGCTGGTGGATGACAACAATGAAGCGGTGCCATTGATCTTGACGCCATGCTAGTGATGATGGAGATCATGTTCGTGCTTGAAGATGGAGATCGGAAGCACAAGAAGAAAGGCCATATCATATCACATATTATGAATTGCATGTGATGTTAATCCTTTTATGCATCTTGTATTGCTTAGTTCACGACGGTAGCATTATAAGATGATCCCTCAAGCACACAATTTCAAGTTTTAAAGTATTCATCCTTAGTAAGCACCGTTGCTAAAGGTCATTGTTTCGAAGCACCACGTGATGATCGGGTGTGCTAGATTCTGCGAGTGTATACAATGTGAGCAAGCCAGATTTGCTCATGCGGAAGCTAAGGTTTGATCTTGACGAGCCTAGCATGTACAGACATGGTCTCGGAACACGGATCACCGAAAGGTAAAGCATGAGTCATATAGCAGATATGATAAACATGTTGATTGTTCGCCATTGAAGCTACATCAACTCTCGTGATGATCGGTTTTGATGTGGTAGATTTGGTTCGTGTGATCACTAGAACAATGTGAGGGATATTGTTTTGAGTGGGAGTTCAACAGCAATATGATTAAAAGTTGAACACTATTTGTAGGGGTTCGTAGCATGGAAAACAAAAATTTTCTATCGCATACAAACAAACAAGCCAAGATCTATCTACTAGATTGTAGCAACGAGTCGATGGTATAACTTACCCTCGAAGATTCCAAAGCGTTTAACGAGAGCGGATTCTCGTGGGTGATGTAGTCGTACTCTTTCCGATCTCAAGATCGTGTAGACGATCCTTCCGGCGCCACGTTCCGGCAGCGCTCCCGCAGTCGGTCACACGTTCGGTACTCGACGAAGACCTTCCTCTCCCTTGTTCCAGCAGGCAGCGGAGGTTGTAGCACTCTCCTCGCGATTCCGGCAGCACAACGGCGTGGTACCGGAAGTAGAGGGGAAATCCCGCAGGGCTTCGCCTTAAGCCGGTGCGAGTATGGTGGAGCTTATGAGAGAGGCTATTAGTGGTCTAGTAATTAGACACACCAATTAGAAGGCTCTAAACCAATTAGAAGGCTCTAAACCGCTGGCTAAAGCAATTAGAAGCTCTAAACCAAAACGGCTCTAAACCTGAGATTTAGAGGTGGAAACTTGTGTGTCTAGGAGGGGAGCCCTGCCCCTCCTTTTATAGGTGGGGAGGCGCGGCCAGGGGAGGGGAGTCCCTCCCCAAGTCGGCCTTGGGTGGTGCGCCGGCTTGGGGAGGAGACTCCTCCCTCAAGTCGGTTCCCAACTCCTCTTTCTTGTTTCCCACAGTTTCTTGTTTTAGCCGTTTGACTTTCAAACTGGACATTTGACTTTTCTGTTTTAGGATTCAAATTAATCCTTTATTTGGGACAGCAAGAACACTTTAGTACATGATGCAATCATTCCAATATGTAATGACACATTCATGTACCCCTCCCCCCCCCCCCCCGGAGTGCCGGACAATCCGGAACCTTCTAGAACATTCCCGATGAAAACACCGGAATCATTCCCGAACTCCGAAACGGGACTTTCCTTATATGAATCTTATTCTCCGGACCATTCTGGATCACCTCGTGATATCCCGGATCCCATCCGAGACTCCGAACAACATTCGGTCTCTTTCTCATAATACCATAACTACTCAAACAACGTCGAATCCTTAAGTGTGTCTCCCTACGGTTCGTGAATTATGCGGACATGATCGAGACACTTCTCCGAACAATAACCAATAGAGGAATCTGGAAATTCATATGGCTCCCACATATTTCAACGATTACTTTGCGATCGCATGAACCACTTACATACGATACCAATTTCCCTTTGTCTCACGATATGTTACTTATCCGAGGTTATGATCGTCGGTATCTCTGCATACCTAGTTCAACCTCGTTACTGATAAGTACTCTTTTCTCGTTCCCGTGATATGTGATCCCTTGTGACCAAGTCACATGCTTGCAAGCCAATTGGATGACATTCCACCGAGAGGGCCCAGAGTATATCTATCCGTCATGTGGATGGACAAATCCCACTCTTGATCCATGTGTTTCAACCAATACTTTCCGAACACTTAATGCCACCTTTATAGCCACCCAGTTACGGTGTGGTGTTTGATGTCATCAAAGCATCCATCCGGTAAAGGTGATATGCATGATCTCATGGTCGAAGGAATTAGGTTACTATGTATCAGAAAGCATATAGCAATTGAACTATTGAAATGACTTGATCTTTATGCTACGCTTATCAATAGGAGTATGTCCACCATATCATTCTCCTAACGATATGATCTTGTTGTTGATAACATCTCAATGTTCATGATATGGAAACCACAATCATTTAATCAACCAACAAGCTAGTGAAGTATAGAGGCTATACTAGGGACTTCAATTTAAGTTTACAATTCACACAAGTATTAATGTTTCCTTGTTAATACTATTATAGCATGAATATAAACATTTATCATAAACACAAAGATATAATAATAACTTTATTTATTATTGCCTCTAGAGCATATCTCCAACAGTCTCCCACTTGCACTAGAGTCATCTAATCTAGATTACATGGTAATATACCGAACACCCATGGCAGTTTGGTGTTGGTCATGTTTTGCCCTCGGGAGAGGTTTAGTCAACGGATCCGCCACATTCAGATCTGTGTGTACTTTGCAAATCTTTATATCCCCATCCTGGATATGTTCTCGAATAGCGTGAAAACGCAGTTTGATATGCTTCAGCTTCTTGTGTGACCTTGGTTCTTGCGCATTGGCTATGCCCCCCATGTTATCACAGTAGATAGACATTGGGTCCAGCGCACTTGGAACCACACCCAGCTCTGTAATGAACTCTTTCATCCATATCGCTTCTTGTGAAGCCTCCGAAGCAGCCATGTATTCCGATTCAGTTGAAGATCTCGCCACAACGCTTTGCTTTGCACTCCTCCAGCTAACTGCTGCACCATTCAAAATAAATACGTATCCAGATTGTGATTTAGAATCATCGGGATCGGTGTTCCAACTAGCATCGGTGTAACCATTAACAACGAGCTGTTCATCACCTCCATAAGAAAGAACCATATCCTTAGTTCTTCTCAAGTACTTAAGGATGTTTTTGACCGCTGTCCAATGATCCACTCCTGGATCACTTTGATATCTGCTAGTTAAACTAACAGCATATGCAATGTCGGGTCTAGTACATAGCATGGCATACATTAGAGATCCTATGGCTGAGGCATAGGGAGTCTTACTCATCCTTTCTCTATCTTCTGCCGATGTTGGACTTTGAGTTTTACTCAAGGTAGTATTGGGCAACATGGGCAAGAACCCTTTCTTGCTTTCTTCCATTCCAAACCTCTTTAGAACTTTGTCCAAATATGTACTCTGTGACAATGATATTTGGCGTTTCGATCTATCTCTATAAATCTTTATGCCTAATATGTAAGCTGCTTCGCCAAGATCCTTCATTGAAAAACTATTATTCAAATATTCCTTGACACTATTAAGAAGGTCTACATCATTCCCAATCAACAATATGTCATCCACATACAGTATTAAGAATGCTACAGAGCTCCCACTCACTTTCTTGTAAATACAAGCTTCTCCATAAGTTTGTATAAAACCAAAACTTTTGATTACCTTATCAAAACGTTGATTCCAACTTCGGGATGCTTGCTTCAATCCATAGATGGACCGTTGAAGTTTGCATACCTTGTTAGCATCTTTAGGATCGACAAAACCCTTGGGTTGCATCATATACAACTCTTCATCAATGTCTCCATTGAGGAATGCTGTTTTGACATCCATTTGCCATATCTCATAATCATAATATGCAGCGATTGCTAACATAATCCTCACAGACTTTAGCTTTGCTACCGGTGAGAAAGTCTCATCGTAGTCAACTCCTTGAATTTGTCGAAACCCTTTTGCGACAAGTCGAGCTTTATAGACAGTAACATTACCATCAGCATCTGTTTTCTTCTTGAAAATCCATTTGTTCTCGACAGCCTCCGGCCATCCGGTAAGTCCACCAAAGTCCATACTTGGTTTTCGTACATGGATCCAATCTCGGATTTCATGGCTTCTTGCCATTTATTGGAATCTGGGCTCATCATCGCTTCCTCATATGTCTCGGGGTCATCGGTGTTGTCCACCACCATGACATTCATAACGGAATCATACCAATCTGGAGTGGTACGAGTTCTCGTTGATCTCCGAGGCTCTGTAGCAACTTCAACCGAAGTTTCATGATCACCATCATTAGCTTCCTCACTTATTGGTGCAGGCACCACAGGAACTTCTTCCAGTGCTGCGCTACTCGCAATTTCGAGAGAAGGTTCAACAACCTCGTCGAGTTCTACTTTCCTTCCAGTCACTTCTTTTGAGAGAAATTCCTTCTCTAGAAAGGATCCATTCTTGGCAACGAAGATTTTGCCTTCGGATCTATGATAGAAGGTATACCCAATAGTTTCCTTCGGGTATCCTATGAAGACGCATTTTTCCGCTTTGGGTTCAAGCTTGTCCGGCTGTAACTTCTTTACATAGGCTTCGCATCCCCAAACTTTAAGGAACGACAATTTAGGTTTCTTCCCAAACCATAATTCATACGGTGTCGTTTCAACGGATTTAGACGGTGCCCTATTTAAAGTGAATGCGGCTGTTTCTAATGCATAACCCCAAAATGATAGTGGTAAATCTGTAAGTGACATCATAAGAACGAACCATATCTAAGAGAGTTCGATTACGACGTTCGGACACACCATTACGCTGTGGTGTTCCCGGCGGTGTCAATTGTGAAAGTATTCCGCATTTCTTCAAATGCTCGCCAAACTCGTAACTTAGATATTCACCTCCACGATCAGAACGTAGAAATTTAATCTTCTTGTTACGTTGATTCTCTACCTCACTTTGAAACTCCTTAAACTTCTCGAAAGTTTCGGACTTATGTTTCATGAAATAGATATAACCATATCTACTCAAATCATCCGTGAAGGTAAGAACATAACGATAACCACCGCGCGATGCTACACTCATTGGACCACACCCATCGGTATGTATAATTTCCAATAAGTCCGTAGCTCGCTCCATCATACCAGAAAATGGAGTCTTAGTCATTTTTCCCATCAGACATGCTTCGCATCTATCAAGTGATTCAAAATCAAGTGATTCAAGAAGTCCATCGGAATGGAGTTTCTTCATACGCTTCACTCCAATGTGACCAAGACGACAGTGCCACATATAGGTCGAATTATCGCTTGATTTCAAACGTTTAGCTTCAATATTGTTGATATGTGTATTTCCACTATCGAGATTCAATAAGAATAGACCATCTATCAAAGGTGCATGTGCGTAAAACATATTACTCATATAAATCGAACAACCATTATTCTCTGACTTAAACAAGTAACCGTCTCGCAATAAACAAGATCCTGATATAATGTTCATGCTTAACGCAGGCACTAAATAACAATTATTTAAGTATAAAACTAATCCCGATGGTAGATGAAGAGGTAGCGTGCCGACCGCGATCACATCAACCTTTGATCCGTTTCCCACGCGCATCGTCACCTCGTTCTTCGCTAGCTTCCGTTTATTCTGCAGCACCTGTTTCGAGTTACAAATATGAGCAACCGAACCAGTATCAAATACCCAGGCACTACTACGAATACTAGTGAGATACACATCAATAACATGTATATCAGATATACCTTTCTTCTTGATGTTGCCGTTCTTCAAATCCGCCAAGTACTTTGGGCAATTCCGCTTCCAGTGACCTACTCCCTTGCAGTAAAAGCACTCAGTTTCAGGCTTTGGTCCAGCCTTGGTTTTCTTCGTCGGCGTGGTAACTTTCTTACCACCCTTCTTGAAGTGTCCCTTTTGCTTAGACTTGCCCTTCTTGAATTTGGTGGTCTTATTGACCATCAACACTTGGTGCTCTTTCTTGATCTCCACTTCTGCAGATTTTAACATAGCAAACAGTTCTGGCAACTCTTTGTTCATGTTCTGCATGTTGTAGTTCATCACAAAGTTCTTGTAACTTGGTGGCAATGACTGGAGGACGCGGTAAACCCCCAAAGCATTAGGAATCACTATACCCAAGCTTTGAAGTTTGTTTGCGTGCCCAGACATCTTAAGCACATGCTCACTGACGGAGCTGCCCTCTTCCATCTTGCAGTTAAAGAACTTTTCAGAAGCTTCATAACTTTCAATTGCCGCATGAGTCTCAAAAATTAATTTGAGATCCTCGACAATATCATATGGGTCTGACTCTTCAAACCTTTTCTGAAGTTCCGATTCTAAACCATACAAGATAGCACACTGAACTATGGAGTACTGATTCTTCCGAGCGAGGTAAACATTCTTTACTTCATCGGGAGCATCAGCTGCAGGTGGGTCACCCAGCGGTGCATCCAGCACATAGGTCAAATTACCAGCTGTGAGGACAATCCTCAAATTGCGGAACCAATCCGCGAAGTTGCTTCCATTGTTTTTCAACTTTTCTTTCTCTAGGAACGCATTAAAATTGATGGTAGGGTCTGCCATTGATCTACAACATATTTGCAATAGTTTAGACTAAGTTTATGACAAATTGAGTTCAAATTAATTAATGAAATTAAACTAGGTGAACTCCCACTCAAAACAATATCCCTCACATTGTTTTAGTGATCACATGAACCAAATCCACTACATCAACACCGATCATCACGAGAGTTGATATAGTTTCAATGGCGAACAATCATCATGTTCATCATATCTACTATATGATTCATGCTTTACCTTTCGGTAATCCGTGTTCCTGAGACCATGTCTGTACATGCTAGGCTCGTCAAGATCAAACCTTAGCCACCGCATAAGCAAATCTGGCTTGCTTACGTTGTATACACTTGCGGAATCTAACACACCCGATCATCACGTGGTGCTTCGAAACAACAAGCTTTAGCAACGGTGCTAACTAAGGGCGAACACTTTATGATTTGAAATTCATGTGCATGAGGGATCATCTTATAAAGCTACCGTCGTCTACTAAGCAATACAAGATGCATAAAGGATTAACATCACATGCAATTCATAATATGTGATATGATATGGCCTTTCTTCTTTGTGCTTCCGATCTCCATCTTCAAACACGAACATGATCTCCATCATCTCCGGCATTGCATCAAGGTCAATGACGCTTCACCATGGTTGTCGTCCACCGGCTTCAACTATTACAACTACTTTGAATAGACACGCGGGTCTTAACATAAATTAAAGACAACCATATGGCTCCTGCCGGTTGCCAACTTACAATAAGGAACATTGCATACATCAAATATAATCACAATCATGGCCATATCACATCACTGCACACCCCTGCAAAACAAAGTTAGACGCCTCTACTTTCTTTGCATATTTTACGTGGTTTGGGGCTTTCAATAAGTGTCGTTCTAACTTACGAACAAGAACCACAACATTGATACTAGCATTGTTGATTACCCATTGTAAATTGGATCTTAACTATGCTAGGAGAAATAGGCACCCGCAAAGCCACTTATGCAATACAAGTTGCATGTCAAGCGTGGAGCAAGTCTCATGAACGATGTCATGTAAGGTTAGCCCGGGCCGCTTCATCCCAACATACCGCAAGATGCAAAGTACACAAAAAGCAATCTACAATAAAAGCATCAACGCCCACAATGACCATTGTGTTCTACTCGTGCAACAGATCTACATATAGACACGGCTCTGATACCACTGTAGGGGTTCGTAGCATGGAAAACAAAAATTTTCTATCGCATACAAACAAACAAGCCAAGATCTATCTACTAGATTGTAGCAACGAGTCGATGGTATAACTTACCCTCGAAGATTCCAAAGCGTTTAACGAGAGCGGATTCTCGTGGGTGATGTAGTCGTACTCTTTCCGATCTCAAGATCGTGTAGACGATCCTTCCGGCGCCACGTTCCGGCAGCGCTCCCGCAGTCGGTCACACGTTCGGTACTCGACGAAGACCTTCCTCTCCCTTGTTCCAGCAGGCAGCGGAGGTTGTAGCACTCTCCTCGCGATTCCGGCAGCACAACGGCGTGGTACCGGAAGTAGAGGGGAAATCCCGCAGGGCTTCGCCTTAAGCCGGTGCGAGTATGGTGGAGCTTATGAGAGAGGCTATTAGTGGTCTAGTAATTAGACACACCAATTAGAAGGCTCTAAACCAATTAGAAGGCTCTAAACCGCTGGCTAAAGCAATTAGAAGCTCTAAACCAAAACGGCTCTAAACCTGAGATTTAGAGGTGGAAACTTGTGTGTCTAGGAGGGGAGCCCTGCCCCTCCTTTTATAGGTGGGGAGGCGCGGCCAGGGGAGGGGAGTCCCTCCCCAAGTCGGCCTTGGGTGGTGCGCCGGCTTGGGGAGGAGACTCCTCCCTCAAGTCGGTTCCCAACTCCTCTTTCTTGTTTCCCACAGTTTCTTGTTTTAGCCGTTTGACTTTCAAACTGGACATTTGACTTTTCTGTTTTAGGATTCAAATTAATCCTTTATTTGGGACAGCAAGAACACTTTAGTACATGATGCAATCATTCCAATATGTAATGACACATTCATGTACCCCTCCCCCCCCCCCCCGGAGTGCCGGACAATCCGGAACCTTCTAGAACATTCCCGATGAAAACACCGGAATCATTCCCGAACTCCGAAACGGGACTTTCCTTATATGAATCTTATTCTCCGGACCATTCCGGATCACCTCGTGATATCCCGGATCCCATCCGAGACTCCGAACAACATTCGGTCTCTTTCTCATAATACCATAACTACTCAAACAACGTCGAATCCTTAAGTGTGTCTCCCTACGGTTCGTGAATTATGCGGACATGATCGAGACACTTCTCCGAACAATAACCAATAGAGGAATCTGGAAATTCATATGGCTCCCACATATTTCAACGATTACTTTGCGATCGCATGAACCACTTACATACGATAGCAATTTCCCTTTGTCTCACGATATGTTACTTATCCGAGGTTATGATCGTCGGTATCTCTGCATACCTAGTTCAACCTCGTTACTGATAAGTACTCTTTTCTCGTTCCCGTGATATGTGATCCCTTGTGACCAAGTCACATGCTTGCAAGCCAATTGGATGACATTCCACCGAGAGGGCCCAGAGTATATCTATCCGTCATGTGGATGGACAAATCCCACTCTTGATCCATGTGTTTCAACCAATACTTTCCGAACACTTAATGCCACCTTTATAGCCACCCAGTTACGGTGTGGTG
Organism: Avena sativa; assembly: GCA_916181665.1. Lineage (NCBI taxonomy): Eukaryota > Viridiplantae > Streptophyta > Magnoliopsida > Poales > Poaceae > Avena > Avena sativa. Next base: position 421,928,280 of record OV702279.1, on the reverse strand, counting down.
TTTGATGTCATCAAAGCATCCATCCGGTAAAGGTGATATGCATGATCTCATGGTCGAAGGAATTAGGTTACTATGTATCAGAAAGCATATAGCAATTGAACTATTGAAATGACTTGATCTTTATGCTACGCTTATCAATAGGAGTATGTCCACCATATCATTCTCCTAACGATATGATCTTGTTGTTGATAACATCTCAATGTTCATGATATGGAAACCACAATCATTTAATCAACCAACAAGCTAGTGAAGTATAGATGCTATACTAGGGACTTCAATTTAAGTTTACAATTCACACAAGTATTAATGTTTCCTTGTTAATACTATTATAGCATGAATATAAACATTTATCATAAACACAAAGATATAATAATAACTTTATTTATTATTGCCTCTAGAGCATATCTCCAACACTATTTATCATAATTTAAAATCAAAGTGAATTTGCATAGTTGTTGTAGTCATTGGCATCCGTTTACCACCTTGCGCTTAGTTATAATTGAGATAATAGAACTATAGAATTCTGGTTAGTTACTTTACGAACTGGTATCGTATTGTTTTAAAGTGTTAATCTAAAGTTTAAAAGTCCTATTTCAAACTTTCAGTAAGTTCCGGTTACTCCGTGAAGTTTAATAATTGGTATAAAATCGAGAGTGACAATTCCAGTGTTAGTATATAAGTATCATGTTTGTCTCCATGATTCTTGATATTCAAAAGATTGTTTTAATATCAAGGTTATCTAGGATCTGAAAGAGTTGTTTCAGAAACCATGATGTGTGGAAGATATTGTGATATCTGGAACAAAGTTTTGGTTGCAACATGATAGAGTATAATATGGCAAAAGTCATGTTCTCATCAGAATTTGCAAAAGGTTGGAGACGCTGGTCGTATTAATCCTCCAAAAGGTTTGGGAGAGCAACATTATACTCGTAATTCACCATTATAAGATAAAGTAGCTTGATCATGGATAGTGTAATATCCCAGCATTAGAGCTTAGAAATAAGCTAAACACAGATGTGTGCATTGCATTCATGCATAGAAAATCTGAATAATTTTCGCGCTTTTGAACAAAACTTGTCAAAGTGATTGAAGCTCCTCTTAACTTGATGGAATTGAAGTAGATCATCAAGTTGACTGCGATAAGTTTCAATATGACCTTTGCTAAAACCTTATTTTGGGTAAACATGATTTGATCTAAGGGTAGATCAAATAGAATAAAATTAAAACCTAATACATTCCTTAATGATTTATATTTGATCCTTAGGTGATCAGATCATAGTATTCATTATAATCACTCATGAATACCAACTTATAAATATAACACAAATAATAAGAATGTAAAAACTATATCTTAATATCATCTACTTATACCATGGGTATCATTGAAATATCTAACTCTAAATCTCTAGTGAGATTAAGTAGGAAAGAAACCTAAGTTAAGATCATTCACCATACATCTTTCTTTCCATATCAATTTTTATCATTTCTATTGAATCCTATCTCAATAGTTATTGTTCATCAATGTTGAGTAATCAACTATTGATTCACCAATTCTTAACCTATCAACTCTTATCCTTATTATAGCATTCACTTAAGGCTTATAAAGAAAGAAGTGAGAAGAGGTAAATGGTAATGCTAATTTTAGATATAATCTATAGGATGGGAGTGATTTGAGGAAATCAAATCAATATGGTAACAAAGAAGATTACAAGAATGAAGTCTAAAGATAGTTACCAGGAGTAGTCCTATTGGATCAAGTAGGTATAGTCAATGAATTGTATCTCTTAATCCAATAGAGCTAAACAAAAGATAATTAGAATACCACTGTAGTGTTGTATTGAAGAAGCCTTGTTTAGTCAATTGGAAACTTGAACCATAAAAGATCAAAGGATCATAATGATCATGCCTTACTCACCAATATTGAATGCTTATACCAAGTATAAGTGACATTGGTGGATAAAACATGAGTGAACCATAGTATAGATTTATTATCCTAGATTAGTCATTACAAGTCACATTAATATAGTGTGAGGTTGAAAGGTTAGATATTGTAGTTAAGAAGAGACAAGATAGTATGAATAAGATGATGTTAAAATAACATTGGATTATAGGAGTAGTATTTTCCTCTTTGGAAATACTAAACACTAGAGGAGAGTAGAACTTGATATAAACCTCTACTAGAGTAATATTTGTGATGAATGATTTAAGAAGGGTATGAATGGAGTTAGAGGTAACCACTTGTTGGGTTAGAGATTACTAATAGTAGAATAGTTGTTATAGCCAAGTATAAATATGAGAATATTATGAAAGCTTTAGTGTTAAGCACATTGCATTTATAAACGGATTTGGAATAATAAAGAGTGGATAAGAATTTTCTGTAAAGTAAAGCTCATCATGTTAGCACATGATGATGGATATAGAGAAGTAATATATCTAGGAAAGGAATTCCTTAATTAGAAGACCAGAATTATGAAGTATGGAATTTAGGAATCCTTGTTAAACACTAAACCCTAATTCTAGAACCAAACATAGTACTCATTTCATCTGATTGATCTACCATCTTACTTCCTCAATGTTTTATAGGAATATTTTCCTATAACCAATCAATTAAGCATATCTTTGTCAATTCTTTTTCCTAAGTTATCCTAGAAGACAATTCCACTATTTTACTTTGAATGGTGATATTATTAAATTCACCAACATAAAGACAATCTGTCTTAGCCATTAATTTTGATTCACATCAATAAAGAAAATATGAGAATACTAAATCTTCTAAGAATTTATGGTAAAGCATTCTCAATTCAAACTTTAACTCATATGTTAGTTGTAATAAAGTATAGAATTATCATACCCTAAATATGAGAATAATACTAACCATATTAAGTTCTCAAACCTTTATATATTAAATCACAATAAAGGATCAAGATATATAAAAGTTTCTTTAATATTATAAGTCAATAAGAATCAAGACATCAAAATTTAAGATCCTAAACAAATCCTAAAACCTAAGGCCCTAATTTGTATTTATTCTATTTGATATCATAGCCTTCATATGACTAGGTATATGAAGTATATAAAAGGGTAAATCAATAAAATATATTATTATCAAAGATAGTAGTAATATCAGAATCTTAAGTATATTCCCATAAACTTACAATTTTCTAAATAAGAAATTCCTATAAAGTTAAAACAAATGAATATATACAAGGGAAATAAAGAAAATATCACAAACCATAATAAAGGTTCACAAATTGATTTTTAAATAACTTTATTGTTGCTGCAATTATGTAGCTAATAAGTTTCTATGGAGAATATTCAAATAATTGAGTATTATTCAAATTTGAAAATAAAATGAAAAACAAAACAGAAAAGGAAAAAGAAATAGAATCAGGAAAAAACAAAATAAACAGCATATGGACCATGGCCCATCTCCTCTTTGGCTTATTCGTCACCGCACGCAGCCGATTCCAGCCCAACTGGCCCAACTCCTCGGCCCATACCCACTAGTGGAAACGAGGCTTTTCGTTGATCCTAGAAAAGGGCTTTAACACCGGTTCTTCTACGAAACGGTGTTAAAGGGGGGGCATACCAGCGTGGCCCGTGCGGCAAAAAGGAGCCCCCCCCTTTAACACCGGTTCGTGCCACGAACCGGTGTTAAAGGACCCTGCAACAGTGGCCCACGCAGCCCCCCCCTTTAACACCGGTTCGTGGCTTGAACCGGTGTTAAAGGGGGGGGGATATATAAGACACCGCAGCCCATACCCCACTCTTCCATTTTTTCACTATCTCATTTTGGAGCCTAGCAAGAGGGTGTGAAGAGTGCTAGTTTGTGTTTTTTTCATATGCACAAGAGGTGTTTGGTGAAATGCCCGAGAGCTCAAAATAAGTTTTCTCGTTGCTCTTTCCTTCTCGGTCGAGGTCGGCAACTATCCTTTCATGTATCATTGATGTAATATATATATATAAATGGTCATCTCCCTATTAATTTTTGATATATACTACATATTAATGCAGATGAACCGGCAATGGATGTACGGTGACCGCCGCACTTCTGAGTACATTACGGGCCTCCAAAATTTCATCGTTGTGGCTAATGCAAACCGTGGTCACAATGGTTTTATGTGCTGTCCATGTGTTCACTGTCAGAACAAGAAAGACTACTCAAATACCAGAACCATTCACGCCCACCTGCTTCGATCCGGTTTCATGCCCAGCTATAATTGTTGGACCAAGCACGGAGAAAAAGGGGTTGTGATGGAAGACAACGAAGAAGAAGAGGATGATGACAACTATCATATTATGTATCCTGAATATGATGATACTGCAACGGGGGTAGAAAATGAAGATCAGGAGGCAGCAGATGGGCCCGCTGATGACGATCTTGGTCGGGCCATTACTGATGCAAAGGAAGAATGTGAAACTGAAAAGGAGAAGGAGAAGCTGGAGCAGATGTTAAAGGATCACAAAACATTGTTGTATCCAACTTGCGAAGATGGCCACAAAAATCTAGGTACCACACTGGATTTGCTGCAATGGAAGGCAGAGAACGGTGTGACTGACAGTGCATTTTCAAAGTTGTTGGTAAAAATGAAGAATCTTATTCCAAGAAATAATGAGTTGCCCGACACTACATACCAAGCAAAGAAGGTTGTCTGCCCTCTAGGCTTAGACGTGCAGAAGATACATGCCTGCATCCTCTACCGCGGTGAGAAGTACGAGAATTTGGATGCATGCCCGGTATGCACTGCACTGCGGTATAAGATCAGACGAGACGATCCTGGCGATGTTGAGGGCGAGGCCCCTAGGAAGAAGGTTCCCGCCAAGGTTATGTGGTATGCTCCTATAATACCACGGTTAAAACGTCTCTTCAGAAATAAAGAGCATGCCAAGTTGTTGCGATGGCACATGGAAGACCGTAAGAAAGACGCGATGTTGAGACACCCCGATGATGGGTCACAGTGGAGAAAAGTCGAGCGAGAGTACCCGGACTTCGCACGTGACGCAAGGAACTTAAGGTTTGGTCTAAGTACAGACGACATGAATCCTTTTGGTGAGCAGAGCTGCAGTCACAGCACCTGGCCTGTGACTCTATGTATCTATAACCTTCCTCCTTGGTTGTGTATGAAGAGGAAGTTCATTATGATGCCAGTGCTCATCCAAGGCCCGAGGCAACCCGGCAACGACATTGATGTGTACCTAAGGCCATTAGTTGAAGAACTTTTACAGCTGTGGGCCAAACCAGGTGCACGTATGTGGGATGAGCACAAAGGGGAGCCATTTGACCTACGAGCATTGCTTTTCGTAACCATCAATGATTGGCCTGCTCTTAGTAACATTTCAGGGCAGACAAACAAGGGATACAATGCACGCACACACTGTTTAGATGAGACTGAAAGTGTATATTTGGATAAATGTAAGAAGGTTGTGTACCTAGGGTATCGCCGATTTCTTCCGAACCTGCATCCAGTAAGAAAGAAAGGCAAGCATTTCAAACATCTGGCAGAACCCCGGAGGAAGCCTGTCCTCCGTACCGGTGAGGAGGTATTTGGTATGGTCAAGGACCTAGAAGTAATCTTTGGAAAAGGTCCTGGCAGTCTATCTGTTCCGAATGACGATGCCGGACACGCCCCATGTGGAAGAAGCAATCTATATTTTGGGACCTACCCTATTGGAAAGTCTTAGAGGTCTGCTCTTCAATCGACGTGATGCACGTGACGAAGAATGTTTGCGTGAACCTGCTAGGCTTTCTAGGAGTGTATGGGAAGACAAAAGATACACCGGAAGAACGGCAGGACCAACAACGTCTGAAAGCCCCTGAAGAGCCTATGCATCCTGAGAACGAGAAGGGTAAACGATGCCACTTAACTCCTGCCAGCTACGCTCTTACCAAAGCAGAGAAGGAAATCTTTTTTGAATGTCTGAGCAGTATCAAGGTCCCGTCTGGCTTCTCGTCGAATATAAAGGGAATAATAAATATGGCAGAGAAAAAATTCCAAAACCTAAAGTCTCATGACTTCCACGTGATTATGACACAATTGCTTCCGATTGCATTGAGGGAGCTTCTACCTGAAAATGTTCGAGTACCCATTGTGAAGCAATGTGCATTCCTCAATGCAATATCTCAGAAGGTAATCGATCCAGAAAGCCTACCAGGGTTACAAACAGATGTGGCCCAATGTCTTGTCAGCTTTGAGTTGGTGTTCCCACCATCCTTCTTCAATATTATGACGCATCTCCTGGTTCACCTAGTAGAAGAGATTGCCATTCTCGGTCCTGTATTTCTACACAATATGTTCCCCTTTGAGAGGTACATGGGAGTCTTAAAGAAATATGTTCATATCGTGCTAGGCCAGAAGGAAGCATCTCCAAGGGCTATGTAACAGAGGAGGTCATTGAGTTCTGTGTTGATTTTATTCCTGACCTTAAGGCGATTGGTGTTCCAGAATCACGACATGAGGGGAGACTGCGTGGAAAAGGCACCCTAGGATGTAAAGCAATGATATGTAGGGACGGGCATTCTCTCAATCAATCACACTACACGGTTTTACAAAGATCTATCTTGGTTGCCCCGTATATCAATGAACACAAGAATTTAATACGCCTCAAACACCCGGGACAGTCTGATGAATGGATTATAAGTGAACACATGGCGAGTTTTGGCGGCTGGCTGCAAAGACTTCTCACGAATAACACCACTGTTGGGGATCAGCTGTACTTGTTGGCCAGGACACCATCTTCGACTGTATGTACTTTCCAAGGGTACGAGATAAATGGGAATACATTTTACACGATAGGCCAAGATAAAAATAGCACCAACCAAAATAGTGGTGTCCGCTTCGATGCAGCAGAAGACAATGGGCAGAAGACCACGTATTATGGGTTCATAGAGGAGATATGGGAACTTGACTATGGACCTAATTTTAAGGTCCCCTTGTTTCGATGCAAATGGGTCAAGCTAACAGGAGGAGGGGTTGAGGTAGACAAGAAGTACGGAATGACAACGGTGGATCTCAACAATCTTATGAAGGTAGACAAGAACTTAGACGAACTATTCGTCCTAGCCAATGATGTGGCTCAGGTTTTCTATGTGAAGGACATGTCCTCCAGACCAAAAAAAAAAGAAAAAATATGCAAACGAATACATCATATGATGAGCCAAAGCGTCACATAGTTCTTTCAGGGAAAAAAACATCGTGGGAATCGAGGACAAGACAGACATGTCAGAAGATTATAATAAGTTTGATGAAATTCTGCCCTTCACAGTGAAAACTGACCCAAGCATTCCGTTAAGTAAAGAAGATGCTCCATGGTTACGTCTGAAGCGATCATAAGGAAGGACATATGCCAAGAAGTTCATGCTCATATTATGTAACTCTAGTTCATGTTTTTAATATTAATAAATCTCTTGAGTGTTAGTCTTGTTTTGTGGATGGACCGGGACTATGAGAAGAAGTTGTCCCGATTCGTACTTACCATTAAGATCTGATCTCCAAACGCGCGCGGTCACATATTAGGGAGTGCCTCTATGACCAGTTTCTTGGAGATGCCGGACACCATCCGGGACAAGGTACACGCCGCACGACATAATGTCGACACTCACCCCTATCATTAGTGCTGCCTGGCCCAGACTGAAATCCCTCCAACCGTCCCATTTTTAGAACAATGTCATATTTCTTCTGTGAACAGTATATGTATTAAATGAGCCATTTTTCTTCCTTCTATTTCTTCCCTCCATATTTTTCCCGCCATTTTTCTTCCCGCCATTTTTTCCCGCCATTTTTCTTCCCGCCATTTTTCTTCCCGCCAGTTCTTCCCTCCAATTCTTCCCGCCAGTTCACTATATATATGTAGGGTTGGCCTTCATTGTCATTGCACATCTCTAGACTCATATCTGCAACCTCATCACTCTTTCCCATGGCTTCCACCGTAGCACTAACCCCCAGGGAGGCGGAGGCGCTTTGCGCCTCGAACTACCCCTACCCGCCGGGCTACTGTGTCCCTGTCGGCTGGATGCTGAGCGCCGGTTCCTCCTGTTCCTCTAGGTGTGGCACGCCGGATGTCCATCACAAACCACTACTACTTCTAGCTCACGCCGGAGCAGCGGAGGAATCCCAGATGGCATCCCGACTATTTCCCTACTTGGGAAGCCTTCTTCGTGGATCTGCGTGAGAGGGCGCTCGCCAGGCACGAGGAGGACGGCCCACCTCCTCCTAACTTCAACGAGGCCGGCCGTCGGCTATGGTGGCGCGGTCGGACTCTCCAGAGCGTCATGGCCTATGACACTGCCGCCGACTCAAACCCCCGTCTGCGCTACCCTCAAGTCCAGCCCACGCGTACTCAGCCTTCAAGGTTCAATTACGACGACCCCGATGACGACAGCGATGACGGCGGCGGCGAGTACGACGACTACAGTGGCGAGTATTACAGGTGTAGGCAGGAGCATGACTGAATCACTCCAACATTCCGAAACAAGTTCGGCCGATTGTTACTTAATCTAGCCATGTATCTTAATTTTCAGTTCTTTTATGTATCTTAATTTTCAGTCGTGCTTTATGTAACTTACTATTAGTTGCATTCTGTATTTTAATTCCAGTTCTATCTCCTTCACGAAATGACCTATCTCATTCGAGGTTTCTTGGCTTTCGGGTCAAATGACCAATGTTATGGCTAGAATCAAGGCATATTTTGTGATAATATGGCCATATTGTGCATACATGTGCATCATGGCATGGCAAACAATGTTGCAAGAGGAAGTTTTCCTTTTTATCGCACCAAAAAGGGATTTTCCATTTTCCGAGCATAAAAAACGGACGGTTTTGTGAAGCAACCACCAAATGGATAATTCAAAAAACCACCAACACATTTTACAAAAATACTAGACCACCTTATATGGACAATGTACCAATAGGGGGATCTGAAACCTTTCCGTCCAGCTCTGGTGAAAAAGACAAATTCCTGCCGAATCAGTAGGAAGTGGGTCAGATATGAACTACAGGTACATGATACGATGCTCATGATTTTTTACAAAAATCATTTTTAGGTTCACAATATGCTATTTTATCAAAAATCCAATGCAAGTTGAGCGAGGCTTGGCCCCGAGCTAAGAATCTTCATGCCCGTTGTTCGACAAAGTTTGACGATAGTTTAAAACGGGGATAAAAAAATAAAAAAAGATCGAAACAGTGCGAAACCTTCGCGTGGTGTTATATTATGTGACATAGTTAGAAGGAAAAATCTCAAACTTGGTATATTGATTATGTCTCAAAAAAACCTTCACAAAATGACTTACCTCATTCGAGGTTTCTTGGCTTTCGGGTCAAATGACCAATGTTATGGCTAGAATGAAGGCATAGTTTGTGATAATATGGCCATATTGTGCATACATGTGCATCATGACATGGCAAACAATGTTGCAAGAGAAAGTTTTCCTTTTTATCGCACCAAAAAGGCATTTTCCATTTTCCGAGCATAAAAAACGGACGGTTTTGTGAAGCAACCACCAAATGGCTAATTCAAAAAACCACCAACACATTTTACAAAAATACTAGACCACCTTATATGGACAATGTACCAACAGGGGGATCTGAAACCTTTCCGTCCACCTCTGGTGAAAAAGACAAATTCCTGCCGAATCGGTAGGAAGTGGGTCAGATATGAACTACAGGTACATGATACGATGCTCATGATTTTTTACAAAATCATTTTTAGGTTCACAATATGCTATTTTATCAAAAAACCAATGCAAGTTGAGCGAGGCTTGGTCAGATTCAAGTGTATACAAAAGATGCGGCATTTAAATATCCAATCAATTCAAAAATGTTAATACAAAAGATACGGCATTAAAATATCATTTGCTCTAATAAAAATAGGGTTAGATTCCTTTTTAGATGCTTAATATTTCTTATGTTCAAAGTTTTAGGATTTGACAATTTATTTTTGTTTGAATTGAATAATCAAAATTTATATGTAAGTGTTTTAATCATTTTGAAAATTTTCATCTAAAGTAAATATAAAATGTTTTTACATGAATGGATAGATATTTTTTTCTGAAAATTATGATATATTATTCATATTTTTCTGAGTTGAAATGAAAAAGATATGAATTTTCTAAATTCATATCCTATTTTTTGAATTAAAAATGCCCATTTAATGCATGAAATAAATGCCCCCCTTTAACACCTGTTCCAGACACGAACCGGTGTTAAAGGGGGGGCGCATTTATTTCCTTTCGTGCGCACCCCCCCCTTTAACACCGGTTCGTGGCTGGAACCAGTGTTAAAGGGGGGGTATTAAATGCGCGCGCGAAACGAATTCCCTCCTTTAACACCGGTTCCAGCCCCGAACCGGTGTTAAAGGGGGGGTATTAAATGCGCGCCTTCCCCTTCCTCTCTTCCCCCAGCCAGATCGATCGAACAGGAACAAGCAGAGGAGCTCGCCGTCGTGTCCTCCATCGCCTCCGCCGCCGCCTTCCACGCCTGTCGCCACCATCGATCGCTCCCTGCCGGCGAGCTCTAGCCAGCTCCGGCCAGGTACGTCGCGCCCGTGCTTCTCGGCCTCCACCCGCTCGAGACCTAGATCGTCGGCCGCCGCCCCGTGCTTCTCGGCCTCCACCCGCTCTAGCCACAGGGGCACGGGCGAGCTCCGACCAGCTTCGGCCAGGGTCAGCGCGAGTTCCGCCGCGCCCATGCTTCTCAGCCTCCGCCCGCACGTGACCTCGCTGACCGCTCCGCCGTCGAGCCGTCGCCCCGTCCTCTCCTCTAGCCAACGGGGGCGCGGGCGAGCGCTGGCCAGGTGGCCGGAGTCTGGCGGCGCACGCGCGCTAGTTCGGCGCTCGGCGCTCGCCAGTTGGCTAGAGCTCGCCGGCGGCTGCTCGTGGCTGCTCCCCGCCGGCCAAGTCCAAGTCGGCCTAAGATAAATAGATTAGAAAAAAATAGATAAATAAAAAAGGAATTGAAAAATAGAAAAAAGGACCTAAGATTAGAATTTATAATATGTGGAGGTGTTTTGGTAAATAAACGCGGCCAAGTCGGCCTGACCACCGGGTCCCACCGGTCAGATTCATCGTTAGAACCGCGTCAAAACTAGATCAGTGCTATGTGCAACCTATTGCCCCAAATCCAGTGCTTTTTGAAATTTTGAAATTTTTTGGTGGTCTTTTGAAATCCTAGCCTCAATTGCGATGCGATGTGTCGTTGGTCGTCGGAGTGGTGGCTAGAGTTCGCGAATGTCGGTGGCGGCCTTAGAAGAAGGTGGACTGCGTGGGCAGCTCTTTGGCGAGCGTCGTGGCTTCTCCCCTCGGTCTGGGGCCTATCTTGGGGACAACGGGCGGGGCAGAAGACGGGGAAAACCCTTTACCATAGGTCTCTGGGGCCGCCGATTCTGCAAAGTTGTTTGTCGTCGCTGCCGTCGCTCCGGTGACCATACTGAGGCGGCGCCGACACTATAATGCTTGCCTCGGCCTCCTCTTTCGAACAACGCCTGTTTTAGGTAGGCCGTATCATGCTACCTCGCGCGCCCTAGGTCGCTCTCCAACGCCGCCAGCCTCCGGTCAGCCACTGTAGCTAGCCCCTCTCATATGCATCCGGGATTTCTCCGAATTAGGGTTTGGACCCCTCGGAACTCGTTTAAAATGATCAAGCATCCTTAGGATTTTAATTTCATTTGTGTATTTATTTGTGTATTTTTGTATGAATAATATGTATATTTGTGTATGAATCCAAGTCCACTTGAATGTTTACTCTCTTACTCTAGATAATATTATTGTTTTAGAAACTATGGATCCACTTAGTAGAAACCTTGAAGAAGAAGAAATAATGGAGAACATTATTGATGAGGACACCTCACAAATCTGAACTTGGAGGGACATGATGACAGCTCAAGTAGTCATGGAGAAGATGAAGACTCCGGTGAACGCAATTTAGTGATTACAAAGTCCGACGAGGTATATGCATTGATTAAGCCTCTGCTGACTTCCACCAACAATCTTCTTCTACATGTATTAATTAACGCTTCTTTCTTCTTTTAGCCCTCTGGATCGACCAGCCAGCAACCATCTTCTTCTACGAAAAAGAGCAAGCGAGGCACGAGCCATCGGTTGAAAGATCGTGCAAAGTTCACGATCGAAGCAGTCCGTGTTGATGGCAGGCCGATGGAGCCCAAGAAGGCCGCAGACAAATTTATACGCGGCTAGAGTTCTTGTTAGGGACCAAATCCCAATCATAATTGAATATTGGAATAAGCCAAAGAAGGGCGACAGTATCTTTGTCGATGAAAGATCCAAAGAAACGCTTTGGAATTCGTTGTTGGTAAATTTCACCCTTCCGCCAGAGGAGGATGAAAACAACCCGGTTATAAAGGAAAAGGTCAAAGAGTGGACTCTAAAAAATATGGCTGACGCTTTCCGCAACTGGAAGACAAAATTGAACAAATTTGTCAAAGCTCGCGAGACTCCAAATTTCGAAGACGCATATTATGCGAAGATAAGACCTCATTGGCCCGAATTTGTGGCATATAAAAAAGGTGCTATAGCTAAAAAGAGGTCAAAAACCAATACGCTAAATGCCCAGAAGAAGGAATATCACCAGAGGACGGGGTCAGGTGGCTACATATCTCAGAGGCCTAAGTGGGAGGAAGCTGAGAAGGCCCTGCGCGCTAGAGGGATCACACCCCAGACAGATGGGTGGGACCTACGTGCAAATACTTGGTTCTACGGAATCGGGGCAAGGTTGGACCCAGAAACAGGATTGTGTATCTTCCCAACCCTCCTTGCCAAACCCGTCACTGAACTCATCACGGCATACGAGGAAACAGCCGCCAGGACCTTCCATCCCGACAGAGAGAATGACCAGCTCACACGCGCCATCGGTAAAAAAGAACACCCTGGACATGCACGAGGCACAGGGGGTATGACGTGGAAGGATGGGTTTGCCGAGTTGAGCGACTCTTACAGATGGCGCGGCAGAAAAGAAAAAGAGCGTACATAGCGGATGACACAGATAGAACATGCACTTGTGGCGCTGCAGGCGCAGGTGAATGCACAACAGAGCCATCAAGCTACCGGCCCATCTCAGCGGCACGAAGAGCCTGCATTGGAAGCTGCCGGTGGCCCAGACTCTACGCGGAAAAGCAGCGTGGCTTCCACGGAGAACGTGCAGCCCACGCTTGAAATGGCGGGTCCTCGATACCCCGTGGATGAGATCATGGAGAGCGAACACGTTGAGCTGCATGTGAGATTAATGGGCTTATCCATTAAGGTGGCTGTCGGCTATGCCTTACCTCCTGTAGCTGGTGGAACTTACCACTGCCGACCGATTCCAGATGGCTATGCTATTGTCGGGGTGGATGAGGTTGTGAAGGAATATGAGAAAGCACAACCTGACCATGTGTAGGGTTTCGTAGCATGGAAAACAAAAAAATTCTACCGCATACAAACAAACAAGCCAAGATCTATCTACTAGATTGTAGCAACGAGTCAATGGAGTAACTCACCCTCGAAGATTCCAAAGTGTTTAACGAGAGCGGATTCTCGTGGGTGATGTAGTCGTACTCTTCCCGATCTCAAGATCACGTAGACGATCCTTCCGGCGCTGCGTTCCGGCAGTGCTCCCGTAGTCGGTCACACGTTCGGTACTCGACGAAGACCTTCCTATCCCTTGTTCCAGCAGGCAGCGGAGGTTGTAGCACTCTCCTCGCGATTCCGGCAGCACAACGGCGTGGTACCAAAAGTAGAGGGGAGATCTCGCAGGGCTTCGCCTTAAGCCGGAGCGAGTATGGTGGAGTATGAGAGAGTCCCTCGACGATCTAGGGTTTAGACACGCCGAGGAGGGGGCAAGCCGGCGGCTAGGGTTAGCTAGGCGGCGGCGGCGGTTTGCCCTAAGGCGACGACGGCGGCAGTAGAGATGGCGGCGCCGGCGGCTAGGGTTTAGAGGTGGTGGAGTTGTGTGTCTAGGAGGGGATCCCTACCCCTCCTTTTATAGGTGGAGGGGTCGGCCAAGGGGAGGGGAGTCCCTCCCCAACTCGGCTTGGAGGTGGGCCGGCGGTGGAGGGGAGGAACTCCTCCCCAACTCGGTTTCCACCTCCCTCTCCACTTCCCAAAAATAGTCGTTTGACTTTCAAATTGCCGTTTGACTTTTTCAAACTAGGATTTGATTAAAACCTTTATTTTGTTCAGCGATGACACCTAGTACATGATGCAATCATACCAACTTGATATAACACATTCATGTACCCTTCCCCTCTGGAGTGCCGGACATTCCGGAACCTTCTAGAACATTCCCGATGAAAACACCGGAACCATTCCCCAACTCCGAAACAGGACTTTCCTTATATGAATCTTATTCTCCGGACCATTCCGGATCTCCTCGTGATATCCCGAATCCCATTCGAGACTCCGAACAACATTCGGTCTCTTTATCATCATTACATAACTACTCAAACAACGTCGAATCGTTAAGTGTGTCTCCCTACGGTTCGTGAATTATGCGGACATGATCGAGACACTTCTCCGAACAATAACCAATAGAGGAATCTAGAAATTCATATGGCTCCCACATATTTCTACGATTACTTTGTGATCGAATGAACCACTTACATACGATACCAATTTCCCTTTGTCTCACGATAGTTTACTTATCCGAGGTTATGATCGTCGGTATCTCTGCATACCTAGTTCAACCTCGTTACCGATAAGTACTATTTTCTCGTTCCCGTGATATGTGATCCCTTGTGAGCCAGTCACATGCTTGCAAGCTAATTGGATGACATTCCACCGAGAGGGCCCAGAGTATATCTATCTGTCATATGGATGGAAAAATCCCACTCTTGATCCATGTGTTTCAACCAATACTTTCCGAACACTCAATTCCACCTTTATAGCCACCCAGTTATGGTGTGGTGTTTGATGTCATCAAAGCATCCATCCGGTAAAGGTGATATGCATGATCTCATGGTCGAAGGAATTAGGTTACTATGTATCAGAAATCATATAGCAATTGAACTATTAAAATGACTTGATATTTATGCTACACTTATCTATAGGAGTATGTCCACCATATCATTCTCCTAACGATATGATCTTGTTGTTAATAACATCTCAATGTTCATGATAGGGAAACCACAATCATTCATTAACCAACAAGCTAGTATTATAAAGAGGCTTTACTAGGGACTTCAAATTAAGTTTACAAATCACACAAGTATTAATGTTTCCTTGTTAATACTATTATAGCATGAATGTAAACATTTATCATAAACACAAAGATATAATAATAACCATATTTATTATTGCCTCTAGGGCATATCTCCAACACCATGCTACAGGTGAAGGGGAAACTCAACTCAAATTTGCAGTGAAAACAACCATTCTTTGGAAGAAGGAACACATCGTGCTTCCAAATTGGAGGCCACTAGCACCCCCGCCGTCTCCGCAGCGTCAGCAGTCTGAGCCGCTTCAGCTATCTCCTGCGCGGCAGCCATCTCCGGCGCTTCAGCCATCTCCTGCACGGCAGCCATCTCCAGCGCGCCAGCCATCTCCGGCGCGCCAGCCATCTCCTGCCCGTCAGCCATCTCCGGTGCTTCAGCCATCTCCTCAGCGTAAGCGGAAGAGCACTGCCACGAAGAGCATCACTAGCACTGCCACGAAGAAATCCGCAGGAAACCGTACGCCAAAGAGTTCAAAAAACTACGTCCCGCAGCCTTCCGCCAAGCCATTGCCGGTTTTACCGTGGAATCGCAGCGACGAGGAGACCAATAGGATCTCGGAAGAAGAGTTCAAGAAATTCTTTGCACCTAGAAGGGCCGAGCCAAAGGAGAAAATAGATCCGGCGGTGGTGGAGAAGTTTTACAATAATCTTTTGAAACCTGAAACCCCACTTGTGCCGGACTACGAGCGACAGATTTTGAAGGGGGATGCAAGGCGCCGTAGGGAGACTGAAAGTAGCAGTCGTGCGGCACCCCAGAAAACAGTTCCCATGCTCGGAGAGCAGGAAAACCAATCATGCGCCCCGCTCCAAGTGTTCGACACACGGGACGCTCCTCCCGTAAATGATTACGAGGCAGAGCTACAAAGAAAGGCCAATGAGATGGGGATGACTTACATTGCATACTTGAACATCATGGGAGACAACTTGCCCAAATGCGATGCCAACCCCATACAGCCATGGAAGTATGGGAAGAATCTCGTCAAGAAAGAGGAGCTCAAGAATCTACAACAAAGATGCGAAGATTGCACAAGTGGTACCTTGATTTCTGCAAGACGAGAAAGGAAGAATGGATCACGGTGCATATAAGAGATCAGATTTTCTTGTGCGGAGACGACGAGATCGACTTCAACATTCAAGACTTGCATTTTCTATTCAATCAGAAGGAACTCGACAAAGCTGCCATCAGCCTTTATTGTGTGTAAGTACTATTTCTGTAATTTATATCTCATCTCATTCACTTCATTAATTGCATATATATATATATATATGCTCACCATATATGTATATACTATTATGCAGGAAAAAGGTTATGGAATGCATGAAAGGAGGCCCTTTTGACATTGGGTTCGTTGACCCAAATAGAGTTCATGAAGAAGTGGTAAGAACCAAACCCGGGCAAACAGAAGATTACTTGCTAAGGTCTTTACTGAGACAACAAACCAAAAGGAAAATACTATTGCCTTACAACTTCTCGTGAGTACTGTTACCCTCTCTTGTACACGTTCTGTTTCGGCTTACTCGATGTTAAGTGTAACTGATGATGAGTTATGCGTGCGTAGGTTCCACTTTATTCTGCTAGTCATTCAACCCGACTCAGGAAAAGTCCTTGTCATGGACTCGTTACGAAAAGAAAAAGAGCTATGGGCAGACTTTAGAGAGATGCTCGAGAGGTAATTTCAATCATATTATCGCACTAGATCGGCAACTTTCGTGACAACAAGTAATTAATTACTCCTTTATCCATTTTATTTGCCGGACAGGGTTTGGAAAAGGTTCACGGGCAGGGCCGTGGGTGAATGGTCAGAAGAACTAAAATTTGTAGACCAAAATGTAAGTAATACTAGCTAGATAGGTCTGTGTATCTCTTTGATTCTGCTTCCAATTCCATTATATCATGCTTTATTGATTATTATTTTGATTGAACTCTCTATTCTCATAAAGTGCGCGCATCAGGGACCCGGCAATAACTTATGTGGATACTATGTTTGCGAGTTCATACGCAACATGATATGTGCGACGGGCCAAGCCGCACTAGAACAACTTAGAGTAAGTAAACAAAGTCCACAACATTATTTTATTACCATCAATTGTGTTGAGTTTTATTCTTATATATATATTGACCCCATTCTTCATATATATTCAGATCGAACGGATGCGGGACCAACTCCTACCATTTGACCGCATACGAGCCATTCAAGAGGAATTGGCGGGGTTCATACTTGATGAGGTCGTCACGCCTGGCGGAGAACTCTTTAGATATCCACCAAAATGAACGATGATGATGTATGTGCTGATGACGATGTATGTGCCGATGACGATGTTTGTGTATAATAATAGTTGCTTAATTATTCATGTACTCGTATGTACCGATGACGATGTATGTGTATACCACTCCCGATCGATTCCCCCTCCCCCCCTCCCGCAGAAATACGCCCAGAACGGGGCAGAGGCAGAACTCTGCCGCGGCAGAGATTTAGGCCGTTTTCCTGCCGCGACAGAGAACCTTTAACACCGGTTCGTGTTACGAACCGGTGTTAAAGGGGGGCTGAGCCCTGCGGCAGCCCCACGTGCGCCACCCTTTAACACCTGTTTGTTGGAATTATGCCCTAGAGGCAATAATAAAGCTGTTATTATTATAATTCTTGTTCATGATAATGTTTATATTCCATGCTAGAATTGTATTAAGAGGAAACTTTAATACTTGTGTGGTTTGTGAACAACACCGTGTCCCTAGTACGCCTCTATGGACTAGCTCATTGATTAATGATGGTTAAGGTTTCCTAACCATGGACATGAGTTGTCAATTAATAATGAGATCATATCATTGGGAGAATGATATGATGGACAGACCCAAACTAAGCGAAGCAATTAGATCGTGTCATCGTGTTCGTCTTTGCGAAGCTTTTCTTATGTCAAATATTGTATTCCTTAGACCATGAGATAATACAACTCCCTGATATCGGAAGAAAGATTTGAGTTCATCAAACGTCATCCTATGAGAGGGTGATCATAAAGGTGTCTCTCAGGTGATCAGAAAGTATCTGTTGGGTTGTATGTATCGAGATGGGATTTGTCCCTCCCAAGTCGGAGAGATATACTTCGGGCCCACTCGGTAATCGATATCAACACCGCTTGCAAGCATGTGGTTAAGGAGTTAATCACAAAGTGATATCGGATTACGGAACGAGTAAAGTACTTGCTGTGAACGAGATTGAACTAGGTATGACGGTACCGACGATCAAATCTCGGGCAAGTAAAATATCACGAGACGAAGGGAATATATATATGGGATTGATTGAATCCTGGCATCGTGGTTCATCCGATATGATCATCGATGAATGTGTGGGAGTCAATATGGGTGTCCAGACCCCGCTGTTGATTATTGATAGAAGATCATGTCTGCATATTCTCGAACCCGCAGGGTCACACACTTAACGTGTCTCGACGCTAGGATAAATTGGATAATTGGTTTATGAGTTTTTGTTCGGAGTCTCGGATGGGATCCGGGACATCACGAGAGGTTCCGGAGTGGTCCGGAGAATAAGATTCATATAAGGCAGTGCAGTTTTTGGAGTTCGGAATTGTTCCGGGTTAATCGGTATTGTACCGGAAGCTTCTAGAACCTTCCGGAAGGGGACCAACGTGGCCCCACCTTCCGGGAGGGGGCATGGGCCTATCAGGGAGTGCCCTGGCTGCATTGGGCCAGGGGCACATGGCCCCATAGGGCCCAGCCGGCCTAGAGAGGTTTAAACTCGAGATAGACCTTCTAGAAGGGGGGGTTTCCTTGCCCCCACTCCTTATCCTTTGGGGCCACCGGTTTGGGCTTGGGGGAGGGGCTAGGGCTGCGCCCCCCCTCTATATAAAGAGGGGTGGGGGCGCACCAACCCCCCACACCTTCCCCTCCAACCCTAGTCGCCCTGCTGCCCTCCTCTCTCCCTCCCGACTGCTTGTAGGCGAAGCCCTGCTGCAGAAATTCTCCACCATATACACCACGCCGTCGTGTTGTAGATCCAATCCGTCTCTCCACCATACTTGCTGGTCCGAGGAAGGAGGAGATGTCGAGGTGCTGCACGTGTGCATCTCACGGAGGCACCGCCACTTGTGGTGCTAGATCGGATCGGATCGCGAGGAGGAGAAGCGAGTACGACTACATCACCCACGTTCCTACGAACGTTCCGCTGTGCGAATCTTCAAGGGTATGAAGATCTAATCCAATCTCTCTCGTTGTTTGCATCTCCTAGATTAGATCTTGGCTTTCCTCTATTCGCATCCGTAGAAAATTTTGATTTACTATGCCCCGAAACCCTACAGTGGTATCAGAGCTAGATCTATGCGTAGATGTGTTTCACGAGTAGAACGCAACATGGTTGTTGCGGGCGTTGATGTTTTCTGTTGCAAGCCTCTTGTTTGTGTTCTTCTTATGACGCGGGATAGTGAGATTGAAGCGGTCCAGGCCAACCTTACGCGACGTCGTTCGCGAGACCGGCTCCGCACTTGACGTGTGGCTTGTTCCACACATGCGGCTGGTGGATGCCAGTTTCTCTCACTATAGTTGTCATGGGATTAACACCGGAGTTTGGCAACCATAATATCACCGTTGTGGCTTTCCGTAGGTAAGAATCGTTCTTAGCATCTACTCCCATAAGCCACGTAAAACATGCAACAACAAAGTAGAGGCGTCTAACTTGTTTTTGCAGGGAGTGTTTTCTGTGATATGGTATGGCCCAAGATGTGATGTGTATAATGTATGCGATGATCATGTTTTGTAATGTTTCACGACTTGCATGTCGATGAGTACACAACCGGCAGGAGCCATATGGTTGTCTTTATAATTGTGTATGACCTGTGTGTCAACTTCTTATACGCCATGTAATAGTTTCACTTTATCGCTAAGTAGTTAGCAATAGTTGTAGTTACTATTCGTGGTGGAGGCAATCATGGTGGAGTGATGGAGATCATGCCGGCACGCACAAGATGGAGATCATTGCGCGAAGATTGGCTATACCATGTCACATAAAGTTATATGCATGTGATGTTTATCCTTTTATGTATCTTATTATGCTTAGATCGCGACGGTAGCATTATAAGATGATTCCTCACTTAAAGATCAAGATAAAATTGTGTTCTCCCCGAGTATGCACCGTTGCGAAAGTTCGTCGTGTCCAAGCATCACGTGATGATCAGGTGCT
The DNA here is from genome assembly GCA_916181665.1 of Avena sativa. NCBI lineage: Eukaryota > Viridiplantae > Streptophyta > Magnoliopsida > Poales > Poaceae > Avena > Avena sativa. Next base: position 421,907,891 of record OV702279.1, on the reverse strand, counting down.
ATAGACTCTACGCTCACATACAACGGGTGCAAGCCAGTTTTGCACACGCGGAAATACTTGGGTCTAACTTGACGAGCCTAGCATGTACAGACATGGCCTCGGAACACATGAACCGAAAGGTTAAGCATGAGTCATATGAATGATATGATCGACACTTCGTTGTCCACCATTGAAACCACATCTCTTCTCGTGATGATCGGATTAGGTGTGGTGAATTTGGATCGTGTTCACTAAACAACTTGAGGGATGTTGAATTTAGTGGGAGTTCATCTAGTAATTTGATTAAGTTGAACTATTTATCATGAACATAGTCTAATTTGTACTTGCAAATACTGCAGATCAAATGGCTAAGTCCAACTTCAACTTCAACGTTTTTGCTGAGAAGGAAAAGCTTAGAAACAATGGGTCTAACTTCACCAATTGGTTCCGCAATCTAAGAATCATTCTCTCTGGCGGTCAAAAGGACTATGTCCTTGGGAAAGCGTTAGGTGACCCCCCTGCTGCAACTGTGCCGGCTGATGAGAAAGATGTATATCAGTCGCGCAAAGATGATTATGGTGTGATTAAGAGCACCATGTTGTTTGCTATGGAACCGGAACTTCAAAATCGTTTTTAAGACTATCCCGGGCCCTTTGAGATTCTCGAAGAGCTGAAAACCATGTTTCAGACCCAGGCCTGTTCTGAGAGATATGAGATCTCTGAGAAGTTCTTTAACTGCAAGATGGAGGAAGGGAGTTCCGTTAGTGAGCACGCCATTAAGATGACGGGCTACACTCAACGCCTTGAGCAACTGGAATGCACGATTCCAGAGGAGCTCAAAATTGATAGGGTTCTGCAATCACTCCCTCCCAGCTACAAAAGTTTTGTAGTGACTCATAATCAGATTGGTTCCACTGATACGATCACCGAGCTCTTCGCAAAGCTGAAGGCCGCGGAAGTGGACATCAAAAAGGATAATCATGTGTTGATGGTCAACAAGCCCACCTTTAAGAAAGGTAAGGGTGCAAAGAAGCCCTTCAAGAAGGGCGGTGGCAAACGCACTGCCCCTGCTGAGAAGAAGCTCAGGTCTGGTCCTAAGCCGGACACTGAGTGCTTCTATGGCAAGGACAAGGGTCACTGGAAGCGCAATTGTCCGAAGTACTTAGCGGACAAGAAGGCTGGCACCATCAAAGGTATATTTGATATACATGTTATTGATGTTTTCCTTACTAGCCCTTGTTGTAGTGCCTAGGTATTTTATACCGGTTCAGTTGCTAATATTTGTAACTCGAAACAGGAGCTACGGAATAGACGGCGGCTTGCAAGGGATGAGGTGACGATGCGCGTTGGCAACGAATCAAGAGTTGATGTGATGGCCGTCGGCACGCTCTCCTTAGTTTTACCTTCGGGATTAGTTTTAAACCTTAATAAGTGTTATTATGTGCCTGCGTTGAGCATGAACATTATTTATGGATCTTGTTTATTGCAAGACGGTTATTCATTTAAATCGGAGAATAATGGTTGTTCTATTTATATGAGTAACATCTTTTATGGTCATGCACCTATTGTGAATGGTTTATTTCTTCTAAATCTCGAAAGGGATGAAACACACATCCATAACATTGAGGCTAAGAGATGCAAAGTAGATAGTGATAATACTACTTATTTGTGGCACTGTCGTCTAGGTCATATTGGAGTAAAGCGCATGAATAAACTCCATTCTGATGGACTTTTGGAGTCTCTTGATTTTGAATCATTTGACACATGCGAACCATGCCTCATGGGCAAGATGATCAAAACCCCGTTCTCCGGTATGATGGAGCGAGCAACGGACTTGTTGGAAATCATACATACCGATGTATGCGGACCGATGAGTGTTTCGACGCGCGGTGGATATCGCTATTTTCTCACTTTTACCGATGACTTAAGTAGATATGGGTATGTCTATTTAATGAAACATAAATCTGAAACATTTGAAAAGTTCAAGGAATTTCAGAATGAAGTGGAGAACCATCGTAACAGAAAGATTAAGTTTCTACGATCCGGTCGTGGGGGCGAATATTTGAGTTATGATTTTCTCACGCATCTTAAAGCAAGCGGAATTGTTTCGCAACTCACGCCACCCGGAACACCACAGCGCAATGGTGTGTCTGAACGCCGGAATCGAACCTTATTAGATATGGTCCGATCAATGATGTCTCTTACTGATTTGCCGTTATCATTTTGGGGTTATGCATTAGAAACCGCTGCATTCACTTTAAATAGGGCTCCATCTAAATCCGTTGAGACGACACCGTATGAACTATGGTTTGGTGCTAAACCTAAGTTGTCGTTTCTTAAAGTTTGGGGATGCGAAGCTTACGTCAAGAAGTTGATGCCGGACAAGCTCGAACCCAAAGCGGAGAAATGCGTCTTCATAGGATACCCTAAGGAAACTATTGGGTATACCTTCTATCACAGAACCGAAGGCAAAGTGTTTGTCGCAAAGAACGGTTCCTTTCTTGAGAAGGAGTTTCTCTCGAAAGAAGTGAGTGGGAGGAAAGTAGAGCTAGACGAGGTTATTGAACCTTCTCTTGAATTGGAGAGTAGCACAGCACCTGAAATTGTTCTAGTGCCGCCTGCACCAACAATAGAGGAAGCTAATGACAAGGATCATGAAGCTTCGGACGATGCTGCTACTGAACGTCGCAAGTCGACAAGGTCGCGTGCCCCTCCTGAGTGGTACGGCAACCCTGTCTTGACTGTCTTATTGGTAGAAGACAGTGAACCTACGAACTATGAGGAAGCGATGATGAGCCCAGACTCTGAGAAATGGCTAGAAGCCATGAAATCCGAATTGGGATCCATGAGCGAAAACCAAGTATGGACTTTGGTGGACCCTCCTAGCGACCGAACGGCCGTTGAGTGCAAATGGATCTTCAAGAATAAAACGAACGCGGATGGTAATATTACCGTCTATAAAGCACGGCTTGTCGCGAAAGGTTTTCGACAAGTTCAAGGTGTTGACTACGATGAGACTTTCTCTCCCGTAGCGATGTTTAAGTCCATTCGGATTTTATTAGCAATTGCTGCGTTTCATGATTATGAAATATGGCAGATGGATGTCAAGACTGCGTTCCTCAATGGCAACATTGATGAAGAGTTGTATATGATGCAACCCGAAGGTTTTGTCGATCCTAAGGATGCTGATAAAGTATGCAAACTTCAGCGTTCCATTTATGGACTGAAGCAAGCATCTCGGAGTTGGAACCTTCGTTTTGATCAAGTGATCAAGAGCTTTGGATTTTTTCCAAATTGCTACGAAGCTTGTATCTACAAGAAAGTGAGTGGGAGCTCGGTGACGTTTCTGGTACTATATGTGGATGACATATTGATTATTGGAAATGACATCAACATGCTTAACGATGTGAAGAGTTATTTGAACAAGTGTTTTTCAATGAAAGACCTAGGTGAAGCTGCTTATATATTGGGCATCAAGATCTATAGAGATAGATAAAGACGCCTGATAGATTTAAGCCAGAGTACATACCTAGACAAAGTTCTGAAAAGGTTCAGAATGGATAAGGCAAATAAAGGTTCAGTGCCTATGTTGTCAGGTAAGATATTGAGCAAGGCTCAGTGTCCAGCTAAGGTAAATGATAGGGAAGCTATGAGCAAAGTGCCTTATGCCTCGGCCATAGGTTCTATCATGTATGCCATGCTGTGTACTAGACCGGATGTGTCCAATGCTCTTAGTTTGACGAGCAGGTATCAAAGTGATCCAGGAGTGGAACACTGGACAGCCGTGAAGAACATCCTAAAGTACCTAAATAGGACTAAAGAAATGTTCTTAGTCTATGGGGGTGATGAACAGCTCATCGTAAAAGGTTACGTCGACGCTAGTTTCGACACCGACAAGGATGATTCTAAATCTCAGACAGGATACGTGTATATTTTGAATGGAGGAGCTGTGAGCTAGAGAAGCTGCAAGCAAAGCGTGATCGCGGGATCTACAGTAGAAGCGGAATACATGGCTGCTGCAGAAGCGTCAAGTGAAGGAGTTTGGATCAGAAACTTCATCACTGAGCTTGGCGTGGTTCCAAGTGCATTGGACCCACTGGAGATATTGTGTGACAACACTGGCGCCATAGCACTCGCTAAGGAACCAAGATATCATCCAAAGACCAAGCATATCAACCGCAAGTTTCATATAATCCGAGATTATATAGCAGATGGAGATCTGAAGATTAGCAAAGTACATACAGATCTGAATGTCACAGATCCATTGACTAAACCTCTTCCACGTGTAAAACATGATCAGCACCTCAGTGCCATGGGTGTGAGATTGTTGCCAGATGTAAACTAGATTATTGACTCTAGTGCAAGTGGGAGACTGTTGGAATTATGCCCTAGAGGCAATAATAAAGCTGTTATTATTATAATTCTTGTTCATGATAATGTTTATATTCCATGCTAGAATTGTATTAAGCAGAAACTTTAATACTTGTGTGGTTTGTGAACAACACCGTGTCCCTAGTACGCCTCTATGGACTAGCTCATTGATTAATGATGGTTAAGGTTTCCTAACCATGGACATGAGTTGTCAATTAATAATGAGATCATATCATTGGGAGAATGATATGATGGACATACCCAAACTAAGCGAAGCAATTAGATCGTGTTCGTCTTTGCGAAGCTTTTCTTATGTCAAATATTGTATTCCTTAGACCATGAGATAATACAACTCCCTGGTATCGGAAGAAAGCTTTGAGGTCATCAAACGTCATCCTATGAGAGGGTGATCATAAAGGTGTCTCTCAGGTGATCGGAAAGTATCTGTTGGGTTGTATGTATCGAGATGGGATTTGTCCCTCCCAAGTCGGAGAGATATACTTCGGGCCCACTCGGTAATCGATATCAACACCGCTTGCAAGCATGTGGTTAAGGAGTTAATCACAAAGTGATATCGGATTACGGAACGAGTAAAGTACTTGCTGTGAACGAGATTGAACTAGGTATGACGGTACCGACGATCAAATCTCGGGCAACTAAAATATCACGAGACAAAGGGAATATATATATATATGGGATTGATTGAATCCTGGCATCGTGGTTCATCCGATATGATCATCGATGAATGTGTGGGAGTCAATATGGGTGTCCAGACCCCGCTGTTGATTATTGATAGAAGATCATGTCTGCATATTCTCGAACCCGCAGGGTCACACACTTAACGTGTCTCGACGCTAGGATAGATTGGATAATTGGTTTATGAGTTTTTGTTCGGAGTCTCGGATGGGATCCGGGACATCACGAGAGGTTCCAGAGTGGTCCGGAGAATAAGATTCATATAAGGCAGTGCAGTTTTTGGAGTTCGGAATTGTTCTGGGTTAAACGGTATTGTACCGGAAGCATCTAGAACCTTCCGGAAGGGGACCAACGTGGCCCCACCTTCCGGGAGGGGGCATGGGCCTATCAGGGAGTGCCCTGGCCGCACTGGGCCAGGGGCACAAGGCCCCATAGGGCCCAGCCGGCCTAGAGAGGTTTAAACTCGAGATAGACCTTCTAGAATGGGGGGGGGGGTTTCCTTGCCCCCCACTCCTTATCCTTTGGGGCCACCGGTTTGGGCTTGGGGGAGGGGCTAGGGCTGCGCCCCCCTCTATATAAAGAGGGTTGGGGCGCACCAACCCCCCACACCTTCCCCTCCAACCCTAGCCGCCATGCTGCCCTCCTCTCTCCCTCCGGACTGCTTGTAGGCGAAGCCCTGCTGCAGAAATTCTCCACCATATGCACCACGCCGTCGTGTTGTAGATCCAATCCGTCTGTCCACCATACTTGCTGGTCCGAGGAAGGAGGAGACGTCGAGGTGCTGCACGTGTGCATCTCACGGAGGCACCGCCACTTGTGGTGCTAGATCAGATCGGATCGCGAGGAGGAGAAGCGAGTACGACTACATCACCCACGTTCCGACGAACGTTCCGCTGTGCGAATCTTCAAGGGTATGAAGATCTAATCCAATCTCTCTCGTTGTTTGCATCTCCTAGATTAGATCTTGGCTTTCCTCTGTTCGCATCCGTAGAAAATTTTGATTTACTATGCCGCGAAACCCTTCACGGTTCGTATAAGAACCGGTGTTAATGCCCCCCCTCTAACACCGAACCCTCAACAGCGGTTCCACAACCGTTGTTAGAGGGCCCTCCCAACCGGTGTTAGAGGGGGGGGGGGTCTGCACTAGTGACCGCTTCGCCCTTCTTTCTCTTTTCTTCTTCCTCTCGACAGCCAGCACGCCGGCGAAGCAGCTGCATGGCGTCGCCGGAGCCGTCCACCGTCGTCGTGATGCTCGCTGCGAAGAGATCCGCGCTACCGTCCTAGAAATCGTCTACAAAGTTCCCTCCTGCACTGAGAACGAACCCTAATTCCTTTCTCTCTCATTTTCCCTTATCCACTGAAAACCGAGCTCGCCGGAGCCGCCCGTCATCGTCGTTTCCGAGCTCCCCTGGCCATTCTGAAACCACCATGAGGACCGTGACACTCGACTTCGTCGTTTACCCTAAGGAGCGCTGGTCGGGGTGATCTCTAGCCGTAGGATTTTGGTCGTCTTCCTCAACACCGACGCCGTCGCCGACGTCAATCTTCGCTATCTCCAGCTGCACCTCGCCTCTTCAACACGCTCTTCCGAATCCTGGTGAGCTACCGGTGCTCGTGAACCTCTTCGATTTGTCTTTCAAACACCACAACGTCGTGCCGATGCTCACCTTCGTCCGCCGCCGTAGTTGCTCGTCGAAGCAAGTGCTCCGATGACCATTTAGAGGCGGCGCAACCTTAGTTCGACTCGCCATCGAGTGCTGAATCTAATACAACCTTGCACTACACTGCGCGCACCCTAGATCATTGGATCAAAATCAATCTAAGAGGATCAGTTCATGTGACGTCACGCTGATGTCATGCTTGCGTCATCCTTGACCTAGTCCACTCTGTTGACTGGTCTTTGTCCATGTGGCAGATGACGTGGCCTAGGGCCCATGGGTCAGTGTCTGTGGCTAGGTAGAGTTGCGGTATAAAAAGTCTATGCATGTTAGAAAATAATTAAAACAATATGAATTCAAATTTCAAATATTCCAGAAATAAAATAAAATGATTAAATCTTGTAAATTTAATATCTTTTGTTTTAAAAATCAGAAAAATACATATACTATATGAAAATGTTTAGAAAAATAAATTCTACAACTTAAAACTATTATTAAATATTATTATGATAATTATTTAAATAAATACTTTATAAAGTTTTAATACTTTGATAATTAATATTTTAATAATGGTAAATGTTAAAAATATAAATAAAATACCAAAAATCCTAGAAAAATAAGAATTAGAGTTTAAAACTATAGTTATACATTATTAATCCTCCTAATTAAATATTTATTATTTATAAAGTAATAAACCTTATTAAAATCATATCTTATTATTTTTAAATCACAAAAATAAATGTAATATACCAAAATGACCATAAAAATAATACCTACATATTAAAAATGTAATATTCCACTTTTGAATTAAATAAAAAGTTAAACAACTTTAATACCTTAAATATAAACTTATTTTCTTAATAGATAATTCATATAAAGGTAAATAAAACTTGTAAATAATTGTAAAAATTAACCAATTAAATGTAATAAATAGTATTAATCTTAAATACTAATCTTATGAAGTCAAAATAGTTTAAAATATTTTAAATACAATTTTATTAAATTAACTCTCAACCATTAATGTAGAGTACTTTATAAAAGAATTCTTATTTAATATAAAATCTCTAAGAATAATTATAATAAGATAAAACCCATTCTTTATATTAATCACAAGTTCATAAACAAATCAAAATACTATAGTGAGTTCATAAATAGCAAATAATATTGTTCTTATTCATAAACCTTAACCACACCCTTATAGGAAGATAAATTCATTTATACAAATACAATGTAAAGAAACCACTACTCAAATAAAAGTAATGCCATTCTTAAGTAACTCTAAGTACAAAATATAAAGTGAACAAGGTACAAGTATCCTAAGTAATACAACCTATGTCTATCTACATCCTTAAAGTTACCTTTAGTTTGCAAAGCTTTAATTATAATACTAAAAACTTTATTATATGCTTTCTAGTTAACTTTGGTCTGTTACAATTAAGTTATAAAGCATCCTAATACCAAACCAACCCAATTAAAAAACCAAGATAGATAAGTCTCAAATACTAATGCTGTCATTATTCAAATAGAGTAATTCTTTCTTACTTAAAGACTATAACTAGAAAGAACACCTCATAAGGTTAACTTAAAAGCTTAAATACTTCTACTTAGTTGAGAAAGATTTTCTTCAAAAGTTATTCATTTTTCCACTTCAATCAACATATAACAATTAATAGTAAACACTTTACTTTATACTTTACTTGTATAATAAGATTGTTAATACTTAAATACTTTATAAGTGCCATTACTTGCAAGTAAAACTTGAAGATAAACAATTAAGATGTAAGCAACCTTGAGTAGCATTCCATATGTGTGTATGTTGTTGTTGTATAAATACATGTTGTATTCCACACACTCACAAGCCTTAATAAGAAGCACATGTGGGAAACCTAATCTAAAAGGGCAACACATTCCAAGGAAATCAATTCTAGAATCCAAACCCTAGACCAACGTTATTCTCGGGATTCGCGTTTCTCAACTTGCATTACATTACATATGCATAAAAGCATCTTGCTTCTTTAAACATTAGTCCTTACCGGACCAATGATGCAGATTTCCGCTATTGGATTTTATATTGTCTTGAAGACCGTGAGTGCATAATCTTGCAATCACAAAAGGCAAGTTCATCACTTGCTCATATCCTTTGAAGAGTCTTTATCAAAGTATTTGCAAATTGTGTGTTATCATATATGTTATAAAAGAAATAAAATATTATTTTCCCAAATAAAGAAATTATGGATATCATCCTAAGTGGTGATATGATGGAGCAATAGAATTAGAGTTCTAATTGCAACAATGATGATCAAATAGGAACTTAATAACCCCTGACATCAGTGATTCTAGCGCCGTATATTACGCGTTAGCCATGAGATTCGGAATGGGACAGAGAAGTCAGCTGTATCTTCTTCCTCTCGCATGAAGACGGATGTGCAGGTCGTGGCTGTTATGCTCGTAGCGTGCATATTAATTGGTAATTCGTAGAGGATATGCAGCATATGGGTGGGAACCCTCAACGTCCCACAATAGTTCTGGCATCTAACGGTTTGTACAAACCATTGCCGTAATTCATTATGTGGGCATGGTGTACACCAAGGAGGCATGCGGGGTCGCGAAGGGGGCAGTGATTGGCTTGGACCAACTACTGGGCCCCACATCATGGAATTGTGGACGGGAACAACATATAATGCTCCAGGAATCAAGTTATGCTCCAGGAATCAAAGTTAGTACAGACGACGTCTACATCAAGTTATGCTCTAGGAATCATCATCAAAAGATAAAGCTCTTCAAGGAAGTCAAGAAAGTCAACATATACATCAACTCAAGGGAAGACGAAGTTGCTGATTAGATAAGAATAGAATTTCTAACCATAAAACCTACTTCTATAGATTATTGCAATAACAACAATGCAAGCCAGTAGTTCAGTTACTAGTTTTATAAGTATGGTAGCTATGAGTTATTTATTCCTGATTCTTCTTTATAAGAAGTTTCTTTCTCTCTCTTTAACCTAGAGTGTTCTCTGGATCTTGTGTAAAGAGTTGAGTTGTAACCTATAGTCATGTCTTGTACCTGCTATGTTTCTGTTGTACTACTCTGAGGGATGTAATACTAGTGAACGGTGTTTCATTGGTGTTATGTCACCGATTATAGTGTACTACATCATGCAGTGGTATGCTGGGTCACCGCAGATAGTTCCGTGATAAGGATGAATATTTAATGTAAGTAAAATGTTTACTACACTAAAAGATTACTAAATAATCGAATTTGAAAGAACACCAAACATTTGATGATGGTGATATGCTTCAAAGTGCAAGTCCAAAGACATTGGTATTTAATTATACACGCTTTGGACTATGTGTCATGTGTATGACTCCACTATTGATGTTGATAGATTCTTTCAAACAGAAAAGGAAATACTGAAAGAAAATCTCATAAATATATTGCAGAAAAGAAAAGACTAGAATTGTTCAGCTTAGGTATATAGAGGATATACATGTTATGGCTATATTCTTTGCTTATTAAACAATGTGGTTCTTAAGTATTTGATACTGAATTTGTTGGTGTGAATCGTCATACGAAACAACACAATTCATGAACTACAATGGCCTAAGTAACTAGCAAAAGAATATGTGATGATGTTCATCGAGAATAAATAAAGGGTTGTTGTGTTGCTCGTTAACATCAAAGCTTGCCTTCAAGATTTGTTTTATCAGGTATTATGAGAACAAAAGGGTTGTTGAATTAATTGTCGTAATCCATAAAAGATGAATGATTTACAAATCTCATTGGATAAATCACATCCATAAAACAAGTGCTAAAAATGTTGAAAGACAATTGATTGAAAGATCACTTAGGAAGTGACATCGCCGTTTAAATTATATTGGAAAGAAAACATGAAGAAACTCCATGTGGATGGAATTTTGGAGTCTTTTGATTTTGATCAAATAACGCTTGTGAAACTTTCCTAGAGATAATTAAAACGCTGTTCATAGGCCAAAAGTGAACGAATGACTAACTTATTGGAAATTGTACATATAGATGTATAAAGCCCATTATGTGTAGTCAAGAGCGATGGATTTCAACTTCATATGCTTTCTCCAAAAATCTGAGTGAATATATGAATATTTACTAAATGAGGATGAAGTGTGAAACATTTGAAAAGTTCAAAGACTTTCAAGATGAGGTGCAAAATCATTATAACAAGAATATAAATAGTTTATGGTAAGATCATAAAGGAAGATATTTGAGTTACAAGTTTAGCATAAAACACCTAATATTTAAGGAATCGTTCTTTGGATTTGCATTTCCCGAAACACCATAAGAGTATGGAGCGTTCGAGATATGTAATTAAACCTTGTTTGACATGGTAAGATCAAAGGTGTAATTCATAAAACTGCCATTATATTTTAAAGATTAAAAGCTTTAGAGACTACCGTTTTTCCACTGAAAAGAGCTCCATCATAATCCGTTGAATTGACACCATATAAAGTTATGGTTTGGGATAAAACCCAAGTTGTCCTTTCTTAAACATTGGTATGCTATGCATAAGAAAGATGTTTGCAACCAAAATCGGATGAGCATATCTTTGTATGTTATTTTGAATAATAGTTGAGTATTAATCCATAACACCGAAGACAAAAGTGTGTGTCGCTTAGCACGTCAAGTTTCTTTGAGAAGGAATTTTCCACGAAAAGTTAAGTGGGAGGACAATAGAACTTTGATAAGGTTAAAAGAACCTTAGCTATATGTGCAAAGTTGCGCAACGTCGAAAAGTGTTCCGGAGGCAGCAACAATGCTCATGGATCACGTGCCTCAAAGGTTGTGGACACGGAGATCTAAGTTCCTATTGAACAAAGTAGGTCGAATAAACAATCAAATACCAAGATTTGAGGTTTGAATCATTATTTGACAATAATGAACCGACTACATACAAATAAGCGATGATGGGCCCTGACTCCGTCAAATGGTTTGAAGCCATAAAATCCATGATAGTTCCATATACGAAAGATCAAGCTTTGAACTTGAAAGACCCTCTGAAAAGGTGCAAGACCCTATAGTCGTATTTGGATCTATAAAGAAATAGACATGGATGTTTCACATCTATGAAATTATCGACATGTCGGGAAAGAGTTCACGACAATATTCAAAGAGTTGACTATGACAAGGTCTGATCTTTCATTAAGCAATATTTAGTCTAGGCAGATTAATGTAGCAATCACGACATATAATTTTGTTATGTGTTGAATAAACAAAACAAGTTCTTCTGATAGAATGGTTACCTAGGATGTGTGCATGACATGGTCCAAAGGGTTTTGTTAATTCAAAGGATGCTAAAAGCATATGCAAACTTCAATGGTTGAAGTAAGCATCGCGGAGTTGGAATCTTCACTATGATGAAACTGTTAAAAAAGTTTAATTTCATCGGAGACGATGAAGATGCTTGCATTTGCAAGAAATTAAGTGGGAGCGCTAAGACATGTTTCTAATACATTATGTGGAAGACATATTATTGATTGGAAATGATGTATCTTTCTATTAACACAGGATAAGAATTTCATCTCGATGAAAGGCTTAGGCAGAACCCGAATATTTGGCATCAATATCTATATGGATAAATTGTGATGCAAATATGGTTGTGCCAGAAGTACATAGATGAGATATTGAATGAGTTCAATATAGAAACTACAAGAAAGGTTCTTGTTGCACATGAAGGATTGAATAAATATTTAAGTATTTTTGATACTTGATAGATAAAATCACAAAGAGTATTTTTATCAATCATGTTGTGATGTGTACAAATCCAGATATGTCCTATGCTCTAAAATGTTATGAGCGTATACCAGAATGATTCATAAGATGATTATTGGACGATGGTAAAGATATTCTTATGATCTTTTAAAAGAACTAAGAATATATTATTTTGTAGAAGTGACAAATAGATGGTTAGTTCATTGTAAAAGTATTACATTGATACTAGTTTTGTCACAAAGTACAAATTAAGTTTATCTCAATCTAACCTAAGGGTGGCACAATATGATGGAAAGAAAGTTCCATAATGAATTTGTATGAGTTCCAAAGTTAAGACATTATGACAGATACTACAACAAAAGGCTAAGTATATGACTGATGTTATAGCAGCAAAAGAGGGCATTTGTGTCAAGTAGTTTGTTATCAAACTGGGTGTAGTTCATAGCGGGATAGTACTATTAAGATATATTTTACGACAATATTATCAACATGTTTTAACCCCAAGGAACTAAAGGTCTCACCAAAGGACCAAATTTGTATAAAGCCATCTCATTAGAAAATGAGTGATGCGTAGAGACGCAAAGACATGCAATTACACACGGACCTGAAAGTGTCGGATCCGGAGATCAGTTGACCACTAGCAATCGTGTAAAAAAAACACTAGAAAGCCATAGGTGTTGAAAGCACAAAAGTTTGAAACCAGATTATTGACTCTAGTGCAAGTAGGAGACTGTTCGAGATATGCCCAAGAGGCAATCATAGAGTGGTTATTATCATATCTTCATACTTATGATAAATGTTTACATACCATGCTATAATTGTATTAACCAGAAACATTAATACTTGTGTGATTTGTAAACATAAAAGAGTCCCCAGTAAAGCCTCTTGTTAAACTAGCTTGTTGGTTAATATATGATCATGGTTTCCTGATCATGAACATAGAGATGTTATTAACAACAGGGTCATATCATGTAAGGTTCCCAACCTTTAATAAGTTAGAGATCCCTGTGTTTACAATGCTAGTCCCTGGATCAATAGCTAGCATCCACAGTTAAGATGTAATATCAAGAAACAAAGGTCATAATACAACTTTATAACCAGGAATAAAATAAATTATTACATCTTACATAGCTCATTTGGCTATCTTATTACAATGCAGCAGAATATAACAATAGCATGGGGTCCTTCATCTTCAAAGTGCCACAGGCAATCATGTTGATTGTTGACTTGTAATCCTAATCATTAAACTCCACTAACATCAAACAAACCTGCAACATAATAAGTTGCAGCCACAAGGGTCAATACATTTGAATTGTATTGGCAAGTTTCACTACTATGTAGAAATAAGTGGATCCTATCATTTACATGCATATTTGTCTAAGTAGGGTTTAGGCTATTTTGCAGAAAGCAATATAGTTTTATCCTATCTTTTCAAAATAGTTTTTGATCTTTGTCAAATCTTTCTGAACTTCTTGGAAAACTTCAAGTGCTTCAAATCCCTTGTTGTCACCATCAAGTTTTACTTTGAGAAATTGGAATGTCGAGATCTTCCATAGCTTCAGGCCTTAGTTGCTCAGTATTGTCCATAACCGGGGACACGGCTAGGTACTTAGAATCTTGATCTTCTGCAGAAGTTGTACACTTTACCCACATGACACAATCTCGTCTTGTTGCCACCAGTGGCCGCTGGGTAAGTACTCACCAAAATGGAGTACTGACAGATCGAGAATGTGACAAAATCTTTCCATAGGAGTCCTCCCAATACACAATGCTAGCTTGTCAACCAGGCACCAATGTAGGGATAAATTTCCCTTACACAATTCTAGTTAACCTGAAGATGCCAATGCATGGGTCTTTCACTATGTAGTTGACTAAGCCAGAGCCCATTTAGCATGTGGCTGTACACGGAAGCCACTGTACGAGAAACATGTTCAATCTCTAAGTCCCTGGGTGGTTTTCTTCTAGTGCACATACAAAAAGAGATAGCCATATAAACATGGTTCCTTTTGTTGCCACCTTGTCCAATCTTGAGTATCCTTGTCCACCCAGGTGGTTCATTGAGTACTTGTTTTATTATATAAAACATATATCTTTTCAACTCTTTATATAATCATATCATGTATCCCATCCCAATATATAGCAAGGCTAAGCATACTACAACTACATTGTTTCTACTAAGGGATGTATAAGGGTATCCTATTAGGATTTAGCATAGCATAAAATATAGTAAACCTTTCCATGCAAGTTACAAAATCCACTAAGTGTAATGAAAATAGTAGGACTTGTGTGATAGTGTCACTTGCCTTAGCAACAAGGGGCTAGATCTTGATAATATTTCCCGCAGCACATTGAGCAATCTATCACAAAGGTATAGTAATAAAAATAAATACACAATTGCAATACATACACACATGCGAGGAAACATCATAAGAATATTCACATGAAGGTTGCAGAGAAACCCAAATGAACACCAAGTCATCCTTGTGATTTTAACGTAAAACATTGCAAGCACATAAGGCATACATATAATAGGTTAATTCCTATTTGAATTATAACATCGCTAGGCTTTATATCAAGTTTATAAAATTAAAAAAATTTACCAGTTTAAAAAATAATAATTCTTAACCACTAATGGACAGACATATGGTAGAGGGTGGAATAACCATGACTTTGCAGGATAAAAAACTAACGGTTGTATAAATATATACGGGATATGTATCCGTATGCAATCTAAGTCCTTGTTTGGTTACCAAGTTTATTTGAGAACCCGTTTAAGCAGAACTGATTTCATCCTAGATTTAGGGAAAACAATGTTTGGATACTCTAACTAATCCGTGGATTAGCAAAACTAATTTTCCATATACCTCGGAATTAGTCGTTTTTGCAAAAACTCATTCTTTCTAAGCCAGCATGTATCCTCGATCGGGACACAGTTTATCCCTCCGAGTCTATAATACGTGAGGCGATCCGGACGGTGTCGGCCGTCGCCGCTGCCGGAGCTGTGGTGACGCAGTGAAGCCGGATGGTATCACGATGGCGCGGTCAACAACGACGTCCGCACGCCAGCCATGCAGGACTAAGAGGACACCAGCCAGAGCACACCATTTGGGCCTTGATCGTTTGATTCATGTGTTCTCGCTGGATCAGAGAGAGAGGAGCTATGAAATATAAGTAGTTCACTTCAAAATTGTATCCGGCTAGTTTTAAGTCCAAACAAAGTATTCTGTAATCTGGTTGTTACAAAACAACAACCTAAAACCAGTTTTCCTAGAATTCCTAGGAAAACCCGTTCTACTAAAACTTGCCTACAAAACGTGTCATCCAAACATCCAAGGTCAAGGGGCTAAGAGTTTACCGACAACACCTTGCTAATCTGCGCTAATGGCAGGGACGGTGACTGCGGGTCTGGTGGAGACGGTGTCGATGATGGGAGTCTCTCCGATGAAGACCAATTGGTGGACTGTACTCCTATTTTCACTCGTAGCACACGACGTCCTCGTAAATCTCCTCTGAACCTCGTGGAGGCAGTGGAGTATGGACAGAGCGAAAATCGTCTCGTCGTTGCAGAGGTTCCCTCGGCTACAAATTTCAAAAACAGTGGCATCAGGGAGGTTCAAACGGGCTAGAGAGAAATAAAGAAAGAAGAATCAGGGTCTGAGTCCCTCTCTACCCGGAGAAAATCGAATTGGCGTCTCGACGGCCGTCAGAACTCCGACAAAGAAATTCGCCTTCGAGAGGTAGACCTCGTGATTGGATTTTGTAGCGTGGTGTGCATAAGCGAGGGGAAGTCCTGGGTGTCCTTTGATAATATGGAGAGAGGGATTGGGTTCTGGGACACGAAGGGGATCACACAGCTTGGTAATGGCTATGATGGCCACTTATGACGAATTAATGTGCACTAAAGTGGGGTTTAATCACCAGAATGGAACCGTGGTTAAGTGGAGAATAACTTTCGTGTTTATAGCATGCGGTTTAGTGGAATGAAACGTCATGAGGGTGTAGGAGAAGGCGTACTTCAATGGTTGCTCATCTTCTCTGTACTTAGCCTCGTGACGAGGAAGACGATCGATTCACTATGGTGGGCTGGCCGTTCCGATAGGATAGATGGGCCAAAGGGAAAATAATTAAAGACCCAAAACGAAAGCTGGGAAAAAGAAAAGATACTGAGTCTATTTTTTTTTATGCAAAGTACAAAGTGAACATTGAAACTTTAGCTCTGATATACTAAGAAAGATTGGACTCGGTTTAGTTCAAATAAGATTACAACTAGCACGCTTGTAGTCCAAGCCTGAACGTGTATGGTTATTTTTTTTGACATCTAATAATAGGGCAATTAGTAGAGCTATTGTTTTTCTTGGACATCTAATCAATGTTGGTTAAAGCGGCAAGTAATCAAGATGATATTCCAGTTTTCCTTTTTTTCTTGTCATGCTAGGAAAAAATACATGTGCCAGCACGTTATCAGTTAGAGTCTTATTTTCTCTTTTAGTAATTCTAGCCAAGTGAAAGGATAGTTTGATCGATGATTTTGCTTGAGGACTCGTATATAAAGAGCTAAACCCGTTTTTTGAAAATTTTAGTGAGACAAGCATTCATAATTATCTTCATAGAATAGTTTTCTTGTTTACAAAAAAAATCACTTTTCTTATAAAACACACATATATGCCTTTACTTAAATAAAATTGGGTATTAATAAATCCTTACTATTTTATTTAAATAATCCTTTACTCTTTTTATCAAATAGAAATATTTTATTTCATTTGCTTAGCAAAGATTTAATTTGACTCTTTAAAATAGTCCTTATTTATTATTTCTACTTTGTTTATGAAAACCATATCTTTTTATTAAAAGATCCAAAAATGGTGGTTCCAACTTTTATAACTTTATTTATTATTTTTTTATCTTTTTAAACCCCTTTAGGATTTTATTTGATCAAAATAGGTTTTGATGTTTCCAATTGGAATCAAAAACTTTCTTCTCACCCTAAATTTCAACAGTTATTTATTTTGTTTATTTATTTTTCACATTTCAAAATTTGGAAATTTTTGGGATATGACATATCATTAGGAGAATGATGTGATGGACATACTCCTATAGTTAAGCGTAGCATAAAGATCAAGTCATTTAATATAGTTCATTTGCTATAAGCTTTCTGATACATAGTAACCTAATTCCTTTGACCATGATATCATGTTAATCACCATCACCAGAAGGTTTCTTTGATGATATCAAACACCACACCGTAACTGGGTGGCTATAAAGGTGGCATTGAGTGTTCGGAAAGTATGGGTTGAGGCACATGGATCAAGAGTGGGATTTGTCCATCCATATGACGGATAGATATACTCTGGGCCCTCTCGGTGGAATGTCATCTAATTAGCTTGCAAGCATGTGACTGGCTCACAAGGTATCACATATCACGGGAACGAGAAAAGAGTACTTATCGGTAACGAGGTTGAACTAGGTATGCAGAGATACCGACGATCAAAACCTCAGATAAGTAAACTATCGTGAGACAAAGGGAAATTGGTATCGTATCTAAGTGGTTCATTAGATCGCAAACTAATCGTAGAAATTTGTGGCAGCCATATGAATTTCCAGATTCCTCTACTGGTTATTGATCGGAGAAGTGTCTCGGTCATGTCCGCGTAATTCACGAACCATAGGGAGACACACTTAAGGATTCGATGTTGTTGAGTAGTTATTGAATAATGAGTAAGAGATCGAATGTTGTTCGGAGTCTCGGATGGTATCCGGGATATAACGAGGAGATCCGGAATGGTCCAGAGAATAAGATTCATATAATGAAAGTCCTGTTTCGGAGTTCGGAAATGATTTCGGTGTTTTCATCGGGAATGCTCTAGAAGGGTCTAGAAGATCCGGCACTCCAGAGGGGAAGGGTACATGGATGTGTCATGACAATGTGGAATGGTTGCATCATGTACTGGGTCACTTGGCTGGGCAATATGAAGAGAGAAATCAAATTCAAGTTTGAAAGTCAAACGCCAATTTGAAAAGTCAAATCCGAACATTGCTTGGTGGAGGGAGAGTAGGAAACCTACCTAGGGTAGGAGTCCCACTCCCTCCACCCGCCGGCCATGAAGAGGAGTTGGGGGAGGACTCCCTCCTCCCCAAACCGCTTCTCCCCTCCTATATATTGAGGGGTAGGGCTCCCCTCTCACACACAACTCCAAACCCTAGTTCTAAGGTGCCACCACCACATCAAGTGTTGCTGCCGCCGCCACCTAGGGCTCCTCTAGCCGCCGAATTAGGGTTTCCCCAAATCCTAGCCGCCGGCCAAGCCACATCCCCTTGGTGCCTCTAATCCGTAGATCGCCAAGGCCCTCTCTTACTCCACCATACTCGCTCCGGCTTAGGCGAAGCCCTGCGGGATCTTTCCTCTACTTCCGACACCACAACGTCGTGCTGCCGGAATCACGAGGAGAGTGTTGGAGATATGCCCAAGAGGCAATAATAAAGTGGGTTATTATCATATCTTCATACTTATGATAAATGTTTACATACCATGCTATAATTGTATTAACAGGAAACATTAATACTTGTGTGATTTGTAAACATAAAAGAGTTCCTAGTAAAGCCTCTTGTTAAACTAGCTTGTTGGTTAATATATGATCATGGTTTCCTGATCATGAACATAGAGATGTTATTAACAACAGGGTCATATCATTAGGCGAATGTGTTGGAATTATGCCCTAGAGGCAATAATAAAGATGTTACTATTATAATTCTTGTTCATGATAAAGTTTATATTCCATGCTAGAATTGTATTAAGAGGAAACATTAATACTTGTGTGGTTTGTGAACAACACCGTGTCCCTGGTACGCCTCTAAGGACTAGCTCATTGATCAATGATGGTTAAGGTTTCCTAACCATAGACATGAGTTGTCAATTGATAATGAGATCATTTCATTGGAGAATGATATGATGGACAGACCCAAACTAAGCAAAGCAATTAGATCGTGTCATCGTGTTCGTCTTTGCGAAGCTTTTCTTATGTCAAATATTGTATTCCTTAGACCATGAGATAATACAACTCCCTGGTATCGGAAGAAAGCTTTGAGGTCATCAAACGTCATCCTATGAGAGGGTGATCATAAAGGTGTCTCTCAGGTGATCGGAAAGTATCTGTTGGGTTGTATGTATCGAGATGGAATTTGTCCCTCCCAAGTCGGAGAGATATACTTCGGGCCCACTCGGTAATCGATATCAACACCGCTTGCAAGCATGTGGTTAAGGAGTTAATCACAAAGTGATATCGGATTACGGAACGAGTAAAGTACTTGCTGTGAACGAGATTGAACTAGGTATGACGGTACCGACGATCGAATCTCGGGCAAGTAAAATATCGTGAGACGAAGGGAATATATATGGGATTGATTGAATCCTGGCATCGTGGTTCATCCGATATGATCATCGATGAATGTGTGGGAGTCAATATGGGTGCCCAGACCCCGCTGTTGATTATTGATAGAAGATCATGTCTGCATATTCTCGAACCCGCAGGGTCACACACTTAACGTGTCTCGACGCTAGGATAGATTGGATAATTGGTTTATGAATTTTTGTTCGGAGTCTCGGATGGGATCCGGGACATCACGAGAGGTTCCGGAATGGTCCGGAGAATAAGATTCATATAAGGCAATGCAGTTTTTGGAGTTCGGAATTGTTCCGGGTTAATCGGTATTGTACCGGAAGCTTCTAGAACCTTCTGGAAGGGGACCAACGTGGCCCCACCTTCCGGGAGGGGGCATGGACCTATGAGGGAGTGTCCTGGTCGCATTGGGCCAGGGGCACAAGGCCCCATAGGGCCCAGCCGATCCTAGAGAGTTTAAATCGTTTAAACTAGAGATAGGGTTTCTAGAAGAGGGGAGAGTACATGCCCCCCCACTCCTTATCCTTTGGGCTTGGGGGAGGGGCTAGGGCTGCGCCCCCCCCTCTATATAAAGAGGGGTGGGGGCGCACCAACCCCCCACACCTCTCCTCCAAACCCTAGCCGCCTTGCTAGCTTTCCTCTCTCCCTCCCGACTATTTGTAGGCGAAGCCCTGCTGCAGAAATTCTCCACCATATACACCACGCCGTCGTGTTGTAGATCCAATCTATCTCTCCACCATACTTGCTGGTCCGAGGAAGGAGGAGACGTCGAGGTGCTGCACGTGTGCATCTCACGGAGGCACCGCCACTTGTGGTGCTAGATCGGATCGGATCGCGAGGAGGAGAAGCGAGTACGACTACATCACCCACGTTCCGACGAACGTTCCGCTGTGCGAATCTTCAAGGGTATGAAGATCTAATCCAATCTCTCTCGTTGTTTGCATCTCCTAGATTAGATCTTTGCTTTCCCTCTGTTCGCTCCGTAGAAAATTTTGATTTACTATGCCGCGAAACCCTTCAGAATGATGTGATGGACATACTCCTATAGATAAGCGTAGCATAAAGATCAAGTCATTTTAATAGTTCAATTGCTATATGCTTTCTGATACATAGTAACCTAATTCCTTCGACCATGAGATCATGCATATCACCTTTACCGGATGGATGCTTTGATGACATCAAACACCACACCGCAACTGGGTGGCTATAAAGGTGGCATTGAGTGTTCGAAAAGTATTGGTTGAGACACATGGATCAAGAATGGGATTTGTCCATCCATATGACGGATAGATATACTATGGGCCCTCTCGGTGTAATGTCATCCAATTAGCTTGCAAGCATGTGACTAGCTCACAAGGGATCACATATCACGGGAACGAGAAAAGAGTACTTATCGGTAACGAGGTTGAACTAGGTATGCAGAGATACCGACGATCAAAACCTCGGATAAGTAAACTATCGTGAGACAAAAGGAAATTGGTATCGTATGTAAGTGGTTCATTCTATCGCAAAGTAATCGTAGAAATATGTGGGAGCCATATGAATTTCCAGATTCCTCTATTGGTTATTGTTCGGAGAAGTGTCTCGATCATGTCCGCATAATTCACGAACCGTAGGGAGACACACTTAAGGATTCGACGTTGTTTGAGTAGTTATGGAATGATGAGTAAGAGACCGAATGTTGTTCGGAGTCTCGGATGGAATTCGGGATATCACGAGGAGATCCGGAATGGTCCGGAGAATAAGATTCATATAAGGAAAGTCCTGTTTTGGAGTTGGAGAATGGTTCCGGTGTTTTCATCGGGAATGTTCTAGAAGGTTCCAGAATGTTCGGCACTCCAGAGGGGAAGGGTACATGAATGTGTCATTAAAGTTGGAATGATTGCATCATGTACTAGGTGTTATCGCTGTACAAAATAAAGGGTTTAATCAAATCCTAGTTTGAAAAGTCAAACGCCAATTTGAAAAGTCAAACGGCTATTTTGGAAAGTGGAGAAGAAGTGGGAAACCGAGTTGGGGAGGAGTTCCTCCTCCACCGCCGGCCCACTAGGGATCCGAGTTGGGGAGGGACTCCCTCCCCTTGGCCGGCGCCTCCCTCCACCTATATAAGGAGGGGCAGGGCTCCCCTCCTAGACACACAAGTTGCCTCCCTCTAAACCTAAACCCTAGCCACAGCCTAGGGATTTTGTAGGGTTCGCAGCATAGAAAACAAAAAATTTCCTACGATGGGAACAACTATGTACCAAGATCTATCTACTAGATACAAACAACGGGCGGATGTATATCCGTAGAGAACATACCCTTGAAGACCGACAAAGCTTAACGAGTCCAAACTCGTGGTTGATGTAGACGATCTCTTGCCGGTCTCAAGATCGAGAGGAAGTCCTAGCGCCGCAAAACAGCAGCGCATCCGTGCTCGCACACACGTTCGAGGCACCGGGCAACCTCCGCCTCCTCGCTCCAGCGATGCAGCGGAAGCACAACTCTTTCTTGCCGAAAAGCCACCGGGAACATGTATCTCGCTAGTCCGAGACCATGGGGGATAAATTCTAGAGGGGGAGAGAGATCCTTCACGAGGAGGTGTGAGAGACAAGTGAGGAGGGGGGCTCCTTTTATAGGAGGAGGGGGGCACCCAAGGGGTGGCCGCCGGCCATGGGGGCTGCCCCCTCCCCTCCTTCATTCATGTGGGTGGACACTCCACTCACAAAATGCCCTTTAAATTCCCTCCACTCAAAAGTCCACTCAAATTCCCATTAAATTTCCACCAAATTTAATGCAAACTCTCATTAAATAAAACTCTTTTATTTTATTCAGAATTTTGTCAATTACTTTAATGACAAACATTCACAAATAACCCCTTGCTAGAATTCCATTTCACATGCATAACCACTTTATGCAATTTCACCCGAAAACCTGTTTCGGTATCTAGTGAAATAAATTCCTGCGCTTGTTTATTCTTTCGGCATGAAACTTTTGCTCCAATTGGATGTCGGTGTCTCTTAAGTGTGTCACCCTACGGTTCGTGAATAATGCGGACATGATCGAGACCCCTCTCGGATCAATAATCAGAAGCGGGATCTGGAGACCCATACTGACTCCCACACATTCAACGATGACTTTCTTGTGATCGTCGGAACCTTTTACGCTAGTATCTTAATCCTTTTGTTTCGCGATATATTACATGTCCGAGATTCGATCATCGGTATCTCCATACCTAGTTTGATCTCGTTACCTACATGCACTCTTTTCTCGTTCCCGTGATATAACATTCTAGTGATCAAATCACTTGCTTGCAAGCTAATCAATGTGATATCACCGAGAGGGCCCAGAGCATATCTATCCGTCATCGGGATGAACAAATTCCACTCTCGATCCATGGGCCTCAACATAACACTTTATTAGTTCTGAATCCATCTTTATAATCACCCTGTTACGGTGTGACGTTTGATGTTATCAAGAAACTCTTCTGGTGTTAGTGATTGACATGATCTCATGGTCTAAGGATTAGGATCACTTCGTAAGTTGTTATAGCAATATAAACTCAATGACTTTGATCGTAATGCTATACTTCGGATGAATGTTCATCACACCATTACACTAATGTTGTGACCTCGTTATTAACAACATCCAATGTCTATGATCAGGAAACCTTGATCATCTTGTTAATCAACGAGCTAGTTTATAAGAGAGGCATAACTAGGAACTTCCTTTTTGTTTATTAAACACACATGTATTAACGTTTCCGTATTAATACAATTATAGCATGTAAAATAAACATTTATCATAAATAAGGAATACGATAATAACCACTTTATTATTGCCTCTCGGGCATATTCCCTTCAGTCTCCCACTTGCACTAGAGACAATAATATAGTTTGAGAACTTTGCGTATTGAACACCTATGGCTTTCTGGTGTTCCATATACGCAATTGCAAGTGGTTAACATAATCTACGGCTCTGACGCTTTCAGGTCCGTGTGTATTTGCATGTCTTTGCGTCTTCACGCATCACTCATTCTCCAATGAGATGGCATTGTATAAATTTGGTCTTTCGGTGAGACCTTTAGTTCCTTGGGGTTAAAACACGTCGATACTATTTTCATACAATATATCTTTAGTGTTAGACCGTTGCGAACCACACCTTAGTTTGATAACAAACTACTTGACACAAATTCCCTCCTTTGCTGCTACTATAGCAGTCATATACTTAGCCTTTTGTTGTAGTATCCGTCACAATGTCTTAACTTTGGAATTCATCCAAATCCATCATGGAATCTCCTTTCCATTACATTGTGCCACCCATAGTTTAAATTGAGATAAACTTAATTTGTATCTTGTGACAAAACTAGTATCAATGTAACGCTTTACAATGAACTATTTGTAATTGTTTGTCACCTCTACACAAATATATTCTTAGTTCTTTCAAAAAGATCATAAGAATATCCTCACTATCGTCCAATGATCATTTTATGATTCATTCTGGTATATGCTCATAACACTTAGAGCATAGGACATATCTGATTGTGTACATATCATGGTATGATTGATCAAAACATTCTCGTGATTTCACTCATCAAGTGTCAAAGCACTTGAATCTTGTTTCACTTATCAAGTGTCGATACACTTGAATCTTGATTCAATTCCTTTCCATGCGACAAGAACCGTTTCTTGTTGTTTCTATATTGAACTCCTTCAATATCTCATATATGTACGTTTGGCACAACCATATTAGCTTCACAGTCTATCCAGTATAGACATTCATGCTAAATATTCGGGTTTTGCCTAAGTTTTTCATCAAAATGAAATCTCTAACCTTTGTCAATAAAATATACATCATTTCTAATCAACAAGATGTCCTTCACATAATATATTAGAAATATGTCTCAGCGCTCCCACTTAATTTCTTGCAAATGCAAGCATCTTCATCGTCTCCAGATGAAAACTCCTTTTTCATCACGGTGAAGATTCCAACTCCGCGATGCTTACTTCAACCATTGAAGTTTGCATGCCCTTTTAGCATCCTTTGAATTTAACAAAACCCTTTGGACTGTGTCTTGTACACGTCCTAGGTAACCATTCTATTAGAAGAATTTTTCTTTGTTTATTCATCCACCATATACCAAATTATATGTAGTGGTTGCTACTTTAATCCGTCCAGACTAAATATCGCTATGAAAGATCAAATCTTATCATAATCAACTCCTTGAACATTGTCGTAAGATACTTTACGACATGTCGACTATTTCATAGATGTGAAACATCCATGTCTGTTTCTTTATAGATCCAAATACGACCGATAGGTTTTTACACCTTTCCAGAGGGTCTTCCAAGTTCAAAACTTGATTTATCGTGTATGGACTTATCACGGATTTTATGGCTTCAAGCCATTTGACGGAGTCAGGGCCCATCATCGCTTCTTTGTATGTATTCGGTTCATCATTGTCAAACAATAATGATTTACTCTCAAATCTTAGCATTTGATTGTCTAACCGACCTACTTGGTTCAATAGGAACTTAAGACCTCCGTGACCGCAACCTTTGAGGCACATAAGCTATGAGCATTATGGCTGCCTCCGGAACATTTTCCGGTGCTGCGCAACTCAGCACATTTAGCTAAGGTTCGTTAACCTTATCAAAGTTCTATTGTCCTCCCACTTAACTTTTACGAAAAATTCCTTCTTCAATAAACTTCACGTTTCAAGCGACAAACCCTTTTGTCCTTGGTGTTATGGAGGAATAACCAATTGTTATTAGAAATAACCTACAAAGACATGCTCATCCGACTTCGGTTGTAAACATCTTACTTATGTTTAGCATACCAAAATTTAAGAAATTACAACTTGGGTTTTACCCCAAACCATAACTTCCATGGTGTCATTTCAACGGATCAAGATGGAGCTCTTTTCAGTGTAAAAGCGGTAGTCTCTAAAGCTTTAATCTTTCAAAACATAATGGTAGTTTTATGAATAACACCTTTGATCCAACCTTGTCAAACAAGGTTTCATTACAAATCTCAAACACTCCATACTCCTATGGTGTTTCTGGAAATGTAAATCTAGGTGTTTTGCTAAACTTGCAACTCAAATAAATCCCTTTATGATAAATCATAATTCATTTATTTTTCTTGTTACACTTGTAACTCAAATAAATCCCTTATGATAAAACCATAAATCATTTATTTTCTTGTTACAATGATTTTCACTTCATCTTGAAAGTCTTTGAACATTTTCAAATATTTCACACTTCTTTCTCATTAAGTGAATATTCACTCAAATTTTCGGAGAAAGTATATGAAGTTGAAACCATCGCTTACGACTATACATCATAATGGACTACATACATCGATATGTATAAATTCCAATATTTTAGTCGTTCGTTCTTCTTTGGCCTTTGAACGAAGTTTTAATTATCCCGAGAAAAGTCTCACAAGCGTCACTTGATCAAATCAAAGACTCCAAAAATCCATGAATATGGAGATTCTTCATGTTTTCTTTCCAATATAATTTAAACAGCGATGTCACTTCGTAAGTGATCTTTCAATCATTTGTCTTGCGAAATTTTAGCATTAGGTTTTATGGATGTGATTTCTCCAACTAGATTTGTAAATCATCCATCTTATATGGAATACGGTAATTATTTGAATAACCTTTGTTCTCATAATACCTGATTCAAATAACAATTATTAAAACAAATCTTGAAGTCAAGCTTTGATGTCAACGAGAAATACAAACAACGGTTTGTTTGCTTTCGATGAACATTATCACATATTCTCTTGCTAGTTACTTAGGCCATTGTGGTTCATGAGTTGCGTCGTTCCGTATGAAATTTCATACCAACCAATTCGGTATCCAATACCCAAGAACCACATTGTTTAACAAGCAAAGAATACAACCGTAACATGTATATCATCCATATACCAAAATTGGATATTTCCAATCTTTTCTTTTCTGCCAAATATATTTTATAGATTCTCTTTCAGCATTTCCTTTTCCGTTTTAAAAGAATCTATCAACATCAAAAGTGGCGCCATATACATGACACATAGTCCAAAGCGTGTATATTCAAATAATAATACCTTTGGACTTGCACTTTGAAGTAGATCACCATCATCAAAATGATCGGTATTCTTTTAAAATCCATTCTTTAGTAATCTTTTAGTATAGTAAACACTTTACATACATCTTCTATTCATCCTTATCATGACGACTTTCATGATCAAGATACTGTAGCTTATAAAGGTGAATCGGGAGTATAACATTACTTTCCAAAACCCTTTTGGATGATTAGGATGTCTAGCATCTCCAACCTTCGCAAATTCTCATCCAATATGAGAACATATATTATACTCTATCATATTGCAACCAAACCATTGTTTCAGATATCGTTATATCTATCACACATGATGGTTTCTGAAACAATTCTTTCAGCTCCTAGATAAACTTGATATTAAAACAATCAAGAATCATGGAGGCAAACATGATACTTAAGATACTAACACTGGAATTGTAACTCTTGATTTAATACCAACTATTAAATTTCACGGAGTAAATAGAGTTTGCTGAAAGTTTGCAATAGGACTTTAAACTTTATATTGACACAACACAATACGATACCAGTTCGTAAAGTATATATCCAGAATTCTATAGTTCTATTATCTCAATTACAACTATGCATAAGGTGGTGAACGAATGCCAATGACTACAAAAAAATTATGCAAATTCACTTTGATTTAATTTATGATAAATTGAGTTCTACTAATCCAAATTAGAAATGAACTCCCACTCAAAAACGACATCCCTCGTGCCTTTTTGGTGATTACATGAACCAAATCCACTACACCAAGTCCGATCATCACGTGAGTCGGCGTAGCTTCAAAGGCGAGCATCAAATGGGCATCATATCTACTATATGACTCATGCTTAACCTTTCGGTCCGTGTTCCGAGGCCATGTCTGTACATGCTAGGCTCGCCAAGTAAGAACCTTAGTATTCGTGTGTGTAACTGTCTTACACCCGAAATATGGTCGTGGATCCAAAAACACCCGATCATCACGTGATGTCTTGGAGCGACGAGAACATAATAGGTGCATACTAAAGGAAGAACACATTCTTATCTTGATATTTAAATGAGGGATCATCTTATTATGATAATTAAACGCCAAACAAGCAATATAAGATGCAATCAAAACATCACATGTTTATAAGTGAAATGATATGGTTCCCGCATATGATCTCCATCATGTGCACTGTGGTATGATCACTATCATACCTTTATGTGTAAGGCCAAGGTCTATGGAACTTACACGCTATGTGTGTTGTAAGAGTATCATCTCATACTTCTACTTACAACATCACCATATCATAAAACTAGCCCAGCAACAATCTAAACTAGACGCCTCTAATTTATCCATTGCAAGTTTTACGTGGCTTAGGGCTTTCGAAGATAGAACCGTTCTTACCTACGAACATGAACCACAACAAGGATAACCAAATTGTTGACAACTCGTTGCAAATTAGATATTGACTATAGTAGGAGAGACAGACACCCGCTAGCCACTTATGCAAAACTAGTTGCATGTCAAGCATGGAACAGGTCTCATGTGCGAGGACATGTAAAGTTTGTCCGGGCCGCTTCATCCCACTATGCCACCAATATCCAAAGTACAACTAAGAAGCAATAAAATGATCATCATCGCCCACATACTCATATGTGTACTACCCATGCAAAGTATCTACGCATAGATCCGTCTCTGATACCACTGTAGGGTTCGCAGCATAGAAAACAAAAATTTTCCTACGATGGGAACAACTATGTACCAAGATCTATCTACTAGATACTAACAACGGGCGGATGTATATCCGTAGAGAACATACCCTTGAAGACCGACAAAGCTTAACGAGTCCAAACTCGTGGTTGATGTAGACGATCTCTTGCCGGTCTCAAGATCGAGAGGAAGTCCTAGCGCCACAAAACAGCAGCGCATCCGTGCTCGCACACACGTTCGAGGCTCCGAGCAACCTCCGCCTCCTCGCTCCAGCGATGCAGCGGAAGCACAACTCTTTCTTGCCGAAAAGCCACCGGGAACATGTATCTCGCTAGTCTGAGACCATGGGGGATAAATTCTAGTGGGGGAGAGAGATCCTTCACGAGGAGGTGTGAGAGACAAGTGAGGAGGGGGGCTCCTTTTATAGGAGGAGGGGGGCACCCAAGGGGTGGCCGCCGGCCATGGGGGCTGCCCCCTCCCCTCCTTCATTCATGTGGGTGGACACTCCACTCACAAAATGCCCTTTAAATTCCCTCCACTCAAAAGTCCACTCAAATTCCCATTAAATTTCCACCAAATTTAATGCAAACTCTCATTAAATAAAACTCTTTTATTTTATTCAGAATTTTGTCAATTACTTTAATGACAAACATTCACAAATAACCCCTTGCTAGAATTCCATTTCACATGCATAACCACTTTATGCAATTTCACCCGAAAACCTGTTTCAGTATCTAGTGAAATAAATTCCTGCGCTTGTTTATTCTTTCGGCATGAAACTTTTGCTCCAATTGGATGTCGGTGTCTCTTAAGTGTGTCACCCTACGGTTCGTGAATAATGCGGACATGATCGAGACCCCTCTCGGATCAATAATCAGAAGCGGGATCTGGAGACCCATACTGACTCCCACACATTCAACGATGACTTTCTTGTGATCGTCGGAACCTTTTACGCTAGTATCTTAATCCTTTTGTTTCGCGATATATTACATGTCCGAGATTCGATCATCGGTATCTCCATACCTAGTTTGATCTCGTTACCTACATGCACTCTTTTCTCGTTCCCGTGATATAACATTCTAGTGATCAAATCACTTGCTTGCAAGCTAATCAATGTGATATCACCGAGAGGGCCCAGAGCATATCTATCCGTCATCGGGATGAACAAATTCCACTCTCGATCCATGGGCCTCAACATAACACTTTATTAGTTCTGAATCCATCTTTATAATCACCCTGTTACGGTGTGACGTTTGATGTTATCAAGAACCTCTTCCGGTGTTAGTGATTGACATGATCTCATGGTCTAAGGATTAGGATCACTTCGTAAGTTGTTATAGCAATATAAACTCAATGACTTTGATCGTAATGCTATACTTTAGATGAATGTTCATCACACCATTACACTAATGTTGTGACCTCGTTATTAACAACATCCAATGTCTATGATCAGGAAACCTTGATCATCTTGTTAATCAACGAGCTAGTTTATAAGAGAGGCATAACTAGGAACTTCCTTTTTGTTTATTAAACACACATGTATTAACGTTTCCGTATTAATACAATTATAGCATGTAAAATAAACATTTATCATAAATAAGGAATACGATAATAACCACTTTATTATTGCCTCTCGGGCATATTCCCTTCAGATTTCTCCCAAGCCGCCGAGTTAGAGCTTCTAATTGCCCTAGCCGCTGGTTTAGCCCCTTCTAATTGGTGTGTCTAAACCCTAGATCACCAAGGCTCTCTCATAGTCCACCATAATCGCTCCGGCTTAAGGCGAAGCCCTGCGAGATCTCCCCTCTACTTCCGGTACCACGCCGTCGTGCTGCCGGAATCACGAGGAGAGTGCTACAACCTCTGCTGCCTGCTGAAACAAGGGAGAGGAAGGTCTTCGTCGAGTACCGAACGTGTGACCTACTGCGGGAGCGCTGCCGGAACGCAGCGCCGGAAGGATCGTCTACGCGATCTTGAGATCGGCAAGAGTACGACTACATCACCCACGAGAATCTGCTCTCGTTAACCGCTTTGGAATCTTTGAGGGTGAGTTCCTCTATCGGCTCATTGCTACAATCTAGTAGATAGATCTTGGCTTGTTTGTTTGCATGCGGTAGAAATTTTTTGTTTTCCATGCTACGAACCCCTACAGTGGTATCAGAGCCGTGTCGATATGTAGATCTGTTGCACGAGTAGAACACAATGGTCATTGTGGGCGTTGATGCTTTTGTTGTCGATTGCTTCTTGTGTACTTTGCATCTTGCGGGATGGTGGGATGAAGCGGCCCGGGCTAACCTTACATGACATCGTTCATGAGACTTGCTCCACGCTTGACATGCAACTTGTATTACATAAGTGGCTTTGCGGGTGCCTGTTTCTCCTAGCATAGTTAAGATCCAATTTACAACGGGTGATTAACAATACTAGTATCAATGTTGTGGTTCTTGTTCGTAAGTTAGAGCGACACTTATTGAAAGCCCCAAACCACGTAAAATATGCAAAGAAAATTAGAGGCGTCTAACTTTGTTTTGCAGGGGTGTGCTGTGATGTGATATGGCCATGATTGTGATTATATTTGATGTATGCAATGTTCCATATTGTAAGTTGGCAACCGGCAGGAGCCATATGGTTGTCTTTAAATTCTGTTAAGACCCGCGTGTCTATTCAAAGTAGTTGTAATAGTTGAAGCTGGTGGACGACAACCATGGAGCAGCGTCATTGACCTTGATGCAATGCCGGTGATGATGGAGATCATGTTCGTGCTTGAAGATGGAGATCGGAAGCACAAGAAGAAAGGCCATATCATATCACATATTATGAATTGCATGTGATGTTAATCCTTTTATGCATCTTGTATTGCTTAGTTCACGACGGTAGCATTATAAGATGATCCCTCAAGCACACAATTTCAAGTTTTAAAGTGTTCATCCTTAGTAAGCACCGTTGCTAAAGCTCGTTGTTTCGAAGCACCACGTGATGATCGGGTGTGTTAGATTCTGCGAGTGTATACAACGTGAGCAAGCCAGATTTGCTCATGCAGAAGCTAAGGTTTGATCTTGACGAGCCTAGCATGTACAGACATGGTCTCGGAACACGGATCACCGAAAGGTAAAGCATGAGTCATATAGTAGATATGATGAACATGTTGATTGTTCGCCATTGAAGCTACATCAACTCCCGTGATGATCGGTTTTGATGTGGTGGATTTGGTTCGTGTGATCACTAAAACAATGTGAGGGATATTGTTTTGAGTGGGAGTTCAACGGCAATATGATTAAAAGTTGAACACTATTTATCATAAATTAAATCAAAGTGAATTTGCATAGTTGTTGTAGTCATTGGCATCCGTTTACCACCTTGCGCTTAGTTATAATTGAGATGATAGAAATATAGAATTCTGGTTAGTTACTTTACGAACTGGTATCGTATTGTTTTGAAGTGTTAATCTAAAGTTTAAAAGTCCTATTGCAAACTTTCAGTAAAGTTCCGGTTACTCCATGAAGTTTAATAATTGGTATTAAAACAAGAGTGACAATTCCAAGTGTTAGTGTAGAAGTATCATGTTTGTCTCCATGATTCTTGATATTCAAAGGATTGTCTTAATATCAAGGTTATCTAGGATCTGAAAGAGTTATTTCAGAAACCATGATGTGTGGAAGATATTGTGATATCTGAAACGAAGTTTTGGTTGCAACATGACAGAGTATAATATGGCAAAAGTCATGTTCTCATATTTGATGAGAATTTGCAAAGAGTTGGAGAGACTAGTTGTCCTAATCCACCAAAAGGTTTTGGATAGCAACATTATACTCACGATTCATCTTTATAAGCTAAAAGTAGCTTGATCATGGATAATTCCATGATAAGGGTGAATATTTGATGTAGGTAAAATATTTACTACACCAAGAGATTACTAAAGAAAGGAATTTGAAAGAACACCAAACATTTGATGATGGTGATCTACTTCAAAGTGCAAGTCCAAAGACATTGGTATTTAATTATACACGCTTTGGATTATGTGTCATATGTATGACTCCACTATTGATGTTGATAGATTCTTTCAAACAGAAAAGGAAATACTGAAAGAGAATCTCATAAATATATGGCAGAAAAGAAAATACTAGAATTGTTCAGTTTAAGTATATAGATGATATACATGTTATGGCTATATTCTTTGCTTATTAAACAATGTGGTTCTTAAGTATTTGATACTGAATTTGTTGGTGTGAATCGTCATACGAAACAACACAATTCATGAACTACAATGGCCTAAGTAACTAGCAAAAGAATATGTGATGATGTTCATCGAGAACAAATAAAGGGTTATTGTGTTGCTCGTTAAACATCAAAGTTTGCCTTCAAGATTTGTTTTATCAGGTATTATGAGAACAAAAGGGTTGTTCAAATAATTGCCGTAATCCATAAAAGATGGATGATTCACAAATCTCGTTGGAGAAATCACATCCATAAAACTAGTGCTAAAAATGTCGAAAGACAAATTGATTGATAGATCACTTAGGAAGTGACATCGCCGTTTAAATTATAAAGAAAACATGAAGAAACTCCATGTGGATGGAATTTTGGAGTCTTTTGATTTTGATCACATGACGCTTGTGAAACTTTCCTAGAGATAATTAAAACTTCGTTCATAGGCCAAAAGGGAACGAATGACTAGCCTATTGGAACTTGTACATATTGTTGTACGAAGTCCATTATGTGTAGTCAAGAGCGATGGATTTGAACTTCATATGCTTTCTCCGAAAATTTGAGTGAATATATGAATATTTACTTAATAAGGATGAAGTATGAAACATTTGAAAAGTTCAAAGACTTTCAAGATGAAGTGCAAGATCATTGTAACAAGAATATAAATAGTTTATGATAAAATCATAAAGGAAGATATTTGAGTTACAAGTTTAGCATAATACCTAAGATTTAAGGAATCGTTCCGTGGATTTGCATTTTCCCGAAACACCATAAGAGTATGGAGCGTTCGAGGTATGTAATTAAACCTTGTTTGACATGGTAAGATCAAAGGTGTAATTCATAAAACTGCCATTGTATTTTAAAGATTAAAAGCTTTAGAGATTACCGTTTTCCACTGAAAAGAGCTCCATCATAATCCGCTGAAATGACACCATATAAAGTTATGGTTTGGGATAAAACCCAAGTTGTCCTTTCTTAAAACATTGGTATGCTTTGCATAAGAAAGATGTTTGCAACCAAAGTCGGATGAACCTGTCTTTGTATGTTATTTTGAATAACTATTAAGTATTCCTCCATAACACCAGAGACAAAAGTGTTTGTCGCTTAGAATGTCAAGTTTCCTTGAGAAGGAATTTTTCGTGAAAAGTAAAGTGGGAGGACAATAGAACTTTGATAAGGTTAAAAGAACCTTAGCTGTATGTGCAGAGTTGCGCAGCGCCGAAAAAGTGTTCTGGAGGCAACAACAATGCTCATGGCTGATGTGCCTCAAAGGTTGTGGTCACGGAGATCTAAGTTCCTATTGAAACAAGTAGGTCGGGTAAACAATCAAATACCAAGATTTGAGGGTTGAATCATTATTTGAGAATAATGAACCGACTACATGCAAAGAAGCGATGATGGGCCCTGACTCCGTCAAATGGCTTGAAGCCATAAAATCCGTGATAGTTCCATACATGAGAAATCAAGTTTTGAACTTGAAGGACCCTCGAGAAAGGTGTAAGACCTTACAGTTGTGTTTGGATCTATAAAGAAATAGACATGAATATGGTCGACATGTTGGGAAAGAGTTCACAACAATGATCAAGGGTTGACTATGACAAGATTTGATCTTTCATAGCGATATTTAGTCTAGACGGATTAATGTAGCAACCACGACATATAATTTTTTTATGTGTTGGATAAACAAAACAAATTCTTCTAATAGAAGGGTTACCTAGGATGTGTGCATGACACGGTCCAAAGGGTTTTGTTAGTTCAAAGGATGCTAAATGCATATGCAAACTTCAATGGTTGGAGTAAGCATTACGGAGTTGGAATCTTCACTATGATGAAACTGTTAAAGGAGTTTAAATTTGTCGGAGATAATGAAGATGCTTGCATTTGCAGGAAATTAAGTGGGAGCGCTAAGACATGTTTCTAATACATTATGTGGAAGACATATTGTTGATTGGAAATGATGTATCTTTTATTAACACAAAATAAGAATTTCATCTCGATGAAAGGCTTAGGCAAAACCCAAATATTTGGCATCAATAGACGCTAATATGGTTGTGCCGAAAGTACATAGATGATGTATTGAATGAGTTCAATATAGAAACTACAAGAAAGGTTCTTGTCGAACAGAAAGGATTGAATGAGTTCAATATTGATGATATATTCAAGTGTATTGACACTTGGTAAGTGAAACAAAGATTCAAGTATAGATTCATACTTGATGTATGAAATCACAAAGAGTATTTATATCAATTATGCTGTGATATGTACAAATCCAGATATGTCCTATGCTCTAAATGATGTGAGCATATACCAGAATGATTCATAAGATGATCATTGGAAAATAGTAAGGATATTCTTAAGATCTTTTGGAAGAACTAAGAGTATATTATTTGTAGAAGTGACAAATAGATGGTTAGTTCATTGTAAAAGTACTACATTGATACTAGTTTTGTCACAAAGTACAAATTAAGTTTATCTCAATCTAAACTAAGGGTGGCACAATATAATGGAAAGTAAGTTCCATAATGGATTTGTATGAGTTCCAAAATTAAGACATTGTGACAGATACTACAACAAAAGGCTAAAGTATATGACTGCTATAATAGCAGGTAAAGAGGGCATTTGTGTCAAGTAGTTTGTTATCAAACTAGGTGTAGTTCACAGTGGCATAATACTATGAAGATATATTGTACGACAATATTATCAACATGTTTTAACCCCAAAGAACTAAAGGTCTCACCAAAGGACCAAATTTATACAAAGCCATCTCATTATAGAATGAGTGATGCGTAGAGACGCAAAGACATGCAATTACACACGGACATGGAAGTGTCAGATCCGGAGATCAGTTGACCACTATCGAACGTGTACTTACAACACCGGAAAGCCATAGGTGTTGAATACACAAAGGTTTGAAACTAGATTATTGACTCTAGTGCAAGTGGGAGACTGTTGGAGATATGCCCAAGAGGCAATAATAAAGTGGGTTATTATCATATCTTCATACTTATGATAAATGTTTACATACCATGCTATACTTGTATTAACAGGAAACATTAATACTTGTGTGATTTGTAAACATAAAAGAGTTCCTAGTAAAGCCTCTTGTTAAACTAGCTTGTTGGTTAATATATGATCATGGTTTCCTGATCATGAACATAGAGATGTTATTAACAACAGGGTCATATCATTAGGAGAATGATGTGATGGACATACTCCTATAGATAAACGTAGCATAAAGATCAAGTCATTTTAATAGTTCAATTGCTATATGCTTTCT
Organism: Avena sativa; assembly: GCA_916181665.1. Taxonomy (NCBI): domain Eukaryota; kingdom Viridiplantae; phylum Streptophyta; class Magnoliopsida; order Poales; family Poaceae; genus Avena; species Avena sativa. The sequence continues at coordinate 421,871,805 of OV702279.1, read as the reverse complement.
GATACATAGTAACCTAATTCCTTCGACCATGAGATCATGCATATCACCTTTACCGGATGGATGCTTTGATGACATCAAACACCACACCGTAACTGGGTGGCTATAAAGGTGGCATTGAGTGTTCGAAAAGTATTGGTTGAGACACATGGATCAAGAATGGGATTTGTCCATCCATATGACGGATAGATATACTCTGGGCCCTCTCGGTGTAATGTCATCCAATTAGCTTACAAGCATGTGACTGGCTCACAAGGGATCACATGTCACGGGAACGAGAAAAGAGTACTTATCGGTAACGAGGTTGAACTAGGTATGCAGAGATACCGACGATCAAAACCTGGGATAAGTAAACTATCGTGAGACAAAAGGAAATTGGTATCGTATGTAAGTGGTTCATTCGATCGCAAAGTAATCGTAGAAATATGTGGGAGCCATATGAATTTCTAGATTCCTCTATTGGTTATTGTTCGGAGAAGTGTCTCGATCATGTCCGCATAATTCACGAACCGTAGGGAGACACACTTAAGGATTCGACGTTGTTTGAGTAGTTATGGAATGATGAGTAAGAGACCGAATGTTGTTCGGAGTCTCGGATGGAATCCGGGATATCACGAGGAGATCCAGAATGGTCCGGAGAATAAGATTCATATAAGGAAAGTCCTGTTTCGGAGTTGGAGAATGGTTCTGGTGTTTTCATCGGGAATGTTCTAGAAGGTTCCGGAATGTCCGGCACTCCGGAGGGGAAGGGTACATGAATGTGTCATTACAAGTTGGAATGATTGCATCATGTACTAGGTGTTATCTCTGTACAAAATAAAGGGTTTAATCAAATCCTAGTTTGAAAAGTCAAACGCCAATTTGAAAAGTCAAACGGCTATTTTGGAAAGTGGAGAAGAAGTGGGAAACCGAGTTGGGGAGGAGTTCATCCTCCACCGCCGGCCCACTAGGGATCCGAGTTGGGGAGGGACTCCCTCCCCTTGGTCGGCGCCTCCCTCCACCTATATAAGGAGGGGCAGGGCTCCCCTCCTAGACACACAAGTTGCCTCCCTCTAAACCTAAACCCTAGCCACAGCCTAGGGATTTCTCCCAAGCCGCCGAGTTAGAGCTTCTAATTGCCCTAGCCGCTGGTTTAGCCCCTTCTAATTGGTGTGTCTAAACCCTAGATCACCAAGGCTCTCTCATAGTCCACCATACTCGCTCCGTCTTAAGGCGAAGCCCTGCGAGATCTCCCCTCTACTTCCGGTACCACGCCGTCGTGCTGCCGGAATCACGAGGAGAGTGCTATAGCCTCCGCTGCCTGCTGGAACAAGGGAGAGGAAGGTCTTCGTCGAGTACCGAACGTGTGACCGACTGCGGGAGCGCTGCCGGAACGCAGCGCCGGAAGGATCGTCTACGCGATCTTGAGATCGGCAAGAGTACGACTACATCACCCACGAGAATCTGCTCTCGTTAACCGCTTTGGAATCTTCGAGGGTGAGTTCCTCTATCGACTTGTTGCTACAATCTAGTAGATAGATCTTGGCTTGTTTGTTTGCATGTGGTAGAAAATTTTTGTTTTCCATGCTACGAACCCCTACAGAGAGTGCTACAACCTCCGCTGCCTGCTGGAACAAGGGAGAGGAAGGTCTTCATCGAGTACCGAACGTGTGACCGACTGCGGAAGCGCTGCCGGAACGCAGCGCCGGAAGGATCGTCTACGCAATCTTGAGATCGGCAAGTGTACGACTACAATCTAGTAGATAGATCTTCGAGGGTGAGTAATCTATTCTACTCGTTGCTACAATCTAGTAGATAGATCTTGGCTTATTTGTGTGCATGCTGTAGAAATTTTTTGTTTTCCATGCTACGAACCCCTACAGTGGTATCAGAGCCGTGTCTATATGTAGATCTGTTGCACGAGTAGAACACAATGGTTATTGTGGGCAGTGGTGATTTTATTATCAATTGCTTTTTGTGTACTTTGCATCTTGCGGTATGATGGGATGAACCGGCTCGGGATAACCTTACATGACATCGTTCATGAGACTTGCTCCACGCTTAACATGCAACTTGTATTGCATAAGTGGCTTTGCGGGTGTTTGTCTCTCCCATCATAGTATAGATTCAATTTACAACGGGCACTTGATAGTTCAAGCATCAACGTTGTGGTCTTGTTTGTAAGTTAGAACGACACTTATTGAAAGCCCGAAACCACGTAAAATATGCAAAGAAAATTAGAGGCGTCTAACTTTGTTTTGCAGGGGTGTGTTGTGATGTGATATGGACATGATTGTGATTATATATGATGTATGCAATGTTCCTTATTGTAAGTCGGCAACCGGCAGGAGCCTTATGGTTGTCTTTTAATTTTGTTAAGACTTGTGTGTCTATTATTCAAAGTAGTTGTAATAGTTGATGCTGGTGGACGACAACCATGGAGCGGTGCCATTGACCTTGACGCCACGCCGGTGATGATGGAGATCATGTTCGTGCTTGAAGATGGAGATCAGAAGCACAAGAAGAAAGGCCATGTCATATCACATATTTGAATTGCATGTGATGTTAATCCTTTTATGCATCTTGTATTGCTTAGTTCGCGACGGTGGCATTATAAGATGATCGCTCTCACAAAATATCAAGTTATAAAGTGTTCATCCTTAGTAGGCATCGTTGCCAAATCTCGTTGTTTCGAAGCACCACGTGATGATCGGGTGTGTTAGATTCTGCGAGTGTATACAACGGGAGCAAGCCAGATTTGCTCATGCGGAAGCTAAGGTTTGATCTTGTCGAGCCTAGCATGTATAGACATGGTCTCGGAATACGGATCACCGAAAGGTAAAGCATGGGTCATATAGTAGATATGATGAACATGTTGATTGTTCGCCATTGAAGCTACATCATCTCTCGTGATGATCGGTTTTGATGTGGTGGATTTGGTCCGTGTGATCACTAAAACAATGTGAGGGATGTTGTTTTGAGTGGGAGTTCACCTAGATTAATTTAACTATTAATTAGAACTCAATTTGTCGAAAGCATGTAACCACCGTCTGAGAGACACGAAAAAAACACGGCTCGCTCGCTCGCCCCCCCCCCCCGCGGGAGACGGGCGGCCTCCTCCCCTTCGGCCCAACCCAGTCCGCCTCCCGTCTCTCCTGCCACCGCCGCCGGCGTTGCCCCCGCGCGACCGGTGGCGGCGGAGTGGCTTTTCCCCGGCGGCGAAAGGGGGCGCGGGGCCATGGACGGCGGCGGTGCTCTTCGGCGACGGCGGTTCTTTCTGGCGGCGTGGTTTCCGCAGGCGGGGTGGGATGAGGCACGGTGGTGCGACCGGTTCGGCGGCAGGGTGGCGCTGCCTCGCGCGTTCGGAGCTGGCGGCGGGGCAGTAGACGGTGGCGGCTGGGGTGCTGCTTAGCTTGGCCCAAATCTGGGCCCATTTGGGCCCCATATGGGTTGGGATGGGCCTGCCCCGGCAGCCCCTGTGCGGCTCCCTGGAGGTGGAGGAAGGGGACGGAGGGTCTGGTTGGTGGTAGCGCTCGTGGCTGCTCTTGCTGCAACGTGGCGACGGGGGCTTTGCGGGCCTATTTGGGCCTGGCCGGGCCCGAGACCTGGTGTGCCCCTGTTGCCGCATCCGGTCTGCTACTGCCACGGCGGTGGAGGTAGTTCCCTCCCGTGCGGCTACGATGCTACTACTACTGGTACCACTGTCCCCTTACTCAGGACTCAAGGCCTCGTGCCAAGGCTCACAGTGAGATGTTGAAGATGGCGCTTTTCCGTGGTGGCGTGTTCTGGTTGGCGGTGGGCTTGGTGGAGCACTATAGACCGTCTGGGTGGTGGTTTGGGGGTGGGCGAAGTCCCTGTCGGGCTTGTCCGGCACTGACGCGGCATCGCCTGGGGGTGTCGCCTCTCCTTCCTGAAGGGCGTCGGGTACCCCCCGCCCCACCCCCTTCGTGTACCGAGGGATACCAGGACTAGTTCGGGTAGCAGCGATGTCGTCGTCGCATCCCTTGATGAAGGTGCTGCTTGTTACATGGTGGATCGGCTTGCAAGGAGCGCGGTGGGACCTTTCCGGAGGGTGCAGCGGTAGAGGGCCATTTTTGTTTTATCGGTCGGCCGTTGTTGGCATATCTTTCTCTTTTGTTCTCTTTGGTTTCTTTTGGGCTTGGTTGTGCTGCGGCCCCAGCAAGTCCGTTGTACCGTGTGTTGGTCTTTGTGCTTTATTTATAAAGCTGGGCGAAAGCCTGTTTCGAGAACTCAATTTGTCGTAAACTTAGTCTAAACTTGTGCAAATATGTTGTAGATCAATGGCGTCCCCTACCATCAATTTTAATGCGTTCCTAGAGAAAGAAAAGTTGAAAAACAATGGAAGAAACTTCACGGATTGGTTCCGCAACTTGAGGATTGTCCTCAATGCTGGTAATTTGACCTATGTGCTGGATGCACCGCTGCGTGACCCACCTGCAGCTGATGCTACCGATGAGGTAAAGAATGTTTTCCTCGCTCGAAAGAATCAGTACTCCACAGTTCAGTGTGCTATCTTATATGGTTTGGAATCGGAGCTTCGGAAAAGGTTTGAGAACTTTGACCCACATGATATTGTCCGTGAACTCAAAATGATATTTGAGGCTCACGCGGTAGTTGAGAGTTATGAAGCTTTTGAAAAGTTCTTTAACTGCAAGATGGAAGAGGGCAGCTCCGTCAGTGAGCACGTGCTTAAGATGTCTGGGCACGCAAGCAAGATTCAAATCTTGGGTATAGTGATTCCTAATGCTTTGGGGATTCACCATGTCCTCCAATCACTACCACCAAGTTACAAGAACTTTGTGATAAACTACAATATGCAAAACATGGACAAGTCGTTGCCCAAAATCTTATCCATGTTAAAGTCAGCAGAAGTGGAGATAAATAAAGTGCACCAAGTGTTGATGGTCAATAAGACCACCAAATTCAAGAAGCAAGGCAAGTCTAAGAAAAAGGGAAACTTTAAGAAGGGCGGTAAGAAAGTTACCGCATCAGCGAAGAAGACTAAGGCTGGGCCTAAGCCTGATACTGAGTGCTTTTACAGCAAGGGAGAAGGTCACTGGAAGCGGAATTTTCCTAAGTGCTTGGCGGATTTGAAGAACGGAAACATCAAGAAGAAAGGTATATCTGATATACATGTTATTGATATGTATCTCACTAGTAGTCATAGTAGTGCGTGGGCATTTGATAATGGTTCGGTTGCTCATATTTGTAACTCAAAATAGGTGTTGCACAATAGACGGAAACTAGCGAAGAACAAGGTGACGATGCGTGTTGGAAATGGATCAAAGGTTGATGTGATCGCGGTCGGCACGCTACCTCTTCATCTACCATCCGGATTAGTTTTATACTTAAATAATTGTTATTTGGCTGCGTTGAGCATGAATATTATATCTGGATCATGTTTATTGCGAGACGGTTACTTGTTTAAGTCCGAGAATAACGGTTGTTCGATTTACATGAGTAATATGTTTTATGCACATGCAGCTTTGATAGATGGTCTATTCTTGTTGAATCTCGATTGTAGTAATACACATATTAATAACATTGAAGCTAAACGTTTGAAATTGAGCGATAACTTGACCTATATGTGGCACTGTCGTGTTGGTCACATTGGAGTGAAGCGTATAAATAAACTCCATTCCGATGGACTTCTGAAATCACTTGAAAGATATGAAGCATGTCTGATGGATAAAATGACTAAAACTCCATTTTCTGATATGATGGAGCGAGCTACGGACTTATTGGATATCATACATACCGATGTGTGTGGCCCAATGAGTGTAGCATCGCGCGGTGGTTATCGTTATGTTCTTACCTTCACGAATGACTTGAGTAGATATGGGTATATCTATTGCATGAAACATAAGTCCGAAACTTTCGGGAAGTTTAAGGAATTTCAAAGTGAAGTAGAGAATCAACGTAACAAGAAGATTAAATTTCTACGATCTGATCGTGGAGGTGAATATCTAAGTTATGAGTTTGGCGAGCATTTGAAGAAATGCGGAATATTTTCACAATTGACACCGCCGGGAACACCACAACGTAATGGTGTGTCTGAACGTCATTGATGATCCACAAGTGTAGGGGATCGCAACAGTCTTCGCGGGTAGTATTACCCAATTTATTGATTCGACAAAAGGGGAGCCAAAGAATACTTGCAAGCCTTAACAACTGAGTTGTCAATTCAGCTGCACCTGGAAATAGTTCTTGCTCATAGAAATTTATTAGTAGCAACAGTTCGTAGTAGCAACAGCAAAGCAACAGTAGCAGTAGAACAAGAGCAATAGTAACAGTAACAGTAAACAATGGGATTCGAGTGCGGTAGGCATAGGGATGGATGGACGGGCGTTGCATGGACGATTCTAAACATGTAACTTCAAGATCTAGGGCATTGCAGATAAATAATAACAAGCATCCAAGTACTAAACAATCCTAGACATGTGCTCCATATATAGTCATACGTGCTCGCAATGAGAACTTGCAGAACATCTTCTGTCCAGCCAGCCCGTGGCAGCGGGGCCTCTAGGGAACTACTGGCGATTAATGTGATCCTTTTAATAGAGCACCAGAGCAAAGCATTAACACTTTGTAAACACATGTGATCCTCACATCACAGCCATCCCCTCCGGTTGTCCCAATTATTGTCACTTCAAGGCCTTTGGATCCGAACAATGATATGTGTACACAACTTGCAGATAAGATCACAAACAATACTATCATAATGATTCAATAATAAGTTCAGATCTGAGATCATGGCACTCGGGCCCTAGTGACAAGCATTAAGCACAACAAGTTGCAACAAAGTCAAATAGCACTAATAGAGATACTAGGCACTATGCCCTAACAATCTTATTCGATTACAAGATAGAACTCATCCAATCCCTACCATCCCCATATCCTACAACGGGGGATTACTCACTCATGGATAAGGGAAACATCGATGGTTGATGGAGAGGCGTTGGTGATGATGATGGCGATGATCCTCTCCAAATTCCCCGTCCCGGCAGGGTGCCAGAACAAAGTTTCTAGATCCGAATCTTGGTTTCTGATGGTGGCGGAGGAGCGGAACTCTTTCTGGAAAAACGTCGAACCCCCCTCGGTTTTTAGGTCAAGGGGTAACTTATAGGCGTAGAGGGAGCCCGAGGGGGTGCCTGGGGTGGCCAAACCCCCTAGGCGCGGGGCAGGGCCCACCCGCGCCTAGCAGGGATGTGGGCCCCCCAAGCCTCCACTCAGTTTCGTCTTCTGGCTCCGTGGATCTTCTGGTGAAATATAATTTTTGGCATATTTTCCGGGATTTTTCCTGATAGTTGATTTTCTACACAAAAACTAGACACCAAGGTAATTCTGCTGAAAACAGCGTCAGTCCGTGTTAGTTGTATCGAAATCACACAAGTTTAGAGGAGAAACAATAGCAAAAGTGTTCAGGAAACTAGATATGTTTTGGACGTATCAGTTATAATTGAACTCTCTTAGATATCGTTCGTTCTATGATGTCACTTACAGATTTACCGCTATCATTTTGGGGTTACGTGTTAGAAAAAACCGCATTCACTTTAAATAGGACACCATCTAAATCCGTTGAAATGACATCATATGAATTATGGTTTGGGAAGAAACCTAAATTGCCGTTCCTTAAAGTTTGGGGTTGCGAAGAATATGTAAAGAAGTTACAGCCCGACAAGCTTAAACCCAAAGCGGAAAAATGCGTCTTCATAGGATACCCGAAGGAAACTATTGGGTATCCCTTCTATCATAGATCTGAAGGCAAAATCTTCATTGCTAAGAATGGTTCCTTTCTAGAGAAGGAGTTTCTCTCGAAAGAAGTGACTGGAAGGAAAGTAGAACTCGACGAGGTTGTCGAACCTTCTCTCGGATTTGAGAGTAGTGCAACACCGGAAGTAGTTCCCGTGGTGCCTACACCAATAAGAGAGGAAGCTAATGATGATAATCATGAAACTTCGGTTGAAGTTACTACGGAACCTCGCAGGTCAACGAGAACTCGTACCACTCCCGATTGGTATGATTCCCTTATGAGTGTCATGTTGGTGGACAACACCAACGACCCTGCAACATATGAGGAAGCGATGATGAGCCTAGATTCCAATAAATGGCAAGAAGCCATGAAATCTGAGAGTGGATCCATGTACGAAAACTAAGTATAGACTTTGGTGGACTTACCGGATGGCCGGAAGGCTGTCGAGAACAAATGAATTTTCAAGAAGAAAACAGATGCTGGTGGTAATGTTACTGTCTATAAAGCTCGACTTGTCGCAAAAGGGTTTCAACAAATTCAAGGGGTTAACTATGATGAGACTTTCTCACCAATAGCAAAGCTAAAGTCTGTGAGGATTTTGTTAGCAATCGCTGCATATTATGATTACGATATATGGCAGATGGATGTCAAAACAGCGTTCCTCAATGGGTACATTGATGAAGAGTTGTATATGTTACAACCCAAAGGTTTTGTCGATCCTAACGAGGCTAACAAGGTATGCAAACTTCAACGATCCATTTATGGATTGAAGCAAGCATCCCGAAGTTGGAATCAATGTTTTGATAAGGTGATCAAAAGTTTTGGTTTTATACAAACTTATGGAGAAGCTTGTATTTACAAGAAAGTGAGTGAGAGCTCTGTAGCATTCCTAGTACTATATGTGGATGACATATTGTTGATTGGGAATGATGTAGACCTTCTTAATAGTGTCAAGGATTATTTGAATAATAGTTTTTCAATGAAAGATCTTGGTGAAGCAGCTTACATATTAGGCATAAAGATTTACAGAGATAGATCGAGACGCCTAATATCATTGTCACAGAGTACATATTTGGAGAAAGTTCTAAAGAGATTTGGAATGGAAGATAGCAAGAAAGGGTTCTTGCCCAATACGACCTTGAGTAAAACTCAAAGTCCTGCAATGGCAGAAGATAGAGAAAGGATGAGTAAGACTCCCTATGCCTCAGCCATAGGATGTATCATGTATGCCATGCTATGTACTAGACCCGACATTGCATATGCTGTTAGTTTGACTAGCAGATATCAAAGTGATCCAGGAGTGGATCATTAGACATCAGTAAAAAACATCCTTAAGTACTTGAGAAGAACTAAGGATATGGTTCTTTCTTATGGAGGTGATGAACAGCTCATTGTTAATGGTTACACCGATGCTAGTTGGAACACCGATCCAGATGATTTTAAATCTCAATCTGGATACGTATTTACTTTGAATGGTGCAGCAGTTAGCTGGAGGAGTGCAAAGCAAAGCTTTGTGGCGAGATATTAAACTAAATCGGAATACATAGCTTCTTTGGAGGCTTCACAAGAGGCGATATGTATGAAGGAGTTCATTATAGAGCTTGGTGTGGTTCCCAGTGTGCTGGACCCAATGTCTATCTACTGTGATAACATGGGCGCCATAGCCAAGGTCATACAAGAAGCTGAAGCATATCAAGCTGCATTTTCATGCTATTCGAGAGCATGTCCAAGATGGTGACATAAATATTTGCAAAGTACACACAGATCTGAATGTGGCAGATCCGTTGACTAAACCTCTCCCGAGGGCAAAACATGACCAGCACCAAACCGCCATGGGTGTTCGGTATATTACTATGTAATCTAGATTAGTTGACTCTAGTGCAAGTGGGAGACTGTTGGAGATATGCCCTAGAGGCAATAATAAAAGTAGTTATTATTATATCTTTGTGTTTATGATAAATGTTTACATTCATGCTATAATAATATTAACCGAAAACATTAATACTTGTGTGATTTGTAAACTAAATTAGAGTCCCTGGTAAAGCCTATTTGTAATACTAGCTTGTTGGTCAATAGATGATCGTGGTTTCCCGATCATGAACATTGAGATGTTATTAACAACAAGATCATATCATTAGGAGAATGGTGTGATGGACATACTCCTATAGATAAGCGTAGCATAAAGATCAAGTCATTTCAATAGTTCGTTTGCTATAAGCTTTCTGATACATAGTAACCTAATTCCTTCGACCATGAGATCATGCTAATCACCATCACCGAAAGGATGCTTTGATGACATCAAACACTGCACCGTAACTGGGTGGTTATAAAGATGGAATTGAGTGTTCGGGAAGTATGTGTTGAGGCACATGGATCAAGAGTGGGATTTTTCCATCCATATGACAGATAGATATACTCTAGGCCCTCTCGGTGGAATGTCATCCAATTAGCTTGCAAGCATGTGACTGGCTCACAAGGGATCACATATCATGGGAACGGGAAAAGAGTACTTATCAGTAACGAGGTTGAACTAGGTATGCAGAGATACCGACGATCAGACCTCGGCTAAGTAAACTATCGCGAGACAAAGGGAAATTGGTATCGTATGTAAGTGGTTCATTCGATCACAAAGTAATCGTAGAAATATGTGGAAGCCATATGAATTTCCAGATTCCTCTATTGTTTATTGATCGGAGAAGAGTCTCGTTCATGTCTGCATAATTCATGAACCGTAGGGAGACACACTTATGGATTCGATGTTGTTTAGTACATATGGAATGTAAGTAGGGAGACCAAATGTTGTTCGGAGTCTCGTATGGGATCCAGGATATCACGAGGAGATCCAGAATGGTCCGGAGAATAAGATTCATATAAGGAAACTCCAATTCTGGAGTTTGGGAATGATTCCGATGATTTCATCGGAGAGGTTCTAGAAGGGTATAGAAGATTCACCGGACCGGAATGGGAAGGGTACATGAATGTGTCATGGATAAGTGGAATGATTGAATCATGTCCTAGGTCACTTGGTTGGGCATTTGCAAGAAATAAATTAAGCTCCAAATTGAAAGTCAAAAGGCAAGTTTGAAAAGTCAAACTGGGACAATGTATCCTGGTGGAGGAAGGAAAGAATCCTTCTTTCCCTCCACCACAAGCCAACTAGGAGAGGGAGTTGGGGAAGGATTCAAACTCCCCTCTCCAAGCTTCCCTCCCTCTCATAAATAGAGGGGAGGGGTGCCCCAAGGACACACAACACCAGCTCCTCCCCACCTAGCCGCCGCGCCGCCTCCCAGTGCCGCCGCCGGCCACGCCTCCTCTTCTCTGGCCCTCTAAACCCTAGATCGTCAGAAACCCTAGATCCACCATAACCTGCTCTGGCTTAGGCGAAGCCCTACAAGATCTTCTCTATACTTCCGACACCACGTCGTCGTGCTGCCGGAATCGCGAGAGGAGAATGTAATATCCCAGCATTAGAGCTTAGAAATAAGCAGAACTCAGGTGTGTGCATTGCATTCATGCATAGAAAATCCGAATAATGTTCGCGCTTTTGAACAAAACTTGTCAAAGTGATTATTTTTGTAAACATTTCTCCAAAGGTTGCTTTTATTCTGAAAGCTATGTCCGTCAGCCTTCACGGGTTTACCAGAACTTTCATGGAGTTCCTTTCCCGCCGCGTTCGCAACTCCTTCCCGGAACAGGAAGTAACAAGTTACAGTTCTTACACTCTGCAGAGGTGCGTTACTTTACCCATGAGGGATCAAATCCTTGTTGCACAACCGGGCGATCTTTCCGCGATGTGGGGCCCAAGAGATGATCCAAGCCAATCACTGTCCTCTCCTTGACCCCATATGTCTACACGATCCTTCGGGCTGGCTCACCTTTGTTAAGCCCCCTTTCGGGCAGGCTAAAACCCTGATGAGTTCCCGAAGACTCTATGACCTGGTGTTGCCCTGGCAAGTGCCATATTAAATGGTCCATCCACTAAACACTATCCATAGATAACCTAGACACCAAAAGTGTGCGGAGTAAGGGTGCCCACCCATATGTTGGATCTGCACAAGGAATCACAACATCACGTTAAGGTCGTCTTGCCTCCATACGAGAGGAAAAGGATACAACTGACTTCTCCGTCCCATTCCAAATCTCATGGTTAATGCGTAATATATGGCGCTAGAATCACTAGCGACATTGGTTGTTAAGTCCTAGATGCTATGTTCCTTTACCACCGGAACTTTCATAGTAGGTTATTACCTCATGGTAAATAACCTATAATCATATTATTATGAAAATAGTGTTTTTTGACCTTTTTCAAATGCAGGTGATGACAACACTAGATTTTCAAAATACTTTACAGAAAATAATCAAAGGACATGAGCAAGTGTGCACTTGCCTTTTGTGATTGCAAGATTATGCACTCACGATCTTCGAGATGACATAAGATCCAATATTTGAAATCTGCATCATTGGTTCGGTAAGGACTAATGTTTAAAGAAGCAATATGCTGTTGTGCATAAGTAATGGTATGCATTTTGTAAAACCCCCAAAGTGAATCCTTAATACTTTAAGTGCAGTGAACTTAGGTGATTCCTTTAAGAGTTGGTTTATCTTCAAATTCTTACTTCATATGAAGTGCATCTATAGGGATTTTAAGTTTTGATATTCAAGATATAAAAGTAGAGTGCAATAGTAATTTAAGATTTAGATTAGTTGCTATTTGGTGATTAGGATGGAAGTCTATGTATTGGATTATTAAGGTTTGAAAGAACTATCCTAGAGTTATTGCTTGAAGTGGCAAAAAGAATAACATTTGAAGAAAAGATTTCATTTCTAAGGTTTAAACAATCATCATTGTTAATAGAACATGATTAATGTCTTTTGGTGTTTGATTTATTAGTTTGGACTTGAGATGCTTTATGTCTTAAGTTAAATAGACCAAAATTAACTATAAAAACATAAGTGATTTATTAGACCTGATGTTTATAAGCTTAAGTAAACTTAAGATGTAATATATTTTAATTATTCCCAAGTTTTAGATTTATGATAGGTATAACTAAGGTGTGGAATTATTCACTTTATATTTAAGTGAATGATTTAGATTAAATTTGTTTTGCTTATTTAAGAAAATAATATGTATTTATTTAATGGGAGCATAATTAGATGATCTTAGTAATTTGTTAGAATTTAAAGTTATGTTAATAGTGGTTAAAATATAATGATTATTCACCATATTATATAAATGGGTGATACCCAATGTTTATTTAAAAGGATTCTTAATAAGATTTTTAAAAAATATTTTAAAGTTAAAAGTTATACTTAAATTTGATTATGAATTTAAGTTATGGGTTTGGAATTTAGTACAAAGACACTAATTTCTCAAGGTTTTATAAGAATTGTGATTATTTCTTACTTAACAATTATTTTTAAAGAATTCACAAAATAGGTATTAGATAAGGATTTATTATTTAAAATATTAAAGACTTTTCTAATAATATATTTAATATTTTTCTAGTGTAATATATTTATTCAAGACCTTAAAAATTATTTTTATTTAATTTTTATGTTTATAAAATTTCATAAAGGATTAAATGTATTTAAATATTTACTTCAAATTTTACTTATAAAAAAATTGAGTTAGTATTTTTATAAAATAGTGGATTTATTTATATACACAAAAAATAATTTTTATTTATTTTTAGGATTTTTTCCTTATTTATTATAATTTATTGAGAATTCCAGTGACCTTAACATTTAATGGTATTATATTTAGCTTAAGCAATTAGTATTATATTTTTCTTAGATAGATATTATTTTTGTGAACATTTTGATATATTATATGTCTTTTTATGATTTTCCTATAATATTCTAGAGCTTTAAATGTCAGAAGGGCATTTTGGTAATTTTTATTTTATTCTTTAATTGATTTTTTTATGTTAAAACCGGACCTAAAGAATTCAGATGGAGTCTGCTTGGTTGGCTGTACCGGATGGCCTGGTCTAGCTAGACCAGGCCTGGTGGATAACCCTACCCTGGCCCATCTCTCCCTCAATCAACACACGCACACACGATCCCTCGTCCTGTTCCTCTGCTTCTTACACACACGCACGACCTGCCGCCGCAGATGTTATCCCGTCCATCACCGTCCATACCCGGTGCCGCCGGTCGCTGCCGTTTGCTAGCGCTGGATCGCCTGAATCTTCTTCGCCGGTTCCTCGCCGCCTCGACGCTGCCTTGCTCTGCACGGCTCCCCCTGCTGATGGCTAACCCTATCCATGCGTCTTGGTTCTGCCGGCACGGCATCGGCGCCCCAGCGACCGCTCGTCGCGCGTGACCTACTTTGCCACGAGCTCCTGCCTCCCTCTCCTCATCTCCCTCACCCCCATCGACAGAGGAGCAACCGCTTGGGCTGCAACCCTAACGCCTCTCGATGCGCCGCCAAGCTGCCTCAATGAAGTGGTGATGTGGTGGTGGTGTTGTTGTGAGAATGCGTTGTGTCGCCCTCCACCTCGACGCCGGTGGGACGGTGCAGCTTATAACCGCGCAACCCCGGCATCAACGACGACCACCGTGACTTTGACACGCCTCCGCTCCAGGTGCTTGGCACCCTCGGTGAGTTCTGATTCTATGTGACCAGCCTTAGTGCTGATGGCTCTGCTTCCCGGTGCTGTTATGAGTGCTTTGTTGATGCTCTATTTCTATCCAAAATCCTTGAATTTGGATGAGCAAGTGCTATAGTGGTACTGATTTAAGTTAGTGGTCTTGGGTGGTGAAGTTATGAGAATGGGAATATCCTAATTGTGAGCTTGAGGTTATTGATTCAGGAAATGTGCTTGAATATTGGTGGCTTGGTTCATTACTTATGTTTTTTAATAAATAAATGGATATGATGATATTTGGATTAAAAATGATTCCTAAGCTGTTGACTTAGGAAAATGATTGTTACTGGTGGCTATAGCTTTGATTAATATACTGGATGGATTTCAGCTTAACTGAAGCTTTTTTTTAGTGATTTATTTGGACAATTTATTTAAAGTAATAATTTGGAAACATAAATATGAACTGTGTACAATATGATACTGTCAACATGATAATGGAAGATTCAAATGATTCCTGGTTATTTAAACTAGGGAAATGATTTATAAACATCATTTGGTTGCTGGTAGGAATCTTGATGATTTCTATATTGGCATTTCATCTTATTCTAAACAATGGCTTCTGTTAAATGTCCTTGCTGTTGTGGTGCCTTATTTTTAGAGTGTGCACAGCAGCAGGGCCATCTATACATGAACTGTTGTGGTTGATCATTGATTCATGTACTTATAGGATCTGATTCATCTATTGTGAGTATTGAGTACAAAGTGGAAATGTTATCTCTAAGATAGATCTAATGCTGAGTAACACTGTGCTAAACACATATATTATGCTTGTCATCTAATCTTAACCAATGATGCAGAGCTGAGGTTTAGAAGCATGTGCTAGTTTAAGATGACCTTATAATGATTCCTAGGCTACCTGACTAGGAGGATGATTTTTATATCAATCCTATTTGATTGTATATGATCTTAAAATCTATCTCTTTGAGGATGTGGTGATTTATTAATTTTAGTGGCTTCCTCTGCTGTGAGTTCAATACTGTGGAACCCAATTGAAGGGTGCACAGTAACATTCTCATAGTGAGTAGGATCTGTTGCTATGTTAATTAATCTACATGTTCAAGGATCACTAGCCCTTGATGATTGTTGTGTGCAACATGTTCTAGCCTATGATGCAAAGGCTGAGGCCTCACTTATCCCTGTAAACAAGAATAAATACTCAAGTAGTTTTCCTAGCTCAAGGAGGATACTGGTGTAGCACCTCTACCCAATCTGAGAGCCTTAAATAATTCCCCCCAAAAATTTATGCTCTAAAAGTATGTGAAAATAGCACGTAATATTACTGTTATAAGTTGGCAACCTGGTATGCAGAGTAGATCATCTTGACTTGCTGATATTATGGATAAGCTGTAGTTGCTCTTGATCTACTGCTATTGGATCTTATGGTGGAAGCCTGTTGCTGTGTAAGAATTGAGGTTGCTTGGGTGGATCTTGCTCCTCCTTGCTTGGCTTGTTGATGATCTAGTTTAGTTCTTGATGGCACCTCTTCCTCCTGGTACTATTAACTGGGTCCTACTTATTCTGCTCTTGGATGGCTAGTCTAGGCAACTAGAGCAGATGATTTGTGTGGATAGATCAGGGAGTTCTTGTATGGATGATAAGATGATAAGATGGGGAATGTGCTCTGAAGTGTGGAGGTGGAATGGTAGCTTGTTACTACGGTTGGTTCACCCCTTTCTGTACATAAATTTGCTTTCTTGTCTCCTTCCTGGACTGCTGCTATGTTGACAGCACACCCATATGCATGGTTGTGTGAGCAGGTTGCTTGCTTGCTGTGACTCATGGATCAGATCGAGTACTTCCTTGATATTTCTTGATGGTTTTACTTCTTATCTGTTTACTATTTGAAACCAAAGTGAAACTTGCCCCTGGCTTATGATGCTAAGCCTGAAGCCTCTTTTTATGATAAGATCAGATACACACATTGGTGAAACTTGCCCCTTCAATTGAAATCTCAATGATGTGTCCAACAGTGCATTTCACTGTCAGACTGAGAGCAAAGATTTAACCACTAATCCATTTATTATTTTTCTTTTTGTTATTCTTTTTATTTTTAATTGCAGGTGTAAGATCAGAAATATAAATGAAAGATTTAGAAGATGGGGAAAGTGAAGATTAATTTAGTTTTAGATTTTACTTACTTCTTTTGTGAATTACTTTATCATTTGTAAAGGACATTATATATATATATATTCTTGTAATAAATATTATTTCACTTATGAAATTCCTTTTTCAATTTATTTCTCTCCTGTAATTTGCTTTCATTCTTTTATTGTAAAAGAACAACAATACTATATGTATATATAAGAATTATTATTGTAATAATTTCATTTTATTCAAAAGTGTAAAAATATCGTAATATTGAGTAATGCTATTTTTGTATGAAGGTATTATTTTTGTTAAAGTAAAGTTTTATTCTTTACTCATATTAGTATTCAATAAATGTTGTAAAATATTCTTATGGGTAATAATTATAAGTAGTATTTGTTTCTTATTCTTGTAAGATTATGTATATGATGGTAACAAAGTAAATGCCTTCTTTCTTAATGTAACTTAGGGATAATTCCTCATAAAATCCTTAAATTGGGGTCTCTTATTTGGTTCATTACCCTGATTAGGTATTCTATTCCACTCCTTTATGTGATCATCAAACTTCCTTACTATACTATGTAAGGTCTAGGAAGTCTCACCAAAACAGGGGTTTAAATTCTATTAGACAATAGTTATGGTCAAAAGACTAAATTTTTGGTTTGTCATGGTATGGTTTGCACCGGTATTCCTTCCGAAGATTTTTTTTTTGAATTCATTTAGCCCATACCCATTGGAATTTCTTGTTGTTTCTTTTATACATGTTTAATTGGATGTGCTTTATTACCTCTTAGAGATTACTTAAGAGTTGTTTCCTCTCGAATTAGTCTATTAGGATTAATCTATTCTACCACTTTCAAACTTTTACCTTATCAAGATTTTAGACAATCTTTTGTTATCACCTTAAGTACTTTTTCCACTTCCATTTATTAATTGCCTTAAGATTTGAGTACTACTATCTGGAATTAAACTTTGATCTTTCATTTAGGCATGCTTCCAAAAGTACTTGTTATGATAGTGTCTTATTTTTAACTTTATGAAAAAAATAAGCTTAATGTTGTCATAGGTTAGCACTTCTTCTCCAACTTTTACTCTAGAGATCGGATATCGGTACTTCCGTTTACTGTTTACTCTCCCCCTTAGGGTTTACTAATGGTCTCTAAACTACCTATATAGTAACCATTGGCTTTAAAACTAGAATGTAGATCTTTGCGTAGCTTATACTCTACCTATTTAAGGTTTCATGAAAGAAATTACAGTATACCCACACAATTGTGGATCTCTGAGGTGAATCTTCCAACATTATTTGTATTACTTACTATTTGGACACTTTCGCTTTGATAGGTCTGACTTCGCGAAGCGCCTCGAAAGAAGATCGCATAAACTTTTATACTCCTTTCGGTCTTACTTAGCTTAGGCCAAGTTTTATGCTCTTTATGCAACCATTAAGATGATCTGGTTAACTATGTCAACCAACACCGGCTGCGGACAAGATACCAACTATGGATCAAATACCAGCTGCCGATCATCCTAGGTTGTAGGTATTACCCTACGGCTTCTAACATCCTTATGACATTCTCTCTGAATTGTTAGATCTTTAATACCATTTTGATTCCAAAGCTACTTCTTTGTACTTATTCATGATACTTCCATGAACTTGGTACTACTACTCCATTACTTCTTAGCAATATCACCTACTTTGATTGAACTTTAAGTTCATTACTTCTTGTTGCTCCATGTATTTCCTAGACTAATCTTTCTTCTTATATCTGGCTACAAAGAACCTGAGCTTGATCTGGCTAATACTCCTTATATTTTGCTTCATCCTTCATGTAAGTCTTCATCTTGGTATTTGGAACTCGTCACTCCTTATAACACACAATTTTCTAAGCCCGAAATATAGTAGTTGAGTATAATATCTCTAGCATTCAGGCTCAGTTGTGTAGTATATGACACCTCCTCGTATAGGTTTTCATCGTGATACTTAGCACATAGGGTTACACTATACTTTTTCTCGACATTTACCCAGATTTTCTCAATTGCAACAGGATAATGCTTAAGCAAAGTGGTCTCAATTTGGTTTTGATTGACCTTTAATCTCACTTTCAGAATGACTAATTATAACTAACCTTTCTTTATTAGTAAACTAACCTCACATGATTTCTCCAAAAGAATAGTTAGATTCTATTTGCTAACTTAAACCAAAGATTATTGGAAATTTCTAGCACCTATGACTTCCATCATAGTTCTACCATGCTATTTCCTTACTTCTACTTTAGAATGATTTACTAATTACTTATCATATTTATACCCTCACCATGGTTTCGGAGTTAATTTCATCATGATATTGTTATGTCTTACCTATTTATCATGATTCAAGAGCTAATCTCACCATGATGACTTTACTTCTCATTACACTTTTATTGAATATTAACATAATTTTATCGCGTAGAATTCTCAAGTGAATCCCACATGATTACAACTCTTTACATCAACATTTATCCTGATGCTAATCATCATGTTGTCCTTGATTATCAACTAACCATAAGATTCCACTGTCTTACTTAAATTCTAGGGTTAGGCTACACCATGAAGACTACTTCAATTGATGTCTTAAACTTTATCCTAATCTACTGTGACCAATTAGCTTTCCTAAAGTATCTTAGTGGATTATGTCTCCTTCAGAAGACACTAAATAGCACTATACTGAGAAAGGTTAAAATAATTACTCCTAAGAATTATGACTTAAGCATTTTGTGGCAAGGTTTATCCTCAAGTGGATACTCATCACCAGTCATAAGATCATTTGGTTTAGATAAGATGGCTCCTATAGTCACTATCCAGCCTATAGATCTTCCTAAAAGGGTTTCAATCCTAAGGTCAAAGCATATGCTCTGATACCAACTTTGGTGACCTAGCATACCACTGCATGATGTAGTACACTATAGTCGTTGACATAACACCAATGAAACACCGTTCACTAGTATTACATCCCTCAGAGTGGCACAACAGAAACACAGCAGGTCCAAGACATGACTATAGATTACAACTCGACTCTTTACATAAGATCCAGAGAACACTCTAGGTTAAAGAGAGAGAAAGAAACTTATTACAAAGAAGAATCAGAAATAAACAACTCAAAAACTATCATACTATTATGACTAGTATCTTAACTAATGGTCTGGCATTGCTGTTATCGCAATACACTAAAGAAATAGGTTCTATGTCTAGAGATTATATTCCTATATAATCAGTAACTTCGTCTTCACTTGAGTTGATGTATATGTTGACTTTCTTGACTTCATTGAAGATCTTTGGCTTCTGATGATGATTCCTGGAGCATATCTTGATGTAGACGTTGTCTTAATGGATTCAGAATCTAGCAAGGGTTAAGAAGATACGTTGAGTACGAGCGTACTCAGCAAGTTCACTAGAAAAGGAGTGTTTGATGCACTATATCTACAGCCACAGACCGTAGGTCGTAGGCAATGCAAGTTTTCATAAACATTTCTCCAAAGGTTCCTTTTATTCTGAAAAGCTATGTCCGTCAGCCTTCACGGGTTTACTAGAACTTTCATGCGGTTTCTTTCCCGCCGCGTTCGCAACTCCTTCCCGGAACAGGGAGTAACAAGTTACAGTTCTTACACTCTGCAGAGGTGCGTTACTTTACCCATGAGAGATCAAATCCTTGTTGCACAACCGGGCGATCTTTCCCGTCCACACTTCCTATGCTGTGGGGCCTAGTAGATGATCCAAGCCAATCACTGCCCTCTCCGCGACCCCATATGTCTACACGATCCTTAGGGCTGGCTCACCTTCGTTAAGCCCCCTTTCGGGCAGGCTAAAACCCTGATGAGTTCCCGAAGACTCTATGACCTGGTGTTGCCCTGGCAAGTGCCATATTAAATGGTCCATCCACTAAACACCATCCATAGATAATCTAGACACCAAAAGTGTGGGGCGTAAGGGTGCCCACTGTGACACCCCCGGGATCAGGGCTAAACAAATCCCAGACCTCTGTCTGACATAAGCTTAACCTTGAGCTCGAGAATATCCAGTGAAGCCCATAACTGAGCAAAGAACCAAATTATTACAGCAAGGCCATAACTGAGCAGAGAACCAAATTATTACAAGTAGAGGTCACTGACCACAAACATCAAACAACGGAAGGCAAATTATGATATTAAGTATAGCAAACTTAACAAATGGCCTAACATGCCTGAAGTATAACGATGACGTCCCAGCCCATAGATTCCAGGCTGTCGGCCGGGAACCCCAAGCTACTCGTCGATGTTGATGTAGTACGAAACTTGTCTTCAGGGGCACACTTACTCTGCCAAAAGTATCAACAAAGAAAGGGTGAGTACAGGGTGTACTCCGCAAGACTTATGGCTGGTGGAGTTGTTTTGCATAAAGCACTTTTGTTTATAAAACAAGAGAGAGAAGAAGCTCGTCTATTCAGAATATTTTAAAAGGGGATAAGAGAGCGACATCTCCGAAATATTGATCATCATCTTTTGATATCCACCAAGTCATCATCATCTGAACCCTATCTAGGATCACCCCCTCGTACCCATGAGGAAGCATCCTTAAGCACACGTTGATCTACCAAGTTTTATGATTAGGTTATAGTTCTCTATGATCTTAGAATCTGGTCACCAAGCGTTCATAACCGTGAACACGGCTTTTCGAAAAGATTTAACCATGCAGGGGTGTATAACTTTACCCACACGTACCAACCGACTCTTAATGCCAAGCTATTAGCCCTCTTCCTTGGAAGGCTGGCAGAGGGTGGTTGGCCACGACCTTTACCTTGCTTTCGCCGAGACCATGAGTCACGCAATAAGTATGGTTCCGCCGTAATGGGTCAAATCCCGAAGTCGGTACTTAAAGATGTGAGGCGAGGTTGGTTCACCAGGGGATCCATCGACCCGAAGCAACCCCGGCCACGCTTACCTACCTGTTATGATGCACCTTCACCCGGCAAATCTTTCAAAAGGTGTTCAATGCGTATGTCGAATGGAAGGCCCGAACTATGTGATTCATGGAATCTACTAGGCAAGTTAATCAGGCGAGGGGTTCCCAAGCCCCGTGTGGCTATACGCTCGTCTCGGTTCCAAAGGCAAGAACTCAGCTCCTAGTGGTGGCGAGCATCGGACTAGAAAAACCACATCCCACCGTGGCCTCCCATACAAGCCTTAGCATGTTTAATCTCATATCACTGATCTCATCTCATCTCATTCTCCTATCATACTAGATTCTCTGCATCTGATACATCATCTGGATGGACCAGAACTGACAGTTATGCATGGCTAAGCAGACACAGATATAAGCTCTAGCAATGCACACAAGCCAAACCTAGTTATGCTAGGAGCAGTGGATCAGGTAATATAAGCTCAAAGGGAGTATGCAACATATAGGATACTCTATCTATCGACAAAAGACCACAGTAGAATCGTATGCAACATGGCAAGAATAGAAATGCTTTCGAAATCATAGGATTATATCATGGTGGGGCTATGCTTGCCTTTGCCTATTGATAACAGATAAGCAGATCTTCGGGAGCCTTGTACTTAACTTGGTTAGAGTTGGTCAAGTATTGTTCGTCGATCTTCGATCTTCGATGGTGTTGTCCTCGGTCTTTGATCTTGATCTCGATATCATATTCTACCAGGAAGAACCAAACATCAAAAATAAAGGGGAAACAATCAACACATGGCATCGATGCAATGCTCAAACAAGAATGATGATATGACAAGTTAATTTGCATTGAATTGAATCCCTAAAGCATGCTCGACAAATTAATCGGGGTTCCGAGGGGTGAAAACCCTAAATCGGGGAAACTCCGGAATCATCTATTAGGGTTACTAGGTTGTTCTAATTAAACTTGTCATTTAAGTTATTGAGCAATGCATGATTATAGCTTAGATAGCTAGGTTTCATTTTTCTGAACATTTTGATATATTATTTGTATTTTTCTGACTTATAAATTAAAAGTTATTGAATTTACAATATTCAAAACAATTTCTAAAATTATTAAACCTTTTCTTAATTTAAATAAAACTAGAAATACTTTTTACACAGAGGGATGGGCTAGCTCTAGAGACAGACAGGTGGGGCACTAGCCACCTCAGCCTCCATGCATGCAAAGTAGGACAGGGGGGCGGTTTGTTATTCCTCACCAAGGCAGAAGCTAGCCAGAGAGGCTGACGAGTGGGACCTGGTACACGTTGGCAAGCCACACAGGCGCCACGCGGGCTCGCCGGCCAACGGGCCAGGCGAAGGTGGTAGACGACGGCGGAGGGCGAGCGGGGTTGCGGGGTTAGGTGTGTTCGACGCAAAGCAACATGAGGGAGCGACCAGCATAGGCTCCGCCCGTTTTGGGTCACCGGAGTGTCACCGGCGACCATGTACTGCGGCGGTGGCGGGCGGTGCACGACGGCAGAGCACCAGGGAGGGGTAGGAAGATCGGAGAGACTTCCTTGAGGACCAAGAGCTCATCGGATCGCGATGGTAGGGTCGAATCGGTCGGAGGAGCTCGGAATCGATGGCTAGGACGATGGCAAGCTCATCGGAGGCCAGGAAGACGACTTTGATTGCGGGCGATATAGACCTTCTCGACTCGATTCCTTCAGCGAGAATACTCAAGGCGGCGAGGAGAAGACGCGTGCAAGATCAACGGAGCATGGGGGTGGCCAGAATGGTGACGTCCAGCGGCGGCCGTACGGATAGGGTTCGGTGCTTGCAGGAAGAAAGGGAGAGAGCACTGGGGAAGAGTGAGAGGATAAGGGAGAGGGAGGCGTTCTCGGCGGATCCTTATCCTCGTCTCCAGGGCGGCAACACGCATCGTGGCGCGATGGCGAGGCAACGGCATCGGCGCAGGACAGTGAGCTGCTTCGCTCGTCCTTCTGTCCGAGGAGGAAGAAAGGTGAGGGACGACGAAAGGGGTACTGGGCCGAATGGGCCGGACTGGGCCACTGGCTGCTGCACTCGCGGGAGAGAGGGAAGGGAGGGGGAAGATGGGCCGGACTGGTTGTCTTCCTGGCTTGGTTTTACTTGGCAAATTGTTTTCCTTTTTATGTTTTGTATTTGAACTTCCAATCTGTTTTGAATTATTTCAAAGTACCAGAAGCTTTATAAAATATATAAAAATATCTCAGGGGCCCTTTTAATCAATTTGGGCTCCATTATTTTGGTGATGTTCAAAAGATTCAAAACCATTTTGAATTGATTTCAAAGAGAGTAAAGATTAGGGTTTTAGGGTTTTATCTTATTTCCTTCAATGCACAATTTAAAGCATGATGCTCATGATGCACAAACAAACCCTAAATAAAGATTAATTAAAACTGGGGTGTTACAGCTCTATCACCCTTACGAGAATCTCGACCCGAGATTCCAAAGGTAGGAAAAGAGACAGAGAGAGAAAGAAACAGGGTCACTCTAAAGATAAGAGGGAAACTCACTAAACAACACAGAGTATCTCATGGTTAGCTCATGAATGGAGTGTTTAGAAACAACTCTAAGATGACAAACATGAAACACATCAAGGTAACAGAGGAAACAAGAGGAGATGGTTTCAAGTTGTTAGATAGCTGGTCTTCATAGGGATTGAGACCATGGGGCTTACAGAAGAGTTAAACTTCTGAGAAAGAAGGTTTCAACGGAAAGAACATGACCATAGACTTCGAGACGAAACCTCTACTAAACGACTTAAGTAGAGATTTTAGGTTGCAGAGATATGGATCAACAAAACCAAGCTGTTGAACTACTTTTGCAACTAAAGGGTCTCTCTTTCATTCAACAGAAGGCCAAGACAGAAAAGGTGTTTTGTAGAGAGGACTCATAATAGTCACAAGAAACATGTAACAAGAGAAACTTCTGATTACCAAAATCATAGTCGCTCTTAGAACATGGTTAGGATAACGTAGGAAATTCTTTATTCATCCAGATTTATCAAAATCTTTGCCAAGATCATG
This sequence comes from Avena sativa, assembly GCA_916181665.1. Taxonomy (NCBI): domain Eukaryota; kingdom Viridiplantae; phylum Streptophyta; class Magnoliopsida; order Poales; family Poaceae; genus Avena; species Avena sativa. The sequence goes on along the minus strand of OV702279.1, from coordinate 421,847,344 downwards.
ATATCACTTTATACCACTAAGATGATTAGTTAAGAAGATTCCTGATGACACGAGAAGAAAGAAAATTCATTCTCAAACTTCAATTACTTGGCATAACAAAAAATTTACCAACATAAAAGAGTCTGGAGGATCGACCGAGAGACATTTAGCAACACTACTTTGAATGTTCTCCTTGATGTTCAAGAAATCAAACATCAAGTAAAGGTCGGACTTCGGATACAAAGGAAACCATAAGCACAACTCCTATAATAAATCATAGAAGAAGCCTCATGAAGAGTGGTTGTTATTGCTGAGTTCAAGAGAATACGACAAAAGGTCTTTCCGGCTAAGTGTGTCAACCATTACATCATTCTTGACAGATTTACAAAGAGACCTATGTCAAAACCTTGAGGAACACCAACCATCATTGCTGCTTGAGATTCAGCTTTGGTTAGGTGGAATGATATTTCAGACTCAGCGTGTCCAAATAAAAAGTTTGCAACATTTACCACAGAGGTAAAGTCACTAGATTCTCAAGACACGGACTATAGTGTCAAGCTCCAAGAGATGAGCTAGATTGCTAGACCCATGCATTTAGCAACTTGTCGAAAGACAACTGCACACACATAAGATGCTAACAACAAAACACACATGTGTCCTTAGGGAACGGAGCTAACTCTACTCGAATCCACGGCGACATCTTTCAACAATTGCACGTGAACCAAAGAAGTTTACTTCTAACATCCAGAACACATACTTCAAATTGACACGAAGATGGATCTCGAAAGTTTCCAACATTGATGCCAATTGTTCCATATGAATCTTGTCTAGCACGGAGGAGATAATAATGTCATTGACGGGTTCAACAACAAACTTACCAAAACACTCCAAGAAGATGGACTCATCTGTTGCTTGAACAAGGCAAAAGTATTGGTCAGATCAAAGGACATGAAGATGTACTCAAGTGAAACATCACAAGAAGAAAAACCATCAATATAGTCCTTGGAACTGAGTTTGATTTGATGATAACCCAAATCAAATCAAAGGTGGGGAAGATAACATATCCACAAAGGAAATACTATCTTTCTTCAGCACAAACAAAACTAGACAACCCTTTAAGAAGGAACAAATTCGGATAAAACTTTTGTCTTACAACTCTCCAAGTTGTGGTTTCAGCTCAGCCCACTAGTTTAGGGGTATCCAGTACGGATCCTTGGAGAAAATAATAGTTTAGATAACTTACTTGCTCAAGAACTTGACAACACGGTCATGTGGAAACACGGTGATACTTCTAGTAGACGTCTAGAATATAACTAACCACCGATATGTCACTTAGTTCGAGAGTAAACTTTCTTTGTAAGGCAAGAAGACATAGTCTCGGAGCTTCAGCATGAGCCTAACTCTTTGACTGAAGAGAGTATACCAGAATAGCGGACTTGGTAGCACAATCATCCTTTGTTTGGTGATAGGGTTAACCAATCACGCTAAGAATGATACAAATTTCCTTAGAGATCAAAACAATAAAAATTGCTAAGAATCTCAGATTGCCACAGTATTACGCACACACATCACTCACGAGCGCGAAAGATCGAGGGAGGGTGGTAAATATGTGTAAAGGTATCACTTCATTAAGGGGTCGTGAAAATTAGCACAACTTCTTACTATAAAAGAGTGTGATACCTTAAGGTGGAACAGATGAAAGACACTCAATGCCTCTTATCTGCGAATTGCAATGCTTTGACCTGGTCTTAGATATGATGAGGTACTGGAGTTTGTTTCTCCTGACATTCCAAAATGTTTTGCCATGACGGACCATAAGAGTATCTTGCATCGGAAGACACCAATGCATATAACTACTTGGCTACCAACTGGTAGACAAAGGTTGGAAAACAACAAGGGAAAGGAACATGCTCAGGATGGAATCCTGAGATGTGGATGCATAAGTTAACAATCTTCCGAAAACCAATCCAGAGAAGGGTAAGGTTTGGCAGGTTCACGAATATGGATGCGAGACTCTCGAGGAGTACTCTTATCGTGATCTATTTGGTTCCATGAAAGAACATCTGCCATAGCATGTGGTAGGGGAAGTACTTAGTTGTCACTACTCAATCGCGACAAAGACCACAAGCTTGAAGGCTAGAATTGTAATACCAGCCATCCTAGGGTAATGTGTGAACATTAGCAACAGGGGTCAAAGGAACGTAGGCATGACGTCATCTGGGGATTGATCTTTAGATCGTGGATTGATCCGTCGTCGATCGGGAGCACCCTAGGTTGCGGGGCTGGTCTCACTCGACTCAGCGCTTTGCGCTGAGCCAGAAACGGGCGGCGCTATGCGGGGTGGTTGCGGCAGTTGCCGGCGGCGAGCTCAACTGCGGCAGCGGGATGAGGCGCACGACGCGGGCGTGAACCAGGAAGCGAGGGAAAGGATGGAGAGCACGAGCGTGCTCCTGAGCTCACCAGGAACGCGGTAGGATGGTCGATGAGGTGAGGCACGTCTTGAATCGACGGTAACGACGACGACCGTCGTTGGATAAGAAGCGGATGGGGAGCTCGACTGAGGACGTCCGTGGCCGATTCCTTTGGCGAGAGAGGTCATGGAGACGAGGTGAATCTCCGAGGAGCATCATCTTGGCTCGGGGAGGCCTAGTACGGCGGGCAACACGGCACCTGCGGGGTAGGGTTCCGGCCAGAGAGGGAAAACCGCGAGGGAGCACGAGAGAGAGTGAGATGGGTATGGGGAGAGAGAGGACATCGCGCTGGTTCTTATCCTTGAGCTCATCGGCGTCGGCGAGTATCATAACACGAGGAAGATCGACAATAGGGCGCTGCACACGCAGCTGCTTCAGTTCGTCGCGAGGAAGAAGAAAGAAGAAGCACGACGAAGAGGTACGGGCCGGGTGGGATGCAGCTGGGCCGAGGATGGGCCGCGGGGTGCTGCGCGTGGGCAACAGGGAGTGGGAATTACATTAGTTTCAGACAATCTCACCAGCGTCACCCCATTCAGCAACAAGCTGCACTCCAATCACGGTAGGCAGAACTTACACTGTACAACCACCAAACACCACTTAAAGCTAAAAAATGTTATTTACAAATTAACTCAGCAAGTTGTACAAGCTGTAAATTTTAAAATGGTAAATCAACAGCAGCCATTGTCCTAAAAAAATTGTTCAGGACATTGCATCTTAGGCATTACATATTGGCAGGCAGAAAAACCAAACATAGTCTACCAGTTGACATACATACCCCACCAAGGAAAACAAGCAAGTTCAGCAAGCTTGTGGGTGGAGCTTTGAAAGCAAACATGATCCTCGTACTACATCAGTTTCAGGTAGACATGCCATGGAAAATTGAGATATATGTTTTATTGTTGGTTTGTTATGGTGGGGAGCTTCGGTGCAAACATTGCTGGGTATATGCGGTTCTTTTTTTCTTTTTTACTTTGAGTGTTCTGTTGATAGCAAGTGGGGGTCTTGGAATTTGTCATGACAACATCTCATTTTTTGTTGTTAGGAAATTTCTTGAAAGTACACTGTGTCATGAGAGATTGAGAATGAACCTAGAATGTTCGGCTAAAAATTGTATCCCTCAACAAAGTACTAGTACGAGTTTAGAATAAGTTTCTGAATATCTGCAAGGTTAGGTCCATAATTATCTACAGAAGTTCGTGATCTAAGTTCTGAATCTCTGCAAGGTCCATTATAATTATCTAAAGAAGTTTGTGATCTAAGTTTCTGAATATAGGTGATAAAATCTAATGCAAAACTGTTTTAGGTCAAACAAAACAGACCATCAAATTCTCGGAAGGACCTAAGAAGCAAACACATGTGATCACCATTCATAAGGGCCAGGATGCTTACATATTCTTGCTTCAGGTACACAGGCACAACTGACAGAACCCTGCTGCAATATGAATGACACTACTAATTAAACTGAAAATAAAAATCATACAGAAAACATGTCAGGAACACTATACTCTTGATGAACCCTGTTTTGGCGCAAGCTTAAACAACGCCTACTGTTCTGTAAGAGGAAGAACACCTACTTTCATGGAAGATTGACAACACATAGTAGCTAGCTGTGTATCTACCTACATGTGTTGTGTTGGGTCAGGCTCAAGATTCTGAATACATGCAAAAGTTCTCAAATAGATTGAGCTAAAACCCCGTACCGTGATCTTAAGGATCCGTACCATCCCACGAGTCAACTGAAAGTCTAGCTACTGACTGCACTAACTGAATCGATTAAAATAGAGGTCCAAAAGGCAACAACCAAAAAAGAGCGATTTCTTCATACTTGAGAACACCATTGAGAAAACATAGGCCAGGGACTTATGCAATGCAAGCTATCTCCATCGAGAAAACATAGGCCAGGGAGTAAATTTGAACAATCATGTTTTCTGACTTGTGGCTACACCAGTGTAAAATGACTTGGAAGATTGTTGTAAATTACAGCTTGTTTCAATAGAAAATGACTTGGAAGGCAATTAGGTTGAATCTGAAAAGAAAGGTCAGTGGCAATAAATAGAACATCCTAGTGTCAGGAATATGCAACATGTATTCCTCTGGGGGACGAGGATAGAAAGGGCGTGTCTCATCAAAAGTAACATCACGAGAGATACGCATCCGACGACCAACGGGATCCCAACAGCGATAGCCCTTATGCTCATTACTGTATCCAAGAAAAACACACTCAACAGACTGAGCGGTCAGTTTGGTGCGTTCGCGAGGAGCAAGAAGAACATAGCAAACACAACCAAACAAGCGAAACATGGAGTAGTCTGGAGACTGTACAGATAGGCGCTCAAGAGGGATACCACCCTGCAGAGCGGCAGAGGGCTGAATATTGATGAGGTAAGCGGACGTAGCAACAGCCTCAGCCCAGAAATGCGGCGGAATAGAAGAAGCAACCATCATGGCACGAGTGGTATCAAGAAGATGACGATACTTACGCTCAGCAACGCCATTCTAGGCATGGGCGCCAGGACAGGAGAACTGAGCAAGAGTGCCCTGCTCAGCAAGAACACCTCGCAACATCTGGGAGATATACTCACCAGCAGAATCAGCACGAAACACACGAATGAGGGTAGAATATTGAGTACGGACCATGGCCGCAAAACGCTGATATATGGAGAGCACCTCACTACGAGAGCGCATAAAATACAACCAAGTGTACCGAGAAAAATCATCGATGAATAAAATATAGTAGCGATGACCCCCTTTTGAAGCGAAAGGAGCCGGACCCCAAATATCTGAATGAACTAAATCAAAAGGTCGCTGAGATACAGACGCGCTAGTAGGATAGGGAAGCTGAATCTGTTTACCCAACCTACAACCCTGACAATGTAAAGACCCATCTCTTGAGATAGACCCCAGAAAACCACGATGAACTAATGACGACAGGCGAGAGTCACAAAGGTGACCAAGACGATGATGCCACTGCTGAAAGGAGCTGGTAGCAGAGGCGAAAACCGGAGAAGAACTGGCAGATGAAGTGGCAGCGGAAGGAACACGAAGCCAGTCTAACTCCCAAAGTCCTGAAGAGTCACGGCTGCGAGGGCCAGCTCCAACCAGGGCCTGCGCGCGACGGTTCTGGACAACACAAGAATCAGCATCAGGAATGATGTGACAACCAGAGTCCGTAAGCTGGCTAGAAGAGAACATATTCATCTTAAGAAGAGGGACATGAGAAATATCAGGAACAGAAAAAGAAGAAGTAGAAAGAGTGCCCCGACTAGAAACAGGAAGAGAGGTACCATCAGCTGTGAAAACACGGATAGGAGAAGGGAGAGAACGAAGAGCGGACAGAAAAGAAGACTCAGAGGTCATATGAAAGGAAGCTCCAGAATCCAGATACCATGGGGACGTACCTGACTATGTAGAAGGTGGTGGTCGCACAGTGCCTGAAGAATCAGTTACAGAACCAGTAGTGCCTGTCGAAGAAGAGCATGTAGCAGCAAGCAGACCGCGAAGACTCCTAATAATGTCCTGATCGGAGAGAGCAACTGCTGAAGATCCAGAAGGAGCTGACTGCCCACGAGCCTGGTGTTGCTGACGTAAAGTGGGATCCCGTGTATAACAGGTGGCCCAAGTGTGGCCATCCTTGTTATAGTAAGAGCAATGACGAAGAGAACCACGACGACCCTGACCACGAGCCTGCTGGTGCGGACTCTGGCCCTGAAACTGCTGGTGCTGACCCTGACCCTGAAACTACTGATGCTGACTCTGACCCTGACCTGGAGGAGTGGGTAGTATCGGCGGCGGCACAGAGGACCGCGGCTGAGTCGAGGGAGCAGACGGCATAGGAGGACAACGAGTAGCAAGCACAGATGGAACCGCAAGAAGACCAGCACCACGGAGACGGGTCTCCTCAGCCCGAAGCTCAGACAGCACCTCAGAGAGCGGAACACGACCACGAGCATTCAGCTGAGCACGCCGGGGCTCAAACTCCTGGCGGAGCCGAGACAGAAACTCATAGATGCGGTGAAACTCCAAATCCGAGCGCACAATCTGGCAGCACGAGCATGTGCCACAAACAGCAGTACGAAGAGAATCAAGCTGACGCCAGATAGCAGCACTCTGAGTATAGAACTCATCAATAGTAGAATCACCCTGCTGGAGAGCATGCTCCTGGCGAACCACAGACAGGTAAAGAGCATCCCCAGACGACTAATAGCACTGACGAAGATGGGCCCACTGAGCGGCAACAGTATGGAGACTCATGAACTCAGCAGCATACTGTGGTAGAATACTGGAGGTGAGAACAGCAGCAGCACGAGCATCCTCATCAACCCACTGAGTGTAAGCAGTCAGAGCGTGTCGATAGGCCTCGAGATCAGAAGAGTACTTCTTGAACTTTAGGTCATAAGCAGTAACAACACTATCATCAGCACTCTGAGCAGCATCCTTGGCCTCCTGAGAAGCATCAACACCGAGAACAATCGGCGTCGGCGGAAGAGGAGCCACAGGAGTAGGGGGCACGACGGACAGGAGACCTCGCCGAAAAGCACACCCCAAAGACGGAGACCGCGCATGTGAACGCGCATAAAGGCAGCGAAATCAGGATAATTCGTGCCATCGAAGATCACCGGGCAGCGAGGAATCGTAACATAACCCGATGAAGAAGACATCTCTCTCTCTCTTTTTTTCCAGACACAGATCAGATCTGGATCTGACCGGTCCTGACGCAAGCTGACGGCAGCAGGTGGAATCCGACAGGATGGTGGCGAGGCTGGGGCAGACGGGGCAGTGGCGAGCCAGACGGGGCGGGGGCGGGCCAGATCCGGCCGAACGGGGGCGGTCGATGGCGGGCCAGATGGAGCGGTTGCGGGCCAGACTGGGTAGGGGCGGGCCAGACGGCGACGGGGAGTTGACGGGGACGTTGCAATGCCCGTTCAAGCTGGGACGTTGCAGATGCAGGAAGCCAGACGGGCGGGCGAGGAGTTGTACGGGGACGGGGACTCGAGCCAGACGGGCGGGCGGGCGGTCCTGTCGCTGTTGCAGACGGGCGACCACTCGAGCCAGACGTTGAAGATCAGCGGCAGGCCAGACGGGCGGGATGGGGCAGAGCCAGATCCGGCCGAACGGGCGCATCGTCTGGAGAAGACGGCGGACGTGGCGTGGCCGGCTACGGGCAGACGACCCGCAGCAGACAGCGGCGAACGGCCGGAAACAGCGGCACACCGGCGGTGGCGACGTCGGAAAAACTACAACGACAGGGACGGTGGCGGCTGTGACGATGTTGCAGCAGGAAAACGGTTTAACCTAGCTCTGATACCATGGCAGGAATATGCAACATGTATTCCTCTGGGGGCCAAAGTCCACCATATATAATACATGTACATGTGCAAATATGCAGGAAGCCCCCTAATATATGGAAAAACTACAATATACGAATATATACTTCTAACACCTAGGAGACGGACATGATGCTAAGTTTAGATTTTGATTATCGAGATAGCTTGCATTGCATAAGTCCCTGGCCTATGCTTTTGGAGCGAGAAACGAGAACAATTGATAAAAAACATTACAATTTATGTATGTTCCAAATATGAAGGTGTTGTTCTATGTAATGTAAAACATAGGTCCGGAATAGCAAAAGGAAAAGAATGGTCTGTTCGTACTTGAGAACACCATCTACAACAATTTAGAGAAGTGACCCTTATTTTCCAAATTGTTCACATCACAACATCATGCAGTAGTAGCAAGACTACTGGTTCCAACAACAACAAGACTAAGTTCATCTGCATAAACAAATCCTCCCAGATGCAACCTCTTATCAAGAAACTAGCATCCAAGCTCCCTACATATGAATCTATCATGCTAAAAAAAGAAATCCCAAGTACCAACAGGATGTGAAATCTAATTGTGCAGCAACAGGTCAACAACCAGCAAAAACTAACCAAGAATTCATCCTTCAGCCATCGGTTTGAATCAAGAACCCTAGATCAAGAATAGTATCTACAGAGGAATCGACCTAGGATTCATCTAGCAATAGACGGGATAGGAGGGGAAAAGTCAAAGGACTTACATGAGAGAAGGTCGGGACTGCCGGAGAAGATGGACGACAAAGGGATCTCAGAGTACGCTCGTGGGTGGCGTCGGAGCAGAATCAGATCAAGCAGCGACGGGATATCGTCTTCGGCTGCGGGGTGGGAAGAAGGGATGGCGGAGCGCCACCGGCGGCAGAACGACAGAGGGATGGTGGGGATAGCGGAGCGAAGTATGTGCGTCGCCGCGCCGCCAACACGCGAGGAGGAAGAAACACGAGGGGAGGCGCGTGCTTCGCTTCCACCCCGATCTCCACGGGTTTCCTGGGGTTTCGCTGGGTTGAGCCCGGTCGATCCCTCTGTACAAAACGGACCAAAGCGGTTTCAGGTGGATAAAAATTGGACCGGGTTTAGACACGGGAAAACCGGTCGATTCACTATAACAAAACAAGGCCTAAGGCTTTGTTCTGTTCATCCACTCCCCTAGTGGATTGGAATTGTTTGGAATGGATTAGAGGGGATTTTGATTTAGATGGAATTTAATAACCTCAATCTCTGCCAATCCTGGTTAATTCTAATGAAATCAAACAAGGCCTAAATTTAATTCATGTGGATATTTCAATTTACAAAAACAACCAAATCTCACACTTTATACATTGTATTTCTGAACGGCTTATATTTATTGCCGATATATGTTGCAACCGTTCTGCATTTCCTAAGTTTGATTAATGCAAGCAGAGTCTACATACGAGGAAAAAATAGAATCTAGATGCCCACGCGGTCTGGTCAATGAGCGTCAACGCCCCTTCCTTCTTCTTTTTCTTCTCTCTCCAAAGAAGTCCCGATCCGATCTCGTCACTTCCTCAGTCACTCTCTACCGAGCTTCTCTCACCCCCAGAATCTACCCAGCACCAGAACCAGCAGCCACCGCCGCCTCCCCCTCTCGACGGAGCCTCTTCTCCACCTCTCCGCTGTCGGCAGCGGCGCGGACAGGAACTGCACGGCCTGCCGGCGTCGCCCTCCCACTGTACTCACCTTCCACGTCCAGATCCGGTGGGGTGGGGAGCACGGGAGGGCAGTCTGCTCCAGCCACGACGCCGGCGGTCGCGGAGAGACGAAGAGCCCCCCGCGCCACCCCTCATCTGGCGTCAAGTTTCTCATCGGCTAGATCCCGCGACAGCCTCCACTCGCTGCCTTTCTCTCTGGTCCAAGGGCGGCAGTTGCGGTTCGCCTAGCTACCACACCAAGCACCAAACTGCTCGGCGAGCAGTACAATCTGAGCGAGAGGAAGGGGACTGAGCTCCACAGGGATGGCAGCGGTGACCGTGGTGATGGAGCCGCTCCTCGGCAAGCTCACCAAGCTGCTCGGCGACGAGTACAAGAAGCTCACGGGGGTCAGGGAGCAGGCCTCGTTTCTCAGGGACGAGCTCAGCGCCATGAAAGCTCTGCTTGACAAGATGGAGCTTATGGACAAGCTCGACCCCTTAGCCAAGAACTGGAGGGACCATGTCAGGGAGATGTCCTACGACATGGAGAACTGCATCGACGACTTCATGCATAACATTGACCGTGCCCAAGCAGAGCCAGGCTTTGTCAGGAAGGTGGTTGAGTTCCTCGCCACCTTGGGGAGGCGTCATAAGATCGCCAACCAGATTGAGGAACTCAAGGTTCTTGCTATGGAGGCCAATGATCGGCGCAAGAGGTACAAGATCGATGATTGCATCAATTCAAGTCCTGGTGTTGTGGCCATCGATCCCCGGGTGTCGGCGATCTACAAGGAGGCAGCAGGCCTCGTTGGTATTGATGGCCCGAGAGAAGAGCTTGTCAGCTGGTTGCTAGATTGCCAGCAGAAACTCAAAGTGGTTTCCATTGTGGGGTTTGGTGGTTTGGGTAAGACTACACTTGCCAAACAAGTATATGATAAGATTGGAGGGCAGTTTGACTGTAAGGCATTTGTCTCGGTCTCCCAAAGACCTGATGTGAAAAGCCTTCTCATTGGCCTACAACACAAGCTTGGGATAGGAGAGCCTTCTCATGCTCACGAGGTGCAAGACATCATTGACCCCCTCAGAGAATACCTCAAACATAAGAGGTATATTTTCTCCTTGTACTCACTCATATAATTGCATTGGTATTGTTCTCAATAATTGCGTGATTTAATCATACTCATCTAAATTCTTGTGGCATCTTGGTTTAGTAGTGTATAACTCTAAATAGTTGAACTCACAAGTCATGAAGAGAGTTTTGGCGCCAACACCAAACCTTGTGAGGATCAAATCTCTAGTTCTGGGATAAAAAATTAAAATTCTCCAAATATCTTGATTTTAGAATACACTAGATTTAGTTATATAAATCATTAATCAACCTCCATTGGATGAGCATATAAGCCATGCTAAGTAGGGTCAGAAAATGACTGCCATTTCTTCGAGTGAAGTACGTACTTGTCTGGAATCCAAAGGAGTCGAGCAAATTAAATGTTGAACCCAATATTTCTTTTTATTCAAAATTATACCATATTTCTAGTTTTTCCTTAAATTTTGAAATACATGTGTAGACATACTTTACCATGTCTTCATTCATTCATCTTCATGCTTTTCTCTGTAGGTACTTCATATTAGTTGATGACTTGTGGGATCAGCAAGCATGGGATATCATTAGTTGTGCCTTCCCAGAAAATAGTAATGGAAGTAGAGTTGTGGTAACCACACGAATTGATGAAGTAGGTCTTTGGGCTTGTCACAGTGACCGTGCAAACATTTACATAATGAAACAACTCGAAGAGCAAGACTCAAGAAGTTTATTTGTTAGTAGAGTTTTCGGACCTGAAAATGTCTGTCCACCACAATTTAAAGAAATCTCAGATGAAATTCTCAAGAAGTGTGGTGGATTGCCATTAGCAATTATCACCATAGCTAGCCTAGTAGCTAGCCATGAACCAAGAACGTTGAGGGAGTGGGAGTGCATAAAGAATTCTCTTGGTTCCAAGTTTGCCACAAAACCCACCTTGGAAGAGATGAGGGGTATACTAAACCTTAGCTATATGCATCTTCCTGTTCGTCTCCGGCCATGTTTTTTGTACCTTGGCATGTACCCAGAAGATCGTGAGATCATGAGGGATGATCTGGTTCGGCAATGGATAGCCGAAGGCTTAGTCTGTAGTTCTCACGGAGTTGATTTGGAGGATGTTGCGAAAAGTTATTTCAATGAGCTTATCAATAAAAGTCTGATTCAGCCCGCAAGTACAAAATATGGGGAGATAGTTTCTTGCAGAGTACATGATATGTTACTTGATTTGATCCTAAGCAAGAGTACAGAAGATAACTTTATCAGTGTAGCATATAACTCTGAAGACATGGCTAGATTGCATAGTTGCGAGTACAAGGTTCGTCGATTATCCTTGCAAACAAGTGTTGGTGGTGCAACGTCAGAGGCCCTTGCTAGTAGCATGTCACAAGTTAGATCATTTGCATGGCTTGGTCAGTGCAAGTACACACCTCATCTTTCACAGTTTAAGTATTTGCGGGTGCTTTTGTTTGAGTTTCCAGATCAAGTGGATACGATAGTCGACCTCACTGTAATTGGCCATTTGTTTCTACTGAGGTATTTGAAGGCTTTTGCAGTACATTCAAAGCTAGTGCTCCCTAAAGAAATTCAAGGGCTTGTGCATTTGGAGACTCTGGAATTATTCTGTGGGTCCACATAAAACATTCCATCAGATATAACTCACTTGGCCAACTTGTTTCATCTGACACTTCCACTAGGTACAGTGCTACCTAAAGGGATCCAGAACATGAACTCACTCCGCACCTTGCGTTGTTCGGGCATGGCAGATTGTTCGCTGGAGGATATCAAGTGCCTTGGCAAGCTGACCAATCTGATAGAATTGATTTTATTCACGTTTCTTGTCCACAAGTTCTTGACGCTTGAAGACGTTGACGCTTTGGTGTCCTCCATTGGAATGCTCCGAGACCTCAAGCTCCTGGTCCTCGATTGCACGACTGAATCTGATGGCTCCAACAGCCCTTTGTACACATTACATGATCCTCCTCCGTTTCTTGAGATACTCGATCTAAAGAATTGGAATCTCAATAGAGTTCCCAGATGGATTGGTGAACTATGCCGCCTCCGGATCCTCGGCCTCCACCTATCGCAGCTGTCGAGTTTTGATGTTCGTGTTCTTGGAGAGCTTCCTTCCCTCGTCGAGGCTGAATTGTACGGGTTGTATGTCACCCAAGATGAGGTCGTCATCAGCACTGGGTTATTCCCTGTTCTGGAGTATGTTAGGTTCTGGTCTAATGAACAAGATGTCACTGCCTATCTCAGCTTTGAGGCAGGAGCTATGCCCAAGCTACAAAGGCTCACCCTGGGATTCGGCTGGAAAGAGTGGATGGGCGCTTCACCGGTCGGAATGGAGTGCCTGCCCTGCCTCCAGGAAATTGAAGTGCATCTCCAGGAAAGCAGGGCCGAGTCAAGCAAAAATGTGGACGATGTACTTGCTGATGTGGAGTCTGCCTTCAAGAGCACCACAAGTGTGCACCCAAGACATCCCTCGGTTAAAGTTATGGATTGGTAGCCATGCATTCGATGTATCCGCTTCTTGTGTACAACTTAATTAATCTCACCGCCACCTTGTTGCTTTGGTTTATTCCCCCCCCCCCCCCCCCCCCCCCTTGTGTATTTAACCTTGCGAGTACTGTAAGTCTGTAAACCACTAAACCTGATGCACTTTAGTTGTGTTCCTTTTTTTATCAGTGATGAATATTTCAGCCATCTGGATCGATTTATTTATAACTCTGAAATAAATGGATTTGTCTCCAGTTGATTTACAGAAACGTTCAGAAGTGACGGAGAAGAGCGCCTCCCTGCATCTCTTTTGACAGCGACGACCCAGATTTCAGTGTGATGTAGCAGGTTGTTCCTGTCAGTGTAAATTCAGTGTAGTATGGATTTCAGTGACATCACGGACATTTCTAGCTTCTAAAGCAGCAGCTAATTAATAACAATGTAAATAAGGGACCTGGAGCAGAACTTCGTGGATGATTACAACAGAACGTCCAGTAAATCCCAAGCATCTTAGGCATTGCATTTAATCTTTTCTTTTTGGATTAAATTCATTAATGTAACCAATTGTATCACAAGGTTTAGTAGTTTGGAAAGTAAGAGACAGAACAGATGCCGAGCGCGCCAAACCAGCACGCCACAGCCAGCCATTACAAAATCCCAGCAAGACATACAAAGAACTAAGCCACTAGCTAATCCATTTCCCAGACGTTCTGTAACTGGGCACCAGCCATGTCTTGAGTGGAGAGTTCCAGTCTTCAAGATGCAACCTTCCACAACTCTACGCACCAAGTTTCATCAACCTGAAAACATAGAAAACAGTGTCAGAAGGTTCTCTGAGAGGAGTATATCTGTTGGAAACACGCTCTGTTGCCAAGAAAAATAGCCACCATGCGCCTCTCCCTGCTGTGGAACTGAACCAACCAGATACTGTTCAGTTCGTCGAGAGACTCTGGCACACTGCTGAAGACAAAAGCACAGCGCACAGCACTCCATACGTATTCTGCGACAGGACACTGGAAGAACAGATGGTCCATGGACTATGAAATTCCGCATAACTCACACACCATCTGTTCCCTTTCCAGCCCCTGATAGTTCAATACCTTGGTCTTTTGCATCTCGCCAGCAAGTTTCTTGGTGGTGCTCTATAACCAAACTTGTACGAAAACAGTCATATCATTGGTTCAACATATAGGAAAATAAAGTTACATGGGGCCATTCAGCCACTGTTGTGATTTGCTCATTACATGGGGCCTGGTAGTTCAATGCATTGTAAATTATGAAATGAGAATGAATAGAGATAAGAAGAGCAATGCATGGAGCAGATAGTATAAAAAAAAGCAACAATTTCAATCGGTTTCAGGAGTATTACCGGTGGTGCACTTGTAGGTCGTGTTGCCGGAGTTGCAGCAAATCTTTCTGACAAAAACTCCACTGCAACAATTCTAACTAGTCCTCCCCTACAAAATTTATTGACAATGCCCAGAACTTCTATGGTGAGGTCTGATGGTCGCCACTGCACTGGAACACATGGATTCAGAAACTTAAAGAAGGGACCATAGAAAAATCTTGGATGATAACAGTAGAGCGCTTGGTTAATCAGTACATAGCACCCACCTCAAGTAATCCGAAGTTCAAAAGAATTCATCCTTCTCAAACGGAGATAAAGATGACAATTAGTACCTGCAGCTTACAGGCAGGTAACAATTTCGATTTCAATTTGGAATTAGCCACTCCCAGATATAAACCAGAGTCGATATGCTAAAAATTCAAATAGTAGTATATCTATTTTGAAGTGATGTGCTAAACAATATCTACAACAGCCATTGTCCTAAAAAAAAGTCAGGACAGTGCATCTTACACATTAAATTTTACGGTTTTGCTATTTCTCAGGCGCCTGAGAAATAGTTATTTCGCAGTCATCTTGTTCACCGTTGGATTTGGTTCCAAGATTCGATTTGAGCCATCTGGTTGCAGTTTTTTGTTTATAAACCATGCATGTTTCCATTCTATTGAGCCAGCCACGTCAGCCGATGTAGGCGTTCCCTAAATTTTACGTCTTAGGCCAATCAGGAACTGAAAGTGCACATTCAGTCGCCACGAACCAGAGCACCACCCTTCACGTGCAACCGTGTAGGCGTAGTTCTGACCAAAAAAGGCACAACAGAGATTTGTTTCTGTGGATGTAAATTCAGCATAGCTAATTTAGAAACAACATCACATATATCATCAAATATTAAACTGACAATGACAGACATCATTGAGATACATGGAATATCCGGTTGCATGTTTTGAAGTGTACATATTTTTAGTAGGCAGTCTACACTAAGCTCGTGTCCTACAGCAGCAAGTTTCAGACAACCACATCAGTGTCACCCAATCAGGGCAGGCGCAAGTTACCAACCACCACTTAAAGCTAAAAATAGATTTAACCTTAACCCGGCAATGGTACTTTGGAATGCTAATTGACCAACCGCGGTGTCCATTCACTATCGCTATATGAACAAATAACGTTTTTCTTTGGTCCACAGATCCAAACTGTAGGTTGGATTGGCCAATTCTCATATTCTTTTCTTCTTCACGTTCCCTGAATAGATACAAATTAATCCATTGGATTTGTTTTTTATTAATGGTCCGCCCCGTCCCTGGCTTCTTGATCGTCAACTTTGGCCACCATATGGAGATTGTCACCAATGGGGTGCTGGCCAGCGTGGTGCACCGCGCCATCACCAACTCCGATGCATCGAGGATGTCGATGGCCACGCATGTGCATCCCACGGACGGGTGCCTCATCAGACTAGCACCAGAGCTAGTGGACGAGGTGGCAAATACAAGGAGTTTCTGTTCAGTGGCGTACGATGCCAGCAGGGAGGATGTGCTCGAGTCATTCAAGATCCACAGCGACGAGCAACGAACCACTACATGATTTCTGCTGCTGCCTTTCCGAGGGTACGAAGTGCGGTGACCCAGCTACCACTGCATGATGTTGGTATACTATAATCGTTGACATAACACCAATAAAACACCGTTTACTAGTATTACATCCCTCAGAATGGCACAACAGAAACACAGCGGGTCCAATACATGGCTAAAGGTTACAATCACTCTTTACACAAGATTCAGAGAACACTCTTGGTTAAAGAGAGAGAAAGAACTTCTTACGGAGAAGAATCAAAGATAAACCACGCAAGAACTATTATACTATTAAGACTAGTATTTTAACTAAGGGATTGGCATTGCTGCTATTGCAATACACTACATAATTAGGTTCTTTGGCTAGAGATTATATTCATATCTAATCTCGTCTTCACTTGAGTTGAGGTATATGTTGACTTCCTTATCTTTATTGAAGAGCTTTAGCTTTGGATGATAAGTCCTGGAGCATAACTTGATGTGGATGTTGTCAATCCCGGCTTCAGAATCTAGCAAGGGTTAAGAAGATACTTTAAGTACGAGCGTACTCAGCAAATTCACTAGAAAAGGAGTGTTTGATGCACTATAATTACAGCCACAGACGTAGGTCGTAGGCAATGCAAGTATTTGATGCACTAGTATTTGTTTTCTATTTTTTCTATTTTCTGTTTTCCTTTTCAGATTTGAATTTTCTTTCTTTGATTTGAATACTCCTTTTAGAATTTATTTGCTGAATAATTGTAGTAATACTAAAATATATTTAGTATCATTTGTAAACTTTTATTATATAATATTTTTATATTTATTTTATTTTCTCTATATGAACCCCTTTTTAATAATTTGTAGAGACTTTTCTTATTATTGTTTTCTTTCCACTTTAACCATGGATTTAAATGATACATTTTTATTTGTTTATAAAACTTAACTCTAGTTGGCCTAGATTTTTTTATTAGAATTTTTTATATATGTATAATGATCCTATATCATTATTTGATGCAAGAAATATAAAAGAAATTAATATAGTTATTACTCCTTCCATTAATTTGGAAAATGGCAATGTATATATATTCTATTATGATAAACAAAGAGGTTTAGGATTTTGGATTATGATTATTTACCCTAGGGTTTAGGGGTTTTAATGTACTTAGATTCCTTTATGGATGTGGTAAAGATTTAATAACTAAACATATTGTTTTCTGTTTGGGATATTTCATGACATCACCTCTAGAACTAGGAAGTTATATTTAGAATGTTTTATAGAAAGAAATTGATAAAGATACTCCTAAGCACATATAATCATGATGGTTGGGAATTGGCAGAGATGTGCTTATGTGATTTGTTATAGGAAAATATTCCTATAAGTGATATTAACATAAGATGATGAATTAATAACCTAAAATGGATATTATACATGATTTAAGATTTAGAGTTAGTTGTTTAACAAGAATGTCTCTTTTCCATTCTTCACCATCCTTGACCTTTAATTAAGGAATTCCTTCCCTAGATATAATACTTCTTCCTATCCATCATCATGGTTAGTATGATGATCGTTATAGACAAAATGTTCCAATTCACCTTTTATTCTTCTAAACTCATAGATGAATCCAATGAGTTTGATATTAAAGCATTTCATAGTTTCCTCATATCTTTGCTTGGTTATACCACTACTCTAATGTTGGTAATTATCAACCCAACAAGTAGTTCTCTCAAACTCCACTTATAATCTTCCTTAATCATCCATCACTAATATTTCTTCATCAGATGTATGTATGTATCCAACTATCTTTCTCTAAGGCTTACTATCCTTTAAGATGAAAAACACTCCTTCCATAACTCTATGCTAAGGTAGCTTTAATTGAATAATATCATCCTACATTGACTTTATTCCAATAACTCACACTCCAACCTTACATTATATTAATGTGGCTTGTAATGACTACTCTAGGATAACTTATCTCTACTAGGGTTTCAATCATGTTCTACCCATCAATATCTTTTATACTAGATATAGGTAGACCATCCTGGTGAGTAAGGCATGATCAATATAATCCTTTAATCATTTATTGCTTAAGTTCTTAGTTGGCTAAGCAAGGCTTTATCAATACTACTTTTCAATTGTATTGAACTTATCTTCTTAGTATCTCATATTGGGTTAAGGGTATTCATGGACTATGCCCTCTTTAAAAGATTTAAATAGATGTTATGATAAGATCAAGAAATAGTAGATCAAGGATTGATAGTTTAAGAATTTGTAAATCAATGGTTGATTACTCAACATTGATGAACAACGGAATTAAAGATAAGTTCCATAAAAATGGATATGGAAAGAAAGATATATAGTGAATGATCTTGACTTAGTCTCTTTCCCACTCAAACTCATTAAAGAGTTAAAGTTAAGTATTACTATGGTACTCATAGTAAGAATAGATAAGAATAAGATAGGCCAGGGTTAGTCATTACATTTATATTACTTTAGTTTGTAATCTTAACTTGGCACTTATGAATTGTTGTGTTGAATGTGATGATAGAATCCCTTAAGGATCAGATATTAATTATATAAGCAATGTATTATGAGTAGCATTTATTATATCTCATCTACCCTTAGATCAAATCATGTTTACCCAAATAAGGTTTTAGCAAAGGTCATATTGAAACTTATCACGGTTAACTTGATGATCTTACTTCAATTTCATCAAGTTAAGAGAAGCTTCAATCATTTTGACAAGTTTTGTTCAAAAGCGCGAAAATTATTTAGATTTTCTATGCATGAATGCAATGCACACATCTGGGTTCAGCTTATTTCTAGGCTCTAATGCTGGGAAGTTACAGACTCTCCCCCTTAAAATAAACTTCGTCCTCGAAGTTCGCAAACTCTCACGTTTTGGAGTAAGGAATTGACTTGTAGTGGTTGCTACATTTCTCTACTCCATGATAACCTTAAATGTAGTTATTTGTAGTATTCTATAACTTGATTAGATATCCTAATCTAATTCTTTTTATTTAATTATCAATCTTTATTACTGCGTTAAATACAGTCTAGAGGATCTCACTAAAACAAGTTTTAAGTTTCTATATACCCATGTTTATGGTCAAAAGACTATATTTCTATTCTGGTCATAGTATAGGTGATACTGGTACTCCTTCCAATATTGGATTTGAACTCAGTGAATCCATACCCATTGGAATTTCTTATTCTCTACATACGCCCAATTGGATGTGCTTTATTACCTCTTAGGGACCACTTAAGAGTTGTTTCTTCTAGAATTGGTCGGTTAGGATTAACCTTTTATCACCTTCAAGATTTTACCTTATTAAGTTTTAGATAATCTCTCTTTATTACCTCTAGTACTTCTTCAACTTTTATTTATAATGTTTACTCTCTCCCTTAGGGTTTACTAATAGTCTTTAAATTGGCTGTATAGTATTTATTGGCTTAATAACTAAAATGTTGGCTTTTGTTCAGTTTATACTTTACCTAATTAGGGTCTGATGAAAGATTGTACGGTGTATCCATCTGGTTGTGGATCTCCGAAGCAAATCTTTCAGCACTATATGTCGTCCTTGCTATTGGACATTTTTGCTGGGATAAGTCTGACTTTGCGAAACATCTCGAAAGACGATCGCCTTTAAATTTTATACTTATTTAGGTCTTACTTAGCTTAGGCCAAATTTTATGCCCTTTATGCAACTTTTAAGAATGTCTGGTTAACTAAGTTAACCAAATACCAACTGTGGACAAAATACCAAATGTGGATTGGAATACCGACTATGGATTAAGTACCAATGACGGATCATTCTGGATGGTAGGTATTACCTTACAGTTTCCGACCTACTACTGCCATTCTCTCTGAATTGTCAGAGCTTGAATACCATTTTGGTTCCAAGGCATCTTCTTTGTACCTATTCATGATACTACTATGAACTTGGTACAACTATTTCATTAACTTCTTAGCATCTTACCTACTTTGAATGAGCTTTAAGTTCATTATATCTTGTTGCTCCCTACATCTTCTACACCAGACTTCTTTCTTGAATATGGCTAAGAATAGTCTATGTTTGATCTATCCTCCAAATTATGTTAATACTCCTTATATTTTACTTCACCCTTCTAGTAAGCCTTCCTTAAGATCTTTGAAACTCGTCACTCCCTTACACGAATTCCCGTTTCTATCTAAATCCATGACATCAAGTTATAACTGGGTGTTACATCATGCATTTGCACACCTAATTAACTTCATGTACAGATCTAGTCAATCAAGAAGATTCAAGAAGATCCGAAAGTCGATAAACAATAAAACATATACCCTGTATTATACATAGGTTTTAGATAATTTACAAATGTACTAGATGTTCCAACGGTTTGCTCCACACCTATTTACACAACTATCTTACAAGAACCTCTTGTTCTTGTGGATATATCCTCACTTATTTCGGCAAACCCTTCAAACTACAATACGCATTACCCTCTATATACATTATTCAATCCCTCATCCCTTGGGATGGCGTTCCTTTCTTACTTTCATCTTCCTCTAGTGCTTCCTAGAGTTTCTTCCATGATGACGTGAAGTCCTACGACTGCCTTCTAGAGCGTAAGAGCATCTAGGAGGTGCGTATTCTTGGTTAGAAGTACCGAGACTGAGATTAGTCATTGAAAAATGACTAGAGTTGGCATAGTCTTCTACAGTATATTCCTGGTTTTCCGGCATCGCTTTTGGCTCCTTAGATTTTTCTTGGATCCAGTCATATATATTGGTGCAGTAGCTATCGAAATACTCTTCTAATTCGATTGGATTAGTATTACCCCCATATGGTCCATAAGGCTCTCTATGGTTATAGTTGGTCTCTTCTTCAATACCTGTATCACAAGGTATAGGATTTCCTATGGTTCCACCTTGAGATTCTACTTCCCATCCATACTTGTTTGACTCAGGGTTATTTGGAATAACTTTATTCCATTCCTGTTGTTCGGAGTTATATTTGGTCCATAGGTCTTCAGGTGGCTTGAAGTCATTTTGGTAGTAGGCATAATTTTCCGAGTTTGGGTCATCAAACTCAGTTTCCTCAAACACTTCTCCTGAAGGTATGTATTTGGGATGCCTAGCTTCTTTATCTAACTTCTTCCTACATGCCATTGCTTTATCAGGATCAGTAAAATCCTCAATGACCGTATCCAGCTTCTGAACTAAAACTTGGTGAGTATTATGATAAGTGTTTAGCAAAGACCTATAACGATCCATATACTCTACGGCTAGAGTAGGTTCAGCTTGGACTAAAGTAGAGTGTTCTAACTCATGCTCTGGGTTTGAGGTTTCATGTGGTATAATGGTATGAGTACTACCTTCTAGAGCTTGGGTTTTTTGTTCTCGGATCATGGTTATGGCTGCTGCTACGGCAATCGGATATGCAGATGCCATGCACCTAGATTCTCCTGATGACATTTCTCCTTTAAATCCTAACTGTTGAAGTGTATAAGTGGATTGCATTAGTCCTTTCCATAAGTTCGGACTTCTGGTTGCGTTGGCTAGTACATGAAGCTTGACATGGTATCAGAGCCTAAGGTCTTGAGTTCGAGTCCTGGCTTTCGCAATTTATCCTAAAATTGTTGTAGACCCCTATGTGTCTACGTATAGACCTCTTGAGTCATACGTGAGTTTCGCGCGCCGTCACTTTCTTCCGGTTGCACGTGTTGACTTCTCCCCGTCACACGTGAGAGGGGGTGTTGAAGTGTATAAGTGGATTGCATTAGTCCTTTTCATAAGTTCGGACTTTTGGTTGTGTTGGCTAGTGCATGAAGCTTGACACTAACTTCTTGGGTAACATGATCATGACACGGTATTTAGCTAATACCTGCCCATCATAGTAACTGTAAATCTTGACCAAAAGTCTTGATTCACAATCCAAACTCCATAGAAGTTGTCGGAGATTGTCTGTCCAATCCCCTCCGTAGTCATTCAACGTCCTATTCATCACTTGAACATTCCGGGGTGGATATCGAGGTGCCATGTGGAACTGTAGATAAGAAATTATCATCAGTCACATAGAGTTAAAACTCTTGGGTAATGATCGAATTTGAAATCATACTAAAGAATTATCGCACTAGTAACATAACAGGATTATTATTGCTAGGATGTGTCCTACAGGTTCTACCCATTTACTAGGTTTCCAACCTAAGGTCAAAGCATATGCTCTGATACCAACTGCGGTGACCCAGCATACCACTGCATGATGTAGTATACTATAGTCATTGACATAACACCAATGAAACACTATTCACTAGTATTACATCCCTCAGAATGGCACAACAGAAACACAGCGGGTCCAATACATGGCTAAAGGTTACAACTCACTCTTTACATAAGATCCAGAGAACACTCTTGGTTAAGAGAGATAAAGAACTTCTTATAGAGAAGAATCAAAGATAAACCACGCAAGAAATATTATACTATTAAGACTAGTATTTTAACTAAGGGATTGGCATTGCTGCTATTGCAATACACTACAGAATTAGGTTCTTTGGCTAGAGATTATATTCCTATCTAATCAGTAACTTCGTCTTCACTTGAGTTGAGGTATATGTTGACTTCCTTGTCTTCATTGAAGAGCTTTAGCTTTGGATGATAAGTCCTGGAGCATAACTTGATGTGGATGTTGTCAATCCCGGCTTCAGAATCTAGCAAGGGTTAAGAAGATACTTTGAGTACGAGCGTACTCAGCAAATTCACTAGAAAACGAGTGTTTGATGCACTATAACTACAGCCACAGACCGTAGGTCGTAGGCAATGAAAGTTTTTGTAAACATTTCTTCACAGGTTGCTTTTATTTAGAAAAACTATGTTCGTCAGCCTTCACGGGTTTACCAGAACTTTCATGGAGTTCCTTTCCCGTCGCGTTCGCAGCTCCTTCCCGGAACAGGGAGTAACAAGTTACAGTTCTTACACTCTACAGAGGTGCGTTACTTTACCCATGAGAGATCAACTCTTTGTTGCACAACCGGGCAGCTTATTCCCGTCCACAATTCCGTGATGTGGGGCCCAGAAGGTGATCCAAGCCAATCACTTCCCCCTTCGTGACCTCGCATGCCTCCTTGGTGCACACCATGCCCACATAAAGAATTACGGCAATGGTTTGTACAAACCGTTAGATGTCAGAACTATCGTGGGACGTTGAGGGTTCCTACCCATGTGCTGCATATCCTCTACGAATTACCAATTAATATGCACGCTTCGAGGATAACAGCCACGACATGCACATCTGGCTTCATGCGAGAGGAAGAAGATACAGCTGACTTCTCCGTCCCATTCCAAATCGCATGGTCAACGCGTAATATACGGTGCAGGAATCACTGCCGACATTGGTTGTTAAGTCCTAGGTGATATAGTTTTGAACAGTGGTATTCCAACTGTCAGATTTACTAGATTAGCTGATCACCCTGGATCAGTAACCAATAGTTCACAATATTATAGAAAATAGTGTTTTCTGACCTTTTTCAAATGCAGGTGAGGACAACACTGGATTTGTAAAATACTTTACAGAAAATAAACAAAGGACATGAGCAAGTGTGAACTTGCCTTTTGTGATTGCAAGATTATGCACTCACGGTCTTAGAGTTAGTATAAGATCCAAAATCTGAAATCAGCATCATTGGTCCGGTAAGGACTAATGTTTAAAGAAGAAATATGCTTTTATGCATAAGTAATGTAATGCGCGTTATAAACACGAATCCCAGGGATAATGTTGTTCTAGGGTTTGGATTCCGGAAATGGTTACTTTAGAATGTGTTGTTCTTTTATATAATTTTCACACGTGTGCTTCTTATTAGGGCTTGTGAGTGTGTGTGAACATCACATATTTATGCAGCAATAAAGTATATATCTATGAAATTCTATTTAAAATTGTTTACACTTTAACAGTTTATCTTCAAACTTTACTTTACAAGTAGAGTCACTTATAGATAGCTTAAGTGTCATTGCTCCTAGGTATACGGGTGAAGTATGAAGTAATGTGATCTTGATTATTTGTCATATATTGTCTGAAGTGGCAAAACGAATAACTTTTGAAGAAAAGATTCCTTTTCTAAGGTTTAAACAATCTTTGTGGTTAGTTAGTGGTGGTCGATGTTATTTGTGTTTGCTTGAATAGTTTTGGCTTGAGATGCTTTATAAATTAACTAGTTTAGACCAAAGTTAACTATAAAACATATAATAATGCTTATAGTGTTATATTTAGATTCTTGTAGACTAAAGTTAACTTTAAAACAAAGATAGTTTGAAAGTATAATGCTTATGATATTTGTATCTTGTGTACCTGGTAATGTTTCCTTAAGGTTACTTAAGAATGGTTATTCTTTTACTTGGTGTAGTGGTTTCTTGATTTTATAATGGAGTAGTATCATTTACCTTTTATAGATGAGTGGTTATAGTTTATAAACCAAGATATAATATTACTTCATTACTTATGAACTTACTATAGTGTTATGGTAGTTTTTGTAATCTGGTGGTTGAAGTAGATAGAAAGGATCTGATTTATTCACAAGTGTTGTTTGATGTTTTTATCATGAATTTGAATCTTTTGAGAATATAATCTTCACTTAAGGTTGAAGATAATTTAATAAAAAGGCGTTTACAATGTTTTAAACCATTATGGCTTTATAATATTAATATTTAAGACAAATACTATTTAGTAGACTTAATTGACTCCTTTTTGGAATATTAAGAAATTTTATTTATTCATATGAATTATTAATTAAGTAAATAAGTTTAAATTTGAGTTATTAAAATATTTGAATTTCTAATTAACTCAAAAGTGGAATATTATATTTTTAACATGTAGATATTATTTTTGTGATCCTTTTGGTATGTTATATTTATTTTTATGATTTATAAATAATAAAATATGATTTTTATAAGATCTAATACTTTAAAAATACTTAATAAATAATAAATATTTAAGTAAGTGAATAATAATGCATGATTATAGTTTTAAATTATAGTCTTTATTTTTCTAAGATTTAAGGTATTTCATTCATTTTTTTAATATTTACCATTATTGGAATATGAATTATCAAAGTTTTATTACTTTTAAACCTTTATTAAATAATATTTATTTGAATAATCATTATAATAATATTGGATAATAAGTTTAAGTTGTAGATTTTATTTTTCTACAAATTTTCATATATTATACATATTTTTCTGAATTATAAATCAAAAATTATTAATTAAACAAGATTTAATCATTTATTTGATTTCTGGATTATTAATAATTCAGTTCATAACATTTTATTTATTTCTTAAATAGGAAATACTATTTACACCACACCCCCACCTAGCCTGAGTCACTGACCAGTGGGCCAGTGGCCACCTCAGCGCACAGGTTAAAGAAAATATATTTGTTACCGACTGATTTGCTACCCCCAGTCGATGACATATGGGCCCTAGGCCATGTCACATGACACGTGAGACAAAGACCAGGTCAAACAGGGTACTGGGTCCAAGTCGGCGTTGGCGTGACGTAGCTATGGCGTCAGCACCACCACCGCCGTCAGTGGTTGGTCGTCGACGACGATCTAGTGCGCCCTAACAAACAAAATGAACCTAGTTCGAATCAGCGCAACCCGCTGAACCTTAAAGTGGGGCGCCGCTCGGGAATAGTCATCGGAGCTTCAGCTCTGATGAGCTCCGATGGTGACCGATGGTGACAGAAGGTGCGACGTTGTTTAACAATGCGATACGGCGACTTAAGAATAGTGGAGTGTACAGGAACTCACCCTGATGATGATAGAGAGGTCGGCGAGGACAGGCGTGGTCAGAAATGAGTTCCCCGACGAGGATTCCGACGAAATTCCGCGAAGAGGAACGGAAAAATTCGCCCTCTCCAGTGCTCCCCTCGATGCAAGATTCTACTCAGAGGATCTACGGAGGACGGGGCTTCTTCGTGGTTGCTTGGAAGAGTGTGGGGAGATGTGGTTCGACGGCGAGGTGTGGCTCGGTGAGCTAGGGTTTCGGCCCCATTTGAATCAGAGAGAATAAGGAGGAATTTAGGCAGGGCATCGCGGTGGCCTTCTTATCCCCCTCTAGAACGACAGCGAGCATCTTGACGCACGGCTGACGACGACGGCATCGGGCGGCGGCGAGCTCCTCCAGCGAGCTGCCTGTGTGTGTGAGGATGACGACGACATAAATTTTGCGAAAAACCCCCTGGTGATTCTTTCAGCTCAACCCATGGTCCTTCTTTGGTTCCACTTGTCAGTCACAGATGGAAACGAGCTGGGCTGGTTGCTGGGCTATTGTGGGCTGCACCTGGGCGTCACATAAGGAAAGAAGAGTTGGGCCATGGCCACGTATTGTTTTTTATTTGTTTTCTATTTTCTGTTTTCCTTTTCATATTTGAATTTTCTTTCTTTGATTTGAATTATCCTTTTAGAATTTATTTGCTGAATAATTGTAGTAATACTAAAATATATTTAGTATCATTTGTAAACTTTTATTATATAATCTTTTTATATTTCTTTTATTTTCTCTATATGAACCCCTTTTTAATAATTTGTAGAGACTTTTCTTATTATTGTTTTCTTTCCACTTTAACCATGGATTTATTAAATGATACATTTTTATTTGTTTGTAAAACTTAACTCTAGTTGGCCCATAGTTTTTTTATTAGTATTTTTTATATATGTATAATGATCCTATATCATTATTTGATGCACGAAATATAAACGAAATTAATATAGTTATTACTCCTTCCATTAATTTGGAAAATGGCAATGTATATATTCTATTATGATAAACAAAGAGGTTTAGGATTTTGGATTATGATTATTTAACCTAGGGTTTAAGGGTTTTAATGTACTTGGATTCCTCTATGGATGTGGTAAAGATTTAATAACTAAACATATTGTTTTCTGTTTGGGATATTTGGTGACATCACCTCTAGAACTAGGAAGTTATATTTAGAATGTTTTATAGAAAGAAATTGATAAAGATACTCCTAAGCACATATAATCATGATGGTTGGGAATTGGCAGAGATGTGCTTATGTGATTTGTTATAGGAAAGTATTCATATAAGTGATATTAACATAAGATGATGAATTAATAACCTAAAATGGATATTATACATGATTTAAGATTTAGAGTTAGTTGTTTAACAAGAATGTCTCTTTTCCATTCTTCACCATCCTTGACCTTTAATTAAGGAATTCCTTCCCTAGATATAATACTTCTTCCTATCCATCATCATGGTTAGTATGATGATCGTTATTCACAAAATGTTCTAATTCACCTTTTATTCTTCTAAACTCATAGATGAGTCCAATGAGTTTGATATTAAAGTATTTCATAGTTTCCTCATATCTTTGCTTGGTTATACCACTACTCTAATATTGGTAATTATCAACCCAACAAGTAGTTCTCTCAAACTCCACTTATAATCTTCCTTAATCATCCATCACTAATATTTCTTCATCAGATGTATGTATGTATCCAACTATCTTTCTCTAAGGATTACTATCCTTTAAGATGAAAAATACTCCTTCCATAACTCTATGCTAAGGTAGCTTTAATTGAATAATATCATCCTACATTGACTTTATTCCAATAACTCACACTCCAACCTTACATTATATTAATGTGGCTTGTAATGACTACTCTAGGATAACTTATCTCTACTAGGGTTTCAATCATGTTCTACCCATCAATATCTTTTATACTAGATATAGGTAGACCATCCTGGTGAGTAAGGCATGATCAATATAATCCTTTAATCATTTATTGCTTAAGTTCTTAGTTGGCTAAGCAAGGCTTTATCAATACTACTTTTCAATTGTATTGAACTTATCTTCTTAGTATCTCATATTGGATTAAGGGTATTCATGGACTATGCCCTCTTTAAAAGATTTAAATAGATGTTATGATAAGATCAAGAAATAGTAGATCAAGGATTGATATTTTAAGAATTTGTAAATCAATGGTTGATTACTCAACATTGATGAACAACGGAATTAAAGATAAGTTCCGTAAAAATGGATATGGAAAGAAAGATATATAGTGAATGATCTTGACTTAGTCTCTTTCCCACTCAAACTCATTAAAGAGTTAAAGTTAAGTATTACTATGGTACTCATAGTAAGAATAGATAAGAATAAGATAGGTCAGGATTAGTCATTACATTTATATTACTTTAGTTTGTAATCTTAACTTGGCACTTATGAATTGTTGTGTTGAATGTGATGATAGAATCCCTTAAGGATCAAATATTAATTATATAAGCAATGTATTATGAGTAGCATTTATTATATCTGATCTACCCTTAGATCAAATCATGTTTACCCAAATAAGGTTTTAGCAAAGGTCATATTGAAACTTATCACAATTAACTTGATGATCTTACTTCAATTTCATCAAGTTAAGAGAAGCTTCAATCACTTTGACAAGTTTTGTTCAAAAGCACGAAAATTATTCAAATTTTCTATGCATGAATATAATGCACACATCTGGGTTCAGATTATTTCTAGGCTCTAATGCTGGGATGTTACACGAAGTAAACAGAGAAGGGGAACAAAAAGTTGGCTGTTGTGTGTGCTGCTCTATTTCTCTGAATTTGGGTCATCAGTCATGGGTGTGCCTCCTGGGTCATCAGTCATTGTCTAATTCACAATAAGAGAAAAAACATTACATTTATCATGGAGTGTTGAACTAACATCATTCAAAAATACATAATTTCTGGTTGCAAGCTTTGAAGTATTATCAGTGGGTCACTTGCCATGAAGCAGACAATATAAAAAAAGCATCAAATTCAATAGCTCTCACGAGTATTACCACATTACCAGTTATAGTACTAACTGATATAAGATGTGGAACCTATAAGACAATGAAATGAAAATGAAACATGCAGGAAAGCAGAACATACAGACGTTCTTAATAGAAAACAACACGAGAATATTATTTTTGTTTATGGTTTTCTAGGTGCTGTTTTGATAAGAAATTGATCCAACTACACATTCAATTTTTGATCCAACTACACATTCAATTTTCATGATCTTCAACAAAGTTTGAAGCACGAATATATCATTGGACTTCTCATTTACAGAGATGTTCTCTAATGAATGACAACATTAAAATTTCAATGTTCATGAATAAAATTATCAGTTTCACAGGGAGTCAGCAGTGATCAAACATTCAAACTGGCATGTAACATGCATACTATAGAATACAACAAACACCTGGTTTGGCAAAGAATAGCAAAATAGGGTTTACCAACTTACTACTTAGAGTGAAACTTTGTCGCGCCACACGCAGTTACACTCTTCAAATCTCTAGCCTTTTTGCTGGTTCATGCAAATTTGAAATTAGTTGGGACTTCCCCTTTGCAAGTGGCTGCATAGTCTTCAGCAAGGTGTGGTGCAGCTTCCTTGTGAGGGCATATGAACTTCTTCACAAATTTTTCTTCCCTTATCTTGAATATATAGTAGTAGCCCCGATTCCGATCTAGCAATCCATTCACCTTAAGAAACTTGAGAACGTAGTACCGGGGTCTGAGTCGTCCCTCCGTGTTAAAACTGATAATTACAGGTTGATGAGAAATGTACGCCGGTTCCAACCCCACCTCGGAGATGAAGAACTTAGACCTGCGCTGCAACATGTCTTTGGATCTCTGCAGCAACATTGGAGCCCTAGTCACAGCGATTCTCACTTCGGCATCAGACCACCCGAATGTCTTCTTCAAGTAGTCCACTTTGGCAGTGACCTTCTCCTTGCTGAGGAATGCGACAGACTGCAGCGCTTGCCTGAACATCCCAGAGCCGCGGAGCACGCCTATGACTTCGATGCAGACCACCATTGCTCGGACCCATGTCGGTCTGGTGGAGAGCATCCTCGGCATAGGGTCACACATCTTGGCAATATCACATGTAGCTAGCCCGCACTCCCATAGGAACGCGACATTAGGCTTGACCACCTTATCGATGTCGGTACAGAGAAGGTAGTCGTTCTTCGTGAGAACCCGGAGGAGGTTCTCGACGGAGCCGAATAGGGGCATGTAGCACTGCAGCTTGGAGACGATGGATCTGCAGCGGAAGCAGTTGGGGAAGATGGCGAGGAGGCGGGCGATATCAGGACTCGAGAGACCGAGGCCAGTGAGCCAAATGACGACTGGGGACAGGGTTCCCTCCACGCGGGCGCAGAGTAACCACAGATCTTTGACGACGACGACGGAAATGTCGGTGCTGGAGAGGCCGAGGCCGACAAGGAAGGTGAGGACAGCGCCGGGGTTGGCGGAGGACTTGAGGTGGGAGAGCTTCGTGGAGGCCTTGTGGGACTAAGGTCGAGTGAGGCCGCAGGTGTGGACGAGGTAGCCCTCGACGGCGAATCCGGGATGCGGGGAAATGGCCGGAGAGGCGGCGGAGACGAAGGGGCAAAGAGTGGAGATGGCAGAGTTGATGGAGGCAAAAGGTGATGGAAAGCGACGTACGCGCGGAGGCGGAGCATGGAAACGGCGACAGCGACAACGTGGTGGCAGCGCCGGTGGCAAAGGGATTTTGGACGGGTGCTCTGGCTATCGTGAAGGAAAACAGAGGGGTAGCTAGTGAGAGGTGACTGCGGTCGAGAAAATTACACATAACACCAATGTTTGGTGATAAAGTTGCACAGAACACGGAAACAAAACTACTTTTGCGGCTGATCCCAACTTTTGGTGTAATGTGTTGTAGCTAGCCCAAATACATGTTTTAGGCCTTTTAACAGTGTATCTGACACGTGGATCAAGATTTTTATACTCTATTTAGTAATTATATGATTTAGAAAAACGATATACCGCAATAGTAGCAAGGTGGTAATCGCAAATCTGAAGACATTATTTTAATATGTCGAGAAACGACAAGAAATAATTTTTTGTTTTGTATGTATGTATGTTAATAAATAAAATAAATGTAAAAAACAATAGTTTTGAAGTCTAATTAAATAGAAACTGTATATTGCCATTCTAATGTGTAACGTTGTGTTTAGAAAAACATCTCCATATTATTTTTAGTACTCTTTCTGATCCATATTAATGCTCTCAACTTTGTGCAGATACGAAGGGACCTAGTCCTAAACTAGATACATATGAACCTAAATAAAATTGGGCCATTAATATGGACTAGAGGGAGTATATTAAAATGAATAGCATAACATCCGTATAACGATAGAAAATTGTATACCACAATATTTTATATATGCATATTTTCTATCTTTTCTACGGTCATATTGTCCTTTTTTATTAAAAAATGGCGTATAATTATGGTACAAGGTATAAAAATCTAGATCCACATGTCAAATATACTATTAATGGCCCTAAAACATGTATTTGGGCTAACTGCAACACATTACATCAAAAGTTGGGGTTAGCTGCAAAAGTAGTTTTAATTTTGTGTTCTGTGCAACTTTGTCACCAAGCATTGGTGTTGTGTGCAATTTTCTGATAGCCCATCTCTGATGATTCTTGGAATTTTGGTCTTCAGTTGTTTTCGTGAGTAACTTTTTTCTTTACAGTCTATACAGATTCATTTGATCGAGTTTATTTGTGGTGGTCGGAGTTCATTTCATACGACAAAAAAAAACCCTCTCGGGGTGCGCTGTCGTCCCCCCGAGGTCGATGGCGCGGCGCCTCTCTCCCCGACCAATCCTTCCCTCCTCCACTTTTCCCGTCGCCGCCGGTAGGGGTCGTCGGGCGAAGCCCGGTTGGCATCGGCGGTGGCGGCCCTCCTCTTCCCACGCCTTGGAGCTGGTCGGGGAGGGCCTCCCTCAGCGGCGGCGGTGTCCTTGGGGTAGCGACGGTCCGGAGTCCTTCTGGGTGGTGCTGGGCGACGACGCTGGTGGCGTGGTGGCGCATCTGCTAGGGAGAGTGGCGGTGGCGTTTTCCTCAGGCCCGATCTGGGCCTAGGTGGGTTGTGCGTCCGCGGCTGGTTATCCCCGACGGTGTGGCGTCGTGCAGCGTCGGCATGGCAGGGCCCCTCGACGAGGCAGTCCCGACGTTTGGCGTCGCCTCCTCTAGGCCCAGATGTGGGCCTTTCGGGCCCGATCTGGACTTTGGCGGACCGGCGCGTCTGCTGCAGAGGCGACCTCTGGACATGGTGGCGACGACGGTGATCGGGTTGGGGACGACGGCACAACCTATTGCAGCTAGGCGGCAGGGGCTTTACGGGCCCTTCGGGGGCCCAGCCAGCCCCCCAAGCCTGGTGTGACCCTACTGCTCGGCCCGGTAGGCAACCTCCTTTCGGTGGTGGAGGTGGGCTCCTCCTGCATGGCTGCAGTCCCTTGCTGGTTCTATGTCGTTTCCCCGTTTTTGGGTTGCTTGCTAAGGCCACAATGAGGCGATGACGATGGGGGCGAAAGATGGTGGTGGCGCAAGTTGGTGGGCGGTGAAGCTGGTGGTGGCGCGCCGTATCAGCCCGGTTTTTGTAGGTGGGGTTAGGGAGAAATCAATGTCGGCTGGTTCGACTCCGTCGCTGTGCCGCCTGGTGCCATTCCTTCTTGAAGGGCGTCGCGGATATCCCATGCCTACTGTACTCCGAGTGCCTAGGAAAACCCTAGGTCTAGTGTTCTGGCCGGGGCAGCAGCGTCGTGTCAACGACGTTTCTCTTCCCGAAGGTGTTGTTTTGGTACTGGGCGCGCCAGTGTGTCTGAAGGCATGGTGGGACAATTACGGTTGGCGCAGCGGTGGCGGGTCACCCTAGTCTCGTCGAATCGTCGTTTCTTCCCTTTCTTTCTTTTAGGGCGTGTTTTAGCTGATGCCCCAGCATTCTCGGTTGTTCGAACTCTTGTATCGGTGTGGTTGCTTTATTTATAAAGCATGGCAAAAGCCTATTTGGAGTAGTTTATTTGTGGTCGTTCAAAAATAAAAGAGTTTGCTTCCTCTTTTAAGTCGGAAACATTTTTGTATCATGCCGAAGTTTTTATTATACTCACTCCCAGTGGCGGAGCTGGGATCGGCAGCAAACGATGTCAAAATCACAAAGTGCGGTCATTAATCATTTTTTTGGGTTAAAACGCAGTGTAATTAGCTGGTTTCTTTAGTGTTTATAGTTTTTTATATCGTCTGACCACACATAATACATGCAGCTTCGTCACCGCTCTCCGTCCATAAATAACTGATTTAGATTTAACTAGATTCAAATGTATCTATTAAAATACGTCTAGATACATTAAATATAGACAAAATCAAGTCAGTTATTTCTGAAAAGAGGGAGTACAAACTTTGAAACCAAGAGGTCCTTTCACATACGAAAACCCAACAATGGATGGTGTTTAATTTGATTTGCTTTATAGGGTTCTTCGTGCAAAAAGATTTATAGCGGTCGTGCAAAAAGAACTTTCCAAAATTAGGGTAACCATTTTTAGTAAAACAATAATCCTTATATTTGTCCTACACTTATGTTTGCTCGATATGTCTTCGGAAGCATAAAGCTGTAAAAAAAGCCATGCGATAGAGTTCGTTTACATTGAATTCGCTGTGCTTTCATGAATACGAGGAGCTTAATCATCCGCATCACGCTGTCATGCTCCCCTCTAAGAGCGGGTAAAATGGGGACACTAATTTCCCAGCTATTTTTTCTAATTTCCACCCGACCCTAGGAGTCGTGTGCTTGCTCTTTTTTTCCCACTCGGCTTGCAACAATTCACCTAGCGATGGACGTTATCCACGGTGGAAAATTTGCTAGCGCCTCAAACATGTGTCTTGCGTTGGAGTCCTGGGCTCTCACGTCTAGCCTCTAATGATAATTTGTTTTGGTAATTAAGCGCCTACACAAAAGTCTATCCTTGTACATGCCCTAAGTCAACCAAGGATCCGCTTCCCCTCTCTCCCTCTCCCCACCCTCTCCATTGTAGCTGAGCGTTCTCCTCCCCGTCTCTGGCCGAGCCAAAGCCCTCTTCGGCGGCGCTGCCGCCGGGGAGCGGCGGAGGCGAGCCCACCCTCCCCCCGTAGTCTAGGATGTTGGCTTCTCGCCGTAGGTGTCGTAGGTCTTAATGAGCCTAGCTCAACTGGTTGGGGGAGTGGATGTACAAATCCGACACCTGAGTTCAAATCCTCATGGAAGCGAATTAAGGCGGAAGCGAATTAAGTTTCCTATTTATACTTGAGGACCATGCTCTCCTGGTACTCATGCAATTTATCTTGAGGGTCAGGCTTGGTGCTTAACCAAGTTTAAAAATCCTGGTACTCATGCTTAATGGTTGTGTGTGTCCCTAGTTGGTGCAGAGGCCGGGGAAGTGAAATCCTCCCTCTATTTTAGCCTAGGGCGATGTCAGGGCCCTCCCGCGCCGCCGCCAGAACCCCCCCCCATGCCTGCCTCTCTCGCCGCCGTTGTCGTCAGCCCTCGCCTCGGTGGCGGCACCCCCCAGCCTTCGAAGGAGGTTAGGGGTGGTGGTTGCCGGAGGTTCCCGTTGGATATACTGGGGCAAGGATCGTCGGCGTACTAGCGTGCAGCGGCTAGGGCGGCATCCCTGGTCGGGGTGCTGGCGGAGATCCTCTCCCGACGGTTCCATGGCCGGCAACGGAGGTGGGAGTGGACCTGGTGGCCATGGACGAAACCCTAGATTACAATCTGGGTGTCTCATGTGTCGTCCCCCAATTCCTCTTTGATGCACGGTTGGGCCGGATCCCGTGGAGGGTCGATCATGCTCTGCCGCTGCCTTTCTCGATGCTAGCCTAGCCCAAGGGCTGCTGCCGTGGCGTGGGGGCTGCCAGCTAGGCATGAATAATGGTGGTGGTCCTCGAATCTCTCTCACATCAAGAAGAAGATATACTTGATGCATGCCTAATGGATATGTCTGGAGTGTCTAGTTCCGGAAGGCTCTGTCAGCGAACTCCCATGTGCGCATCATGCCCGGAGATTGCTGGATCAGAAGGAATTCGGTCGTGCGCACCTGTTTTTGTTGACCGTTTGGTTTCAGATGGAGCGTTGTGAAGATCTGCTACCTGTTACCATCATGTGTCATGTCTTTGACGATCCATGGTGAAGTCGGATGGGGAGAATTTCATGAGGACAGGAGCATAAGGGCTAGCTATGGTGGATTGAGTCTTTGAGGTGTTGAGGATCTGGCTTGGTGATTTGTGACTCGCAACAGCGTCTGTTAGTGGGGGGGTGACAATACAGGAGATGTTCCTTTCTTTGCAGGGTGAAAACCCAAGGTCCGACCTTCATTGGTTGTGCCTGGCAATGGCCTTGCAGAAGACATTGTTTTGCGAGCGAAGATCTCCTCCAGGGTGAAAACCTAGGATCTTTGATCGGCCAACGACAGTGCTTGAGCATTGTTTCCTTCTTGGAGGCATCGTTTTTGGAGGGGTTGGACTCTAGTGTTGTTTTGGTGGTGTTAGTGTCGCTGCTGCTAAGAATCTTATCGCTTTAGCGGGACTTTTCTTTTTTTGTAATTCTTCTTCTTCTTTTTTGGCTGTGTGCATCCGTAATACCAATAGGGTAATGCGTTGTTGCAGAGGCCAGGTGTAATTGGTATCGTGCGATATTAATATATGCTCCTTTCCAAAAAAAGGTGTCGTAGGTCCAGGTTTAGGTTTGTGTGTGTCTGCCCCTGTGGAGACTGGTGAGATGTCGTCTGGTCTGTACCCGCCGATGTTTCTACACGACGCTGATCGGTCGTCTCCGCGGTGGTTCGGCGAACTCCAATGGTTGGATCAAGCGGCTGCTACTATCGTGGGCAGAGGCCAACCTAATAAGTGTTGCTGCCTCCAGATCTGGCAGCTTCGGGCCGTTCTTCTCTCCCTGGCCGGCCATGGTGGCGAGGGGTGGGAGAAGGTCGTGCCGGTGGCCGCTGATTCCATGAGGCGGTTTGTGTTCTCGACATGCGGATGTTCTGGCCACAACTGCCGTCATTTGGTGTGGATCTTCTCCGCCACCGTGCTTCCTTGGTCGGAGCCAGTCGATGTGGAGGTGTCCGACGCTGGAGACCCCCCATAAGGTTGATACATCGAAAACGTATCTATAATTTTTGATGCTCCATGCTTGTTTAGTATCTACTTTGCTTTACTTGTCCACACTTTGAGGTACTTTTTACATGTTTTCTGGTACTAACCTACTAATAAGTTGCAACAGAACCAGATGCATGTTTTCTGCTGATTTTGGTTTCAGAAAAGTTAGTAAAGAAATATTCTCGGAATTGGACGGGACAAACGTCAAAGTCAATTACTTTCCGTGGAGAACAAGAAGACCAGAGGGGAGCCAGGGGGTCATCCAGGGGGGCAGACCCACCCTAGGCGCGGGTGGGCCCTAGCCCGTGCCTGGCTAGGGTTTGCCTACCCTGGCCGCCTCCTTGGCCTCCCCTTCGCCTATAAGAATCCCCCGATGCAGAAACCTGAGGATCTGGAAGAAATCCACGAAAACCTCCGTAGCGCCGCCACCACCGAAGGGGAGATTTGGGGGACAGAAAGTCTCTGTTCCGGCACCCTGCCGGAACGGGGAAGTGCCCCCGGAGCCATATCCATCGATCTCCATCGCCATCTCCATCACCGTTGCTGATTCCCATGATGAGGAGGGAGTAGTTCTTCCTTGAGGCTAAGGGATCTACCGGTAGCTATGTGTTCATCTCTCTCTATATGCATGATATTGTTGTGGTCTTGAGCTTTGTAATCAAGTAGATCTACTCTGCTACTCAAGTGCTTCATTAGATCTCTGTTCTCCCCCATGTGTGTGATAGTGACAGCGTGCACGCCATGATGGCACTTAGGCTTGAGTCTACATAAATACTCTTTGTGCTTTAATAGATCTATGCTTTTCCCCACGTGTGTGAAAGTGACAGCGTGCATGCCGTGTATGGCACTAAAGATAGATTATATATATATATATATTTGTTATGAGTTATATTTGGAGTTGGATATCTCTATAAAATTGTGGTGTTTGTTGGAACCATCTAGCGCTCAAGGTGACAGCATGGGGTTATCTAGATTGGGGAAGGCGGACTTTGAGGTGTGCTGTTATAGCCCTACCATGGATTAGAGTGTCCAACCAGAGAGTAGTTAAGAGTAGTATCATGAAGAGAGGATATTTATATGAGAGAGTGTTCAC
Source organism: Avena sativa (assembly GCA_916181665.1). NCBI lineage: Eukaryota > Viridiplantae > Streptophyta > Magnoliopsida > Poales > Poaceae > Avena > Avena sativa. Next base: position 421,810,353 of record OV702279.1, on the reverse strand, counting down.
TAGTGAAAGTATGATCCCTAGGCCTTGTTTCTAAGCATTGAAACACCGTTTGCATCTAGATCTGTTGCATGTTTGCTTGCTTCCTTCTTGTTGCCTTTAGTCTTTACCTTACCGTCAAGCTATTTTCTGGCACCGTTACCACCTGTATTTCACTATCTCTTCGTCAAACTAGTGCACCTATACACCTAACAAGTGTATTGGGCGTGTTGGGGACACAAGAGACTTCTTGTATCTTGATTGCAGGGTTGCTTGAGAGGGAATACCTTTGACCACTTCCTCCCTGAGTTCGATAAACCTTGGGTAATCCACTTAAGGGAAACTTGTTGTTGTTCTACAAACCTCTGCACTTGGAGGCCCAACAACTGTCTACAAGAATAGAAGTGCGTAGACATCAAAGGTCAGTTGGCTTGCTCTACGAAGGTCGGCTCCGGGCTCTTGTTGTTCTTCTCCGCCCGTCCGTGGTGGCGAGGAGAGATGGGACGACATGCTCAGGAGTGGATCTGCTGCACCGTTAAGCCTGCAGAACCTGGATGCTGCGGTTCGTGAAGCCGCGTCCCCAGATCTTCCACAACGTCAGCGAGATTGCGCCGCCATTATCTGTGGCCAGGGGCCACATCTCTGCTCGGATGAAGCCGATCATCATCTTTCGCGTGTGGCGGAAGCTTTTCGTCGCCCTGCGCGAGAGCTCCAAAGTCTGCATCGTCCCAAGTGGCAAGTTCCCCGGCGACGATGTGGGCTCCAGGGCGTCGACGAAGATCGGATGCGGTGGAGAAGGGCGAGGACCTGATCGCGTTTTCTTCTTTCTTTCTAGGGTCCTTTCTACAAGTGTACCGTACTTATCCTTTATTCACCCTTTGGCTTGGGGTGTCTTTGTAATGATACCCACCGCTTTTTTTAATTAAGTAGCTTCTAGGGACTTCCGGTCCCGTTCAAAAAAAGTCAACCGAGAATCTTATTCCCATAGGGAATAAAGAACTTCACACATGTCCTCTTCTTGTTTGGATCCTACAGATTCTAGTTATATTTATGTTTTTTAGTTTGTATTTCTTTTCTATGTTTTCTTTAAATTTTTTCTGTGTTAACACTTTTTTCTATTTTTCCTTCCTGGGTTTTCATTTTCCTTATGGTTTACACTTTATAGTCTTTTTTTTTCAAAAATATTATTTCTTGCCTAATTTCATTTTTTATTTTTTACTAAAAATGTACACTCTTTTTTTGACACTACTTATAAACAAGTGGAGAAAACATTTTGTTTCACAAATACTAGATGTTCCTTCTCGTCTCAGTAGTGATATTTTATTATTTTAACAATATAGGTTTCATCAGTGCAGAATACATACCATATTCAATCTATGAACTCATGTGGAGCAACTTTTTATCGAGAAAATAATTTTCACAACTAATATTTTCTTCTTGGTTGTCACTTTATCAACTTTTCTTTCCCTACTTTGTTTAAGCGTTTTCATTTTCCTTCCTGGTTTACATATTTTAGTTTTCTTTAAATTTTTTGTTTTATGTCTTACTTAATTTCATTTCCTATATATCTTTACTTAAGATGTAGGATATTTTTTCCCTTTTCTTGTTTGATACAACCTACGATTAAGTGGAGTAATATTTTTTCAAATAGTTGACTTTTTCTCTGTACTAAAACTTTATTATTCCATTCACTAAATTTCTGAAATGTGGTCAACTTTATGCCATTTTTTAACAATTCTACTTTTGTCAACTTTCCTCTCAGTTAATCCAGTTTTCCATACTACAACTAAACATATTGAAGTTGATTATCATTTTGTTCGGGAACGAGTAACTCAGAAACTATTGGACATAAAATTTATTACAACAGGAGATCAAGTTGCAGATGGGCTTACAAAACCACTTACAGTTCGTCAACTTGAAAGTTTAGAAACAATCTTAACTTAGATAAGTTATGATTGAATGGGAGTGTTAGCTAGCGTGTCAGCTTTGTATACGTGCGTGTTAGTTCAATTGTTCCCACCGGCCAATATTGATAAGGCTTTGAGTGGTTAGATAGATTTATCTAAGAGTCCATGTTGTAATAAACTCTATGTAAATCCTTTTGAGGTTGTTGGTGAAACCTTCTATATTAACACACACGGTGCCTCGAAAGAGGTACGACACCTTCTCATATTTCCATAATTTTAACAAAATATGTTTCATCGATGCAGAATACACACCATATTTAATCTACGAACACATATGGAGCAACTTTTTATCGAGAAAATAATTTTCATGACCAATAATTTCTTCTTGGTTGTCACTTTATCAACATTTCTTTCCCAACTTTATTTAACGTTTTCATTTTTCTTCCTGGTTTACATATTTTAATTTTCTTTGAAAATTTTGTTTTATGTCTTACTTAATTCCATTTCCTATATATCTTTACTTAAGATGTAGGATATTTTCCTTTTTCTTGTTTGATACAACCTACGATTAAGTGGAGTAATATTTTTTCAAATAGTTGATTTTTTCTCTGCAGTAAAATTTTATTATTCCATTCACTAAATTTCTGAAATCTGGTCAACTTATGCCATTTTTTTAACAATTCTACTTTTGTCAACTTTTGTCTAAGTTTCATTCACCTTGATTTCATTAATTTCCTAAAAGCCCCCAAACCACACACTCAATCTACACATATTTGGTGACAAAATATTTCTGAATGGCCAAATTTATAAGCGGTACATTTTCACATTCCATGGGATGTACACGTACGCACTGAGTTTGGTCAAGGTGCGCGCTACGCGTCCCCCGGGGGATATTTGCCCCCGATCCCTCGGGTCCGGAGCCGTCCGATCAAAACTTTTAAACCGTCTGATCAACCGTCGACCTCCTCCACCCCCGCTTTTGCTACGTCGCAGCAAAAACTGTTTCAGAGTAGCAAAACAGAGGCTGACCAGCTGGGAGTCACGCGTGCGGCGCCCGCGAGGACGACGGAGGAGTCTGCACCGTCGATCTCCTTCACCGGCTGCCGGAGATGAGCCATATTCGAGGGACCATACTCTACCCCCCTCCTGGTCAGCCTCACCACCTTATCCCGCCGCCAATCGTAGCTTCTAGTGGGGGATCAAATCCTCTCACCCGGCGGCGCTCCGATTCGGCCAACGGCGATGTCTCTAATCGAGCGCAGCAACCTAATCTAGCCAAGCACACAAATCCTCCAGTGTTTTTCAATCAAAATCCCGAGGAAGAACCTCCAGCACCATCGGTAAGCTCTAGATTAGATTTCCACCATTGGTGTCCCTCTGTTTTGTAGGGGTTCGTAGCATGGAAAACAAAAATTTTCTATCGCATACAAACAAACAAGCCAAGATCTATCTACTAGATTGTAGCAACGAGTCGATGGAATAACTCACCCTCGAAGATTCCAAAGTGTTTAACGAGAGCAGATTCTCGTGGATGATGTAGTCGTACTCTTTCCGATCTCAAGATCGCGTAGACGATCCTTCCGGCGCCGCGTTCCCGCAGCGCTCCCGCAGTCGGTCACACGTTCGGTACTCGACGAAGACCTTCCTCTCCCTTGTTCCAGCAGGCAGCGGAGGTTGTAGCACTCTCCTCGCGATTCCGGCAGCACAACGGCGTGGTACCGGAAGTAGAGGGGAAATCCCGCAGGGCTTCGCCTTAAGCCGGTGCGAGTATGGTGGAGCTTATGAGAGAGGCTATTAGTGGTCTAGTAATTAGACACACCAATTAGAGGGCTCTAAACCAATTAGAAGGCTCTAAACCGAATAGCTCTAAACCGGGGTCTAGATCTAGGGTTTAGTTTAGAGGATAGGAAACTTGTGTGTGTAGGAGGAGCCCTGCCCCTCCTTTTATGGGAGGGGGGTCTTGGCGCGCCAGGGGAGGGAGGGAGTCCCTCCCCAACTCGGCCTAGGGCTGGCCGCCGGCCTGGAGGAGTCCAACTCCTCCTCCAAGTTGATTCCAACTCCTCTTGCTTGTTTCCCACAGTTTCTTGTTTTTAGCCGTTTGACTTTCAAACTGGACATTTGACTTTTCTGTTTTAGGATTCAATTTAATTCTATATTTGGGACAGCAAGAACACTTAGTACATGATGCAATCACTCCAATATGTAATGACACATTCATGTACCCCTTCCCCTCCGGAGTGCCGGACAATCCGGAACCTTCTAGAATATCCCCGATGAAAACACCGGAATCATTCCCGAACTCCGAAACGGGACTTTCCTTATATGAATCTTATTCTCCGGACCATTCCGGATCACCTCGTGATATCCCGGATCCCATCCGAGACTCCGAACAACATTCGGTCTCTTTCTCATAATACCATAACTACTCAAACAACGTCGAATCCTTAAGTGTGTCTCCCTACGGTTCGTGAATTATGCGGACATGATCGAGACACTTCTCCGAACAATAACCAATAGAGGAATCTGGAAATTCATATGGCTCCCACATATTTCTACGATTACTTTGCGATCGAATGAACCACTTACATACGATACCAATTTCCCTTTGTCTCACGATATGTTACTTATCCAAGGTTATGATCGTCGGTATCTCTGCATACCTAGTTCAACCTCGTTACTGATAAGTACTCTTTTCTCGTTCCCGTGATATGTGATCCCTTGTGACCATGTCACATGCTTGCAAGCTAATTGGATGACATTTCACCGAGAGGGCCCAGAGTATATCTATCCGTCATATGGATGGACAAATCCCACTCTTGATCCATGTGTTTCAACCAATACTTTCCGAACACTCAATGCCACTTTTATAGCCACCCTGTTACGGTGTGGTGTTTGATGACATCAAAGCATCCATCCAGTAAAGGTGATATGCACGATCTCATGGTCGAAGGAATTAGGTTACTATGTATCAGAAAGCATATAGCAATTGAACTATTGAAATGACTTGATCTTTATGCTACGCTTATCTATAGGAGTATGTCCATCACATCATTCTCCTAATGATATGATCCTGTTGTTAATAACATCTCTATGTTCATGATCAGGAAACAATGATCATATATTAACCAACAAGCTAGTTTAACAAGAGGCTTTACTAGGGACTCTTATTTTAGTTTACAAATCACACAAGTATTAATGTTTCCGGTTAATACAATTATAGCATGGTATGTAAACATTTATCATAAGTGTGAAGACATGATAATAACCACTTTATTATTGCCTCTTGGGCATATCTCCAACAGTCTCCCACTTGCACTAGAGTCAATAATCTAGTTTCGAACCTTTGTGTATATAACACCTATGGCTTTCCAGTGTTGTATGTACACGATTGCTAGTGGTCAACTGATCTCCGGATCTGACACTTCCAGGTCCGTGTGTAATTGCATGTCTTTGCGTCTGTACGCATCACTCATTCTCTAATGAGATGGCTTTGTATAAATTTGGTCTTTCGGTGTGACCTTCAGTTCTTTGGGGTTAAAACATGTTGACAATATTGTCGTACAATATATCTTCATAGTATTATCCCGCTGTGAACTACACCTAGTTTGATAACAAACTACTTGACACAAATGCCCTCTTTTGCTGCTATAATAGCAGTCATATACTTAGCCTTTTGTTGTAGTATCTGTCACAATGTCTTAACTTTGGAAATCATCCAAATCCATTATGAAACTCACTTTCCATTATATTGTGCCACCCTTAGTTTAGATTGAGATAAACTTAATTTGTACTTTGTGACAAAACTAGTATCAATGTAGTACTTTTACAATGAACTAACCATCTATTTGTCACTTCTACAAATATTATACTCTTAGTTCTTTCAGAAGATCATAAGAATATCTTTACTATTGTCCAATGATCATCTTACGAATCATTCTGGTATATGCTCTCAACATTTAGAGCATAGGACATATCTGGATTTGTACATATCACAGTATGATTGATATAAATACTCTTTGTGATTTCATACATCAAGTATCAATCTATACTTGATTATTTGTTTCACTTTACCAAATGTCAATACACTTGAATATATCATCAACATTGAACTCATTCAATCCTTTCTGTGCGACAAGAACCTTCTTTTGTAGTTTCTATATTGAACTCATTCAATATCTTGTCTATGTACTTCTGGCACAACCATATTAGCGTCTATTGATGCCAAATATTTGGGTTTTGCCTAAGTCTTTCATCGGGATGAAATTCTTAATATGTGTCAATAAAAGATACATTATTTCCAATCAACAATATGTCTTCCACTTAATGTATTAGAAACATGTCTTAGCGCTCCCACTTAATTTCTTGCAAATGCAAGCATCTTCATTGTCTCTGATGAAATTAAACCCTTTTAACAGTTTCATCATAGTGAAGATTCCAACTCCGCTATGCTCACTCTAACCATTGAAGTTTGCATATGCTTTTAGCATCCTTTGAATTAACAAAACCCTATGGACCGTGTTATGCACATGTCCTAGGTAACGATTCTATTAGAAGAACTTGTTTTGTTTATTCAACTTCCATATAACAAATTATATGTAGTGGTTGCTACATTAATCCGTCTAGACTAAATATCACTATGAAAGATCAAATCTTGTCATAGTCAACCTTTGAACATTGTTGTGAACTCTTTCCCAACATGTCGAATATTTCATAGATGTGAAACATCCATGTCTACTTCTTTATAGATCCAGACACAACTGTAAGGTCTTACACCTTTCTCGAGGGTCCTTCAAGTTCAAAACTTGATTTCTCGTGTATGGAACTATCACGGATTTTATGGCTTCAAGCCATTTGACGGAGTCAGGGCCCATCATCGCTTCTCTGCATGTAGTCGGTTCATTATTCTCAAATAATGTTTCAACCCTCAAATCTTGGTATTTGATTGTTCATCCGACCTACTTGTTTCAATAGGAACTTAGATCTCTGTGACCACAACATTTGAGGTACGTGAGCCATGAGCATTGTTGCTGTCTCCGGAACACTTTTCGGCGCTGCGCAACTCTGCACATATAGCTAAGGTTCTTTTAACCTTATCAAAGTTTCTATTGTCCTCCCACTTAACTTTTCACGAAAAATTTCTTCTCAAAGAAACTTGACGTTCTAAGCAACAAACACTTTTGTCTCCGGTGTTTTATGGAGGAACAGTTTATACAAAGACAGGTTCATCCGACTTTGGTTGCACACATCTTTCTTATGCATAGCATACCAATGTTTAAGAAAGGACAACTTGGGTTTTATCCCAAACCATAACCTTATATGGTGTCATTTCAACGGATTATGATGGAGCTCTTTTCAGTGGAAAAACGGTAATCTCTAAAGCTTTTAATCTTTAAAATACAATGGCAGTTTTATGAATTACACCTTTCGATCTTACCATGTCAAACAAGGTTTAATTACATATCTCGAACGCTCCATACTCTTATGGTGTTTCGGGAAATGCAAATCCACGGAACGATTCCTTAAATCTTAGGTATTATGCTAAACTTGTAACTCAAATATCTTCCTTTATGATCTTTATCATAAACTGTTTATATTCTTGTTACAATGATTTTGCACTTCATCTTGAAAGTCTTTGAACTTTTCAAATGTTTCATACTTCATCCTTATTAAGTAAATATTCATATATTCACTCAAATTTTCGGAGAAAGCATATGAAGTTGAAATCCATCGCTCTTGACTACACATAACGGACTTCGTACAACAATATGTACAAGTTCCAATAAGCTAGTCATTCGTTCCCTTTTGGCCTATGAACGAAGTTTTAATTATCTCTAGGAAAGTTTCACAAGCGTCATATGATCAAAAATCAGAAGACTCCAAAATTCCATCAACATGGAGTTTCTTCATGTTTTCTTTCAAATATAATTTAAACGGCGATGCCACTTCCTAAGTGATCTTTCAATCAATTTGTCTTTCGACATTTTTAGCACTAGTTTTATGGATGTGATGTCTCCAACGAGATTTGCGAATCATCCATCTTTTATGGATTACGGCAATTATTTGAACAATCCTTTTGTTCTCATAATACCTGATAAAACAAATCTTTGAAGGCAAGCTTTGATGTTTAACAAGCAACACAATAACCCTTTATTTTGTTCTTGATGAACATCATCACATATTCTTTTGCTAGTTACTTAGGCCATTGTAGTTCATGAATTGTGTTGTTTCGTATGACGATTCACACCAACAAATTCAGTATCAAATACTTAAGAACCACATTGTTTAACAAGCAAAGAATATAGCCATAACATGTATATCATCTATATACTTAAACTGAACGATTCTAGTCTTTTCTTTTCTGCCATATATTTATGAGATTCTCTTTCAGTATTTCCTTTTCTATTTGAAAGAATCTATCAATATCAATAGTGGAGTCATACATATGACATATAGTCCAAAGCGTGTATAATTAAATACCAATGTCTTTGGACTTGCACTTTGAAGTAGATCACCATCATCAAATATTTGGTGTTCTTTCAAATTCCTTTCTTTAGTAATCTCTTGGTGTAGTAAACATTTTACCTACATCAAATATTCACCCTTATCATGGAATCTTCCATGATCAAGCTACTTTTAGCTTATAACGATGAATTATGAGTATAATGTTGCTATCCAAAACCTTTTGGAGGATTAGGACAACAAGTGTCTCCAACCTTTTTACAAATTCTCATCAAATATGAGAACATGACTTTTGCCATATTATACTCTATCATGTTGCAACCAAAACTTCGTTTCAGATATCACAATATCTTCCACACATCATGGTTTCTGAAACAACTCTTTCAGATCCTAGATAACCTTGATATTAAGGGAATCCTTTGAATATCAAGAATCATGGATACAAACATGATACTTATATACTAACACTTGGAATTGTTACTCTTGATTTAATACTAATTATTAAACTTCATGGAGTAACCGGAACTTACTGAAAGTTTGCAATAGGACTTTTAAACTTTAGATTAACACTTAAAACAATACGATACCAGTTCGTAAAGTATCTAACCAGAATTCTATAGTTCTATCATCTCAATTATAACTAAGCGCAAGGTGGTAAACGGATGCCAATGACTACAACAACTATGCAAATTCACTTTGATTTAGTTTATGATAAATTGAGTTCTAATTAATAATTAAATTAATCTAGGTGAACTCCCACTCAAAACAATATCCCTCACATTGTTTTAGTGATCACACGAACCAAATCCACCACATCAAAACCGATCATCACGAGAGTTGATATAGTTTCAATGGCGAACAATCATCATGTTCATCATATCTACTATATGATTCATGCTTTGCCTTTCGGCGATCCGTGTTCCTGAGGCCATGTCTGTACATGCTAGGCTCGTCAAGATCAAACCTTAGCTTCCGCATAAGCAAATCTGGCTTGCTTACGTTGTATTCACCCGCGGAATCAAAGACACCCGATCATCACGTGGTGCTTCGAAGCAGCAAGCTTTGGCAACGGTGCATACTAAGGGTGAACACTTTAGAACTTGAAATTTATGTGCATGAGGGATCATCTTATAATGCTACCGTCGTCTACTAAGCAATACAAGATGCATAAAGGATTAACATCACATGCAATTCATAATATGTGATATGATATGGCCTTTCTTCTTTGTGCTTCTGATCTCCATCTTCAAGCACGAACATGATCTCCATCATCACCGACATTGCATCAAGGTCAATGACGCTTCTCCATGGTTGTCGTCCACCGGCTTCAACTATTACAACTACTTTGAATAGACACGCGGGTCTTAACAGAAATTAAAAACAACCATATGGCTCCTGCCGGTTGCCGACTTACAATAAGGAACATTGCATACATCAAATATAATCACAATCATGGCCATATCACATCACTGCACACCCCTGCAAAACAAAGTTAGACGCTTCTACTTTCTTTGCATATTTTACGTGGTTTGGGGCTTTCCATAAGTGTCGTTCTAACTTACGAACAAGAACCACAACATTGATACTAGCATTGTTGATTACCCGTTGTAAATTGGATCTTAACTATGCTAGGAGAAACAGGCACCCGCAAAGCCACTTATGCAATACAAGTTGCATGTCAAACGTGGAGCAAGTCTCATGAACGATGTCATGTAAGGTTAGCCCGGGCCGCTTCATCCCAACATACCGCAAGATGCAAAGTACACAAAAAGCAATCTACAATAAAAGCATCAACGCCCACAATGACCATTGTGTTCTACTCGTGCAACAGATCTACATATAGACACGGCTCTGATACCACTGTAGGGGTTCGTAGCATGGAAAACAAAAATTTTCTATCGCATACAAACAAACAAGCCAAGATCTATCTACTAGATTGTAGCAACGAGTCGATGGAATAACTCACCCTCGAAGATTCCAAAGTGTTTAACGAGAGCAGATTCTCGTGGATGATGTAGTCGTACTCTTTCCGATCTCAAGATCGCGTAGACGATCCTTCCGGCGCCGCGTTCCCGCAGCGCTCCCGCAGTCGGTCACACGTTCGGTACTCGACGAAGACCTTCCTCTCCCTTGTTCCAGCAGGCAGCGGAGGTTGTAGCACTCTCCTCGCGATTCCGGCAGCACAACGGCGTGGTACCGGAAGTAGAGGGGAAATCCCGCAGGGCTTCGCCTTAAGCCGGTGCGAGTATGGTGGAGCTTATGAGAGAGGCTATTAGTGGTCTAGTAATTAGACACACCAATTAGAGGGCTCTAAACCAATTAGAAGGCTCTAAACCGAATAGCTCTAAACCGGGGTCTAGATCTAGGGTTTAGTTTAGAGGATAGGAAACTTGTGTGTGTAGGAGGAGCCCTGCCCCTCCTTTTATGGGAGGGGGGTCTTGGCGCGCCAGGGGAGGGAGGGAGTCCCTCCCCAACTCGGCCTAGGGCTGGCCGCCGGCCTGGAGGAGTCCAACTCCTCCTCCAAGTTGATTCCAACTCCTCTTGCTTGTTTCCCACAGTTTCTTGTTTTTAGCCGTTTGACTTTCAAACTGGACATTTGACTTTTCTGTTTTAGGATTCAATTTAATCCTATATTTGGGACAGCAAGAACACTTAGTACATGATGCAATCACTCCAATATGTAATGACACATTCATGTACCCCTTCCCCTCCGGAGTGCCGGACAATCCGGAACCTTCTAGAATATCCCCGATGAAAACACCGGAATCATTCCCGAACTCCGAAACGGGACTTTCCTTATATGAATCTTATTCTCCGGACCATTCCGGATCACCTCGTGATATCCCGGATCCCATCCGAGACTCCGAACAACATTCGGTCTCTTTCTCATAATACCATAACTACTCAAACAACGTCGAATCCTTAAGTGTGTCTCCCTACGGTTCGTGAATTATGCGGACATGATCGAGACACTTCTCCGAACAATAACCAATAGAGGAATCTGGAAATTCATATGGCTCCCACATATTTCTACGATTACTTTGCGATCGAATGAACCACTTACATACGATACCAATTTCCCTTTGTCTCACGATATGTTACTTATCCAAGGTTATGATCGTCGGTATCTCTGCATACCTAGTTCAACCTCGTTACTGATAAGTACTCTTTTCTCGTTCCCGTGATATGTGATCCCTTGTGACCATGTCACATGCTTGCAAGCTAATTGGATGACATTTCACCGAGAGGGCCCAGAGTATATCTATCCGTCATATGGATGGACAAATCCCACTCTTGATCCATGTGTTTCAACCAATACTTTCCGAACACTCAATGCCACTTTTATAGCCACCCTGTTACGGTGTGGTGTTTGATGACATCAAAGCATCCATCCAGTAAAGGTGATATGCACGATCTCATGGTCGAAGGAATTAGGTTACTATGTATCAGAAAGCATATAGCAATTGAACTATTGAAATGACTTGATCTTTATGCTACGCTTATCTATAGGAGTATGTCCATCACATCATTCTCCTAATGATATGATCTTGTTGTTAATAACATCTCTATGTTCATGATCAGGAAACAATGATCATATATTAACCAACAAGCTAGTTTAACAAGAGGCTTTACTAGGGACTCTTATTTTAGTTTACAAATCACACAAGTATTAATGTTTCCGGTTAATACAATTATAGCATGGTATGTAAACATTTATCATAAGTGTGAAGACATGATAATAACCACTTTATTATTGCCTCTTGGGCATATCTCCAACATGTTTTGCTACAAACCGTTTTCTGGGCCAATCTGTTTGACATGAGTAGCAAAACACAGAGTAGCAAGTAGCAAAACACAGAGTAGCAAGTAGCAAAACACAGAGTAGCAAGTAGCAAAATACAGAGTAGCAAGTAGCAAGTACCAAAACACAGAGTACTAAATATGTTTGTGCTACATGGTAGCAGGAAACCTCAGAATAGATTAGGGTGCTACATGGTAGCAGGAAACCTCACTGCTGCATGTAGCAAACGTCATCACCGCAGACGGCGTCGTCGCCTGTAGCAGAAAGTCGCCGCCGCATGCAGCAAACACCATCGTCGCCGGTAGCATAAGCCGTCGTCGCCTGTAGCATAAGCTGCTGCAGCTGGTAGCGGCCACCGCTGCCGCATGTAGCAAAAATCAGTCTCCACCGCCATGTAGCAGACACCGCCGTCACCACCACATGTAGCAGATGTAGCCTCTGTGCCCGCCATGTAGCAGACACAGCTGTAGCCGTGTGTAGCAGCGGCTGCCGCCGCCGTCGCCTCGCCGCGTGTAGTAGCGCCTGCCATCGCCTGTAGCAACCGTCGTAGCCGCGTGTAGCAGCGGCCGCCGCGACGTGTAGCAGCCGCCGTCGCCGCCTGTAGCGAAGGGCGCCACCACCTGTAGCCGCCGTCGCCTTGCCGCGTGTAGTAGCACCTGCCACCGCCTGTAGCAACCGTCGTAGTCGCGTGTAGCAGCGGCCGCCGCCACGTGTAGCAGCTGCCGTCGCCGCCTGTAGCGAAGGGCGCCACCACCTGTAGCAGCCGTCGTCCGCCGCTAACGCGTGTAGCATCCGTCGCCGCCGCGTGTAGCAGAGGACTCCACCGCCCGTAGCAGCCGCCTCCGGCGTGTGTAGCATCCACCGCCGCGACGCGTAGCAGGAGGTCGCCACCGCCTGAAGCACCTGCCGTCGGCCACCGCCGCGCGTGTAGCAGACGCCTCCACCACCCGCAGCAGCCGCCTCCGGCGCGTGTAGCATCCACTGCCGCCGTACCGCCTCTAGTGCATGTTACAGAGGACACCACCATCTCCTTGCAGCAAGCACGCGGCAGATTGGGGGCGGTCAAAGTGGCAGCAGGGGCAGCGCGCAAGGGAGGAGCAAGGCGGCGCGCCATGGATTCTCAGGGCTCCATGGATTTTTGTATGGGAACGGAGTGGATGGAAGCTTTCCGTGAGTGAGAAGAGCCATGGAGTACTCCGTGTAGTCGGTAGCAGGCAATTGAAAACGAGTGAAGAAAGAAGAGATAAGAAGGAAATAGGTGACGTGGTGGGACCCACAGATGGCAGCTGTTTCACACGCACCAGACACGCGTCGCGCGCTCGACCCGGGGGGACGCGTCGCGTGCGATCCCCCGGGGAGTACTATCATTTTCCTTTGGTCAACCCCTTTCTTCTCCACACTATCTCTCTCACTAAAATTTTCCCCTTTCTTCGCTCTGTACTACTGTACCGAAGTTCTCTCCCCCAAACCTAGGCTGGCAGCAGCAGCGACCAGCGCCGCCTCACCCTGTCTGCCGACAGGAACGGCGCGGCGGCGTCGCCTCCCCTCCTTCTCACCTTCCTCATCAAGATCCGAGGACAGGAGACCGGCGCGCCGCCCCTCCTCCGGCGTCGATTTTCTCGGCTAGGTCGCGCCTCCGCCTCGATCCGCAGCCTCCCGTTCCCTCTCTGGTTCGTAGAGAGGGGATGGGCTAGAAGAGATCGGTGGACGGCGCGGCAGGGAAGGGCAGGTGCGCTTCGCTTAGCTGCTGGGTGAGGAGTATAATCCCACCGAAAGGAAGGAGACTAAGCTGGGTCGGGATGCCATCAGCAATCGTGAGTGTGACAGCGGGGGTGATGAACCCGCTCCTCGGCAAGCTCACCAAGCTGCTCAGTGAGGAGTACAAGAAGCTCACGGGTGTGAGGAAGCAGGCCTCGTTCCTCAGGGATGAGCTCAGCGCCATGAAAGCTCTACTTGACAAGATGGAGCTTATGGACAACCTCGATCCCTCGGCGAAGAACTGGAGGAACCATGTCAGGGAGATGTCCTATGATATGGAGAACTGCATCGACGAATTCATGCATCACATTGACCGTCCCCATGCAAAGGCAGGCTTTGTCAACAAGATGGCTGAGTTTCTCACGACGTTGAGGAAGCGTCATATGATCGCCAACAAGATCAAGGAGCTAAAGGTTCTCGCAGTGGAGGCTAGTGCTCGGCGCGAGAGGTACAAGGTTGATGATTGCGTCGATTCGAGTCCTGGTTTTGTGGCCATTGATCCCCGCATCTCGGTGATCTACATTGAGACAGCAGGGCTCGTTGGTATTGATGGCCCAAGGGAAGAGCTTGTCAGTTTGTTGATGGATTTGGAGAGGAAACTCAAAGTGGTTTCCATTGTAGGGTTTGGAGGTTTGGGCAAAACTACGCTGGCCAAACAAGTCTATGACAAGATTGGAGGGCAATTTAACAGTAAAGCATTTGTCTCAGTCTCGCAAAAACCTGATGTGAAAAGCCTTCTTATTGGCCTACAACGCAAGCTTGGGATGGGAGAGTCTTCTCATGCTCATGAGCTGCAAGACATTGTTGACCGCCTCAGAGAATACCTTAGACATAAAAGGTATATTTTCCTCCAGCACCCGCGCATATACTTGCATGGTCCAGTTCTGAATAATTGTGTAATTTGATCAAGCTCAAAAATGTTTTTGGTATGCATGGATTAGTATTACTTTAAATAGTTGTACTCACGAGTCATGAGGAAGATATTTTCTTGGGCCAACGCCAAGGCATGTGAATTGTGAGGCATTCTTTGGCTACGGGGAAGTTGTGCTAGCTAATAAATACTGCTAGTAGAGGATCAAAGTTGTAGGATAAACATAATAGACTATTTGATGTATCTTACTTTTATGCTACATTGTAGTTACTTATATGCAGGAGAAAGATTTACTATTTTGTGGTTTAGAGTAGAATAAGTTATTTTGCGCTCTAGCCACCTGAACGAACTATTTGGCGAAGTTACGTGTAGCTGGAGAATCCATTGTATGCACCTAGGGAAAATTAAAGTAAAATACAAGTGTGTCCACTCTCTAGGACATCAGGGTAACAAGGATTTTATAATAGCTTGTTGCAATGATTACAATAAATTTTGCAGTGAATATTACAGTACTCCATAGTTATTCACGGCCTACCAAAACAATCTTCCAATTTATGATTTTACGTAGCAATAAGAATTTTAGATCTGAGTGAAAGGCTGTCTTTGATTGCTCATGAACAATTCCAGTATAGTGAGAGTTTTTTTACTGTTAAGGCTCCGCATAAGTTTGACCATCGTAATGGTATGATGAGAGGATTTCACCCCTGACACATGTGCTGTCATAAATTTTCCCTCATCATTTGCAGCGAGCTCACAGTATTGCACAGTTGATAGTTTTGCTGTCGTAACTTCCCCTCAATTTCTATAGCAAAAGATGTACAGCTGACCCAACGTAAGGTTGCAGTCTTGCCATCCGAAAGTTAACATTGTCCGGTATTACTATCTGGCAGACATACGTTTACTGCAAGTTTAACCAAGATAATACTACGAAAGAATTTTATCTTCTAGTAGTTCACAATAAGTTCTATAACCTAGTTGGTTAAGGGGGCAACAATATGGAGTAAGTGATAGCCATTCAAAGTGTCGTAAATGTTGGTGACATGATAGTCGCGAAGTGTTGTAAAATCCACAGAATATGTAGTAATTATGGGTCACGCCCAAATAGAAGTAGTAAAAGTCATATCAATACTTACAGTAAATCTGCAACATGATCCGAGCGGAAAGCAGAGTGGCTATTCTGTTGCAGTGTGCAGAATAGCACTGCCATATATGAAAAATATAATAATTATAATCTCTGCGATGAGCACACAAGTCGTTACAATATGTTGAACAGAATAAATTGTTTAGTCCGAGCTTTCTTTATAAAAAATTGTACCATGTTGGTAAATTTTCTCTTGAAGTTTAAAGACATGTTTCAACATACCTTATCTTGTTTTGATTTCTATATTTTAGTTATGATGTTTCTTATGTACTTTCTATATGTACTGATATAACTATGAATAACTCATGCAAATATCGCAATAGGTACTTCATTTTAGTTGATGACTTGTGGGATGAATCAGCATGGAATATTATAAGTTGTGCCTTTCCGGAAAATATTAATGGAAGTAGAGTGATGGTAACCACACGGTTAGACAATGTAGCTGTCATGGCATGTCACAATAACCGTGCCTGCATTTACAGAATGAAGCACCTCGAAGAGCAAGACTCAAGAAGATTATTTTTCAATAGAGTATTTGGGTCCGAAAATGTGTGTCCGCCACAATTTAAAGAAATTTCAGCTGAAATTCTCAAGAAGTGTGGTGGATTGCCACTTGCAATTATCACCATAGCTAGCCTGTTAGCTAGCCATGAAACAAGATCCCCAAATGAGTGGGACATCATAAAGAATTCTTTTGGTGCCAAGTTTGCCACAAAGCCCACCTTGGAAGAGATGAGGGGTATACTGAACCTTAGCTACATACATCTTCCTGTTCATCTCCGGCCATGCTTATTGTACCTTGGCATGTATCCAGAAGATGATGAGATTATGAGAAATGACCTAGTTAGGCAATGGATATCTGAGGGCTTTGTTGGCAGTTCACACAAAGCAGATTCGGATGATATTGCGAAAAGTTATTTCAATGAGCTTATCAATCGAAGTCTGATTCAACCTGTCGATACAATAGCTGGGGAGGTACTTTCTTGCAGAGTACATGATATGTTACTTGATTTTATCCTAAGCAAGAATACAGAAGATAATTTTATTAGTGTAGCATATAACTATGAAGACCTGCATAGTTGTGAGTACAAGGTTCGTCGATTATCTCTGAAATCAAGCGGTGGTGGTGCAACGTCGGGGACCCTCGCTACCAGCATGTCACAAGTTAGATCATATGCATGGTTTGGCAAGTCCGAGTGCACACCTCCTCTTTCACTCTTTAAGTATCTCCGGGTGCTTGTGTTTCGTTTTCCAAATGGAATGGATACGACAGTCGACCTCACTGCCATTGGTCATTTGTTTCTCTTGAGATATTTGAAGGTCTTAGCCGAATCAGCAGAAGTAGCACTTCCTACTGAAATTCAAGGGCTTGCGTATTTGGAAACTCTGGAATTAGTTTGTCGGTCCACAGAAAGCTTTCCATTAGACATAAGTCGCTTGGCCAACTTGATTCATCTGGTACTTCCGAAAGGTACAGTGCTCCCTAAAGGGATCCAGAACATGAAATCAGTCCGCACCCTGTGTTGTTCAGGCATGTCAGAGAGTTCGCTGGAGGAAATAGTAGGCCTTAGCGAGCTTACCAATCTGAAGGAATTGAAATTAAGTGCGGGTTACGGCCAAAGCTTGACAGCTGAATGTGTCAGCGCTTTGGTGTCCTCCATTGGAATGCTCCGAGACCTCAAGTACTTGATCCTCAATTGCAAGAATGAGCGCGATGGATCTCACAGGCACATGGACTCATTAGTTAATCATTCTCCCCGTCTCCAGGTACTCTATCTGCCAAAATGGAATTTCGTTAGAGTTCCCAAATGGATTGGTGAACTACGGTGCATCCGCATGCTCTCTCTACGTGTCGTGCACCTGTTGAGTGATGCGGTCCGTGTTCTTGGAGAGCTTCCCTCCCTTTTCTTTGTCGTGCTCCACGTGCTGGATGTCTCCCAAGACAAGGTTGTCGTCAGCACAGGGCGGTTCTAGATCATGTTTTGTTTCAGTCTAATGAAGATGTCAGTGCGTGCCTGAGCTTCGAGGCAGGAGCTATGCCCAAGCTACAAAAGCTCACCCTGGATTTCGGCTGGAAAGAGTGGAGAGGCGCTACACCGGTCGGCCTGGAGTGCCTTACCTGCCTCCAGAACATTTACGTGTGGCTCCAAGACACTGGCGCTGAGTCAAGCAAAAATCGGGAAGATGTGCACGCTGATGTCGAGTCTGCCTTCAAGACTGCCGCAAGTGTGCACCCAAGACATCCCTCTGTATTAAGTGTGATATTTTAAGTCAAGCATCCGATGGATCTGCCGCCTTGTCTGTAAGTCAATTAGTCACCTCGTCTCATAAACTCTTCTTGAGTGTTGTGAACCTGTTTAATTATGTATCGATAATTATCTCTACGTAGAGATTGGAAATAATTCACGTTCATGTCTCATCTCGATTAATATATATGTATAGTTCTGAACGAGTTTAGTTATGGTGGCACCGTATGTGTGTATCTGCTGCCAACTAATTAAGCTGAATTTACTGTGAATTCTGTGTGGCGGTGTGGTGTCATCTGTGAAGGATAGTTATAGGTGGTTATTGAATAAGAATGGTAAATTTTCAGTCAAGTCTTTGTATAACATGCTTAAAGTTCAAAAAACCCTTGTATTTTTTAAGGATCTTTGGAAAATTAGGATTACTTTAAGAGTGAAGGTTTTTCTTTGGCTGACTTTTAAAGGGAGTATTTTAACTAAAGATGTCTTGATCCATAGAGGATGGGAGGGTGATGAAAGATGTAGATTCTGTTCCTGTAGAGAAACTATTGATCATCTGTTTTTGCAGTGTGGCATATTGCTAAGTATATCTGGAGGACTGTAGCTGTTACCTTTGATTGTTCGTATACTCCTAGTAAAGTTGAAGATTTAATGAGGCAGGTGGTTGCATCTGTGGTTGCTGTGGATTTGTGTGGCATATGGAAAATTAGAAACAAAGCCTGTTTCCAGAATGTATATCCTGCTGACCCTTCTAGTTTCATTTCGTTTATTTCTCAACTTTTGTTATCTTGGTCAATAGTGCAGAGGAAAAAGCTAAGAGATTTCCAGTGTTAGGGGGCAGGCTGCTCCTGGTGGTGGCATTTGATTTCTACCATCCAAAGGTGTAATTGGTGCTCCACCATGGGGCACTCACAAGAATTAAACATTCTGGACCATTAGATTGATTGCTCAAACAAAATCCGAACCGTTCGTTTGTGCTGAGACAGTTTTACCCATATCAATAGTAAATTGCAAATTTACTGCGTGCACTCCTCACTCCTTCACGCACATGCGCTTGACTCTGTCCAGCTGCTTCGTTTTGCCTCCCAGAAAATTTCAGACCCGTGTGTCAGTCTCCTCTATATTTATTTTTGTGTTTTAACCGGGTACGACTGACCTGCCAGGGGCACTGGACGCGGCACTCGGCGTCATCAAAGATGAAAACCTAGCTGCATCCCTGCACTGCCCAATCCCCACCGCCTCCCACTCCCAATCCTCCCTGCACGGCAGCCTCCTCCACTTCTCCGCCCTCCCCTCCCTCCTCTGAATCCACCTCCCTAACTTTTTGCGTTCCTCCTCGGCATGGAGCCGCCGCCGCCGGTCCCCCTCTCCCCGCTTCGTCCACACAGTAGCACCCACCGAGGGAGCAATAGCAGCGGCCATGGGTGAGCGTTTGACGCGGGAGAGAGGAGGCGGCGTGTGAAGGACGAGAAGTCAGTGGTCGAGGCGGAGGAGCAGCAACAGGGCGCCATGGACCGGCGGCTTATGCGAGAGAGAGGAGGATGTGTAGGGAGGAGGAGTATGCGGCAGAGGTGGAGAATTAGGGATTTAGGGAAGAAGAGGTGTGTGAGGAGAAGGATCAGGCAAGGGCTGAGACGGAGGAGGGCGCCATGGACCGGAGGCTGATGCAGGAGAGAGGAGGATGATGTGGAGAGAAGGAATATATGGAGGAGGTCGAGCATAAGGAGGAAGAGGTGTGCCATAAGATTGCCTCACGGGCTCTGTTTGAAATCCCAGCTCCCTTGATCCGTAGGTCTTTCCCTATTTATATATTTTGGTATTTCCACTAGATTTCGATCAACATGGTTCAGATTTTTTTTGCATAGAAGGCAGCAGGTGTAGGGAGGCCACGGGGAGTGGTTGTGTCGTTGGCGAGCACCTGGCCGTCAGCGGAAACTTCATGGTATTTGGCCTTTTTTTCAATATTTGTTATATTGTAATTAATTATGCACTGGATATGTAATTCACATTCATACTCGTCGGTGGAAGGATGATATGAACATTGGTGTGCTGCAAAATTTATTATAATGATGTGGTCCGTTAGAGTTTAAGTATCGGCTCAGTTTTTGTTTTAAATGTCGTGGGCTGAACAATGCTTGCACCAGGTGGATTTGTTGGGAAATTTGGTTGATGAGTTTTTTGATCTGGAAATATCTACATAGGGAACTTGGTTCTGATTCATGCTCATATTTTCCCCATATCGTCCTTTTACATTTTAAATTTAGACATGGTGTTTTTTTGTTCTGATTGCAAGGAATTCTAGCTAAGGCATGTACGGAAGAAAAGCTTCCGCAAATAATTTTTTGCCTTTTGGTGCAGCGATCTACAAACACAAATTTGCTAGGCTTCTCATGATCGAGGTACCATATTCAGTGGTAACAAATGTCTCTCCCCTCCCCGCCGACGCCACAGGTTCGCCTCTTGGGGGCAGGATTTGCGAGTGCCGGCCCGATGCTCAGTGGTTGGCACCGGGGGCGCGGTGTGCGTGATTGTTGTGGGGAGAGTGAGTGAAGGGCAGTGGCGTCTTCTCGGGAGGGTAGGATCTGGGCTGTTGGGCAGCACCAAATTACTGTTTGCTGCCTCTGGGATTTGGGCATCGTTCTGTGGTCCTGCCCTAGATTTTGGTCTCAAGTAATGCTCTGACACTTGCTGCTAATTGATGTGGACCAATTAAACACTTGCTGACAAAAAAAACTGTGCAATCTATGACAACCGACGATTTCTCATTATAATTAGGTGTGTAGTTGCGTATTTGAATTGCTGGATAATTAGGAACATACGTGGAAGGAGAGCAGAGCTCTGTAAATATATTGAATTGTTGGGCAGAGGATCTTAGTTTTTCTCTGAGACTAACTATGCGTTGTTAAATGACAGTATACTACATATTGGTCTGAAGTAATGTCCAAAGATTTTTGGATTGTCAGGAACACCTGATTTTTAAAAGAATGAAAGGAAAAAGTGCCTGGGCCCTGGATGCATAGTTCTGTGAATATTTTCAATTGCTAAGCACAGGGCAATGCAGACTCGAGGAAATTTGTTTTTTTTTACCTAGACTGAACTTCACGTGTTGTGTAAGATTGGCGCTTACCAAGTGTACAGGCTGCTGAGTATCGAATTTAAAATGCCGTTGCTTTAATCAACACTTTCTTACTAATTTAATCCCCACTTTTATGTTACATTGCAACACCTGAATTGTCAGCATCCTCTCATTTTGTCCTAACTTCTCTATGTCAGAATTTGACTAAGAGAGATTTGAGCTGGACTTTGCTCTAATTTCCCTTTGCCAATTTCCGTTAGGTCCACACTCTGAGTTAAAGGGGTTTGTTCAATCTTGGCAGAAGTGTGCTGTAAGTTTTGGTGTTCCGATCTAGCCGCAGACACGAATTTTTCTTGATTGAAGGGTGCTGTCAAGAAAAAAAAAGGCCCACAAGAAATGCAACCGCCGAGCAAGTTAATACGAAAACCAGTAGACAGCCTAGAAGATCCACTCAGGCTGCAGCTCCTGAAAAGAAAGTCAATGATTTGATTACTTATTCCTCTAAAAAGTAGAAACCTGGCAAAATTCCCTCGCCTTTACAAATGATCTGTGTTGCGGTGTTACTTTAATTGCAAATTATATAATAATATAGTTGATATAAACTTGGATAGAGGAGCAAAGATAAGTACTTTTTATCGTCACTTATCCTACTTGTCATATGTTGTCATTTGTTAGTTCTCTTGTATTCCAAACTAATCTGGTATATGAACCTTTTTACACAACGTATCACTTTTTGCAAATGTGTTCCCTATTATTATTAGTACTTCAGTTGACTATAAGGAGTTGGTGTGGGACAATGTAATATTATGGCTCTTAGGAAGTTGGCTACCTGGTGTCCACTACAGCTGTCTTGCTTTTGTACTCATTATTGTGACTCTGTAGCAGAAAACCTTTTGAAGAAGAATGAAGTTCTCGGTGGTGGTAGAAAATTGACATCTCTCTCTGATTCTACCGATACCCGAAATGAAGTTGCTAATGCGCCAAGTAGTTGTATGCTTGATCATAAGGTACGCCTCATTCGGTCTTAAGTGAGTTATGCTTATATCGTTGAGCTGGCTTTGTCTACTTATGTTATCATGCAACATATTTCAGTGAAGATATAAAAGATGGGCTGAAAAGTGAAAACCGTCCCATTTAAGTATTTTTTTCTGCCTAACAACATTTTTGGAAGCAAACATGAACCATGTAGGCCCTTTATAAGCTTTACCTGAGGTATTTGTATGGCATAGTCATACTTTTTGCATCTACAAGACTACACTGATCATCTGTCATTGTGTAGCAATTATTTGATTTGTGCACTAAGCATTTGTCTTGCTAATTTTGTTAGTTCTAGAACCAAAAATTTTAGAAGAATTTATTGTTGCATCACCTAATTTCCAAGACATTTGACATATGACTTATACCAACTTCCAGATTTCTCTCCCTGTAAAAAAACTTTCGAGTTTTCTCAGAATCATGTCTAATAGAGTAATCTCTGCAGGCGAACATAGTGAGTAGTAGAGCAGCTTGCAGGTTGGTTGTGAATAAAGGTCTTCTAGGTAAACCGATGTTTGCCATAACCCATATTCTTCTGATTGCCGCCACATCATTGGGAGTGAAGAGCGTATCAGCTGATAGGGATTTTGCAGTGTTGCACAGTTTCATGCTAGCTACCATGTCAATGGAAAAATTGTGCAATTGCATCGCCCTCGAACCCTTAGGGTTGTTTTCTTTTACCTTGATCCCCTATGTTTCTATTTGGTTGATATACTTGATGATTCATCGACCGAATTAATGATGGAAAGTTGGATGGTTCGCTGTTAGAAATCTGAGCTAAGATGCCACTGAATAGGTTGAGTCCGTGGATATAGAGTTTCTGTAAGAATATGTTAGTAACCAATTTCTTTTCTTCATATAACTGTATTAAAGCTGAGACCTGCATGTATCAGCCTGCTAATAAGATCATTCTCTCAGCTCAAGAAAATATATTCATTCTCTCAGCTCAAAAAAACAAGCCCATTCTCTCAGAGTTACTTTTGGTAAATACCACACTGTCTTTGCCATAGTCCCTTACAGTTTGCAGTGCAAGGTTAAAATTGATAAGCTCATCCTCACACTGTAGCATAAAGGGTATAAGTTTGAAGATGTACAACATCAGGTTATAATATTGTATCCCTTCATAGCAGGCTTTTGTTACCTGTCAAAGAGATGCATGGCATGTAAATACTAGGTTTAACTCCGAAAAATACTACTGTAGGATTAATTCCGAAAAATACCTGGGACTAAGGAATTTTCCTGGAACCAGGATAAATGCTAAGGTTTAATCCAAGAAATATCAACTTATTTTGAACATTTTTCCCAAATACGGGGACATGGATGGAATTAGATTTCAATAACCTACTAAAATGAGCAGACGTGAATTACCTGCAGCCTACTGATTTAGTAAAGAAGAAGACTTTTTATGGGACGTGACATGCCCTAATTGTTAGCCTTTCAAGGATATTAATTTGTCTTACAAATAAACGTAAAGATTAAATTTCGTAAACAAATGTATATAGCATATTACTTATATCATGGCATCATAGGTTATCTGTCTAGACACAAAGAATCCAATCATCCATGTATGCATGCATTAATTTGATAGTTCTTTATGAGTTTTTTCTTTGCTCATCAAATTTTCTTTGTAGGCATGTGTTGTTACCAATTTACTGTGTTTGTTCGCCTTTGTTTTAAGGGCTTTGAGGATTACTGGGAATTTGCATCCTACCTTCTGAGTGGGAGCTAGGTTCAACACGCATGTTCACAACTGAACTACAAGGATCTGCTATTTTCCCAGTTACATGTATAACTAAGATAGTCGCTCTTCATGTGCAATTAATTGATTTTAGTTTTGGATCGAGTGTTGTACTTGTATTCATACCAACACAAGACCTATTATATATATATAGGATGGACTTCTATATGTAAGAATAGAGAAAACAATATTACTGTTCTTTTCTATATTGATGTCATTACAAGTTAGTTAACTACTCCCTCCATCCCAAAAAAGGTTGTATCCATATACTAAATACTGACTAGATCTTCAATTTGCGGCATACCTTTTGAGTCGGAGGAGGGGGTACATTGAAAGTACAAACGTATTCCATTCTCCTACTTTTTTAGTACCTCGTTCTTTATGGTTGCAATGGAGAATTCATAAACACATGATCATTTTTCTATTTCTTATTAGCTCCATACAAATAGAAACCAGTGCGATAGCTACGGGGTCGTGCGCCAAGGCGGACCCCTAAATCTAGTAAGTGTAAAGGATGGGCTCCAATGGTGCATAGGCTACCACAAGAGTCAGGTCTACAGACTCCTTTGGAGGCCCCTTCAAGGATTCACAGCGACACATCACCTTTGGAGGCCCCTTCAAGGATTCACAGCGGCACATCACTTCCCACTGAAATCAAGTGGTTTTGTCCCCGATCCTAGCGTGGAAGGCCATTGTCGGAGTCCTCTGTTCGTCAGAGGCTGTGGGGGACCTAATTGCCTTTTCTGCCCTTTTTAGGGTCCTTTGTGCATATGTTGAGGTCTGGGATGTAATAGTTCTATTTGATGTGGACCTCTTTGTAAAAAAACCTGTTGAAATTGTTCACACTGAGATCACTCTAAACTCAGGCTGCTGTAGCACTCCAGTCTTCGGGCTGATAGAGAACAGAAGCTCTGTCTAGGGCAAGTACGTCTTCCCACCTAGCCGGCATCGACAACCAGAAACTCAGTGCAATGTTGTTGTTTCTGTCAATGCACATTCAGTGCTGTTTCAAGAAACGACATCGCATTTATCATCGAATATTAATCTGCCATCATTCGGAAACATGCAATTTCTGGTTGCAACATTTGATGTGTAGCTTATACAGCATTACATCGGGAGAACTTAAAAGTAGCAACAACTTATATAACGAACCAGAGAAAATTCTTGGATGATTGCGGAATTACTAATCAGAAATAACTGGTACGGAGTACATACTAGCTCTGTCAACAGAAGTTAAAGTTTTCAGAGTCTGACAAAAAAAAAACATCGAAACAAGCGAAATTCCTACTCCCTCCGTTTCAAAATATAAGATGTTTTAGTTTTTTGTGAAACGAACTCCAAACCTACACACTAAAAGGTGTCTAGATACATTAGTTTCATAAAAGCTAAAACATCTTATATTTTAAAACGGAGGGAGTACTAATTAGCACCACATTGGTACAAATGGTCGAGCCTTTTCTCCTGGGAATCATCAGTTTCAGACAATCTCACCAGCACCACCCCATTCAGCAACAAGATGCACTCAATCACCATGGGCACAACTTACGCTGCACAACCACCAAACACCACTTAAAGCGAAAAATATTTATTTAACCCTTAACTCAGAAATGGTACTATGGAATGCTAAAATCGACCCACGGTGTTTGTTTACTACCACTATTAAGAACAAAGAACTTTTTCTTTGGTTGGATTGGCCAATTCTAATATTCTTTTCTTGTGCACGTCCACTTAATAGATATAAAATCCGCTTAAGCCTGCAGGGGGGGGGGGGGGGGGCATGCAAGGATTCTGCAAGATCCACCACGACTAGCTCCACCACAAGCAACAAACTAGTACATGATTTCTGCTGCTGCAATTCCGTGGGTACAGAGTGAACAGAGAAGGGGGACGAAAAATTGGTTGTAGTGTATGCTGGTTCTATTTCTCTGAATTTGGGTCGGCAGTGAAGAGTGCACCTCCTGGGTCGTCATTGTCTAATTCAAAGTATACTGAATTTCACACTAAGAGAAACAACATCACATTTATCATGGAATATGGAACCGACAGCATACAAATATACGGAATTTCTGGTTGCATGCTTTGAAGTGCACAAACTATAAATTCTAAAATGGTAAATCATAGAGACAGTAAGAACAGCAATGCATGGAGCAAACAGTATAAAAAAGGAACAAATTCAATAGCTCTCAGGGGTATTACCAGTGGGGCACTTGCTGGCCATGTTGCCAGAGCTGCAGCAAACTTTCCTGACAAATAATTCATCGCCACAACTCCAATTACTCCTCAACCATCAGAATAAAACCATCAACCATGCCCAAAAAAATTCCAGTAGCCACTGCGCTGAAACACATGGATTCAGAAATTTAAAGAAGGGACCGTAGCACCTTGAATGATTACAGTAGAACGCTTGGTTCATCAGTACATAGCTCCCAACTCAAGTAAACAAAAGTTCAAAAGAATTCATTCACTTCTCAAACGGAGATAAATATTGCAATTAGTATCTGCAGCTTATAAGTAGGTCACAATTTCGATTCCAACTTGACACTAGCAACTCCCAGACATGAACCACATTTTTTTGTTGATAAACCACAGTTGATATCCTAAAAATTCATATAGTAAATCTAATTTGACAGCACCTGTCCTAAAAGATTCAGGACAGTGCATCTTAGGCATTATGTTTTAGCACACAGAAAAAACTAAATAGCCTAAAAGTTCACATACATACTCCACCAAGAAAAACTATCAAGTAAAGCAAGTTTCTTGGTAGACCTCGGTACAAAACATGTACCTACATCCTCCTACTACATCAGTTTCAAGGTAGGCAGACCATGAAAAACTGAGATACATTCTTTCTTGGGGATTGCTGTGACTTTCCCTCCTTCCTGACTTCTATCTCCTTTGGTTTGGTTGCGTACATCCTTGCTTTTTCTAAACCTACATTGCTCATTAAATTTGCCACACAAAAATCTTTCATATTTTTAACTTTTTTTTGTTTCGTGGAACATATTATGGACGGAAATTATAGTCAGTCTTGACAAAAACTGCAAGTAAATAGAAGAAACTGAAGATACAATATTAGACAACTAAGAAACATGCTGATAACACCAAATCATAGGTATCCTGTTTTGCGAACAGTACAGTAAAATAATGGATTTATAAATCAGATAATGGATGTGGATGATCTTTTCTTTTCAAAGATGCGGACACTTGATAAATCGTTGTATCTGGAAATTACAAGTTGCATGAACTCGTAGATTGTAATAAAATGCCGACTATATCAGATGCAAGGTACTGGTCTCTTAAAGGGCTCACGCTTCAGCCCATAGCAACCAGACAGAGGGATGGATCTGGAAGCACTCTCTGCACCAAAAGGAAACCCCAAAAGAATGTGCTACCAAAACACAAAGGATCTGAACTCATGGGCATCTGAACAGACGCCCGAGAAATTTGCACCCCATGTTTTCTCCTTCCGTACTCGTGGGCAAGACAGGATAGTGCCAATTGTTTAGTGCCCAGAAAGTCTACTTACAGCAACAAAAAAAACTGAATGTCATTTAATTTAACGCAACAATCTCCCTGTACCACATAATCAACTAAGATTACCAGTAATTTCATCTAGGAGCCAATGTAAGAAAAAGAGAGATAAATATGCCAATTGACATGGAGGAATTTATAGACTTCAAAATTCAAGTACTCCCTCCGACCCATATTATTGACTCAAATTTGTCTAGATACGAATGTCGTATCTAGCACTAAACCTTGACTAGATACATTCGTATCTAGAATTCTAGATGAATCTAAGTCAACTAATATGGGTCAGAGGGAGTACATGGAACCCATAAAAATGTGATCGGCAAGCAATTTCAGAACAAAAACGAATTAGCAGTACTGGGTAGTATCTTACACCATGAGTGTAGAAGAAAAACGAATTAGCAGCACTGAAAGAAAGTGCCAAGTTGTAGAATGACATCTTCTATTTTAATAATCACCTCAAGAGACGTCAATAACCGTAGTGATCTTACCTAACGAAAATAGGCCTAGTATATAAATTCGGTTTTGTGATTCTAAGAACATCAGTGGCCATTGTAATCTGAACCTGAGAAAGCAGAACTCACCACATACGTGCAAAACTAATTCTTAAACCTAAAGTTTCACAATGGCTAGCTTTGCTGCGAAAATATATGTTTTGTGAAGGGACACGCGGTTATATATGAACAAAGAACTTTTGCCTTGGTCCAAGCTGTGTAGCTTGCAACAGCCAAATCTCATATTCTTTCCCTTTTCAAGTTCACCAACAAATCTAAATTCATCATTCTTTAGATTTTCTTGTTATTCATGGCACCTCTGTTGTTCCAACGATTAGTGACAAATGTAAAGAAAAGACTATCATTTGCAGATCATGCTTTAGTCCCAGATAGGTTACAGTGTTAAATTGAAAATTCCAAACTAAAGTAAGGCCAACTATGGTACTTAGCAACAAGTATGCTAAATCCTTAAGAGAAAGGTTAGGAAAATCAGAAGACAAAAAGGAAAACAGTCTTCCATTAGAAATTTATTTCTTAGCATAATCTAAGTATTAAGCATAGAACTGCATAGTTATAGTACTAACTCATATAAAGATATGGAAGCTATATGACAATGAAATGAAAATGTAGCATGCTATATATATATAACTTTGCATGAAAGCAGAACATACAGATATTTTTAATAGAAAACATCACGAGAATATTGTTTTCATTTATGGCTTTCTAGGTGCTGTTTTGATCAGAAATTGATCCAAATATATCCTTGGACTTCTCATTTCCAGATATGTTCTATAATGAATGACAACATTAACATATCAGGATTCATGAATCTAATTATCAGTTTCGTAGGAAGTTGGCAGTGATACACATTCAAACAGGCATGTAACATGCATACTATAGAATACAACCAGCACCTGGTTAGGCAAAGAACAGCAAAATAGGGTTTACGAGCTTACTACTTGGAGTGTAACTTTGTCACGCCATATGCAATTACAATTTAAAAATCATCATAGCCTTGTTGTTGGTTCATGTAAATCTGAAATTAGTTGGCACTTCTCCTTTGCAAGTGGCTGCATAGTCTTGAGCGAGGTGTGGTGCAGCTTCCTTGTGAGGACATATGAACTTCTTCACAAATACTTCTTCCCTCATCTTGAATACATAATAGTAGTCCGGGTTCTGATCTAGCAATCCATTCACGTCAAGAAACTTGAGAACGTAGTACCGAGGTCTGAGCCTGCCCTTGATGCTTAAAGAGATCATTATCGGACGATGAGCAATGTACGCCGGTTCCAAGCCCATCTCGGAGATGAGGAACTCGGACTTGCGCTGCAGCATGTCCTCTCCACTCGGCACCACATATGGATACTTAGATACAGCATGTCTGACTTCAGCATCTGACCACCTAAAGATCTTCTTCAAGTACTTCACTTTGGTGGCGATATAATCCTCACTGAGGAATGCGACAGCCCGCAGCGCTCGCATGAACATTCCAGAGCCACGGGGCACACCTATACTTTCGGCGCACGCCACCATTGCTTGGACGCGTCCGGGTTTGGCAGTCAGGATCCTTGACCTAGAGACGCAGATCTTGGCAATATCGGAATCCATTAGGCCGCACTGCCGTAGGAACAAGACGTTGGGCTTGACCACCTTCTCAAGGTTAGAGCCGACGAGGTAGGTGTCGCGCTCAAGCACCAGGAGGAGGTTCCCTGAGGAGCCGAAGAGGGGCAGGTAGTACTGCAGGCTGGAGACGATGGATCTACGACGGAAGTGGCTGGGGTGGAGGGAGACGAGGCGAGTGACTTCAGAACGTGAGAGACCGAGCTCGGTGAGCCCCGCGACGACGGGGGCCAGGGTCCTCTCCACGCCCGCGCAGAGAAACTTGGGGTCCGTGGCGACGATGGCAGCGACGGCGGTGCTGGAGAGGCCGAGGTCAGCGAGGAAGGCGAGGACGGCGTCAGGCTTGGCGCGAGACTTGAAGTGGGAGAGCTGCGTGGAGGCCCTGAGGGCTTGTGCTCGGGTGAGGCCGCAGGTGTGGACGAGGTAGTCCTCGACGGCGAATCGGGGATGCGGGGAAATGGCCGGCGCGGCGGCGGAGATGAGGCGGCGGAGAGTGGATATGGCAGAGGTGGATGGGGAAGAGAGGAGATGGGAAGCGACGTACGCCCGGAGGTGGAGCATGGCGACGGCGACGGCGCCGGAGTGGTGGCGGCAGAGGGATTTTGGACGGCGCCGGAGTGGCTGTCGTGAAGGAAAACAGAGGATTTTGGACAGCTAGTGAGAATGGGTTACAAACCTAAGCCCCCTTCTTTTCAGCTTATTGGCTAGCTTCTCCCAGAAGCTACCCTCGACCAGCTTCTTACCGAATCCCATCTGCCAAAATCGTTTATACTTTTAAATTGACATTGAAACTACTAGTTAAGAAGTTTGAACGAATTTTGAAAATGAGATTCTGGAAGAAGCTGGTTGAGGGTAGCTTCTGAGAGAAGCTGGCCAAGAAGCTGAAAAGAAGGGGGCCCTAATCTCGTATGGGCTGTAGTATTTGATAGCCCAGCTCTGACGTCTTCATCAGATTTTTTTTTTACAGTCTCATGAGTTTGAGCTTATTTGTGATTGTTCGAAAAAAAAATCACTTCTTTCTGTCAATGCGAATTAAGTCGTGTCTTAATTAGGAACAACATCACATTCATCATCGAACTCTAGACATACTTTCACAAAAAAAATAAAACCATATAAACATTATTCTATGGCTTAAGCGTGAGCAAAAGCGAGGCCTCTCAGCCATCTTGTCAGGCGTCCTGTCGCAGCATGTGGGCCTGCTTTGGACCTCCTGGGTGTCTTTCCCAAGTTCTTCCCTCCCTCGCCACTACCGCCCGCCTCAACACCACCTCCCCTCACGCCCCCTTTCTCCCCTCCCACCTCTCCCTTCCCGCCGCCACCGCCGTCCCTCCCTAATCCACTGCCATCTCACCACCTCTCCATCCTCCGCCACCACCACCTCTGAGGGGGACGCGAGCCAGGACCTCTTCGCCCTCTTCTTGGATGAATCCGCCAACGCTGCCTCTGGCTCGGGGTCCAGGGAGAAGCGGTCGAACAACGGCGCGTCGAGCATCCTGTCAGGGGTGCGGCTGGAGAACATCTGCAAGTCGTACAAGGGGTGACCTCCTGAAGGACGTGTCCTCATTATGCCTTCTCCTGCGCCTGCCAGCTCGCGCCCCGCCACCAAGGGAGGGTCGCCGCTGCCCTCAACCTTGCGCCTGCAGTCCGTCACCACCCCCACCTCCACCTCATCACCTCCCCTCTCCCGTAGTCTGCAGCTCGACTCATGAGCATCGTCACCATCTAGGGTTCGAATACTTCCGCCTCATACTCTTCCATCTGTGCATGGGTGGACTTCCTCTTGAAGGCCTTGCACGCATCGATCTGCACCCATGGGTGCCGCCGACGATGTCGCAGCTTCCCGGCAGCACGCGTGTACCCATTGGCAGCCACCATGTGTGCCTGCATCTCCGGGAAGATGTCTGACCTACAGATCACAAAGTGACCTGCAGATTGATGCATTACCGGTAACCATCCTTCACTGTCTCTCTCCCCAATTCTGTATATCTAATGTTTCAGCTTTTTTGTTGCCTTTAGGATTTAATATTGAGATATTACGTAAATTCCCTATATACTTACCTCAAAACAAAATGATCTGTAATGATTGGTCCACTTAAGAAACGATTGTGCTACACTACTTTCTCAGATTTAGCCACCAAGTCGAATTCTACATACTCCATCCGACCCATATTAATTGACTTAGATTTGTCAAAATTTGGATAAACCTATATACTAAATAGTGTCTAGATTCATCCAAATCTAGAAAAATGTGAGTTAATTAATATGGGTCGGAGGGAGTAATATAATTTGGTCAATTCCCCTTTTAAGCATGTCATATTGGGACATTGAGCTCATTTCTCAGCGCATATGGTACATGCCTGTAGCATCATTGATATCAAGTAATTCCAGGTCATGCATTGAGTTTCCACTTGAAGTGGACACACTAATAAAATGTGTACTCCTTTAATGAATGCCTATATGGATGTTAGATTGAAACTAATAGTTTTTATAATGGTTTGGCAGTCTTGGCAGATAAAGAGAAGTTTCTACTTTCTGCTCGAATATTCAGACTCGAGGCACATACAAAATATAACATGTATTGTGAAAGAACATGTGGGCCCCCATGTGTGGTTTTGGTAATTAATGACAATCTTTATGGACTAATGTGTGTATTAAGTTATACTTGTAGGATTTGTCCATTAGCATCTCTTGGAGCATGTATTGGCTTCAAGGTTGATGAAATGAGAAGATGTGTTGTGCAAGCTTAAAATGCACCATCTATAGAAGATCTCATGTTTGATGCTTGCCATTCTCGGTGATCATGGATCGATGATGAGGAATTAAGAAAGGCGTTACATCTTGAGAAGGGCAGGATCGTCTACATCAAGCTCAAGTGGAATGCTCAAGGCAAAGGTATAATCTTGATAGGTTTTCCATTTTGCCGGTCTCATATTGTTAGTAGGATACCGGCTTTAGGATAGATAATCGTACTATCAAGAGGGGCTCTTGAATGAGTAACTCGATCACATCGTTCGGAGAGAGCTTAAACCTTTGCATACTTGCATCATCGTATTTGGTTGTTATTTGGTCTTATCCATGTGAGGATATATAGCTTGTGGTAATCTCCATAACAATCTCTTGTTCATCAAAATCGGATCCCTCTTTTATATCTTATTGCGATTTTGATCTATGCGGTTTTTTGGTTTCTCACCAAGTGAGGTATCTCACATTATTATACTTGATACATTCTCACTTGGTGATAACCAATATTTTCACCTTTTATAGGGAAGCTCATGTCGTCCTCTTTCCAACGCAATTGGAATCGGGTCGATCGGAGTTACCAATCAAAAGTTATAGCCGTTTGAATATATGTTGGTCTCCTAGGTACCAAAATGTGGTAGTACCGCATTTTAGTACCTAGCAAGGCAGAAGGTTTTGGAAAGTTGCCAAAATCCACTGCCGGGCTAGGTACCAAAAAGCGGTAGTACCGCATTTAGTACCTAGCGCGGAAGAAGGTTTTTTACTTCGTCATTTGGATCTATCCTCCCTTGCTGTACCGGGAAAAAGTCTGGTAGTACCGGGAATCGCGTTTTTGGGCTGCAACGGTTGGATTTTGGAGGGACCTATATAAGGGGCCTTCTTCCCCAATGGTTCCTCAACCATTCTTGCAAGTTTTCCCCTCCATTGTTGACCTTCTTGAGCTTGCTTCTCTCAATCCCTCCTATGATTCTTGCATATTCTTGAGGGATTTGAAAGAGGAGATCTAGATCTACAATCCCACCAATCAATCTCTCCTCTAAGTGAGGGGAACATATTGGGATCTAGATCTTGGAGTCTTTTGTGGATTTACTCCATTGTTCTTCCTCTCTTATTCCCCTATAAGCTTTTGTAGCTTTGGTGGAATTTGGGAGAGAAGGATTTGAACATCTTTATGGTGTTCTTGCCATTTGCATTTGGTGCATCGGTTTGTGTTCTCCTCGGAGGATTTGGTTCGTGTGAATCATTGGAGCTTGTCCCTCTTGGGTTCTTGGAACCCTAGACGGTTTTGTGGCCTTGGTGGCATTGTGGCCTTTTGTGGCATTTGTTGGGAGCCTCCAATTAAGTTGTGGAGAAGTGCCCCAACCTTGTGAGAGGTTCCGGTTGCCACCGACAAGTGCACCGATAGTGGAAGCATGGATCGATCCCGTTGGGGTGAGATTCACCGGAGAATAAGGGAGGCCTTTTGTGGCGTTGGTGGTTTGATACCACCCCTATCCAAACGAGACGTACTCCATGTTGGGAGGAACTCGGTAAAATATCGGTGTCCCCGCGTGCCTCGGTTATCTCTATACCCGAGCTCTTTACTTATGCACTTTACATTGTGATAGCCTTCGTGCTGGAAGTAATATATATCTTGCTATCACTTTGTTGCTTGTATTGCTTAGCATAAGTTGTTGGTGCACATAGGTGAACCTTAGTTGTTCTAGGTTGTGTTTAACAAAGTAAACACTAGATTTATTCCGCCTTTGTTGAGCCACTCTAGGAAAAGTTTTAATCGCCTATTCACCCCCCCCCTCTAGGCGACATCCGTATCCTTTCAATTGGTATCAGAGCCCGATCTCTCATTTTAGGCTTCACCGCCTTGAGAGTAAAGATGTCAGCTAGAGGATTAGTGCACAATAACATGTTCACATTCGATGGCACAAATTATGATATATGGAAAAATCGCATGCTCATTCATTTTCGGGACATGGACCCAAATCTGGAGCGTATTGTAGATATAGGTTTTTCTCCTCCAGTGGATTTCAAAAATCTATCTAGTGAGGATGAGAAAAACTTATATCTCGATGCTCAAGCTTCTAATGTGCTTGTTAATGCTTTGAGATATGTAGTTACATCTTCAATCATTCCTTTTTGGAGCGCTCATGAGTTATGGACAAAACTTCAAGATAAATATGTTGTGTCCAATATTATTGAGGATGATTGTGTTGCTTCCACTTCCGGTCGATATGAGTTCTCATCCTATACCACTTCACCAACATGTGACTTTTCACAAGGTAATGATATGGTGAGTGGTGATAGAAGTTGCAATATGGATAGTGTGTTCACTATTTGTAATCCCTCATATCTATCTAGTTGCAATGATCTATCTTTGGACCTTAACACTTCTAGCACTCAAAATTCCTCACATGCTTGTGTTAATAGTCCTTGCATATCATGTAGAAATGACTTGAATAAATCTCATGATGATATGCTCATGTTGTCTTGTTGCCATGATAAACATGCTTCTATTTCCTCTAGTGCTTGTGTTGCTAACCATGTAGAGGAAAATGAAGATTTTATGGGCCAAGAAAAGGTCTTGAAGAGAGCTACAAGTGCAATCTCATCATCACCTTCCTCCGGTTCTCACATATGCCTTATGGCTAAGGGAACAAAGGTAACCTCTTTGAATCCCATTGTATCTCATGATGATGATGATGAGGTTGAGAATGATAATGATGATTATAGAGGTAAGTATGATATTAACTCTATTAAGAAAATGGGAGAGGTTGTCTATAGCGCTCTCTTTAAAAATAAAATTGCTTCCTCCAACTTTCTTGAAATCTTGAATTGTGCCATAGAAGGCAATGATCTTATTGAGGAGCAAGAAAACTTAATTGATGAAAAGTTTGCACTTGAGCGTGAGTATGCTAATGAAGTTGCACAACTAAAGCACTCCCTTGAAGAAGAACAAACCACCAAAGAATCTCTTGAGGAGACTTTTACTCTAGAATTATCTAGAGTAAAGGAATACCATGATAGAGAACTTGCGGTGGCAAACTCCTTGAGGATTTTGAGCACCTCAAAAATGGTTCTAGGGTCATAAAGGGTGAGCTCATCAACTCACCGAGTCACATGAGCAACTTAAAGCTTCATATTCTAAAGAGCTTGCCAAGTTGCCCTCACCTCTTGCTAATAATGATGATGCTTGTGCTACTAACTCTATGTCTTGTGAAGCATCTATTTTAAAGGAGAATGTTGAGCTAAAGGCTCAACTTGCTTTGCTAACTAGCAACTATGGGAAGTTAGAAGAAAGCCATGGTAAGCTCTCAAGCTCGCATGAGGATCTCCTAGTCTCCCATGGTAGGCTAAAGTTGGCTCATGAGGCCATCATGTCAAAGGTAACATCTAGTGGGCCTCATGTAGACATTAGCACTATATCTACTCCAAATGTTATATTGACATGTGCTAGTCCTTGTAATTCATCCACTCATGACATTGCTACATCTTGTGATGAATTACTTTTCATGCCTTGTTGCTCTAACAAAGTAGCATCTACTTCCTCTAGTACTTTTGTTGAAATTAACCATGTATAGGAAATCAAAGAGCTCAAGGCTCAAGTCACTTCTTTGAAGAATGACTTGAAAAGGGGTCATCAAGGGAAGGCCACACTCAACAAAATCTTGAGTGTGCAAAAATCCCCCAATGACAAGAGTGGGCTTGGATTCAACTCCAATGTCAAGAACAAGTCCACTATCAAGTTGAAGCACAAGGATAACAAGAAGAATGGCCAATATCAAGTCAAGAATCCGGCCAACATTGTTTGCTTCAAGTGCAAGGAAGAAGGGCATCATGTCAAACATTGCCCATTAAAGAAGAAGACCCTTGGCAAGAAGCAACAAGGGAAGCGGCCTCAAGCTCTACATCTTGTTAGAGATGGGCCTCCTCCCAAGAAGACTCAAGCTCTTCCTCAAGTTGTTGCCTCATCCAAAAATAAAGATGGCAAGAGTAGAACTTGCTACATATTCCGTGAGAAGGGGCACATTTCTTCCTCATGCACTATTGGTATCTCCTCATCCAACCCTATTATTATTGATGATGCTTATTCTCTTTGTAAGGATGAGGGTGGCAATGTGTTTGCCAAATTTGTTGGTGCCCAACGTGGTGTCAAGAAAAGATTAATTTGGGTTGCCAAGCCTATTGTGACTAACTTCTTAGGACCCAACTTGGTTGGGGACCAACAAGCCAAAACTTGATCAATAGGTGTGTTTTGGAGGGCATTGGAGTCTTGGCTACATTATGAAGAATTGAGGGATCTTCATCAATTATTATTGTCAAGACAAGCCATTTGTATTATCATGATTATATTATATTTCCAATGTTCCTCCTTGCGGTAACATATGCTTAACTCATTACATTGAAAGTTACTCGCCCCTTGTGCATGTGTTGGTTTTGTAGGGGTTCGTAGCATGGAAAACAAAAAATTTCTATCGCATACAAACAAACAAGCCAAGATCTATCTACTAGATTGTAGCAACGAGTCGATGGAATAACTTACCCTCGAAGATTCCAAAGCGTTTAACGAGAGCGGATTCTCGTGGGTGATGTAGTCGTACTCTTTCCGGTCTCAAGATCGTGTAGACGATCCTTCCGGCGCCACGTTCCGGCAGCGCTCCCGCAGTCGGTCACACGTTCGGTACTCGACGAAGACCTTCCTCTCCCTTGTTCCAGCAGGCAGCGGAGGTTGTAGCACTCTCCTCGCGATTCCGGCAGCACAACGGCGTGGTACCGGAAGTAGAGGGGAAATCCCGCAGGGCTTCGCCTTAAGCCGGTGCGAGTATGGTGGAGCTTATGAGAGAGGCTATTAGTGGTCTAGTAATTAGACACACCAATTAGAAGGCTCTAAACCAATTAGAAGGCTCTAAACCAATTAGAAGGCTCTAAACCGGAGGTAGAAGATAGGAACTTGTGTGTTCTAGGAGGGAGCCCTGCCCCTCCTTTTATAGGTGGGGAGGCGCGGCCAGGGGAGGGGAGTCCCTCCCCAAGTCGGCCTTGGGCTGGGCGCCGGCTTGGAGGAGTGGGACTCCTCCTCCAAGTTGGTTCCAACTCCTCTTGCTTGTTTCCCACAGTTTCCTGTTTCCCACAGTTTCCTGTTTTAGCCGTTTGACTTTCAAACTGGCAATTTGACTTTCATGTTTTTGGAACAGCAAGAACACTTAGTACATGATGCAATCATTCAATGACACACTCATGTACCCTCCCCCCCCCGGAGTGCCGGACAATCCGAAACCTTCTAGAACATTCCCGATGAAAACACCGGAATCATTCCCGAACTCCGAAACGGGACTTTCCTTATATGAATCTTATTCTCCGGACCATTCCGGATCACCTCGTGATATCCCGGATCCCATCCGAGACTCCGAACAACATTCGGTCTCTTTCTCATAATACCATAACTACTCAAACAACGTCGAATCCTTAAGTGTGTCTCCCTACGGTTCGTGAATTATGCGGACATGATCGAGACACTTCTCCGAACAATAACCAATAGAGGAATCTGGAAATTCATATGGCTCCCACATATTTCTATGATTACTTTGCGATCTAATGAACCACTTACATACGATACCAATTTCCCTTTGTCTCACGCTATGTTACTTATCCGAGGTTATGATCGTCGGTATCTCTGCATACCTAGTTCAACCTCGTTACTGATAAGTACTCTTTTCTCGTTCCCGTGATATGTGATCCCTTGTGACCAAGTCACATGCTTGCAAGCCAATTGGATGACATTCCACCGAGAGGGCCTAGAGTATATCTATCCGTCATGTGGATGGACAAATCCCACTCTTGATCCATGTGTTTCAACCAATACTTTCCGAACACTTAATGCCACCTTTATAGCCACCCAGTTACGGTGTGGTGTTTGATGTCATCAAAGCATCCATCCGGTAAAGGTGATATGCATGATCTCATGGTTGAAGGAATTAGGTTACTATGTATCAGAAAGCATATAGCAATTTGAACTATTGAAATGACTTTGATCTTTATGCTACGCTTATCAATAGGAGTATGTCCACCATATCATTCTCCTAACGATATGATCTTTGTTGTTGATAACATCTCAATGTTCATGATATGGAAACCACAATCATTTAATCAACCAACAAGCTAGTGAAGTATAGAGGCTATACTAGGGACTTCAATTTAAGTTTACAATTCACACAAGTATTAATGTTTCCTTGTTAATACTATTATAGCATGAATATAAACATTTATCATAAACACAAAGATATAATAATAACTATATTTATTATTGCCTCTAGGGCATATCTCCAACAGTCTCCCACTTGCACTAGAGTCATCTAATCTAGATTACATGGTAATATACCGAACACCCATGGCAATTTGGTGTTGGTCATGTTTTGCCCTCGGGAGAGGTTTAGTCAACGGATCCGCCACATTCAGATCTGTGTGTACTTTGCAAATCTTTATATCCCCATCCTGGATATGTTCTCGAATAGCGTGAAAACGCAGCTTGATATGCTTCAGCTTCTTGTGTGACCTTGGTTCTTGCGCATTGGCTATGGCGCCCATGTTATCACAGTAGATAGACATTGGGTCCAGCGCACTTGGAACCACACCCAGCTCTGTAATGAACTCTTTCATCCATATCGCTTCTTGTGAAGCCTCTGAAGCAGCCATGTATTCCGATTCAGTTGAAGATCTCGCCACAACGCTTTGCTTTGCACTCCTCCAGCTAACTGCTGCACCATTCAAAATAAATACGTACCCAGATTGTGATTTAGAATCATCTGGATCGGTGTTCCAACTAGCATCGGTGTAACCATTAACAACGAGCTGTTCATCACCTCCATAAGAAAGAACCATATCCTTAGTTCTTCTCAAGTACTTAAGGATGTTTTTGACCGCTGTCCAATGATCCACTCCTGGATCACTTTGATATCTGCTAGTTAAACTAACAGCATATGCAATGTCGGGTCTAGTACATAGCATGGCATACATTAGAGATCCCATGGCTGAGGCATAGGGAGTCTTACTCATCCTTTCTCTATCTTCTGCCGATGTTGGACTTTGAGTTTTACTCAAGGTCGTATTGGGCAACATGGGCAAGAACCCTTTCTTGCTTTCTTCCATTCCAAACTTCTTTAGAACTTTGTCCAAATATGTACTCTGTGACAATGATATTTGGCGTTTCGATCTATCTCTATAAATCTTTATGCCTAATATGTAAGCTGCTTCGCCAAGATCCTTCATTGAAAAACTATTATTCAAATATTCCTTGACACTATTAAGAAGGTCTACATCATTCCCAATCAACAATATGTCATCCACATACAGTATTAAGAATGCTACAGAGCTCCCACTCACTTTCTTGTAAATACAAGCTTCTCCATAAGTTTGTATAAAACCAAAACTTTTGATTACCTTATCAAAACGTTGATTCCAACTTCGGGATGCTTTCTTCAATCCATAGATGGACCGTTGAAGCTTGCATACCTTGTTAGCATCTTTAGGATCGACAAAACCTTTGGGTTGCATCATATACAACTCTTCATCAATGTCTCCATTGAGGAATGCTGTTTTGACATCCATCTGCCATATCTCATAATCATAATATGCAGCGATTGCTAACATAATCCTCACAGACTTTAGCTTCACTACCGGTGAGAAAGTCTCATCGTAGTCAACTCCTTGAATTTGTCGAAACCCTTTTGCGACAAGTCGAGCTTTATAGACAGTAATATTACCATCAGCATCTGTTTTCTTCTTGAAAATCCATTTGTTCTCGACAGCCTTCCGGCCATCCGGTAAGTCCACCAAAGTCCATACTTGGTTTTCATACATGGATCCAATCTCGGATTTCATGGCATCTTGCCATTTATTGGAATCTGGGCTCATCATCGCTTCCTCATATGTCTCGGGGTCATCGGTGTTGTCCACCACCATGACATTCATAACGGAATCATACCAATCTGGAGTGGTACGAGTTCTCGTTGACCTCCGAGGCTCTGTAGTAACTTCAACCGAAGTTTCATGATCACCATCATTAGCTTCCTCTCTTATTGGTGCAGGCACCACAGGAACTTCTTCCGGTGCTGCGCTACTCGCAATTTCGAGAGAAGGTTCGACAACCTCGTCGAGTTCTACTTTCCTTCCAGTCACTTCTTTCGAGAGAAATTCCTTCTCTAGAAAGGATCCATTCTTGGCAACGAAGATTTTGCCTTCGGATCTATGATAGAAGGTATACCCAATAGTTTCCTTCAGGTATCCTATGAAGACGCATTTTTCCGCTTTGGGTTTCAAGCTTGTCCGGCTGTAACTTCTTTACATAGGCTTCGAATCCCCAAACTTTAAGGAACGACAATTTAGGTTTCTTCCCAAACCATAATTCATACGGTGTCGTTTCAACGGATTTAGACGGTGCCCTATTTAAAGTGAATGCGGCTGTTTCTAATGCATAACCCCAAAATGATAGCGGTAAATCTGTAAGTGACATCATAGAACGAACCATATCTAAGAGAGTTCGATTACGACGTTCGGACACACCATTACGCTGTGGTGTTCCCGGCGGTGTCAATTGTGAAAGTATTCCGCACTTCTTTAAATGCTCGCCAAACTCGTAACTTAGATATTCACCTCCACGATCAGAACGTAGAAATTTAATCTTCTTGTTACGTTGATTCTCTACCTCACTTTGAAACTCCTTAAACTTCTCGAAAGTTTCGGACTTATGTTTCATGAAATAGATATACCCATATCTACTCAAGTCATCTGTGAAGGTAAGAACATAACGATAACCACCGCGCGATGCTACACTCATTGGACCACACACATCGGTATGTATGATTTCCAATAAGTCCGTAGCTCGCTCCATCATACCAGAAAATGGAGTCTTAGTCATTTTACCCATCAGACATGCTTCGCATCTTTCAAGTGATTCAAAATCAAGTGATTCAAGAAGTCCATCGGAATGGAGTTTCTTCATACGTTTCACTCCGATGTGACCAAGACGACAGTGCCACATATAGGTCGAATTATCGCTTGATTTCAAACGTTTAGCCTCAATGTTGTTGATATGTGTATTTCCACTATCGAGATTCAATAAGAATAGACCATCTATCAAAGGTGCATGTGCATAAAACATATTACTCATATAAATAGAACAACCATTATTCTCAGATTTAAACAAGTAACCGTCTCGCAATAAACAAGATCCCGATATAATGTTCATGCTCAACGCAGGCACCAAATAACAATTATTTAAGTATAAAACTAATCCCGATGGTAGATGAAGAGGTAGCGTGCCGACCGCGATCACATCAACCTTTGATCCGTTTCCCACGCGCATCGTCACCTCGTTCTTCGCTAGCTTCCGTTTATTCTGCAGCACCTGTTTCGAGTTACAAATATGAGCAACCGAACCAGTATCAAATACCTAGGCACTACTACGAATACTAGTGAGATACACATCAATAACATGTATATCAGATATACCTTTCTTCTTGATGTTGCCGTTCTTCAAATCCGCCAAGTACTTTGGGCAATTCCGCTTCCAGTGACCTACTCCCTTGCAGTAAAAGCACTCAGTTTCAGGCTTTGGTCCAGCCTTGGTTTTCTTCGTCGGCGTGGTAACTTTCTTACCACCCTTCTTGAAGTGTCCCTTTTGCTTAGACTTGCCCTTCTTGAATTTGGTGGTCTTATTGAC
This sequence comes from Avena sativa, assembly GCA_916181665.1. Taxonomy (NCBI): domain Eukaryota; kingdom Viridiplantae; phylum Streptophyta; class Magnoliopsida; order Poales; family Poaceae; genus Avena; species Avena sativa. The sequence continues at coordinate 421,768,257 of OV702279.1, read as the reverse complement.
CATCAACACTTGGTGCTCTTTCTTGATCTCCACTTCTGCAGATTTTAACATAGCAAATAGTTCTGGCAACTCTTTGTTCATGTTCTGCATGTTGTAGTTCATCACAAAGTTCCTGTAACTTGGTGGCAATGACTGGAGGACGCGGTAAACCCCCAAAGTATTAGGAATCACTATACCCAAGCTTTGAAGTTTGTTTGCGTGCCCAGACATCTTAAGCACATGCTCACTGACGGAGCTTCCCTCTTCCATCTTGCAGTTAAAGAACTTTTCAGAAGCTTCATAACTTTCAATTGCCGCATGAGTCTCAAAAATTAATTTGAGATCCTCGACAATATCATATGGGTCTGACTCTTCAAACCTTTTCTGAAGCTCCGATTCTAAACCATACAAGATAGCACACTGAACTATGGAGTACTGATTCTTCCGAGCGAGGTAAACATTCTTTACTTCATCGGGAGCATCAGCTGCAGGTGGGTCACCCAGTGGTGCATCCAGCACATAGGTCAAATTACCAGCTGTGAGGACAATCCTCAAATTGCGGAACCAATCCGCGAAGTTGCTTCCATTGTTTTTCAACTTTTCTTTCTCTAGGAACGCATTAAAATTGATGGTAGGGGCTGCCATTGATCTACAACATATTTGCAATAGTTTAGACTAAGTTTATGACAAATTGAGTTCAAATTAATTAATGAAATTAAACTAGGTGAACTCCCACTCAAAACAACATCCCTCACATTGTTTTAGTGATCACACGAACCAAATCCACTACATCAACACCGATCATCACGAGAGTTGATATAGTTTCAATGGCGAACAATCATCATGTTCATCATATCTACTATATGATTCATGCTTTACCTTTCGGTAATCCGTGTTCCTGAGACCATGTCTGTACATGCTAGGCTCGTCAAGATCAAACCTTAGCCACCGCATAAGCAAATCTGGCTTGCTTACGTTGTATACACTTGCGGAATCTAACACACCCGATCATCACGTGGTGCTTCGAAACAACAAGCTTTAGCAACGGTGCTAACTAAGGGCGAACACTTTATGATTTGAAATTCATGTGCATGAGGGATCATCTTATAATGCTACCGTCGTCTACTAAGCAATACAAGATGCATAAAGGATTAACATCACATGCAATTCATAATATGTGATATGATATGGCCTTTCTTCTTTGTGCTTCCGATCTCCATCTTCAAACACGAACATGATCTCCATCATCACCGGCATTGCATCAAGGTCAATGACGCTTCACCATGGTTGTCGTCCACCGGCTTCAACTATTACAACTACTTTGAATAGACACGCGGGTCTTAACATAAATTAAAGACAACCATATGGCTCCTGCCGGTTGCCAACTTACAATAAGGAACATTGCATACATCAAATATAATCACAATCATGGCCATATCACATCACTGCACACCCCTGCAAAACAAAGTTAGACGCTTCTACTTTCTTTGCATATTTTACGTGGTTTGGGGCTTTCAATAAGTGTCGTTCTAACTTACGAACAAGAACCACAACATTGATACTAGCATTGTTGATTACCCGTTTGTAAATTGGATCTTAATTATGCTAGGAGAAACAGGCACCCGCAAAGCCACTTATGCAATACAAGTTGCATGTCAAGCGTGGAGCAAGTCTCATGAACGATGTCATGTAAGGTTAGCCCGGGCCGCTTCATCCCAACATACCGCAAGATGCAAAGTACACAAAAGGCAATCTACAATAAAAGCATCAACGCCCACAATGACCATTGTGTTCTACTCGTGCAACAGATCTACATATAGACACGGCTCTGATACCACTATAGGGGTTCGTAGCATGGAAAACAAAAATTTTCTATCTCATACAAACAAACAAGCCAAGATCTATCTACTAGATTGTAGCAACGAGTCGATGGAATAACTTACCCTCGAAGATTCCAAAGCGTTTAACGAGAGCGGATTCTCGTGGGTGATGTAGTCGTACTCTTTCCGATCTCAAGATCGTGTAGACGATCCTTCCGGCGCCACGTTCCGGCAGCGCTCCCGCAGTCGGTCACACGTTCGGTACTCGACGAAGACCTTCCTCTCCCTTTTTCCAGCAGGCAGCGGAGGTTGTAGCACTCTCCTCGCGATTCCGGCAGCACAACGGCGTGGTACCGGAAGTAGAGGGGAAATCCCGCAGGGCTTCGCCTTAAGCCGGTGCGAGTATGGTGGAGCTTATGAGAGAGGCTATTAGTGGTCTAGTAATTAGACACACCAATTAGAAGGCTCTAAACCAATTAGAAGGCTCTAAACCAATTAGAAGGCTCTAAACCGGAGGTAGAAGATAGGAACTTGTGTGTTCTAGGAGGGAGCCCTGCCCCTCCTTTTATAGGTGGGGAGGCGCGGCCAGGGGAGGGGAGTCCCTCCCCAAGTCGGCCTTGGGCTGGGCGCCGGCTTGGAGGAGTGGGACTCCTCCTCCAAGTTGGTTCCAACTCCTCTTGCTTGTTTCCCACAGTTTCCTATTTCCCACAGTTTCCTGTTTTAGCCGTTTGACTTTCAAACTGGCAATTTGACTTTCATGTTTTTGGAACAGCAAGAACACTTAGTACATGATGCAATCATTCAATGACACACTCATGTACCCTCCCCCCCCCGGAGTGCCGGACAATCCGGAACCTTCTAGAACATTCCCGATGAAAACACCGGAATCATTCCCGAACTCCGAAACGGGACTTTCCTTATATGAATCTTATTCTCCGGACCATTCCGGATCACCTCGTGATATCCCGGATCCCATCCGAGACTCCGAACAACATTCGGTCTCTTTCTCATAATACCATAACTACTCAAACAACGTCGAATCCTTAAGTGTGTCTCCCTACGGTTCGTGAATTATGCGGACATGATCGAGACACTTCTCCGAACAATAACCAATAGAGGAATCTGGAAATTCATATGGCTCCCACATATTTCTACGATTACTTTGCGATCGAATGAACCACTTACATACGATACCAATTTCCCTTTGTCTCACGCTATGTTACTTATCCGAGGTTATGATCGTCGGTATCTCTGCATACCTAGTTCAACCTCGTTACTGATAAGTACTCTTTTCTCGTTCCCGTGATATGTGATCCCTTGTGACCAAGTCACATGCTTGCAAGCCAATTGGATGACATTCCACCGAGAGGGCCCAGAGTATATCTATCCGTCATGTGGATGGACAAATCCCACTCTTGATCCATGTGTTTCAACCAATACTTTCCGAACACTTAATGCCACCTTTATAGCCGCCCAGTTACGGTGTGGTGTTTGATGTCATCAAAGCATCCATCCGGTAAAGGTGATATGCATGATCTCATGGTTGAAGGAATTAGGTTACTATGTATCAGAAAGCATATAGCAATTTGAACTATTGAAATGACTTTGATCTTTATGCTACGCTTATCAATAGGAGTATGTCCACCATATCATTCTCCTAACGATATGATCTTTGTTGTTGATAACATCTCAATGTTCATGATATGGAAACCACAATCATTTAATCAACCAACAAGCTAGTGAAGTATAGAGGCTATACTAGGGACTTCAATTTAAGTTTACAATTCACACAAGTATTAATGTTTCCTTGTTAATACTATTATAGCATGAATATAAACATTTATCATAAACACAAAGATATAATAATAACTATATTTATTATTGCCTCTAGGGCATATCTCCAACAGGTTTTGTATCTTCCATGCTTTTGTACATGTTGTGCTTTCCACTTAATTATCTTGAGATATCAGGTATATTTGTATATGATTAAGTGGCACACCATGTATGTGTGTTTCTTGTATTGGAGCCTTAATTGGTTATATTTGATATCTTATTTGGATCTTGTGAGAGATTAATGGATTATTCCATTTTGGGGGAGTGTTATGCTTGGGCATTCCACAATCCTAAAATTGTGTGTACATGAGGAATACCACCTTGTATTTATATTGGATTATTGTCTAGTCTCTATGTGGTACAATTCTCATGATAAATTAAAGTTTTATAATGTCCATTAATTATATCTATTTGTATTATTTTACCTCGTGTTGGTTTTATGGTAGTATCACATTATGGGGGAGTCATATGCTTAGTGCATATTACAAATCCTAGAAAATGTGAATATTCGAGGTTGTGTCACTTAGAATTGATATTGATAAACACATTTGCTCATACAAGTTCCAGTTTGCTTGAATGCCTTTATTGATCTTATTTTGGATCTTGTATATGAGAATGATTCTTGGTATGTGTTTCCTCATATATATATATATATATATATATATGTATATATATATATATATATTCGCATGGAAACCATTTGCTTCAAGTTACTCTAATCACTAGTGATTGTGTGACTATTGGAAGATACCAAGAATCTTGCTTGAAGTATCATGCTGAATTCTTATATTTAGTTATATGCTTCTTGTTGTGACTATGATCTTGGATATCCATGCAAGCTACCTTAGGAAAATTATTCCCAATATTTCTTGTCCTTGGACAATTAGTACCAAATTTATGGTAGACTTTATTGATCATATTCACTTTGGCCTTTGCTTAGTATTGTCCTATCTTTGGCCAAGTAAATGTTTTGTGTGCTCCCATGTATTCCTTGCTACTTTTTGGATCTTCTTATTTTATTGGTATCCTCTTGTGTTTTATTTAATGTAGGTAGTAGTGATGATCCCATTTGTGTGCATTTTGCATTCAAAAGGAAAATCCTACATAATGCACTATCCATGGGGGAGCTATCCTATATTATTTAGAACACTCATATTTATGCTTCTTTGTTTTGATCCATATCATTTTTTTGTGCTTGGAACCTCAATCTTTTCGTTTTGGTACTTTGTGCCATCATGAGAAGTTTGGGGAGTTTGGTTTCTTATTGGAACCTTGCTCTTTTTGGGAGTTGGTTTTGTCTCATTCCATATTTCATGATTCGACCATTTTAGAATGAGACAAATCCTTGAGCATGTTTATTTCTATCTATCTTTTGCTCTCTTGGCTTTTGCCTAGTTCATTTGTTGAATTTGTGATCTTTCATGTGTTGAATTGGTTCTTTGATATAATTTGGACATCGTTTTTCGTGTCACACTCTTGTGTGTGCAATCTCGATTTACTTGGTGTTTTTGTTCAAATTGTATCTTCTTTTTAGTTCTTGAAAGCTTTATGCATGCATATTTACTATATGTTTATATCATGGCATGCTTGCTTTCTTTGATCCAATATATAGGGGAAACTCCACCAAATCCGATCGGCTAAGTTGTGCATGAAATTCAATTCATATCAATATGCACATAATTATGTGGAGTCTCACCTATGTATTGTATTTTCACTAACTCTTTGGACCCAATAAGTTTGGGGACCATTTTTGTACTTAAATATGTTTTAGGTACATTGGAGATATATTGGATGCTTGTCTCTCAATCTTGAAGAAGTGGTGCGTTAATGGAAATTGGAGGCAAGCTATAGGATGATCAATGAATTCATATCCTCTATATCCTACCAATTATATCTCGGTAACAAGTATCTATTTCTCATGCTCATATATCTTGATTCCAACCGTTTGTCGGTTGCCTTCTAGCATGAATTCATGTATTTGTAATTGTTGTATCTCTAGCCATGGTATTAAGAGAACTCTGTATTGTATATGTGTATAAGTTGAGATGAGTATATATAATTGGGACTATACAAAATCATGCATATGATCCTCTAATCCCAAATATGTCAATCTAGCAATTTTATTGCCAATCTTTTCCTCAACTTCTCTCATGTGCAATAGTGAGGTTTTGCTAGTTAAATTTTTCTTGTGATACTTGTTGCTTTTCTCCATATATTCCAACTTTATCCTCTTCCCTTGGTGAAAGTTGTAATATATGTAGTGTGTTGGTGTTTGAAGTCCATTAATGTACAATAAGACATATGTGAGCCTTTGGCCATGCTTTGAAGTAAAAATCTTAGTGATATATGTTATGACTTCATTTTTGCCTTTCATGTGCTTTCTTGTATATCTTCTTTATGTGTGCATATTTTTTTGTTGGCATATGTCTCTGTGATGTTTTCCACTTATAGACATATACACATATGAGAAGATAATTTTAGTTGATTTTTAATCCTTGGAGACCACCTTTCTATTCCTTTTGATTCTTCAGTGGCTTCCAAATTTAATTTCCTATGAGTGTTAGTTCCTCTTGTTTGCATATTTGGGCACTCATATTTGTTCTCTCATGCCTTGCATTGTTAAATAAACTTGGATGAGTGAGGATTCCATGATTATGCACCTTGTTCCCAAATACAATTATCATAATTGGTGCATTATCTTTGGGGAGCTCATTTAATAATGCTCATTTATCTTATTTATCATTTATTGTGCCTTAAATGTTTATGGAGAAGTGAGGATTCCATATTTGTGCATTTTTGTATTGAAATACAAAGATTCTAAAGTGTGCACAAATCTTGGGGGACTTCTCTATTTTATTTAAGCATTTATTTGATCTTTCATTTGATGTGTTTTAAATGCTTATGGGGGAGCGAGGATTCCATATTTTTGCAATTTGTATTGAAATGCAACTATTTTAAAGTTTGCACAAATCTTGGGGAGCTTCTCAATTTGTTATTTAAAACACTCATCTACTCATATCATAATATCTTGTTGTTTCCATTTGGACTCATTTGTTGTTTTCAAATTGGTTCGTCGGATCTTGTGATTGTTTGCGTCATTTGTGATGCATTGTTTTATTTTATTCCTTTGGCAATCTTCGGGTCCTCGATATAGTTCTACTCCCTCCCAAGTATTCATCATTGGATATGTGCGAATGCACATCTTTGGAGGAAATATTACTATATTTGCCTTCTAGAACTTGTCACCCATTTCGGCAATCGATGCCAATGGGGGAGAAGTTTTAGAGGGTTTAAGGGAAATGGTTTATGCTTTGAGTTTGTTTCTAAGCATTTGCCTTTCATGCTCTTGCATCTTTGTTGTTGCTTAGCATGTGGTATATATAGAGGAAACTCCACCAATAATAATGATTGGCAATATATGCAATAAAATTCAAGTTCATCACACATGCATAGATTGTGGGGGAGTTTGCTCTATATATGGTGGTGGTACCAATATAACATACTTATGTAGTATTTGATATTGGTGTTACCATTTTGTTCACTAAGATTCCTTATATAAACCCTCTTAAAGGGATTGTCATCAATTACCAAAATGGGGGAGATTGAAAGAACATGTGGGCCCCCATGTGTGGTTTTGGTAATTAATGACAATCTTTATGGACTAATGTGTGTATTAAGTTATACTTGTAGGATTTGTCCATCATCATCTCTTGGAGCATGTGTTGGATTCAAGGTTGATGAAATGAGAAGAAGATGTTTTGTGCAAGCTTAAAATGCACCATCTATAGAAGATCTCATGTTTGATGCTTGCCATTCTCGGTGATCATGGATCGATGATGAGGAATTAAGAAAGGCGTTACATCTTGAGAAGGGCAAGATCGTCTACATCAAGCTCAAGTGGAATGCTCAAGGCAAATGTATAATCTTGATAGGTTTTCCCTTTTGCCGGTCTCATATTGTTAGTAGGATACCGGGTTTAGGATAGATAACCGTACTATCAAGAGGGGCTCTCGAATGAGTAACTCGATCACATCGTTCGGAGAGAGCTCAAACCTTTACATACTTGCATCATCATATTTGGTTGTTATTTGGTCTTATCCATGTGAGGATATAGAGCTTGTGGTAATCTCCATAACAAGCTCTTGTTCATCAAAATCGGATCCCTCTTTTATGTATTATTGCGATTTTGATCTATGCGGTTTTTCGGTTTATCACCAATTGAGGTATCTCACATTATTATACTTGATACATTCTCACTTGGCGATAACCAATATTTTCACCTTTTATAGGGAAGCTCATGTCGTCCTCTTTCCAACGCAATTGGAATCGGGTCGATCGGAGTTACCAATCAAAAGTTATAGCCGTTTAAATATTTGCTGGTCTCCTAGGTACCAAAATGCGGTAGTACCGCATTTTAGTACCTAGAAAGGCAGAAGGTTTTAGAAAGTTGCCAAAATCCACTGCCGGGCTAGGTACCAAAAAGCGGTAGTACCGCATTTTAGTACCTAGCGCGGAAGAAGGTTTTTTACTTCGTCATTTGGATCTATCCTCCCTTGCTGTACTATGATGTTTCTTTGCATGATCTTGTAGAGGTTGTTATCCTCTTCGAAACGAGCCCAAGATCATCGAAATCGGAGTCCGGGTGCAAAAGTTATGGCTGTTTTCGTTCTGTGATGACCGGTAGTACCGGACCAGGATCCGGTAGTACCGGGGTCCGGTAGTACCGCCTTTTGGTACCGGGGAGCGCAGAGAAAAAATGTGTTTGGAGCCCCAGGAACCCCAGGAAATGTCCGGTAGTGCCGGGAAAGTCCGGTAGTACCGGGAAAAAGTCTGGTAGTACCGGGAATGGCGTTTTTGGGCTGCAACGGTTGGATTTTGGAGGGACCTATATAAGGGGCCTTCTTCCCCAATGGTTCCTCAACCATTTTTGCAAGTTTTCCCCTCCATTGTTGACCTTCTTGAGCTTGCTTTCTCTCAATCCCTCCTATGATTATTGCATATTCTTGAGGGATTTGAAAGAGGAGATCTAGATCTACAATCCCACCAATCAATCTCTCCTCTAAGTGAGGGGAACATATTGGGATCTAGATCTTGGAGTCTTTTGTGGATTTACTCCATTGTTATTCCTCTCTTATTCCCCTATAAGCTTTTGTAGCTTTGGTGGAATTTGGGAGAGAAGGATTTGAACATCTTTATGGTGTTCTTGCCATTTGCATTTGGTGCATCGGTTTGTGTTCTCCTCGGAGGATTTGGTTCATGTGAATCATTGGAGCTTGTCCCTCTTGGGTTCTTGGAACCCTAGACGGTTTTGTGGCCTTGGTGGCATTGTGGCCTTTTGTGGCATTTGTTGGGAGCCTCCAATTAAGTTGTGGAGAAGTGCCCCAACCTTGTGAGAGGTTCCGGTTGCCACCGACAAGTGCACCGATAGTGGAAGCATGGATCGATCCCGTTGGGGTGAGATTCACCGGAGAATAAGGGAGGCCTTTTGTGGCGTTGGTGGTTTGATACCACCCCCTCTCCAAACGAGACGTACTCCATGTTGGGAGGAACTCGGTAAAATATCGGTGTCCCCGTGTGCCTCGGTTATCTCTATACCCGAGCTCTTTACTTATGCACTTTACATTGTGATAGCCTTCGTGCTTGAAGTAATATATATCTTGCTATCACTTTGTTGCTTGTATTGCTTAGCATAAGTTGTTGGTGCACATAGGTGAACCTTAGTTGTTCTAGGTTGTGCTTAACAAAGTAAACACTAGCTTTATTCCGCCTTTGTTGAGCCACTCTAGGAAAAGTTTTAATCGCCTATTCATCCCCCTCTAGGCGACATTCGTATCCTTTCATATTGTGACTCGGATGATCTGCATCCATGAAGAAATTTGGGTGTCGGAAGGCTGAGGTGAGGCCGAGCTGGGCGTCAAACAAGATCAGTCCCATGCGACAGTCCACTCAAACAGGGATTCCAATCTATATTAATTCTCATGCCCATATTCTGAAGGTTGAACCACTTTATTGTCTTATGTCTCTTTTCTGCTGTTCATTGCTCCCAGTTTGTGATAATGAAAAACTAGGAAATATATCATCCTTCACTTTGTTTCTGAAGTTCAGCCTCATGTACAGTTAGTGCATTGCATGATGAGGCCTGATGTACAGTTAGTGCATTATAAAGGACCAGCCACGGCATCATTCTCTTATTGTATGTTTTGCTCAGAATTTTCTTAGCATTTTGAGAAGTTTGGCTATTGGCCCTGCGCGTTGGACATTTGACATACTTCCTTTTAGATACCACTAAGACTTCATGTTGCTTTGTTTTTAACAGAAATAAATTTTAACACTACCAGCGTATGATTATCATGTTTACGGACTCATATTGTGTATTAGTTGAATAACAAGCATATAAAATATATCTTACTATATCAATGAGTATATCAAATTTGGTTGTATATACACACTTACAATTCTTTTGTGTGGTGTTCTTCCATGTGGTAATTCTTTGACGCAACCTTAGTGAGGGCAAGGTTTGTTGCTAGGATTTTGCTCTATTGTATTTTTGAGTGTAAAGTGTTATTTCACAAGTAAATAATTAGTATCTGATATGATTTTATCGCTGAGAATATTCAAGAAATACCTTTTGTAGCATCCTTTGCGAGAATAATTAGTATTACAGTGGCATAGTTCATAAAAGGAAATGACATGAGTTATTTTTCTTCCTAGGGTCAGTTTTACATGCCGAGCATCCAGGCAGGCGGACCATGCCGCCACGAACAGATAGATCAATGGCGGGCTGGTGACGGCAGCAGCAAGGGTGTTCGCGCGCCTGACCTCTAGGCTCTAGCCCGCTTGGGCAGTTCTTGCTCCTTCTCGAATTTGAGGTTCCTTGTATTTCTTGATTTTTATCAGATCTTAGACATTTCTTGCTTGTTTGTTGATTTATCAGAACTCTTGTGTATTTCTTGCTCCAACTCACGGAGTCTTTGTTTACTTATCGGATTTTTTGTCAATGGGTGCAAAAAAATGCAGAGGAGGGATTGAAGGGGAAGGGAGCAACGAAGAGGAGGTAATTTTCTTTTCTAATTTTTTGCAATTGTGTCCATCGGTGACTAGCAGCAGTGCTGGAGGATTTGTCTTATTCACTAATTGTGTTCATTTTTAATTAGATATTGTGCTTACTTGTCGATTTTTTTCAAACCTTCAGGGCATGCCGCATTCCTCGATTGTTCATGCTATCTGTTGGCTGTGTTGATGATTACCAATATAGCACATCCTGAATTTAGAGCTTCCGTTAATGTTAGTGGTAAAATTAGCACTACATATAAATTTCATCTGGTTCCTATTTAAAATCTCAGATCAGGGATGAATTTTAAATAATTGGCAGTACATGGACCTTGCATGTGTCATATCTAGAAACAAGAGAGCTCCCACAGGTATGTCATCGCCCACTAACTTTCTGTCCAAGGTGTAACAATCAGTTTTACACCTAGTTTTCATAGAAGGTCACATCATGTGATTTAGAAAATTCTGAAATAGTAATCTTAAAGTTTCTTGGCACATAAATTTTATTCTCCAATAAAAATTTCGGTAGATGCTAAAGCAAAATCAGAGCTAAGCCGTGGAATTCTAAAGCTGGATGAGTTATTCAGGTTTACTGAGTTTTTTGAGATATACCGCCGAATCTTGAGCATATGTAGTTGGTGGAGGTATTTGTTCTTGAGGTGGTTCGGAGTGTGTGTCAACTCAAAATAATCCCCCTGCTTGCTCCTTTGATAGGTTAGCTATGGAAATTTTATGGTATTATCAAGATATTTCGTACCATACAGATTAGCTATGGACATTTTTATGATCTTATCAAGATATTTCTCACAATATACTACTCCCTCCTTCCCAACGCATAGGGCGTAAATAATTTTTCAGTTTTTCATCAAGACTTAAGGCGCGCCCTCCACTAGATCATCAAGTTTCCTACTTTGCCCTTCTTTCCGTCTGCCTCAGCCAAAAAAACCGGGTCAAGAAGTTGAAACAGGGGAGAAATAAAAGGCTGGAGCAGTTACTGGTGTTGTGATTGGGCATGCATGTGAGCAGTTATTGTGAGGTTGGGGGCAAGGAAAAAGAAGGACACCGTGAGAGAGAAACGAGGAGTCAGGATAGCATACGAGACAATTATGGAGGTTTCCTCCCATGTACATGCAAGGATAAATTAGGAAGTTTTAGAGTAGATTTCTCTCTATCGATCTTTTCTTAATAACCGCGCCAGAAAATACACGCCTTATGCTATGAGACAGAGGGAGTATAGGCTTAAGCCTGGTGGTCTAGAGCTGCCGTGAGGCCATCTTCCCTGTGCATGCCTATTTTTTTTTAAGATTGCCACCCTTTATTTTATATTACATAATAACGTTTGTATGAACACCCTAAGGTGGACTTTGGTACCGGACATAGCGTCCAACGCTAGAGTAAACAGGAATCCTAGCAACATTGTGTGCATAAATATTTGATCCACGATTCTTATGAAAAATCTCAATAAGTTGAAATGCCTTCTTTGTTTCCTTTATTTTTTGGACTACCTGTCCATACTTGCCCAATGGGTCTTGCGTCTAGATAGCCCGTACTACATTGGCACAGGGCATGCAGTCACCGGACCTAGTCTTCAGCCGATCCGTGAGGCCATCTACCGCGTGCATCCGTGGGCATGTAATCCCTGGACCTGGGCCTCAGCTGGTCTGTGCCACTGCCTGTGGGCCAGAGGGAAGCATTTCTGTGTCCACTACAGGTGCCGCATGTATGCGGTGGGCGGTGCGTGCTGGCCACTTCACGCATAGCTTTTTATGGATTTCGACTTTGACTGCTCTCCTCCCCTCTCTCAATTTTTTTTTGACTTCTACCTTGCCCTTGCACGCCCTCTGCCGACGCCACTCCCCCTCGCCATCAATCAACCTGAGAAGAGAGAGAGAGAAGAGGGGGTAGACGCTGCCGACGGTCGCCGCTCTCGAGGATCGCCACCCCAGCCAGGAGACGAGGCGAGAGGAGGGGATGCGACAGGAAGGTGCTCAGCCTCGAGCTACGACGGTCGGGAACGGACGCGCGGTTTTTGCATACTGATTAGATGGCGGTGTGACACTTACGGGCTCCCTGTCAGCGACACACCAGTGGTGGTCACAGGACAACTCCTTTTATCGCCGACCACCTGTTTGACCGAAGGTCCCAGAACAGGCATCACAGTATCACTTAATCTTTTTCTTGGAAACTAGGGTGTGACTCCCCCTAAAATCGCAAAGATTTATAGAAAGTTAAGATGTGCGTTTCCTTCATATCTTCATTGCAGTACCAATTTATGAAGTTCAAGAATGATGGCTACAAAAGGCCCGGTAAAGGAAACATGATGCTCCAATTGGTCAATCAGATGTTTGTCGTTTTCAATATTTTCAGGAACTTGTTAAGGAAAGTTGTATAGTAGTTTCTCAACTCCTCCCACATATTAAGTTAATGGAAATTCTGGTGTAATTAGAAAATATGTTTCAGATATTCCAAGAGAAATGCCCCTGTAGCAACCCAAGCTGACTTTTGTCTGTCTATCTTCCCACATTTGGTACAAGATAAGTAGGTAAATGTTGAAATGAAGCAAGTTTGCCTGTAAATCTATCATTGAGATGACTCTTTTAATTGTACGATGTTTTTTTATAAAAATATTTTGTATTATTATTATTATTATTATCAATGTAATACTGAGGCTAGAAAGCTAACATTCACTAGCTATAAAAGATGACAAGCAAATATACGACACTATTAAAGAAGCTCAGTCTTATTTTGTGGAGTGAATGCGAAAGGTTGTCATCAGTTTATTCCCTAACCAGAAGCATTAAAATTCAACAAAAATAGAAGTGGTCTGTAAAGATTAGATGAACATGAGCTACCTGTAGTTCAGTACTTACAATGTTGGAATAACTGATTAAATGCTAATATGTTAGTTTCAAAATCATCGGGAAAATGGCCAGTCCTTTACTCAAGCTGTGTAGTAAATTAGTACTTAGCAATCACCATAGTAAATTAGTACTTAGCAATCACCATTTCTCATGTCAAGATAATAGATGTTTTTATATTTATCGTATGTATACTTAAAAGTACAAATACCTAAAAGTAATGATACAACTGAGCACCATCAGACTATACCGTAATGGCCATGTTGTGCAACTATACCGTAATGGCCATGTGGTGCAACAACGTTATGAAGACGGCGAGGCGAAGCTCGTCTGTTCGTCTAGTACTACTTTAACTTCTAAATCAGGAAAGCATAGAGCAGAACGGATGCATGGTTAATCAGACATAACTAGCTCACATAAAGTACAACTAAGTAAAATAGATGTCTTAGATTTGTCAAAATTTAGATGAATCTATATACTCCCTTTGATCCAAATTAATTGACTTGGATTTATCTAGATTTAGATGTATCTAGTAGTAAAACAAGTCTAGATACATCTGAATCTAGACAAATCCAAATCAATTAATTTAAACCAAAGAAAGTACTAAATAGTGTTTAGATTCATCTAAATTTTGACAAATCTGAAACATCTATTGTGGGACAGAGGGAGTAGCAAAAGCGGTCATTGTCCTAAAAATTTCAGGACAGTGCACACAGGGTATCCATCAAAAGACCCAATTCTTCAGTTAAGTGCAGTAAAAAGCGTCAGTGTTTGTAGAACATGTTTAGTCAGAGCTAAATCCATGGCATACACCAATAGATGAACTCTTATACATGCCATACCAATAGACAAACTACGCGAAATGGATCGACCTAAATCCATGGCATACCATAAGAGTTCTGGCATTTGACATACAATACACCACAGAACTCTTATACTGTCACTTATTTGACACACAATATAAATCGCTAACACTCACTTCAGTGAAGTTAATTGCAATGACATGTACGCCTTGTAAGTTGCCACTCGATCGTGAGCTGCGGCCAAGTATTTAGCCTCTGTACACACTCTGGGAGCTGGTTATCAGCATAAATATAGATTGCAGATAAAAGAATAAGCCATGGAGATTTATGTAGTAGACGGCAAGACGATCGAAGGCATGCATCAATTCTTGCTGTCCCCGGGTCTTTCATCCTGAGCCATGTGCTCCAGCTCGCGTGCCATTTATTCCTCCTTGAAGACCTGCAGAGTTTCAAGTTCAAAGTTTTCTTCAAGAAATTACAGAAAAAAGTGTAACAAAATCTAGAAAGGGAAATAGTGCTAGCACATGTACCGTCAGACTCTCCTCATGATCTGATCTGCTTCCTCTAACTTTGGACACATGTATATGATCACCTTCTTTATTTTTGCAACTGCATTTGCTCCGCCGATTGAAACTAGGTTCGGGCAATAGGAAAATTCCAAGCTCTCAAGTAATGCAAGATTATTGCACCAAATGCTAGTTGGAATGGAGGTCATACCAAAGCATCCACCCATCCTCAGTGACACGAGGGATGTGAGGTTTTCTAGGCACCGAGGCACGCTTGCCGAGAAGTCCCCACAACAATTCAACTCAAGAGTTTGGAGACACGACGGTAATGCCAACCCCGTTTGCCAATTGAGACTTGGACATGAATCAAAATGCAGATGTTTAAGAGAAGGAAAACTGCCAAACCCTTCACCTCGCAGGGACACTAACTCGTTACAATATCTAACTTGAATTCTCTCAATGGCAGGTAGATATTCTTGTGTGAGGATCCCATCAACGATTGACAATTTATCGCAGAGCTCAATTTCGAGGGTAGTAAGCTTCGGGAATGCTCTGATGTTGCTCGTGCCTGAGCAGAGGGGAAGAATAGTGGAGACTCCAATAGATGTAAGAGATTCGCAACGATAAAATTTCAACTCTTGTAGAGATGGAAGACTCCAAAATTGTGGTTGGATGGACCTGACAGAGGAATATGCTATGGTAACATTTGTGAGGGAGCAGCAATCGATATCATCCAAGAGACTGCCACAATCACCTAGCTTGAGCTGCTTAAGGGACCGCGATGCCAAACTTTGAGAACGGATATTTGGACAACCTCGCACCTCTAATTCTTCAAGGAAGCCCAAATTCCCAAGCCTTTCAATTGGAACCGATTCGGACATAACAATGCTATCATTACTCATAGAAGGTATGCCATTTAAGTTTATCATATGTGCCTGGAACCATCTTGGGAGAGAGACACCTGGATAATTCTTGAGTAACAGATATCTGAGAGTGGTAGGAGGTTGCAGAACTTGAAGCACTTCTATAGCACTGTGCTGCATAATGTGAGACTCACTGAGACCTCCTGACCACTCCAGTGTCAACTTGTAAAGATACTTCTTATTCTTTAGTCCGGCTTCCGCTGCATGATCCTTACTTAGCATGCCAACATTACTTATCTTCAAATCTCCACGAAATTGGTTCAGATTCTTCAGTAATGTAACTACTTCTAGCTGCTCGGCTGCATCGATACGAAACACAGACATAGGACAATAAGAGAATCCTTGTGATACAAATCTCTGTAGATGCCTCAAGTTACTAAAGTCACCTGGCAAACTGTCTATCTTGCATGTTTTGACATCCAAAATCTGCAAATTATAGAGCAAACTAAAAGTTGGAGGAATGGTCAAAGGACGGCCTTTAGAGATTTTGAGGTACCGGAGATGCTTCAAGTTGCCAATGCTATCTGGTAACTCATTGATAGAGGCACATGACAACACACGGATACGTGAAAATTTACTACACCAGTTGTCCACTACCGAACTTTTTTTATTCCCGGACTGCTTCTTGCAAATTAATGTACGTAGCTTTCTGTGCTTGCATAGGCTTAACAAGTCAGAATTGTCAAAGTCACTACTAGGGTGCACGTATATATGACGGACATTTAGAGGAACTCTATCAAATTCTTTCTTGTTTCTTAAGATAAAGCACTCATGCTCCGAAACTTTTTGTGCCATGTCATGCAACAAGTCATGGATTAGGTATCCACCGCTAACCTTTTGAAAGAATGACCGAGTTACGAGGTCTTGAAAGTATTGCTGACCAATTTTTTGAATGAAATTATCTCCATGGGGCTCCACAAAGCCTTCTGCCACCCAAATTTCAGCCAAGTCTTCCATTTCAAATTTGTAATCTTTGGGGTAAATAGCACAAAATGAGAAGCATCTCTTCAAATATAAGGGTAAATACATGTAGCTCAACCTAAGGGCAGGCAAAATATCAGTAACCTCTTGTCTCAGCTCCCACAGTTCACTCTCAAGTATAGACATCCAATGTGATGCATTAAGGTCCATTCTTAACATGCGTCCAAGTGTTTTAGCGGCTAAAGGAGAACCCTTCAATTTAGGAAGTATGGTTCTCCCAATGCGCTCTAACTCGGGATCATTGTAGGAACTCTCGGATCCAAATGCACATAGTTTGAAGAAATTCCAAAAGACATCCTCCTTTAAACCCTCTAATGTGATTGGTTCCACTGTGCACACCCCCTCGGCAACCTTGGGACATCTAGTGGTGACCAACATCATACTACCCTCTTGGGCACTTAATAGTAGTGCACAAAACCTCTTCCAACACTGCATATTTTCCTTCAAGGCATCATCCCACATGTCATCAAGGATAATCAATAATCTCTTATTGTTCACATGGTTAGAAAGAGTACGTTGAAGAGAATCCAAATTATCACTTGTTGACTTCTTGTCGCGACATGACTGTATAAACTCTTTGGTTAACCTTTTCACATCAAAATCATCTGAGACACAAATCCAAACTATCAGTTCAAAGTGAGACTTCACTTGTTTTTGGTTGCATATATGTTGCGCCAAAGTAGTCTTGCCAACACCACCAATTCCTACTATTGGCAAAACAGGAATAGTTAATATTCCTGTTGCATCACTAAGTTGGTTAATTGGTATTGTGCTTGTAGATGCATTGACTGGGATATTTGTTCTCTTCCGTTTTGAGCCTGTAGGTACACTGAGAAATGCCATCACCCGCTTCAACTCCTTGTCGCGGCCAAATGTTTTTGGTTCATTTGGGAGAGAGCTAGTCTCCGGCCTGACTGCTTTGTCAAACTGTTGTCTAACTTCACGTAGCCCAATTCCAAAACCAGCCCCAGAACCTTATCACCGAAAAACATTATCTCATTCCAGAAGTTTGAAATGATCATGGAAAGCATCACCATTCACCAAGGCCGTACTACTCTGAGTATCAGTGTTCCATCTGCTCGAGAAGAAAGTACAGCTACGCGACGGATAGTGTTCCAACAAGTATTCACAAACCTGACAGGCGAAAATGGGAAAATTGCATAGACATGTCACCTGAACAAACCATATCATAACCTATGTAACCAGTCCATAAGTTGAATTCCGTAGCACTAAATTGACCTGGAGATGACAAAATTTGGCATAACAAAAAAAAGCACTATAGTTAACATGATGTTGGAGGCTCGAGCAGTGGAGATGATACTTTATACATAATGACTGAGGACTAAGTTAACCTCACCAGCTCCTTTGCCTAGTCATTGCAGGGACATCAATGTCAGACAAGGAACAGTACTGTGTTCTTTTACCACTGAACATATACTACTGATCATTTTGTCGACCATCAGCTGCAGCTACCGTTTTCAGTTTTGCATAACAAGTAATTGTTGCAGTTTGGATCGAAATGGTCGCAATCTTGTGTGCATTTTAACAGGTATAAAAATGTTTGATACATCGATCTACAGAGAACGATGTATAATAGCACACTAGAGGGGATAGTTTACAGCTGTTGCATTACTAAACACAACTTAAACACAGAATTAACTCACTACACACAGCAATTACAACTTTTCTATGTTAGGTTGTGTTGGGGAGATGACCTCGGGTAGGGTAAAGACGGGGAAAGATGAAAGGAGACTGCCCGTCTAGTTTCCGAGTTAAAGTATGAGTCGGCCGAATCCTTTAGAGTTCGGCCGAGATAGGGAAGGGCAGGACCCTCGTAATAATGGCAAGTCATTACCCGGCCGAGATGCTGAATAAGTCGGCCGGGTTAGCCCGAGTAATCTTAATGCAGGAGAAGGACAAGCCGAGTTACGCGAGGCGGGGCCGAATGATACAAAGCTTGCAAGGGAAGGAGAAGCCTAAAGTCAAACTCTAGCCGCAGGCTAGGGAGAATCTGAGCGGAGCCAAGCACAAGGGACAAAGGCGCAGAGTGACAGAGGGACTGAAGGAGGTCACGGAGGTGACAGTCCTGAAGCCCGAGGCACGCGGGAGGGGCCCTCTGGAGCCTTGCCGTCATTAGAAGGGCGACAGGGAAAGGAGGCCGCCGAACTACAATATTGGGACAAGCATATTCCTCGAATATGCTTGCCTCGTCAGCCCTAAAGGAACCCAAGGCTCTCCTTTATAAGGGGAGGCTTGGACCCTGAGGAGGGCATCGGCTCATTTTGGTACCGTTAGGCTGGTAAAGTTCATCTTTTCTCCCTGTATAAAGCTCAAGGAGCACTTGTAGCCCAAGAGAGGAGAAATAAAGATCTTTGCCTTAGTCTTTTGTGTGTAGAATCAACTGCATCTTCCCTCCCCAGATCCCTCTAGCATCCATTGGCCCCATACATTAGCCTACCCATGGCATCTGCCGTGCCACCACCACGACAGTTGGCGCCCACCGTGGGGCCAGCAGCGGTGCTAGCTGGAGTCATGATCCGGACGGGAAACTTCATCAACACTGGCGAGCGCGTTGTTTCTGGCTTGGTCCGGAGATTCGATCTCTGTGACTACGTCAGCGACAATGCAGGCAGCTTCAGGGGAAAAACTCCCCCGTGCAACGGTGTCTTCATCAGCTTGGGCGGGCACAGGGTTTACGTCGGCGTCGACATCTCCGGCATTTATCCTCACCAGGTTGTTGTTGCAGGAGAGCCACCCCTTAGCGCTGCGAGCCGTCCGCCCGGAGCGCATCCGGTAAGCAGCGTCGAGGTGATGGTTGTAGCCGGAGCGCAGGCGGGAGTAGCGGGTGCCGGATAAACCAGAGACCCTGCCGCGGGCGTGCAGGTCGCGCCCAGGCAGACGGCACCACCACTCTCCGAGGTAATCCCTCCAGTGACCAACCAGGCCAAAGTACAGGACACCACCCCAAAGGCACCAAGAGTAAGAGGGCCACCTCTGGAAAGACCAGAAAACATTCTTCAGGCAACCATAGAAAACTTGACTACACCTGTGGCGCCGATACTTTATCCGGCTAGTGCTCAGGCAGAGTTAGAAAAAACCAGGCAAAAGGTGCTGGTAGAAGAAAAAAAGGTGTCGGCCTTGCGGGAGTCCTTAAACAGGACCCTGCGAGAATATGCCAAAGCTAATAAGCTTGACGTCGCTCCCGAACGGGTTGACGAGTTGAGATTAAGAGGGAAGAACCTCATAGATGATATCAACAAGGAGCATGATGCTCATAAGGCAGAATCAGTTG
Organism: Avena sativa; assembly: GCA_916181665.1. Taxonomy (NCBI): domain Eukaryota; kingdom Viridiplantae; phylum Streptophyta; class Magnoliopsida; order Poales; family Poaceae; genus Avena; species Avena sativa. Next base: position 421,748,212 of record OV702279.1, on the reverse strand, counting down.
AGGGATTAACCGGCGAAGCCCGGCAGATACAGTACCCCGGCAAAGAACCTGAGAGCGGCAAATGCCGCAGCATTAGAGTTAGAGGGATTAACCGGCGAAGCCCGGCAGAAACAGCAAGAAAGAGTGAATGAGCTGGTGCGCATCGCGAACCAGCAAAACGAAGAAATGCTCAGGGCAGACCCGGCGAGGCCAGGGGCCTCGCGAATGGTTCACTCGGCTGGAGCAGCACCTGCCTTGTCCGTGGCAGCAGCGTCCTCACCCGCAAACAATGCACGAAGGGACAAAGCGGTAACTTCAGGAAAGAGAAACAAGCAAATCGTTCCGTATGATCCGGCGATAGCTGGGAAAGCAAACGAGAACAGAGGCAATGGAAGCCGAGGTAACATCGGTGAGAGGAATCTCGGCCGTGCTGAGAAAGACGGCGGAAGCCGAGGCAATGGAGACCTCGGCAGAAGAGAACTCGGAAGATGCAATCACGAGAATAATATCCCGGTTGAAGTAAGGAGAGAACCGCCGCTCAACCCGCAGCCAAGACATGAACCTCGGCCGGAAAGAGAAGCAAGACCAGCTCGCCACAATCAAGTAAATGAAAGGTACAATGATGGCTATTCCGAGATGGAATATGCGATCCATGGTGGAAATAACCACTATGGAATGCAAAACAGAGTTCTGTACAGAGATTTGCCATCAAATGATGCCAGAGTAAAGCTAGACCGGCTATACCGATCCGAGTTGCTGGAAGAACAGGGTCCACTGGATCCAACGTGCTTCGGACCACGGATCATGGGCGAACCACCTGTGCCGAACTTTCAGCTGGCAAGAGGCACGAAGACGTATAATGGGAGCACCAAACCACAAGACTGGTTGATTGATTATGCCACTGCTGTGAAAATAGCAGGTGGAAACTTACGGTGGGCAGTACGGTATGTCCCACAAATGTTGGAAGGACCAGCTAGGGTATGGCTGAATAATCTACCAGCAGGCAGTATCAACTGTTGGTTGGATTTTGAAGAAATGTTCGTTAGCAACTTTACTAGTACATACAAGAGGCCAAACAGGCCGCAACAGTTAGCCATGTGCAAGCAAAGGCCGAATAAAATAGACAGAGAGTTTTTAACTCGGTGGTGTAACCTGAGAAACTCGTGTGAAGGAGTTATAGAGTCGCAAGCAATAGCTTGGTTCGCTCAAGGATGCCGTTATGCCAGTGTGTTATGGCAGCGACTGCAAAGAGATATGCCAACCACATTGGCAGAAACCATCAGAATAGCGGACTCCTATGCATTGGGAGATCCGACGCAACCAGAATTAATGTCGGCAGATCATCGGGAGCAACAAGACCAGTATGCAAGAGATTTGGCCGGGTCATCCAGGCGCAATGACTTTAGAGGAAGAAGATAAGAAAGGCCGGATTATATATATAATTCGGCCCAAGTGGCAGCGGTAGCGCAAGATCAGCCGAGTCACGGAACGACTCAACGACAAAAGAATGGTCCTCAGTAGTGGACACCAAGGAATGAAGGAAAAAGACAGTGGACCCCAGAACAAAAGAAGCAATGGCAGGAGAGGCCGAAGTACACGTTCGAATCTATGCTAGATCAGCCGTGTAAATTTCACACGTCAAACCCAGCCAGGCCGGCCAACCATACGACCCGCCAATGTGCATGGATGAAAAATGCAGTGGGAAACCCCGCAAGAATTCAGGCAGCACCTCTCCAAGTACATCAGCAACATTAGCCGCAGTTGACTGGAGCAAATGCACAGCAACTGATGTTACCACCTCCTCCCCCGAGATATGATAACTCGGACCGGAGAGATGCGGTGCATCAAGTGATGAACCAAGGCCAGGATGGAAGGACAAATCCAGGAAACAATGGACACAATGATTACAGAGAAAATCATCAGTCGTATTGCGTGTTCACGACGGAACAGCAAGACAAGCAGAGTGTACAGCGCCGGCATATGGAAGTAAATGCAGTTATGCCGGCAGTACCAAGATATGTGCCTTGGTCAGATCAAGAAGTAACTTGGAGCATAAAGGATCACCCCAAGATAATGCCAAGTCCGGGGTCGTATGCACTCGTATTGGATCCAACATTTGTTGGACCAAGTATTAATGTGAAATTTTCAAAGGTTCTCATTGACAATGGGAGCAGTATCAACATCATGTACAAAGATACCATGCATAAACTCGGAATATCGCAGAACATGCTGCAATCCACGAGGACCACTTTCCATGGGATAGTACCAGGGCTTTCGTGCGAACCCATTGGTAAGGTTCGAGTGGATGTGTTATTCGGCACAAGAGATAACCGCAGAGCAGAAAACTTAGAGTTTGAAGTGGTGGATCTAGAGAGTTGTTATCATGCTTTACTCGGACGGCCAACATTGGCCAAATTCATGGGCAGCTGTCATGTGAGTTATCTGAAAATGAAGCTACCCGGACCACAAGGAGTGATAACAGTTGCAGGGGATTACAGGAAGTCAATGGAATGTGCTTCAGCCGGGTCAAATTTGGCCGAGTCATTGGTTATAGCAAGAGAAAAAAAGAAGGATTCAGGAGGTAGCAGCCCTCGCTCAGTCGGCACTGCTGAATATGCCGGCATTAGCCAATCCACATGGAAGTGTCTCCTTTCAGCCGACTAAAGAAACAAAGAAGGTTCAGATAGATGAGCAATTCCCAGAGCATACTGTTACTATTGGTGCAGGCCTAGATGCTAAATAGGAAAGCGAACTCACCAACTTCCTCCGTGAGAATCGGGATATCTTTGCATGGTCAACTCAGGATCTGCAAGGTGTTCCGAGGGAGTTGGCTGAGCACTCTTTGAATGTAAGGCCAGGAGCAAGACCGGTGAAGCAACCTCTCCGCCGCTTCGCCGAAGACAGGAGAAAAATAATAGGGGATGAAATAGCTCGGCTCTTGGCGGCCGGGTTCATCATGGAGGTGCTGTATCCGGATTGGTTGTCAAACCCGGTGCTAGTAGAAAAGAAGAAGGATGATCCCAATGTAGCCATTGTATGGCGAATGTGTATCGATTACACGAACCTGAACAAGGGGTGTCCAAAAGATCCTTTTCCCTTACCTAGAATAGACCAAGTCATTGATTCGACCGCTAGTTGTGAATTGTTGTCATTTGTAGACGCGTATTCTGGTTTTCACCAGATACCGTTAAATCCGGCCGATCAAATAAAGACTGCGTTTATTACCCCGTACGGGGCTTATTGCTATCGCACAATGCCATTCGTCCTGCGCAACGCAGGAGAAACGTATCAAAGATGCATGCAAAAATGTCTACATGACCAGATAGGAAAAAATGTACAAGTATATGTGGATGATGTGGTTATCAAAACCAAAGAAAGCAAAACACTACTGGGCGATATACGGCAGACCTTCGCGAACCTGAGAAGGTTCCGAATGAAGCTTAACCCGGAAAAATGCACATTTGGCGTGCCAGCAGGAAAATTACTCGGTTTTCTCGTATCTAGCCGAGGTATAGAGGCCAACCCAACCAAGATAAAGGCAGTAGATAGGATGGAGTTGCCAAGGTGTCTAAATGACGTACAAAAGTTCACGGGTTGTTTAGCCTCGCTCAGCCGGTTTGTATGTCGGCTGGGGGAGAAGGCATTACCACTCTATCAACTGATGAAGAAATCAGATAAGTTCATTTGGACTCCACAAGCAGACAGTGCATTTCATGAATTGAAAAGAATGTTGGTCACAGCGCCCATTTTAGCTTCTCCATTATCAAAAGAGCCTATGTTACTCTACATAGCGGCTACCAACAGAGTAGTGAGTGCTGTAATCGTCGTAGAACGAGTCGAAAATGATAAGTCAGTACAGAGGCCGGTGTATTATTTGAGCGAGGTGTTATCCGCTTCAAAGCAAAATTACCCAAATTATCAGAAGATGGCTTATGGAGTGTACATGTCGGCAAGGAAACTTAAACATTACTTCGAAGAGCACCCCATCAAAGTGATTTGTGAAGCACCCATAGCCGACATATTGAGTAACAAAGATGCAAGTGGCCGAATAGCAAAATGGGCAATTGAATTGTCACCTTATGCTCCGCAATTCGATAGGAGAGATGCAATCAAATCTCAGGCTGTGGCCGACTTCTTCGTAGATTGGGCCGAGGTGCAATATGAGCCACCATTACCAGACCCGAATTATTGGACGCTGCACTTTGACGGTTCCAAACTAAGAAATGGTTTGGGGGCAGGAATAGTGTTAACCTCACCCAAAAGAGATCAGCTAAAATATGTGCTGCAAATACATTTTGCCGCGTCAAACAACATAGCCGAATATGAAGCACTGGTCCATGGATTAAAGGTGGCAAAAGAGATTGGCATACGCCGAATCTTATGCTATGGGGACTCAGATCTAGTAGTACAGCAAGTCTCAGGCAATTGGGACGCATTGGATGATAATATGGCTTTGTATAGATTTCATGTGCAAAAGATCAGGTACTTTGAAGGATGTGAATTTCACCATAAACCTCGGGCAGAAAACGATGCCGCAGACACGTTGTCAAAGCTAGGATCAACCAGGCAGTCAATTCCCCCGGGTATCGCCCTAGAGCACCTAAGGAAACCATCGATAACACCATCACCAGAGTCCGAATCCATCTTTATTCCGGCAAATTCAGCAGAAGATAGTGTGCCGATGGAAATTGACCAGCAATATAACCCGGAATTCCCCAAGAGAAAGACAGCTGAGGTAAGCATAACTATGGAGAAAGCCGAGGTAGTTATGTCGGCAGAAAACATGGAAATAGACAGTGAGACCACACCAGAGAAAATCACACCTGTATGGGCGCAACCCATATTCTCTTTCCTTAGAGATGCGACTTTGCCGAATAATGAGGTGTTAGCAAGACAGATAGCAAGGAGAGCTAAAGCTTATACGATCATAAATAATGAGCTATACAAAAGAAGCGTCACAAGTGTATTGCAAAGATGTGTGAGTTCGGCAGAAGGCCAGGAGATCCTCCTAGATATACATCAAGGAGAATGTGGACATCATGCCTCATCTCGTGCCTTAGTGGCCAAAGCATTTAGGCATGGGTTTTATTGGCCAACAACGTTGAAAGAAGCCAAAGAGCTGGTTTAAAAATACAATGGTTGTCAGAGATATGCAACCAAGATACACATTCCATCGTCTGAGTTAAAAACGATACCCATTACTTGGCCGTTTTCTGTGTGGTGCTTAGATATGGTGGGACCATTTAAGCCGGCCCGAGGTGGGATGACCCACATATTGGTTATGGTGGACAAGTTCACAAAATGGATTGAAGTGAAACCAATAAAAAAATGCGATGGGCCCACAGCAGTGAAATTCCTCAAAGATATTATTTTAAGATATGGATACCCGCACAGTGTTATTACAGATAACGACACAAACTTTGCAGAAGGATCTTTCGCTAGATTTTGCCAAGAAAAGCACATAAGATTAGATGTTGCCTCTGTGGCTCACCCAGCATCCAATGGACAAGTGGAAAGGTCTAATGGATTAGTATTGTCCGGAATAAAACCACGACTCGTCGAACCGCTGCAAAGGTCGGCAGGATGTTGGATTGAGGAACTACCAGCAGTATTATGGAGCCTCAAGACTACTCCAAACAGATCAACAGGTATACGGGGCAGAAGCCGTGCTTCCAGCCGACATAATACATGACTTACCAAGAGTTACTCAATATACAACTTCAGAAGTAAATGAAGTAGCTCGGCAAGATACTGTTGATCTGCTAGAAGAAGCCAGAGAGCTGGCGCTATCAAGATCAGCTATTTATCAGCAGAACTTGCGACGATATCACAGCAAGAAGGTGAATCCAAAAGTTTTCAAAGAAGGAGATTTAGTTCTCCGACTGGTGCAACGCACGGCCGGCATGCACAAGCTGTCGCCTCCATGGGAAGGACCATTCGTCGTGAGCAAAGCATTGCACAATGATGCCTATTACCTGATCGATGCTCAATCCCCTGGAAAGAACAGGGCAGACAAAGCCGGCGAAGAAACGAAAAGGCCGTGGAACGTAGCTTTACTTCGTCCATTTTACTCGTAGCAGTCACCAGTGACACATTGTAAAGAAGTATCTCAAGATCAAGCACCAATTATGTTTTGAACCTCGGCATCCAGGGCAGTGACTCGGGGACTGCCGTATGTTTTTTCAATTTTATGTTATGTATTAAACCTCGGCATCCAGAGCAGTGACTCGGGGACTGCCATATGTTATTTCAATTTTATGTTATGTATTAAACCTCGGCATCCAGAGCAGTGACTCGGGGACTGCCGTATGTTATTTCAATTCTATGTTATATATTAAACCTCGGCACCTTGAGCAGCGACTCGGTGACCGTCTTATATTATTTCTGAAATTTGGTTTACATACTAGACTTCGGCGCCATAGGCAGTGATTCGGGGACTGCCATATATTGTTTCGAAATTGTGGTTAGCCTTTGATACAAGGAAGGTATCAAACTTCAACACTCAAAGTAAGAACAGCTCAATCTCATATGATATTCGAAGCCCACACCTAGATTAATAGTCTAAACCACGGGAGTACAAAGGCAAGTATATATCCCAAAATCAAGAAATGGCAGGCCGCCAAAGCAAGGATTCGGACGAACAAGACCACTTAAACAAAATGATAACAATTACAACCATATATGTCTCAGCAGCACACGGCAAAAGAAATTCATACCATACAGAAGACGGACAAATATTCCAAGTACATCATACGCCCGGCATACCAGGGATAAGAAATGACTTAGAGGTTTTTAGCTGGAGAGGCAATAACTTGGTCAGGGGCTGGGCACTCCGAGGTAGGTGGAACTTCGGCCGAGGTTGCCTCGCCCTCCACAGACCCAGGAGCGACTTCGGAGGAAGCCCGAGGCTGCTGAGGAGCATCAGTTTGCGCAGTAGAATGCCCAGTACCTTTGGATGAGGATCGCGCGTCGCCATTGCCATCTGAGCTCGAACTGGAATCACCAGAAGTAGCCGAGTCTTCCTCATCTTCTCCTTGTTCAGCTGAGTTGTTATCCGACGCATCCTCAACTACGACCTCGTCTTCCAGGTTAGGAAGGAAACTCGGACCTTCGTTCCAGGTATGCACGTCGGCATACTCAACAAGCTGGAAGGCGCGAGCTTGCCGAAGAGCGACAAAGGTTGGGTCCTCAACCCAACGGGAACCAGTGCGCAAATTTCTCAAGATATCAAGAGAAATATCTTCATACCATGACATGATAACAGTGAGAGCCATATCAGCGCCAGCTCGTCCGGCTGATTCCCTCCAAAGACTTAGTTGCCTCTCGGATGCCATTAATCTTTCCACCAGCAATTTGACCTCATTGATATCAGGAGTCCCAGAAGTATTCGGCCTGAGAACATGGTAGGCTCGGATAGCTGCCTGCACCAAATCCCTGCCCATAATCTTCATCGGACCAACTGCAGCGCCGACAGCAACCAGGAAATCTTTCATCGAGTACTCCGAGTCCGCGTCAACAGGAACACCTCGGCGCACACGAGCACTAAGAACCGCTTTAGAGCTCACGAGCTTAGCTTCTGGAAAATGATCTGCGCAAAACACGACTGCGTCAGTCGGCAGTAGGAAAAAAGAAAAAGATAATCCGGCCGTGCTAAGAAGCTTACGATGAATATAACTCAGCATTATCTGAAGGTCTTTAGCCCAGTCAATCTTGCTCTTCTCAAAGCGAGTGATCTCCTCGCTCATTCCCCGAGTCTTCAGTTCGGCAGCGTCAAGGAGCTCTTTATTTTTCTACAGTTGCAGAGCTAGCCGATTTTTCTCCTCGGAGAACTCCTGGTCGACCTTTTCTAATTCGGACTTCTGAGAGAGCTTAAGGGTCTCCACCTCGGCGTGCAAGCGAGCTATCTCATCATCTTTTTCTTTTAGCTGTGCCGAATGAGTAACACTTTGTTCTAAAAAATGGAGCATCACATCAGGCATGGACGTGCAATCTTGATGAGATGCTGAAAAGGTTTGTAACTCGGCTTTACCAAAGCCAAAAAAGTTAAAAGAAACTTAGTGCCATTTCAAAGGGGAATATATAAAGCAAAAGAGTAACTAACCTTCCAGGGTCTTAACTTTCTTCTCAAGACGAATGTTAAGATTATTGATGTTCCCTGTTTACCAACAAAGTGAGCCAACATCTCGTATACAAAAATGAGAGCTTCGGAGATAACGCAAGAGTTTGTCGACTTACCAGCTTTCTTCACCACAGGAATAACCTTCTCGTACTTTTCTTCCAACTTTCTATGCGCAAAAAGCAGCCTTTGGAACTCGGCAGTTCGCCGATCATGCGCAACCTAAGCAATAAGGCAAATGGTAAATGGATATTCAAAGCTACGACAGATCCGAGTCAAGCGAAACTTATAACGGATCTAGGTGGCTGGATATTCAAAGCTACGACAGATCCGAGTCAAGCGAAACTTAACCCGGATCTAGGTGGCTGGATATTCAAAGCTACGACAGATCCGAGTCAAGTAAAATTTAACCCGGATCTAGGTGGCTGGATATTCAAAGCTACGACAGATCCGAGTCAAGAGAAACTTAACCCGGATCTAGGTGGCTGGATATTCAAAGCTACGATAGATCCGAGTCAAGTAAAATTTAACCCGGATCTAGGTGGCTAGATATTCAAAGCTACGACAGATCCGAGTCAAGCGAAACTTAACCCGGATCTAGGTGGCTGGATATTCAAAGCTACGACAGATCCGAGTCAAGTAAAACTTAACCCGGACCTAGGTGGCTGGATATTCAAAGCTACGACAGATCCGAGTCAAGTAAAACTTAACCCGGACCTAGGTGGCTGGATATTCAAAGCTACGACAGGTCCGAGTCAAGTAAAACTTAACCCGGACCTAGGTGGCTGGATAAACGAAGCTTACATAAACACAAATCAAACAATATTTAAGGTAGATCTAGCTGGATGGAGGTTCGAATTCTAAAATAAAACTCAACTAAGTAGAGCATCATAAAACTTCCAAACGAATAACAAGTTATTCGCTTGCAAGCTTCGGGGACTAGAATATATAATAGCATCTGGAGAATTAATCAAAACTCCGTAAAAAGCAATTACCTCATTCATCTTGTTACTATCAAGAACGATCTTGGCGGCTTGATGCAGGCGGCTGCTGATGTCGAAAAGCTGAAACGGCTGACTGGCTGGATTACCCTCGAACTGATCGGCAGCATTCCAGTTATTTGCGTATTCAACCAGCGAGCCGAGGCTGTTCCCACTCGCCGTGCGAGTTAGGACTTTACCTCGGACGTGTTGTGTAACCACCGCTGCCGCTGGGCTTTTATGAAGAGCGAGCTGGGTACCGGCGGCCGGAGTAACGGAGGCTTTGGCGGAGGCACTTCCTTTGCGTAGCACATCGGCTATACTCGGCTGAGAAGAGCCGGCAAGACCTTTCTGGGAGGAGGAGGCTTTAGTGACGACGGCTTTTCTTGTTTTAAAAGAGGCATCAGTAGGAGCTGATACCTCGGCAGTAGGAATGGCGTCTTTAGGAGCCGGAGGAGTCACGGTCGCAGAGGGCGCCGAGATAAGGACGCCCTCGACCAGGGAAGGAGTCACTGTGGAAACCGCGGCGGCAGAAAGAGGCTCAGTAGAGACATCAGGGTTCACAGAGAAGGCAGCAGGCTTGGAAGAAATATCTGTGGGCCGAGTGGAATCAACTTCGACGGGAGGAATCTCGGGTGCATCGTGGCGAGGTGGCGTCTGATTCGGAACTGGAGGATATGCAGCGCGAACAGGACTGGGAATCCTGGTATCTTCAGTAGGCGGAGGAGACGGCTGCCGAGTCATACGACTCGTCATGCTAGGACCGCCGGGCTTAACAGAAAGTGGAGCACTGCGGAAATGAAAAAGGTCAAGTTAAAAAGCAGAAAGAGAAAAACAAGAAATGCGAGCAAAATAAACTCACCCTGTGACTCCAGGCATGGTCTTGCGCCTGGGAGGATTCGGAGCGGATTTCTTCATTCGTTTCTTGGAGGCCGCCTATGAGGCACCAGCTGGAGCCCCACGTTTCCCCGAGGTAGCAGGGGGACGGGAAGCAATAGGCTCGGCGTCGTGAACCTGACCGCCTGGATTAGCTGGGAAAATAGAAGCCGGAAATGCATAAGAAATTGGCATTGCGGCAACTACCTCTAGAACTTGGACCTCGTCCGAATCACCTTCCTCCTCATGGGCCGAGGTCTTTCCACGAGCACGGGCCGGAGCGGGGTCCGACTTAGGGACGAACTCTTCCGAGTCCGGCTCCCCACTGTCCGGGGTATTCCGGTCTGCAGGCCACGGGAGTGATAAAACCTCGGCGCCCTCATCCTTCTGCTCTGCAAACCTCTGTAAGACGAAAAAGAAGAAGATTAGCAAAGACGGTTATGAAAACAATGGGAAAGCAAAGCATTAGTGATTAAGCTTACTTCAGGAGGGGGATGCTCGCGGATGAACGGCTTCAATTATCAAGCCCAATCCTCAAGCATCTCCGTCTTAAAGATAGCTCGGACACGCTTAAAGATGAGATAGTTGTCCAGCTCCACGGTCGAGACTCGGTTGGGGTCAAGAGGACCGCTCATGTAGCAGAGTTTATGCGTGCGCTTCTGGAATGGGCAGATTCGGCTACTGACGAAGGTAGCCATCAGATCCTCGCCGCGTAACCCGGCGCAGATCAGTTCCTTAAGACGAATCTCAAAAGCCTCGGCCAAAGCGTGACTCTTCCTCGGATTATAAGTCCAGTTCTCCTTGGAAGGTGTGCCGATGGAGAAGGCAGGGAGCCGAATCTTATCCTCCTTTCCCGTGTTCTTGACATAGAAGAAGGACTTGTGCCACTTCTTGCACGACTCTAGCCCCGTGACACGAGGAAATACGGACTTCCTCCGAGGTGTAATGGACGCTGCTCCACATTGGGTAAGCAACTTCTCGGAAGGGTGCAGAGACTTGTCCGGGACAACGTTAGAACGAATCTGGAAAAACTTTGACCAGACATGCACGGACGGCCACAGGCCGAAGTATCCCTCCGAGGCAGAGATGAAGGCCGAGAGAGAGGCAATGGCGTTGGCAGGGAGATGATGCGGCTGAAGGCCGAAGTAATCTAGAAACTCCCTAGCAAAGTCGCTAAGAGGAAGACCAAAGCCGCGTGCGAAATGCGACATGAAAACTACATACTCTCCCTCCCTAAGGTCTGGAGAGGACTCGCTGCCGGGTAAGCGATAGGATACCTCGGCAGGAATCCGACGAGTCCGAATAAGCCACTCGATCTCGCGGCGAGTGACAGAGGAACCCTGCCATGAGCCCCGCTCGGGCCCAGATCCAACATCGTCGTCCTCGACGAGCGCACCACTAACGGAACTAGACATGAGATCGCCGGAAAAACTTGCGAAGGAAGAGTGAGCGGAGGAGGAAAACCTAGAGCTACAGGGCCTCGTCATGGTTCCACCCAAAAACGGCGGCGGAGCAGAGAAAAAACTGCCGCGTGGGTAAGGAAGAAGAACAGAGATCTCTAGAGGGAAGGCTAGGCAACAGGACCGGAAGAACTCACCGGCGACGGTGGCGGAACGAGCAAGCAGGGGTGAAGGTGACGGAGCGGTACGACGGAACCTCTGCCGTGGAGAACTCAGACAAGCGCACGACGGCGGAAGCATGAGCGGAGGCAGAGGCGCGAGGAAGAAGAAGGGCACGGGCGAGCGAAAAGGGGAAAGTAAATCCCCCAGCGCCGCGCCCCTCTTTATAACCGCGTAACCTGCGAGGTAGTGGGATCGTGCGTGAGGCGGGTGACCGCGTAGATCGTGTATGTAGCACCAACACACGATGATGAGTGGAACCGCACCAGCGGCCACACAGTGGGAAAGAAAGCCACGATCCCCGATGGAAACGGCACGCGAGGCGTCGCAGAGCTGACGAGACAGGCGCAGCGGCGACTGTAGACTGACATGAATACAGTAGGGGAACAAAAAACTAGAAATACAATGATGAGTAAGACACGTAGGACGAGGCGTACGCGAGAAGATAGGATGATACCACGAGCTAATTAACTCGGAAACAAGGCAAAAGAAATCTCTTGAAACTGATACGGCCCGACCGAAGTTATTGGCAGGGCCATACCAGCTTCGGGGACTAATGTTGGGGAGATGACCTCGGGTAGGGTAAAGACGGGGAAAGATGAAAGGAGACTGCCCGTCTAGTTTCCGAGTTAAAGTATGAGTCGGCCGAATCCTTTAGAGTTCGGCCGAGATAGGGAAGGGCAGGACCCTCGTAATAATGGCAAGGCATTACCCGGCCGAGATATTGAATAAGTCGGCCGGATTAGCCCGAGTAATCTTAATGCAGGAGAAGGACAAGCCGAGTTACGCGAGGCGGGGCCGAATGATACAAAGCTTGCAAGGGAAGGAGAAGCCTAAAGTCAAACTCTAGCCGCAGGCTAGGGAGAATCTGAGCGGAGCCAAGCACAAGGGACAAAGGCGCAGAGTGACAGAGGGACAGAAGGAGGTCACGGAGGTGACAGTCCTGAAGCCCGAGGCACGCAGGAGGGGCCCTCTAGAGCCTTGCCGTCATTAGAAGGGCGACAGGGAAAGGAGGCCGCCGAACTACTATATTGGGACAAGCATATTCCTCAAATATGCTTGCCCCGTCAGCCCTAAAGGAACCCAAGGCTCTTCTTTATAAGGGGAGGCTTGGACAGAAGGAGGTCACGGAGGTGACAGTCCTGAAGCCCGAGGCACGCAGGAGGGGCCCTCTGGAGCCTTGCCGTCATTAGAAGGGCGACAGGGAAAGGAGGCCGCCGAACTACTATATTGGGACAAGCATATTCCTCGCCCCGTCAGCCCTAAAGGAACCCAAGGCTCTCCTTTATAAGGGGAGGCTTGGACCCTGAGGAGGGCATCGGCTCATTTTGGTACCGTTAGGCTGGTAAAGTTTATCTTTTCTCCCTACAGCTCAAGGAGCACTTGTAGCCCAAGAGAGGAGAAATAAAGATCTTTGCCTTAGTCTTTTGTGTGTAGAATTAACTGCATCTTCCCTCCCCAGATCTCTCTAGCATCCATTGGCCCCATACATTAGCCTACCCATGACATCTGCCGTGCCACCACCACGACAGGTTGGACAAAGGGTCTAAGGTGCCAGTGTCGTGTAAGAACTTATAACTCAGCTCAAAGCAACAAATGGACTGAATCTGGTGTCTTTGCGAAATCAATTCTTAAACCTACAATTTCACAATGGCTACTTTTGTTGAGAAAACGTATCTTTGTGGTCTTGCGAACAGATACAGCAGTTTCACATATGCAAGTACTGAAAAGCAGATTGATATGAACAACGATATTTTGACGCGGTCCAAGATGTAGCTTGCAGTGGCCAATTCTCCACCCGCACATCGAATTTCCATGATCTTCAACGGAAGCCAGAAACACAAATATATCCATGTATTTCTCATTTTCATAAACTGCAGGTGATGTTTTCTACTCTAACGAATGACAACATAAACATATCAGGGTTCATGAACCAAATTGTAAGTTCAACAAGCAATGGCGAAGCAGAAAATAACAGACTAGTGACCCTATTATAGAAGATAATCGACATCCAGTTAGGTGAACACCATTATAGTAATAAGCAGTTATCGATTTTCATATCCCGTTCCTGGTTCATGTAAATCTGAAATTAGCCGGCACTTCTCCTCTGCAAGCGGCTGCATAGTCTTCAGCAAGGTGCGGCGCAACTTCCTTGTGAGGACATATGTACTTCTCCACAAAATACTTCTCGGTCTTCATGACTGCAGTAGAGGTTCCGGTCGTGGTCTAGAAACCCATTTTGCTTGAGAAACTTTAGAACATAGTGCCGGGGCCTGAGCCGGCCCTCAAGGCTCAAACAGATAATTACCAGTTGATGAGCAATGTCAAGCTTTGTAACTTTGAACATATATTTAGAAGAAAATATAAACATCAATCATGTAAAATATACTATTAAAATTGTGACAAACTACAAAAATATTATATGCGTTGGGAATTATGATTTTGATGTTTTTTCTTATATTCTTAGTTAAACTTTACTGAGTTTATCTTTGACTAAACATAGAACGTGAGGTGATTGTGAACCGATGGAGTACGCTGACAACTGCAGATAGCACAATAACTGTGACCATGGCAATGGCGTCCTCGAAGGTGACCTAGGCGTCAATAACCAGCTGCTCCTACCGGCTCTCGTAATTCAAATGTAATTATTTTGTCTAACGATCAATTCATGCAAAGCGTTGACCCTAGCTGCAAACATACTCCCGCCCTTTATCTATACTAGGTCATCTCGTGATTTTGGTATAAATTCAGTCATCGATTTGACCAACTAGTTTATATGCCACAAAAAGTGTACCATTGAATCAGTTTGTGTCTAAATGGAAGTTTCAAATGATGTACTTTGAGACACACTGGTCAAGTGAAATATCAATGTCTGTCACATATTACGGGGTGGCCTTGTGTGGATGAGTGGAGGGAGTATGTGGAGTAATGTGTATTATATCCTGGTACATGGATCCTGAACTCTCATTAGCTGGAGTAAGATCGGCGATCTATATTCTATCTACTCCACTTTGCTAGCTCGCGGCATGATGTACTACAAAGTGCATGCATCTATTTTAAAAAAAAAAACTTGTTATAGCCATGCGATACATCAGATGTCGGCGAATTCGTCGACATCGTCATCTACCCACTCCACCCGAGAATAATCCGCGGATTTCATCAGCTCCGTCAGGCCGGTAATGTCTTCTAGATAGGTTGGTTCATTGATCACCTGCATCACAAAATCCATTCCTCTGCTCCTGAACTCAGACAACACCTGCATGCCATTGTTTTTTTAATTTGCAAGTGATCAATGAATAGGTATCAACCAAGTTTTCAAGACATTTGTGCAACTATCAACATGTTTGCTTACCACATCCGAGCATGCAATACAACTGCTCGAAGAATATCCCAGGAGGGTCAATAAGTTGTAGCTCGACGGTGATCCTCGTATCTGGTGTGGCAACAGACCAGATGGACTCTCACTGGACGTGCCAGCGACGTCTCCTGGTGCATGTATCCTGCAAAATTAGGTTGTAAATCAACTATCATTCACATTGTTGCATATAGAGAAGAGAATAACACACGACTTCATGCTGTTGCAAGTGCTTACCCATCTGGATGACTTAGCATCCTTGCAAAGAGGTCTGCAGCATGGCCAGATGCAATGGAGGCCAATCTAGGCCGTGTTACCGTACATTGTTGATCTAGTGTTCTGTTGGAGACCGACTGCATCAGAAGATCATAAAAGCAAGATATATGATGGTTGTAGTACTGAGTGAATAATGAGTATAAATTTAAAGGGATGGCTAAGGAAGCAAATGTTACATCGATAGGAGCGATAACGTCGTTGCAGAAATAACATCCCAGTCTTTGACGGCCAGCAGTAACAGCTTTTGCAGGCTTCTTTTTAGTCATCACATCTGAACCTTCAGAATTTGTTCCTGGACCATCTCCATGTCGCATGGCAAGGTAGCTATCGTATCCCAGGGCTGCAGTAATAGCAATCTGCAGTATAATGACAGGCATTGACATGTATAAAGTTTCCAATGTGTACAATATTCAAGAATATGGACAGGGTTTTACCTTGTTTTCATTCGCACAGAGAAGCGTTGGAAGCCACCTACTTTCCCTTGTGTCAGTCAACAAGAACACAACATCATGGGTAGCTACTAAGTTCTGGAGTTCCTTGCAATTTTTGAGCACGCCAGCTGCTTCTTCATCTGATACAGGATGCCCCGGCATTGGTATTTCCATTTCATATCCTTTAAAATCTATCTCATCCTACAAGGCAGAAATTTCAGGATGAAAATATAGTAAAATAAAAATGAAAGTACTATTTCGAAGGGAAGTGAAAACTCACCACCGACAGACATTTCTCCTTTAGACGTTCAAGTAGTGCTACTGCTTTCGGGGTGTTGCGATCAGCATATGTGTAAAGTGATTGTCTTGCCAAATTTGACACAACAACACGATCGCTGTCAACCACTGTTAGCTTCCGAACACCATAATCCTGAAAATGATGGTACCCAGCATGATTAACTGTGGGTAACTATGTGTGTCTATAGTTCAACATAAAAGCGGCATCAACCATAAGACTAACCATAAGAATACGAGCAACATCACACCCAAGAGTTCCAGCACCTAAAATTAGACATCCAACACTAGACAACTTCCCTGATTTACAGGGAAGTTGTCAGCTAAATCCAAACAATTGTCCGACATCATCGAGTTATTAGAAATGCCCATAAGGTCCTTCAAATAAGTCAGTTGGTTTATGGCTTTCATAATAAAATCCAAATTTTCTCTTTTATATTCTGATAGTACCTGAAATGTTCAGAAAGCAGAAGCATCAGAATATACAGAACTCTTGGAATGCAGCGTTAGCTGTGCTAGAATCTGGAACATCAAAATAATAATTCTTATAAACTTAGCACTATGATGCTACAATATACTTACAACATTGGAACATGCAGTACAATTCTTTGAAGAATTTCTGTCACAGTTGATAAGACACACTTTGGGAGTGATCCTTGCATCTGATGCGGCAGTAAACCAAGCTGATGTTCAGTATCCATACCAGCAATATCTCCTGGAGCATGCATCCTGCAAGAATTACGGTACAATTCTTAAGGCTCAGTGTACATGTACTGATTAGTTTTCTTTAGTTCAAGCGCAATCAACAACTCTTCACTCATACACATGCAAAAACTACGATTCTGCGGTTATCTTTCATGTATTTAATTTAATAGCTTACCCTTTAGGATGATGTAACATCCTCGCAAAGAGCTCCACTGCTTTGCCGGACGCAATTGAGGTCAGCCCAGGTAGTGCTACTGTTTCATTAGAGAGTGATGACTGCATAAAAATACAATGAAGCAAATATGAAATTAAGGAACTGGTGTCAAAATTGTAGGTATAAAAAAGAACATTTCCACAAATGTAAGTCTTTATGTAATATACGATGAAAAGGTAAGTCTTCTCGTTGCAGAAACAACAGCCCAATCTGCTTTGACGACCAAGAGCATCTTCAGTGGACAATTTCTCTATTGGTGCAATCGCATCATCCATGCCACCACTTGTTCCTGGACCAGCACCATGTCGCATGACAACATAACTGTCATATCCTACTGCTGCAGCAGTGATAGCGATCTGCACGACAAGCAGAAGACCTTTAGTTCCCAAGAGACAGATGGGGGAAATCATACTAATTTAATAGAGCCATATGACCAGAATACATTAATTATCCACTCATTCCACTATGCATTAAAATTTCTTGGTCATTATGAGCTGAGAATATTGCAACCCCACAGATGAATAATGTGCCTGAGATTTACCTTGTCTTCTTTTGCACACAGAAGAGTCGGAAGCCATCTTCTCTCCCATGTGTCAGTCAATAAGAATACTACATCATTGTTAGCTACTAATGTTTGAAGACGCCTACAATCTTCAAGCACACTTGGAGAAACCGGATTCCCAGGCACCGGTATTTCCATCTGGATGCCTTTGACCTCCTGAATGATAGCAACTGCTGTCAAGAAGCAGATCTGTAGAAAGCATAATATTCAAGAAACAGGTAGAAACGACTTACTGCTGCAGGGCATCTCTCCTTTAGATGTGGAAGTATTGCGGCAGCTCTCAGAACTCCACAATCATTTTTTATATAGAGTGATTGTTTGACTAGATCAGGCATGGTAACACAACCACCATCAACCACTGTTAGTTTCCGTACACCCCAGGTCTGAAAATTTGGTAACACCATATATAATGAATAAATGGTAGAAAATATGTGTAAGTGCATATAGCGTTAAAGTTTGTTGGAAGTGATACTACTACAGTTTGTTACACAGAAACATATAGTTACAGTAGTAGCAGAAAATACTAACCATGAGTAAGCGAGAAACTTCACAGCCAAGAGTTCCAGCACCTAACAGAAGACACCGAGTGCCACACAACTTGTCCAAATCGACAGGGAAGTGTCTCCATCCCATTAGCTTCAAGTGCATCAGCTGTTGTTGTTCACACTGACTGCATATACAATAACCAATTGAATATATCCCGTTAGTAGCCGATTATGTGCAGAAGAAGTTAAAACCTCTTCAGCTACCTTTCTGGGTTCAGTGATTCAAGATTGATTGATTTCAGTTTCTTTTATTTCCTTCCATCCCAAGGCGTTTCTCCTTCCCATCCAATAACTTCAGGCACATGGTTAGAGCCATCCCAGCCTGTAATCACAACCAGCGTTATAAAAACAAACTACTTGTGAGATAGTGAAGGTATTATAAAGATCGGTCATAATACCATGAGGTGCTACAAATGATGCTTCACCAATAAGGGACTTCTCTAGATCGAGCCCCCCTTGTCTATTTTCTCTATAGCACAAGAACTGAACTTTCTCGATTTTCCACCACAGGCTCAGGAATGTAATGTAGTTTCTAAGATCCCAACCAGGGTAATCTTGATGACATCCATGATCATAAAATCCAAACAGGAGCTGCATTATAAAATGGAAGTGTCGAGAAATGAGCAATGCATACTTGGAAAGTTCTAAAAATATTGAGAAAGTTGCAAAAACCTTGTATAGTATTGGTGTATTATATATGAGGTTAATTGTGGAGAAATCTAAAGTAAATATTTCATCTACCATATGGTTTCAATAGTTTCCATATGGAACTAATCAATATTGTAAAAATACTTATTTGGGTGACCCCTCCCCCCTTGCACGAACGCAACCAAAGAGAAGAAGAGGAACTACAAATATGAAATTGTAGAATGCCTATAAGAGAGACACAATGTAGGGATAGAAAGCTACTAACATGTGCCATATCTACTGTACATACATTTATTTTGTTTTATTCTAAAAAGAGGTTAAATGTATCCCTGTATCTGCGCTTTTTCAAAATGCATGTATCTGTATCAGCCCGACATCGATACTTGTATCCGCATCGGTGCCACATAGTATTTTACCATACACATATATACACAGAAAAGAGAAAAAAAATCAAAATAAGGGATCTCATTAATAAGAAATCAAATATATCAATGCAAAATAGACTATTTCGTTATTAACAATATCTATCATCAAATCTTTAAAAAAGACAACAAAATATTTCTATGACGATGTATGCTCAGTAACCCAAACATACCTTTTGGGCACCACCCTGACTGGTCTTTCCAGTCCTTAAGTTGTCTTACAACAACAGAAGAATCCGAGGATATTTCTACCCCAAAAAATGGATGAACTACAAAAATAATAATCCAATTATGGTAAATTAAGGAAGCATATCCAACTAAAAACAAGCCGTGAAATATACTGGTTTGAGATGAGAATCGTTAATCGAACCTGTTGTTTCATGTGAACCACGCCACACTTCCATTGAGTTAGACAATGATGTTGCCTGTAGGAGCAAATAAATAACGTTTTACTACCAACCATAAAAAGATAGAGAAAAATAAAAAACTAAGATTAGGTAATATTAAGCGCACAAGATCATGACCTCTTCTTGGCTGAGCGCCTGTGAGGCACTATGTAGGCTGAGCAGCGTCATTTCAGAACTCGAAACCAACGAGGGGAATGCAACATCGTAATAGAGCTTCCAGTTTTTCAAATCCGCAAATGATACCACGAGGAACCTTAATAGTAGAGAAGGACACTCTTCTATTTTTCCGGACAGAATGTCATGCAAGATCTGGATCGACAGTACATGAGACCAAGGAATTGAGAAAACACAATAAAATGAGAAGGGTAAAGATAAGGAAATCTCGTACTTCCCCTCTGTTCGAAAATAATAACTTCGATTTGTCTATATTGTTGTCTATATTGACATGTATCGAGACGCTTTTTAGTGTGTAGAATCATGTGAATCTAGACAAATCGAAGTCACTTATTTCCGGACATGAAGGAAGTATCAAAGTTCAAGCATTGTATGTACCTTCTTTCCTTCTTCCCTGAGTAGATACGCTGCATCTAGATTTTGGAACCCTGACATGTTATTAGTATTTACAAGTGTCCCTGGTACCGGACAGTTGTTCCTAGTAGAGCCAGATGAGTTGACAGATGATGGTGCTAACGATTCTCGGCATAGTCTAAAGCGGGACGAAGCTGTTGGGCGAATGCATGCATGGGGCATAGTAGCCTAGCACAAAACAAATCTATCAGTATATTAAAAAAAATTCATAAATAAAACTGCAAAATAAAATCTAGGCATGCCACACGATGCACACATAAACAGTCGAACTAGCAGATGGAAAATAATTCATAAAATTGGAGTACTCTGTGGTTGGAGGAGGGGAAACCCAGCTGTTAGAAATCACATAGTAGTTAAGTTGTTTCCCATGTCACAATTCAATGTTACGAGTGCGGAAGGCAGAGTGTACAAGAATTCAGAAACTACACCAACAATAAGCTGGTAGAACAGTTGATCTTGGCACAGGCCAAAACTGAAGCATTGAGTGAAACCAACTGGAACAAACATTGCTACCAGGTCGCCCACAAGGAGTACCAACTCCAAGAGCTACATTCGAGGCATGCAAACCACAACTCCAAGCTAGGCAGAGGGCAGGGAGTAGAGGATGCGCTGACCAGTGATGGGGATGGGGGAGTCGTCGGTGCCGAGGACGTCGAGCTTGAGGCCGCGGAGGGCGTCCCCGAACCCCGTCTCTACGACGCTCTTGATGGTTTCCACCTTGAGCGGCCGCGGCCGCTCCTCCGCTCTCGCCGCCATCTCCCGGCCGTCTCCTTTTTGCGCCGGCGATCAGTTTTGCAGGCTAGCTGGCTCTGCTTTTCGACATCTATTTTTCTTGTCGTTGGATGGGATAATAAACCCTTGCAACTGGAGGACCGGTTAGTGCTCTCGTGATGGGATCGGAGAGCCATCTATCTGCAAATAGGAATTCGACTCGGACGCTCCTTTTACAGGTTGTCCCCTACTCGGTCTTCGGTTCCTCAATCGGAGGCGAAGCACGAGCGAGAGCCCGAATTGCCTCCTGCTGCTTATAGCAACTTCAACACACACACACAGAAAACTTGCGGCCCAAAAAACGTGGTTTTGGTGCCGATTTTGGCTCGCGCCGAAAGAGACCCCATAAACCGCACCTGAAAAACGTGGTTTTATATTTTGAAACGAAGGGAGTACATTTTGTAAGCTTCCACCATTCCAAATGACGAGAATCTATTTTCCTTGGATACAAATCATCATCGTCTTGTTTTCTTCGGCCATGAGCTCCCTCCTAGTCTTATCCTTCTCGATTTTGACTCTCTTCTCCTCCAACTCGGCCTTGTGCTTGGCATCTTCATGAATTGCTTGCCATTTTGCTTGTTTCACTTCTTGTTTCTCTCGTGCCAACATCACTTTGGCTTCCAATGTCTTGGTCATCTACATCTCCTTAGACCTCACCATCTTATCTATTTTGCAACTCAAATTTTGTTGCTTCGGCCGCAATCCTTAGCTTCTCCTTTGCCTTCTTGTTTTCCATCGGGCTTGTTCTTGTTTCTTCCACCCACGTCGCTTTCATCATCATCCAATTGGGTCATGGCCCCTCTCTTGGGAGGTGCTTCTTTGTCCCGCAACCTCCATTTGTCACTCTTCTCAAGCAACTTGTAGCAATGGTGATATGTGAATGTTTTTCCCTTCGATGTCGCCATGTCTTTGTACCTTTCTTTGAACCATTTGTCACTTAGTAACATCCTACATGAAACACTCTTGTAAAAATTCCGAACGAGATGTTCCTTGATTAATAGATCTGAAGTGCTTTACCATACTCAGAAGATTAAATACACAAGAGAGATGTCCATTGAATGCATGACTACCAAAACATAATTTTAACTGAGGGATATCTTGGGTGCACACTTGCTGCCTTCTTGAAGGCAGACTCCATATCCCGACTTATGCTTGACATAGTGGTGGCGTGTTAGGAACGCACGGGGATCTCCTGGAGGAAGGGCAGGCACTCCATGCCGACTGGTGTAGCGCCTCTCCACTTTTCCCAACTGAACACCAAGACAAGCTTTTGTAGTTTGCGCATAGCTCCTGCCTCCTGCCTCGAAGCTCAGCCACACTTGGTAGTTTGGGCATAGCTCCTGTGTTGGTCTTGAGTCTTTTCCAATCTACTACCATACCCAATCTTCCTCTAGGTGTCAGGGCTTTAATTCAAATTTTGATTAAACTGAAATAAACCTCCGACACTTATTATGAATCAGAGGGAGTACTAAATACTCGCATCATATAGTACAATTACTTCACATAGATTAGATTAGACAATAGACATAGACAGATCTCAAAGAGAGATTAGTCGGCCACCAAGGCCTTAGACCACAATCGCCTAAGCTACGAAGCCGAAGACATTGTAACATATCTATGATCATATAGTGATTTATAGCAGGAGTAGAGATCCTCTTCCGCAGGGGACCCGGACCTGGATACATCATGTACCAATCCCGCTCCCGGATTCTTCGGCGTTGTCTTGCCCTAATCTACTTGATTTTACCTCTCGTGAGGGTATATGCCGTGACAATATCACGACATTTGGCGTCCACCGTGGGGTCAAATGACATGGGAATACCACGGCGGATACCATCGCGAGAGGGACTGGAGATGCGGAATGTAGCGACATTGGGTGAATCAGGGACAAGATTGGTACATGCAAGTTACCCAGGTTCGGCCCGTCACTCTTGGAGGTAAAAACCTGACTTCTACTTTGTTGTATTGCTTTGTATATCGGATTACAATGGCGCCGCCGGCTAAACTCTAGGCTTTTGCCAGTGAGATCTATGCTTGGCGATTTGTGCTCAAGCCTACATGTAAGATACTAAACTGTCTCCTGCCTAATGGTTCTAACCCTAAGCCGGCCTTATATCATGGTCGGCCAAGGGTTTACAAACGAATGGGCTCGCACAGGGGCTAGAGTCCTATAAGACGCCGATCTTTTTGCCTTGAACTCCAAGCTCATAATCTTCATGTTGTCCACGACTCCTCCCGAACTGAGTAAGGATCAGGCCTTGTTTGTCCGTGTAAGCCCACCAGTAGCGGTCATGGGCCTGCTATCACATCCATTAACCGGCCTGGTGAGGATACCCGACATGTCATATCCACGACACTTGGTGCATTATGCATGATTGTAATCCTTTGTGTTGATGAAAACATGAAGATACTTGGTGGGTTCTAGTGAGTTGAGCATACAAAAACTTCTAGATGGTAAAACATGAATCATTTGCCTTTTTAGCTTTTCTGCTCAGGAAATGGCAGAAAAGGTGGACAACTTCATGAGTAATCCGACTCTGATTGTCTATGCCAATGCATTCATGAGAAAAAACATCATTCCCTGCACTGCACAGAATCTAGGGCAATTGGAGGTCCTCACCACAACATCCTACCCATCTTACCTGACTGAAACTGCTCGGATTGTAGCATTGGTTTGTCACAAGTCCTCCCTTTCATACCTTCTTACTAAGATTGTAGGTATTGATCTTGAACATACAAATGGGCAAACCACAACGATGGTCATTGGTCTCATGTAATTCTATTTCTTCTAAAATCATGGTTGAACTAAAAATATGTCGCAACTTTCATTTTTCCCAAGGTTCAGATTCTGGAAGAGTTTTTGGAACTGGGATTTTCCGGCACTCGTTCCATGGCCTGTCTGCATTCCTTGGAAATGTTGCAGTAGGCGCATGTGGATACAAGTTTGATTTTAGTACACCAGGAAGAAACTTGCTGATGTAGTACGTGAGCTGTGCTGCCTACTAAACGACAATGACTGCTGTTTGACACTCTCAACATAGTTTGATCCCGTGGGCTTTATGATTTCCTGCTTTAGAAGCTAGCGTGTACACATCAAAACTTGGAACCAGAAATTTCATATATCTGAATGGTGATAAATACGATGTCGTTTCTAATTTAAGCTACACTAAAGTTATATTTACAGGAATAACGACATTGCGCTGTCACTGGAGTTGCAGGGCGGTGAGGAAAGACGAGCTTGTCCAGGACGGATCGGAGTGATGCGTCTGCGTCTGCGTGGGGCCATTTGACATTTACCTCTTTGTCAGCTGATCGATTGGACTGGTCATTACTGGAGAACTTGGCCTGGTTACGACCAGCAGTGGACCAGACCACGCAAATTTGAGTCACAATTTGAACAGAGTTGTTCTGTGCGAGTCTATCCACCATTGAAGTCTCTGTAAATAAGTGCAAACCATTTATCAAGAGTGTCAAAGATAACTTGGAACATTCAGAACCATACGTATATATGTTGATCCAGATAAGGCATGCACAGGGAGATAAAATTGTCAAAATTAAATGGGAAGGCGTACTAGGTTTACAATACTGAAGAGATGAGATACACGAGGGAACCGATAGTAATAAAAAAAAAACTAACACAACAAGGTGGCAGGGAGATTAATTAAGTACAGATAGAAGCAGATCTATCAAATGCATGGCTTTTTTTCGAAAAGGATCAAATGCATGGCTAGAAAAAGATTTTTGTTTATAGCTTACAAAAGGACAGTTCTAACAGAGGGATGTCCTGGGTGCACACTTGCGGCGGTCTTGAAGGCAGACTCTACATTGGAGCGTACATCTCCCCGGTTTTTTCTTGACTCAGACCGTGCACTTGTTCGTTTTAGCCACACTTTGATGTTCTGTAGGCAGGGCAGGCACTCTAGGCCGACCGGGACTGGTGTAGCGCCACTCCAACCTTCCCAACCAAAATACAGTGACAGATTTCGCAGCTTGGGCATAGCTCCTGCTTCAAAACTCAGGTACTCAGTGACATCTTCATCAAAGATGAACGTAGCCTTCTCCAGAACTGGGAATAACCCTGTGTTGATCACGACTTTGTCTTGCGAGACATCCAACACCTCGAAGCGGGCAGAGACCAGCGAGGGAAGCTCTCCAAGAACACGAACCCCATCACCCGACAGGTGCAAGACAAACAGATGCAGGAACCGGAGGCAGCGCAGTTTACCAATCCATCTAGGGACACTACTGAACATCCATCTTGTGATACTGAGTTCCTCGATACGGAGAGGAGGATCAGGGAATGAGTCAAGCTGCCTGTCATAGCCATCGCATTCGCCCCTACCTTCGACGATCAGGGACATGAGCTCTTGGAGATTTCTAATAGAGGACACCAATGCGTCAATGTGTTCAGCCGTCAAGAACTGGCCATAAGGCGTAATTAAATTCAGTTCCCTCAGAGTGGTCAGCTCGCCAAGGCCTTTGATATCCTCCAACGAACTCCCTGACATGCCTGAACAACGCAAGGAGCGGACTGATTTCATGTTCTCGATCCCTTTAGGCAGCACTACACCATTCGGAAGTACAAGATGAATCAAGTTAGCCAAGCGAGCGATATCTGATGGAAAGCTTCCTGTGGACTTGCAATATAACTCCAAAGTTTCCAAATGCCTAAGCCCTTGAATTTCTGTAGGGAGCACTACTTCTGCTGATGTGGCTACAACCTGCAAATACCTCAATACAAACAAATGGCCAATTGCACCGAGGTCGACTGTTGTATCCCAACCTTTTTGAAACTCAAAAGAAAGAACTCGAAGGTACTTAAACTTGGAAAGAGGAGGTGTGTATTTGGACTCTGCAAACTGTGCATATGATCTAACTTGTGACATGCTAGTAGCAAGGGTCTCAGATGTTCCACCACTAGAACTTGATTGCAAGGATAATCGATGAACCTTGTATCCGCAGCTGTGCAATCTTGCCATGTCTTCAAAGTTATATGCTACGCTGATAAAATTATTTTCAGTACTCTTGCTTATGATTAAGTCAAGCATCATGTCGTGCACTCCGCAAGAAACTACCTCACCATAACATGATCTTCCAGGCTGAATCAGACTTCTATTGATAAGCTCATTGAAATAACTTTTTGCAATATCCTCTAAATCAACTCCGTGCGAACTACAGACAAAGCCTTCGGCTATCCATTGCCAAACCAGGTCATCCCTTTGGATGTCACGATCTTCTGGATACATTCCAAGGTACAAAAGACATGGTCGGAGATGAAGAGGAAGATGTATGTAGCTGAGGTTTAGTATACTCCTCATCTCTTCCAAAGTGGGTTGTGTGGGAGATTTGGCACCAAGAGCATTCTTTATGCTCTCCCATTCATTCAAGGATCTTGCTTCATTGCTAGCTAATAGGCTAGCTATGGTGATAATTGCAAGTGGCAATCCAGCACACTTCTTGAGAATTTCTGATGAAATATCTTTAAACTGTGGTGGACAGATATTTTCAGACCCAAATACTCTATTAAAAAATAATCTTCTTGAGTCTTGCTCTTCAAGGTTCTTCATTCTGTAAATGCAGGCACGATTACTGCGACAAGCCCATAGAGCTACATCATCCAATCGTGTGGTTACCATTGCTATGCTTCCATTACTATTTTTAGGAAGGGCACAACTAATGATATTCCATGCTGATATATCCCATACGTCATCAACTAATATGAAGTACCTATTGAATATTTTCATGAATTATTCAAGAATTAAATCAATGGATGGTTCTAAGTTACACACATAAGATCAATACTAAAAACATAATAAGGGTGGTGACTCATGTCTTTGAAATAATAAGGAAAAGGAAGAAAATGGTGGATTGTAAAACAAAGGGAAATGTTGGGACAACTTGATTTTCTTGTCGCTACTTGTAACATCTTATAATATCATAACATGGAAGTTGATAATCATAACCAAGCTATAAAAACTACAACTTCAATCCTGTCATAGTATTATTTATGAGCTACCAGAAATTTTTCATCGTTGCTAATTAAAGCAACTGTTTAAAGTTACGCTAATTCATGCATGCAAAAAAATTAATTTGACCAAATTACACAATTATTGAGAACTAGACCATGAGAATGTATGAGTGGGTACTAGGAGGAATATATATAGTACCTTTTAGGTTTGAGGTATTGTCTAAGGAGGTCAATGATGTCTTGCAGCTCGTGAGCATGAGAAGACTCATTCATCCCAAGCTTGCGTTGTAAACCAATGAGAAGACTTTTCAGATCAGGTCTTTGGGAGACCGAGAAAAATGCCTTACAGTTAAATTGTCCCCCAATCTGATCATATACTTGTTTAGCAAGAGTAGTTTTACCCACACCTCCAAATCCCACTATGGAAACCACTCTGAATTTATCCTGGGAATTGTCCATCAGCAAACTGACAAGCTTTTCTCTTGGGCCGTCAATACCTATGAGGCCCGCTGCTTCCTTGTAGATCGCTGACAATCGGGGATCGAGGGCCACAACACTAGGAACTGAATTGACACATTCATCAATATTGTACCTCTTGCGCCAAGCATTAGCCTCCTCTGCAAGAACCTTGAGCTCCTCGATCCGGTTGGCGATCTGATGTCGCCTTCCCAACCTCCTGAGACGCTTAGCCATCTTCTTGACAAAGCCTGCCTTTGCATCGGCACCATCAATTTCATGCATGAAGTCGTCGATGCAGTTCTCCATGTCATAGGACATCTCCCTGACATGGTCCCTCCAGTTCTTGGCCGAGGGATCGAGCTTGTCCATAAGCTCCATCCTGTCAAGGAGAGCTTTCATGGCGCTGAGCTCATCCTTGAGGAAGGATACCTGCTTCCTCACACCCGTGAGCTTCTTGTACTCGTCGCCGAGCAGCTTAGTGAGCTTGCCGATAAGTGGGTTCATCACCCCCGTGGTTACACTCACGATTCCAGAGGGCATCCTAATCAAACAGCTTGGTGAGCTAGCTACGTTTGTGTGGCAAGGCTTGTAAGAAATGGTTGGTGAAGAGAAAGCTGTCTAACGCAATGGTACTGTATACTACTACTGTCATGTAAATTCACTATGGGGTATTGGGGTGGAAAAGAGTAGAGAGAGAGAGAGGGCACGGCAGGTTCCGATCAGCTGTGAGGAAATTTCCCACGAGACTCAATGAAAGAGTAGTTTAAAGTGCGGTGGCTTCCAACGAGAAAGAGAAAATCCATATGTGAACGAGTGGGCGGAGGAGCATAGAAAATACCACTTGCATACCATACTCAATATTGCGTCTTGGTCTTGAATCTTTTCCAGTCTAGTTCATAATAAGTGTCAGGGCTTTAATTCAAATTTATATTAAACTGAAATAAGCCTCTGACACTTATTATGAATTGGAGGGAGTACTAGATACTCGCATCATATAGTATGGTTACCTTCAACGTTAAGGTGTACTCCACCTATCCCAAATTAAATGACCAAAGTTTGTTTGTATACATATGTTTTTATACACACTTAAACATGTCTAAATACATGGATCTAGACAAAGTTAAATCATTTAATTTGAGATGGAGGAAGTATGATATATGACGAAGACATCACAGGCCAGCCAATACCTACACGAGGTTGTTTGTTCTTTCGCTTATATTTGATCTTCTTTGTAACAGGATCTCCTCACCACCTTGTATAGGTTTTGCCCGTTAAGCTCTATTTATAAAGCAGGGCGAAATACTGATTCGAGGATGAGCTTTTTTTCAATTTTGGAAAGGAAGAAGGTTGTATCTCACAAACTTTGCTCTGGGCAATGATGCACACAGCACACATGCATGATGTATCGGTTAGCACCACAAAGTCTCGACTGCTAAAGGAATAGATTACCTACTGATGCACACGAACAACAAAAACTTCATATATGATGAAATAGAACAACAAAAACTTCAAATACGATGAAATAGAACAAGCAAACCCTACGTATACAAGAAGCAAGCCGTGCCGAAGTTAATTACTCCATTATTTGGGAATAGTTTAGGTGATCTTATCCACACTCCAAAGCACTGCTAGCTGCATTTGGGAATAGTTATTTTATGAGGAATTGGAAGTTCTGGTCAAGAACACGGTATGTACCTGGATTGTGAAATCAAGTGACACGCCATATATATCTATAGTATGGTTACTTGACCGATAAGACAAGTGAAGATGACCCACTGAGGGTGAGCAGCTAGTGCCGGACAGTCATTTTTCCTTTCTATATTATGCCTGTGACGGGGATCGGCCAGCAACTACACCACGACGTGTGATGTGGAATGACCAATAACGTGCTAGTATCGAAGACTGATCAAACCTGAAACAGAAAGCAAAAATAGGATAATTAGCTTGGATGCTGAAAGGCGGCAGACAAACACTAGTTAAGCTGCAAGTAGTTGTCAGGCCTTGTCATACGTGCGTGTTGGCCACTGTCTTGTCCTGTCTCCAGACTCATAATATTACATCAGGGTGACCAGTAAGTATTCCAGTCAAAATGGCCATGTACAAGTATAGTCTGATTAACCATGTGTTTTACTGCAATTGTCCAACAACATTGCTCCAGTTGCTTGAATAAATTTCTAAACCCCAGAGGTTGAGTGTGGCAAAGGGACACAATCAGACTTCATCAGCAAAGTTTTGGGCATTGTGAATAGTTTTTCTCAAAAAAAAAAAAGTTTTCTTGATCTGATAGGGGATAAGTAATTAGAAACACGCGGGGTGGAGTATTTGGCAGGATCAGATTGCAGCTCTGGCAACACGTCATTTTCAGCTCTCAACCACGATAACTCACGCCATTCTCACGAACATACGCGAAAAACAGAGGAACACAGAGGTTTTGTGCACCGAACAGAGAGCTGCTTTTCTAATTCTCCTTTTATTCAGCTGGTGAAGGAGGACAACGATCCGATCGATCTGGGTCATCCCACAGACACAGCCGTGGGCTCGTGCATCGTGTTTAACTGACGGAAATGAAGACACGGTTTAAATGACGAAACTGAAAGCAAAACACACAACGGATACAAGATTATTCAACAAACCTACCTAGTGCTAATTGTGTTTAACAAAACTAGCACCGTGGCCCTCTCAATTGCGAGGGCGTGAACTTTATCATATCTAAACATTTCCACGAAATGTATGCATATTTTTGGTTTCACAAACACCCAAATATTTTTTTCATTGATTGATGACCATTTGTTTTTCCTTTGTGAGAACATGTAGCATTTCGTTCTTTATGACATGAATAGTTAAGATTATGAAGATGCATTAACAATGATGTGTTTTCATCTTCTTATGAATATCTATCGGTTGTGGTCCAAAAAAAATTAATCGATTAGAAATTGATTCTCAGAAATTTGCAATTTATATATGATTATTTGTGCTACACCTCACTCATGCATCGTATTGTGCCTT
Source organism: Avena sativa (assembly GCA_916181665.1). NCBI lineage: Eukaryota > Viridiplantae > Streptophyta > Magnoliopsida > Poales > Poaceae > Avena > Avena sativa. The sequence continues at coordinate 421,717,991 of OV702279.1, read as the reverse complement.
TATTTTATACTTTATAAATGGAATAGTTTGAAAATTATGCTAGATTAAGTTGATGATTTATATATTTTCTCTTTAAGAACATTACTGTGTTGAGTATCTGACCGCAAGGATCATATGTTTGAAATAAGCAAACTATAAACTCCTCTCATTTTAATGTAAGATGTAAAAAACATTCCAGTAAAAATATGATCCAAAACCATATGAAATATCCCTGAAGGAGCCTAGAATTCACTTTACCTCTAACCTTATCATTACCATTATTATTTCGATCGAAAAGAACAAATTCTGTTCTCCATCTAGTTACCTTCAGCTGAAAGAAATTAGAAGGCTTCAGGAGGCACAAATTAATCAACTGGCTTCTAGTCTGGCTGTTTTTGTTTAGTGACTTTTATTTTGCGACAATTTCCTGGTGGCCAACACCACAATGTACTAGAACTAATCAAATGCCTATTGCCTCCGTCTGTGTCATGATGTCTTCGTATGGATCAAGTTTTATTGCACATTAGTGGTTCACTGGCTCGTCTTTTCAGCTATTTTTTGGTATTTTGCGAATTTTGAAGTTTTTCTTGCCTCGCTAGCCACGATATGTTCGACGATCTTAGAGTCCGAATCTTTGAAGTGAACCTCTTATATGTTTTTACAAAACTATTGAGGTGAATTTCAACTTTTACATATCATGTTTTTATGGCCAACATATCCTAGTGCAATACTCTTATTTTTGGACACACCCATACAAAAGCTAAATGCATAGTGAATCAACCAGCTTTCGAGTTTTTTTTATCTAAGGTCAGCTTGAAGTTAGCTTCTTGTCCTTATGTCCGCATTGTTAGTTGTAATAGGACTAGTTTTCTGTCCTTGTTGACATCGACCATATTGGTCATATGTGAGTCCTGGCCATGTCGGCCTTCTATCTCCCTATGTAAAAACTCTGGCCTTTGTGCCCTCATATATAAACACGTAACCCGTGTGGACTCAAGCACGGTTCCCACAATCCCTAACCTAGTCGTTTGACATGGTATCAGAGCGCCTCTTCCCCGAGGTCTAGCTGCTGCCGCCGCTGCCGGGTCTCTCCCTGCCGCCGCCGCCGCCGTATAGCACCACCGTCGTCGCTGAGATCTTCCTCTCGCCGTCGACAAAAAGCCAAACACCAATACAACCAACAACCTCTACAAACAAAGAAAACAATCGCCGCCGCCGCCGCCGCTCAAAGCCGCTGCCGCCAACAAAAACAACCGCCGCCGCCGCTGATTCAGCTGCCGCTGCTGCATCTCAAAACCCTAGACACCCAGCCAATATCCACCACCAAACACCCAAACCCTAACCGATCTCTACCGCGGCAGCCAAAACCGCTCGATCTCTGCCGCAACAGCCTACCGCGGCAGGAAAACCAGCCTAATCGCTGTCGTGGCAGCACCTGATCAACCAAGATGAGCTCTTCCACTTCGAGTTCTGGGCTGGCTACTTCCTTGGGCAGTCCTCCTACCCAGCTCCTGACGCGGAGTAACTATCTTCTATGGCAAGCTCTCATTGTTCCGGCGTTTCGTGGCGCCAACGTCATGGGTCTCCTTGATGGTACTGGTCGTACTCCTCCCAAGACTATTGATGTAGAAGATTCTGAGAAGAAGAAGATTCAAGTTGAGAACCCTGCATATATTGCCTAGATTGCTAGGGATCAGCAGGTACTGCGTTTCCTTCTGAATTCGCTGTCCTTGGAAATTCTCTCGCATGTTCTGGGCATGGACACCACTGTTCTAGCCTGGGCCGGCGTCACTGGCATGTCCAAAACGGCGTCCCGCACCAAGGCACAACACATGCGTGAGAAGCTCAATGACACCAAGAAACTTACCATGACTGCTGATCAATACTTCACCAAGATGAAGGGATTCGCTTCTAAGCTCTCTGCCCTTGGAAAACCCATTGGAGATGATGAACTCCTAGGCTATCTCCTTCATGGATTGGACAAGGGTGAATATAACTCTTTGATCACCTCAGTTCATAGTAACTCCGATACCACTGTTGATGAATTTTATGAGCAACTTTCTGGATATGATATGCGCAATGGTGTGGAGGAAAATGGTGTCTTTGTCTCCTCGGCTCATCTAGCTCGCCGAGGGTATGCACCACGTGGCCATACTCCACCTCGTCACCCCTACTCTCCACCTCGTCATGGCTACTCTCCACCTCCCCGTGGTCGCAGCCCCGTTGGTGGATCCTACCGTGGAGGTGGTGGCAGCGGTGGTGACCGCTACAGAGATGATAACCGCAGTTGGCGTCGTGATGAGCGTCGTGATGATGACCGTAACTGGCGCCGTGATGATGATCGATGTGGAGACCGGCGTGATGATCGCCGTTATAGGCGCAATGATGGTGGTGGACGGCGCCCAGACCATACACCCACAAAATATGTTGATACTGACTGCCAGATCTGCAAGAAACATGGACATCCTGCTAGTGAGTGATGGTGGCGCTATTCTGATGATAAGAAAAAGAGAGATGATGTAGAGAAGGGGGCTTATCTTGCAGCCACCCCCTATGGTGTTGACACAAATAGGTATGCTGATTCTGGTGCCACTAATCACGTTGCTAGTGAGATGAGAAAGTTTCTTATCGCCAACAAGTACCATGGGCAAGACAAGGTCCACACTGCTGAAGGCACATGTATGAACATTAGTCATATTGGTGATTCAATATTGCGTACCCCTCATGGTTCTTTTGATCTTAAGAATATTCTTCTTGTTCTAGATGCAACTAAGAATCTTTTATCTATTCATCGGTTTACCCTTGATAATCATGTCTTTATTGAGTTTCATCCTTTCTTCTTTTTAATCAAGGACCAAGCAACTCTAAGAATCCTGTTTATAGGCCCTTTCCATGGTGGTCTCTATCCCTTGGTGTCTATGTTTCATGAGACCTCCAAGCATGCTTTCTTCTCAATAAAGCCATCACCATCTACATGGCATCGACGTCTAAGAAATCCTTCTTCGTTTGTGGTTCAGCAAGTTCTTAGGATAAATAAAATAGCTCACACCCCAGATAGTACCCCATATGTGTGTGATTCTTGTCAGTTAGCAAAGGGTCATCAGTTGCCATATCCTGTGTCATCTAGTGTCTCCAATGCTCCCTTGGAGCAAGTTTTCTCTGATGTATGGGATCCTGCTCCTTTGTCTGTGGGCAAACATGCGTATTATGTAAGCTTTATCGATGATTTCAGTAAATTTACTTGGATTTATTTGCTCAAGAAGCGTTCTAATGTTTATCAAGACTTCCTTAATTATCAGCAATATGTTGAGCGCAAGTTTGATAGGAAAATTATTACTATGCAAACTGATTGGGGAGGCGAGTATGAGAAATTAAATGGTTTATTTCAAAAAGTTGGCATCACTTATCATGTTTCATGTTCTCATGCTCATCAACAAAACAGTTCTGCCGAGATAAAACACCGTCACATAGTTGAAGTGGGTCTTGTATTACTTGCCAATGCTTCCATGCCTTTAAAATATTGGGATGAAGCTTTTATTACTGCCACTTTCCTTATTAATTTGCTTCCCAACAAATTTCTTGATTTTGACACCCCTACTGAACGTCTCCTTCATGTCACACCAAACTATGATGCTCTTAGAACCTTTGGTTGTGCCTGCTGGCCCAATCTTCGTCTTTATAACAAGCGCAAGCTTGCTTTTAGATTAAAACGGTGTATTTTTCTTGGCTATAGTCCTATGCACAAGGGTGTAAAATGTCTTGATGTTTCCACTGGCAGAATCTATATATCACGTGATGTTGTCTTTGATGAGAATGTCTTTCCTTTTGCTTCCCTACATCCCAATGTCGGCGCCCTCCTGAAACAACAAATCTTACTTCTTCCAAATTCTAATGAGGGTGTACAAAATATTGATCATCATGTGCCTATTATTGTTCCCATTACTGATGCTCAGCAGGTTGATAACGTCAAAGAAGAAAATCCGGGCTCCATTGGTGTTTCAACGTGTTCTGGCACACATTTTGAATCTGCACAAAACGACGACCAGGACATGCACCGCGAGGAGGATCCTTCCCACCGACATTCCCTCTGCCGCCTGGATCCCGAGGCCGAGATCGCGCCTCCCGAGGCAGATGCTGGCGCCCCTCCGCTGCGCGTTTACTGGCGTTGTGGCCGCGTGCGGTCTCCGTCGCGTGCTCCCGAGGCGAGACGTGGCGGCCACACGCCCGAGCGTGCCTCGCGGTCCCCGTCACCCGCTCCTGAGGAGGAGCGTGCCGTGCACACGCCCACGGCCCCTGGCCGGCTGACACGTGGTGAACCTGGCGCTAGCAACGATGCGGCCGACCGCGCGTCCCTTTCATCGCCTGGTGCTGCGTCTCCTGGCGTACTGTCCGAGGTTGATTCCCCCCTGGGATCTTATGCGGCAGTCGACGCTGGGGGATAAGATGATGCTACAGATTCAGAAAATGCAGAAATTTCAGCGCCTCCGTCACCTATTGTTGAGCAGCCTGATCACACTGTTGAAGTTCGTACACGCCTTCAGAAAGGTATACGACATCCAAAGAAATATATTGATGGTACTGTTAGATATGGCATATTTTCTTCTACAGGTGAGCCAAGCACACTTGAGGAAGCTAAAAGTGATTCACACTGGAATCAGGCAATGCAGGAAGAGTATGATGCATTGATTGAAAACAAAACATGGCACCTTGTTCCTCCAAGCAGTAATCGAAATTTAATTGACTACAAATGGGTATATCGTGTTAAGAAGAAAGCAGATGGTTCTATTGACAGATATAAAGCAAGACTGGTTGCAAAAGGGTTCAAACAAAGATATGGTATTGATTATGAGGATACATTTAGTCCTGTAGTTAAAATTGCTACTATCAGAGTTGTTTTTTTTCTCTCTCTCTCTCTCTTGGATGGATCTTACGGCAGCTAGATATCAAGAACGCGTTTTTACATGGTGTTCTGGAAGAGGATGTATACATGAGACAACCTCCAGGTTTTGAAAATCCTCACGCTCCGCATTATATTTGCAAACTTGACAAAGCTCTTTATGGACTAAAACAAGCACCGAGAGCATGGTACTCCAGACTTAGCTCAAAATTGGGTGAGCTTGGATTTATTCCCTCCAAAGCTGATACATCACTATTTCTCTATGACAGAGAAGGTATCATCATATATTGGTTGATTTATATTGATGATATTATAGTAACAAGTTCTTCTGATGATGCTATTAATATCCTGCTTCAAGATTTCAATGCAAACTTTTCTATTAAAGATCTAGGTGATCTACATTATTTTCTTGGTATTGAAGTCAAGAAAGTGGCAAATGGGTTAATTTTGACACGGGAGAAGTATGCCACAGATTTAATTGCTAAAGTTGGCATGCTCGGATGCAAAGCCACACCTACACCTTTGTCTTCTATGGAACAGTTGTCTATTACTGATGGTACACCACTGGGTCCTGATGATAGTACTAAGTATCGCAACATTGTTGGAGGGCTACAATACTTGACACTCACACGCCCAGATTTGTCCTATTCTGTGAATAAAGTTTGTCAGTTTTTCCATGCTCCCACTACAGAACATTGGTCAGCTGTGAAACGTATTCTCAGATATATTCAAGATACATCAAAGATTGGAACTACATTTGTTAGATCTTTGTCTATGTTTCTCAGTGCCTTTTCTGATGCAGATTGGGCAGGCTCTATTGATGACAGACGGTCCACTAGTTGTTTTTCTATATTTGTTGGATCAAACCTAGTTTCTTGGAGTGCCAGAAAACAAGCCACGGTATCCAGGTCTAGTACTGAAGCTGAATACAAAGCCTTGGAAAATGCTACAGCAGAGTTGATTTGGGTAGAAGCTCTTCTTGGTGAACTTGGTGTTAAGATGTAGGAGAAGCCATGTCTTTGGTGTGACAAATTAGGTGCTACCTATTTGTCTACAAATCCAGTGTTTCACGCTCGCACCAAACATATTGAGATAGATTTTCATTTTGTTCGAGAGAGAGTTGCTAATAATCTTCTTGATATCAAGTTTATTTCAAGCAAGGATCAAGTGGCAGATGGCTTTACAAAGGCACTTCCAGTGAAACAGCTAGATGAGTTTAAGCGTAATCTAAACATTTACCTTTCAAAAGGTTTAGATTAAGGGAGAGTGTTAGTTGTAATAGGACTAGTTTTGTGTCCTTGTTGACACCGACCATATTGGTCATATGTGAGTCCTGGACGTGTCGGCCTTCTATCTTCCTATGTAAAAACTCTGGCCTTTATGCCCTCATATATAAACACGTAACCCGTGTGGACTCAAGCACGGTTCCCATAATCCCTAACCTAGTCGTTTGACACATCAATCATATTTTTGCTTGACTCGGCACTTGTGTTACGAAGATGACCTAGTATAGATAAAGGGCGGGAGTATGTTTGCAGCTAGGGTCAACGCTTTGCATGAATTGATCGTCAGACAAAATAATTACATTTGAATTACATGAGCCGGCAGGAGCCGCTGATCATTGACGCCTAGGTCACCTTCGAGGACGCCATTGCCATGGTCATAGTTATTGTGCTATTTGTAGTTGTTAGCGTACTGGCTCGGTTCACAATTACCTCACGTTCTATGTTTAGTCAAAGTTAAACTCAGTAAAGATTAACTAAGAATATAAAAAGAAAACATCAAAATCACAATTCCCAATGCATATAATATTTTTGTAGTTTGTGACAATTTTAATAGTATATTTTACATTATTGATGTTTGTATTCTCTTCTAAATATATGTTCAAAGTTACAAAGCTTGACTTTGACTCTACACAGGATGCGAGGTAAGTATGAATGGAGGGAGTAGCCGTAGAACGCCCCCTCCTCCAAGCTCCGTCGCGCCAGAGGCCCCCGCCCTCCGCCCCCGCCGCCGTCCCGCCACAGCTCCCGGCTGGCTGAGGCCAGGACAGGCATGGCGGGGCCAGAGCCGACGGTGGCTGAGCGTGCCGCTCGTCGTGTCGCGGCCAGGGATGAGCTCTCAGGTACCTCCTCCACGCCTGCCTCTTCCACACCTTCTGACCCCGGTCCGTCCGGTTTTCCTGGTTCCGCTTTCTGTGTTCTTTCAAAGGTCTCGCTCGCCCACCTGGGGGAGGTGGCGGATGATTGTGGGATAGTCTTCCGCGGCGAGAAGGGGCCGTGCCTTGAGCAGCTTGCGGCCATTAAGGCACGGGAGGGGTATGTGGGTGCGATCGCTGCGGCCCGGGCGCGTGACGCCCGGGAGCGGGAGCGCGCCCAGATCCTTACCGAGGCTAGGTCCGCGGGACCCGACTCCGGTGAGGACCCCCCTCCGGTGCCTGGTGTGCAGGCGGTTCCTCTGGGATCTGACTCCTCGGTTAGGTCCCGGGGGCGACCCCCTAAGGCTGCTCCGCTCCGCTCCTCTGCCAGTCGCGCGCGTTCGGTCCCCGCTTTGGGGACCCCCCAGGCTTAAGGTCCACTATGGACCTCCTGAGGGCCTTTCGGGTGTTCATCTGGAACATCCGGGGGTTCGGGCACGAGGGCCGCCGCCGCCAAATCAAGGAATATATCCGCCTGGAAGCACCGGATATTGTCGGTCTGCAGGAAACGATTCGCCAGGACTTTTCCATCGCCGAGTTGGAAGCTCTGAGTCGCTGCAAATTCTCGTGGTCGTGGCTGCCGGCCTAGGGCCACTCTGGGGGTATCCTCCTGGGCGTTAAGGAGGATACCTTTGAGGTCGAGGATATGGACTGTGGGGAATTCTTTGTGAGCATGACACTCACCCATAGACAATCTCGTTTTCGCCGGGAGATGATTATTGTCTATGGCCCTGCGGACCATCGGAGATCCGCGGTCTTCTTGCAGGAGCTCAAGTCGAAAGTGGAACGGACAGGGTTACCGGTGGTGATTGCCGGGGATTTCAACCTTATCCGCTACGCTGACGACAAGAGCTCGGCAAATGTGGATCTCCCTAGGATGCGACTCTTCAATGACTGTATCGCCGACCTCGCTCTCCGCGAGATTGCTCGGGTGGGGGCTAGGTTCACTTGGACCAACAAGCAGCTGGATCTGGTCCGCTGCGTCCTGGATAGGGTTTTTGTGTCGGTCGACTGGGAGGTCGCCTTTCCCCTCTGTTCCTTGAAGGCGGTCATGCAGATTGGCTCTGACCACACGCCCCTCCTTCTCTCTTCCGGTGGGGGCCTCCCTCCCAGGCTTAACCGCTTCCACTTTGAGTCCTTCTGGCTGCAGAAATAGGGATTCGTGGAAGCGGTCCGAGCCAAATGGTTGGCCGCAGCGGCCACCCCCCCCTCGTGCTTATTGCGCGGTGGATGTCTGGCACCACTGTGTTAGATTGTCACGCCAATTCATGAGAGGCTGGAGGGCCAACGTGGGGGCTGCCCTCAGGGTGCAAAAGGACGCCCTCTTGAGCGAGATCCAGGCCTTGGACCGGGAAGATGATCTCTTAGGTCTTTCGGTCGAGGCCTGGTCTCATAGGTACTCCCTTGAGACCTCCATCATGGAGATCTTTAAGGGAGAGGAGGCTTTCTGGCGACAACGGAGTCGCCAGAACTGGACTGTCCAGGGGGAGTCGAACACCGCCTACTTCCATGCCATCGCTAATGGTAGGAGGAGGCGATGCTCGATCCCCTGCCTCTGGGAGGGGGACTCCCTCCTGGAGTCCCCCAGGCGCTGTCCTCCCATATTTATGCTTTCTACAAGGATCTCTTCTCTGCCTCCCCCTCGTCGGGCCTTTCCTTGGCTGCCGACTTTTGGTCGGGTGGGGCCTTAGTCACCCCTGAGGAGAATGCGGATCTCACCCGCCCATTTCTCCCCGGGGAAGTGGCTGAGGCCCTGAAGGCCATGAAGGCTGGTTCGGCTCCTGGTCCTGATGGGCTGCCGGTGAGCTTCTTCTAGACCTTCTGGGAACAGCTCCAGCCGGTCATCCTGCCGATGTTCCAGGAATTCTTCATCGGGACGTTAGTCATGTCACGGCTGAACTTTGGGGTTATTACCCTGATTCCCAAGGTGGAGGGGGCCACGGATATTCGCCAATTTCGCCCGATCATGGTCATCAATGTCATCCAGCGGCTCTTTGCGAAGGCCTGCGCCATTCGGCTGGCCCAGGTCATGGAGAGGCTCACGCACCCCTTCCAGTTTGCGTTCCTGAAGGGACAGCTCATTCATGACGATGTGCTCGCACTTCATGAGATCATTCATGAGGTTAAAGCACGACGTCAGAAAGGGGTCTTCCTGAAGCTGGACTTCCAGAAAGCCTATGACCGTCTGGATTGGGCTTTCCTGAGGTTAGTTTTGGAGAGGAGGGGCTTTGATGACCGCATGATTTGCTGGATCATGCAATTCGTGATGAGCGGGCGGACAGCGATCAACATCAATGGCGAGATTGGTCCCTTTTTTGTGCCCTCTTGCGGGGTTCGTCAAGGGGACCCGATCTCCCCCCCTCCTGTTTAATGCTGTTGTGGATGCCCTGGCGGAGATCTTGGATAGAGCCCAGTCCGCTGGCCACATCTCTGGCGTGGTAGGACACCTTATTCCTGGAGGGGGCGTCTCCCACCTCCAATATGCGGACGACACGATGATCATGGTACAGGGCTCCGATCTGGACATCATCAACCTGAAATTCCTCCTCCTCTGCTTTGAAGACATGTCAGGACTAAAGATCAATTTTGACAAGAGTGAAGTGGTGGTGCTTGGGTACTCGGAGGAGGAGCGGCAACGCATTGCTGACAACCTCAACTGCAGGCTTGCCGATTTCCCCATCTCTTATTTGGGGATGCCCGTTTGGGAGACGAGAGTCCTGATCCGGGACCTGTCACCCTTGGTCACCAGGGTGCGTTCGAGGGCGGAACCCTGGCGAGCGCGACTCACGTCTAAGGGTAGCAAGACGGTCCTTATCAACTCCTGTCTCTCGAGCCTTCCCATGTACCAGATGGGGCTATACTTGCTACCCGAGGGGACCCATGCCGACTTCGACAAGGAGTTGTCTAGGTTCTTTTGGGCAGCTAGGGATGGCCACCAAAAGTACCATATGGTGAAATGGGCGGACGTTTGCACCCCCAAATCCATTGGGGGCCTTGGTATTCTTGATTCTCGCCGCTTCAATCTCGCCCTGATGCTGAAATGGGTCTGGCGCATTCTTAGGGACGAGGGAGGACTTTGGCTGCAGCTCATTAAGGCGAAGTACCTCGGAGGCCGTCCACTCTTGGCGTGCGATCGCCGGGAGGGCTCCCAATTCTGGCGTGCCATCCAGGAGATCAAGCATCTCATTGGGTTGGGTATTGACTTCTCGGTGGGGAACGGTCAGGGTTGCCGCTTCTGGCTGGACCCGTGGCTATCCCAGATCCCCTTGGGGGTCCGGTTTCCTGCCATTTTTGCTATCTCCGCTGCCCCATCGGCCCTCACTGCCGAGGCGTTCTGCGGGGATCGCTGGAGCCTCCCCTTTCGTCGTGCCTTCAGCGTGCTTGAGACAACGGAGTTGCGGCAGCTTATGGAGGCTCTCCCCTCGTCTCTGGCCGGTACCCCCGATGCTGTTTCCTGGAGGCTCCTCCCCTCCGGTGAATTCTCGGTCGGCTCGGCTTACCGGGCCCTCTTCCAGGGCCCGGAGCTGAGGTGGACGCCCCCGTTCTGGAAAGCTCCCCTCCCCCTTAGTATTCGCATCTTCGTCTGGCAGTTGCTGCGCGACAGGCTGCCTTCTGGTGTGGAGGTGGCCAAGCGCAATGGCCCCGGCACAGGCCGGTGCCCCCTATGTGGGACACCGGAGACGTGCGCCCACATCTTCTTCTCGTGTTCGGCGGCCCAGTTTCTTTGGGCCTTTGTCAGGGAGGCCCTTGGCCCGACGTGGCTGGCGCAGGATCTGGGGGTCTTCCTCCAGTCCCAGGCCACTAGGGCTGGGCGAGGCCGTCGCCTCTTTTGGCTTGTGTTTGCGGCCATGGCCTGGACTCTCTGGAATGTCCGGAACAAGATGGTGATTGAGAAGGTTTACCCCACGCGTGCCTCTGACTCAATTTTTGCTTTCCTTGCTTTCATCCAGCAGTGGTCCCCTCTGGTGCGCCAGCGTGATCGGGCCGACTTTGACACCGCTCTTCGGGCACTGCGGTCGGCATCGCTCCCCTTCTCGGCGTCCCCCCCTCCGCTGCCGCTTGGGCCTCCTGGTGGTCGCTAGCGTCTGCTCCGACCTCCGGCCCGTGTTTTGCTTTTTCTCTTGGGCGCTTGTGTGCTGTTGCCCCAGCATTGTTGTACTATTTTTAGTTCTTTGTCCCTTTGGCTGCGGCCGGCTGTGTTGTTGTTCCGTTTGAACGGTTGTTGCTTTATTTATAAAGCGGGGCGGAAGCCTGTTTCGAGAGAGTAGCCGTAGAACACAACCAAGTCAACAACCGCGAGGGCACCATGCCATCTTCGATCCGGATAGGGCGACACCAGTTCGCAACCCCGCCACCACCACGTCGGCTCCACAAGCCTAGGTCACACCACCATGAGAATGAAACATAGAAGCAGGGAAATGAACGAGAAACAAGAGGATAAGCCGGTTCCGATCCTGGCCGACGTGGTCGCTAGTAGAGTTGGATGACACTTTGGTAACTAAGCGTGTGTACATTGTACGAGGGGACCGATCAAATGTCACAAATAATTAGTTACTACCATCTAAAGAATGAAAAAAAATGTTAAAGTGCGCTTTATAGGAGGCTTTTCATCCAAATAAGCAAGAATTTCCTTATTCATCTTTGATGTGTATGTGCAAATTTTTTTTAGGGTAATGTGCATGTGCAATTTCCATATCCAAAAAAACGTGCTTGGCGCATCTATGATTCCAATCAACTAATTTTGGCCGAGAGTAACTAATGTCGGAGGCGGAACTCACCACGACACGATCTGCTCGAGAAAAAAACTGTATGTACAGAGTTGCAGAGCCCACCGAAAATCTCTGCCGCGGCGCCGGCGCCATGCTCCGCCTGCGAAGGTGCATCTTATCCCAGCTCCACTTCCATCCCTCGACCTCCCCCGTCTCCCATCTCCACCACCTCTTCTCCGCCACATCAATGAGTTCTGTAGTGGACAACTGGTGTAGTAAATTTTCACGTATCCGTGTGTTGTCATGTGCCTCTATCAATGATAGCATTGGCAACTTGAAGCATCTCCGGTAACTCAAAATCTCTAAAGGCCGTCCTTTGACCATTCCTCCAACTTTTAGTTTGCTCTATAATTTGCAGATTTTGGATGTCAAAACATGCAAGATAGACAGTTTTCCAGGTGACTTTAGTAACTTGAGGCATCTACAGAGATTTGTATCACAAGGATTCTCTTATTGTCCTATGTCTGTGTTTCACATCGATGCAGCTGAGCAGGTACAAGTAGTTACATTACTGAAGAATCTGAACCAATTTCGTGGAGATTTGGAGATAAGTAATGTTGACATGCTAAGCAAGGATCATGCAGCGGAAGCCGGACTAAAGAATAAGAAGTATCTTTACAAGTTGACACTGGAGTGGTCAGGAGGTCTCAGTGAGTCTCAGATTATGCAGCACAATGCTATAGAAGTGCTTCAAGTTCTGCAACCTCCTACCACTCTCAGATCTCTGTTACTCAAGAATTATCCAGGTGTCTCTCTCCCAAGATGGTTCCAGGCACAGATGATAAACTTAAATGTCATACCTTCTGTGAGTAATGATAGCATCGGTATGTTCGAATCAGTTCCAATTGAAAGTCTTGGGAATTTGGGTTTCCTTGAAGAATTGGAGGTGCGAGGTTGTCCAAACATCCGCTCTCAAAGTTTGGCATCGCAGTCCCTTAAGCAGCTCAAGCTAGGTGATTTTGGCAGTCTCTTGGATGATTGTAACTACCTCGGTGAATTACGCTCCTAGTTACAAGCCTGGATGAGCGGAAATGATTGAAATAGTACGGTGGGGCCCAAATGCCACTCACAGGTAGACCTTTCGGCCGTCCCAACCATTTCCAAATATCGGGACAAGAACGGGCGGCGTAATCGGCAGGCGAAGGGATCAACTAAAAAGAAAGGAAATATAGCAACGCCATACAGCAAGATTCAAATGTCCTAGATAGATATAATAGTTTAGGATATCTCCTCATACATCAAACATCAGAGTATCAGACGGAAGCGGCAAACAAGATCCGAGTACGGATAAGAAGCAAATCGGCATAAGATGTCCCATAAATAAATACATCCCGCCCACAGATATCACGGATCCCCGTTCCCGGAATCTCTACACCGAACGATCGTTGCCCACATCGTCCACCTCCTCCACCCAGTATCCATCTTGTGAGTGTACCTGTTCATCTGAATCAAATAATTTATCGTGTGAGTCCCTAGGGGTACTCAGCAAGTCTTTATGCCTCTAAAGGGGACACAACCTGGGGTGACGCAATTGCAGCAAAAGATAAACCCTAGCAGTTCTATAGAAACTCGCTAACCATCCGCCTAACCAAAGATAGACGGATGTCCGTGGATTAATAACAGCAGTTATAACAGTAATAATAACATATCCATCCTCCTCCTCGCTTACCAACGAGGAAGCGGACGAACAACCCCCCTCCGTTGGCAGTTTTATTAACCATTCCATGAGCGTTGCACTATTTACTAGTCAGTTACTTAGTCAAATTAAAGCGGTACTTTAGTTATGCTTGTCTATGATCGAGAAACTGTGCTCCAAGTCGTCCATAACCGCGGACACGGCTTTCAGAAAGTTTTACCCTGCAGGGGTGCACAAATAGCAACACACACTCGATCAACCTCGGAAAAACCAAATCAAAACCCAACGAGGCCTTCACGACAAAGCAATCACAGGATTCAGAAATATTTCAGGGGGCCACCCCATTTAGTACACCCGCAACGAAGTTAGCCGACTCCGAGACGGACTCAAGGTTTGCGCCAGTGGCTGTAAACGACTGGGAACCCGAAAATGTGACTGGGCTTGTCGATACCGCGAAAACACTCCGCTGACCTAAATAGTACAGGTGCAGTACCTCGCACAATTTTAAATAAAGCAGTAAAGCATGGCATAAGTACAGGATAGTAAATAAAACCTCAAACTAGTTTGTGGCCCCAAGAAATAAGAATGAATCAAGCTCTGGCTCAGGTGGGTCCCATAAGCCTCCCGGATGTGGATAGCGCGAATATTCAAGGAACAGGAATCAAGTACTCGGGGTCCTACGGGACACAAGTGAGCAGGAAAAACCAAATAGCAGATATTGCTCACCGGTGCCACTTTCATTAGTTATCCCATTACTACTCAGGTTAAGTTGTTTAGGTACCTCGTTATCCATCAGACTCTCACATACCCTACACATGCTGTTCTACGACTCGCATGGCTCAAACAACTCCTGTAGTAATGGCTCATGGGATGGAGGAACAAGCTTCGGTGGGGTTTAAAAGTAAAGGCTATGCAATACTTGGGATTCAGTTTAATGCAATCGCGACTCAGTGATGCGGGAATTGTTGGAGATATGCCCAAGAGGCAATAATAAAGTGGTTATTATCATATCTTCACACTTATGATAAATGTTTACATACCATGCTATAATTGTATTAACCGGAAACATTAATACTTGTGTGATTTGTAAACTAAAATAAGAGTCCCTAGTAAAGCCTCTTGTTAAACTAGCTTGTTGGTTGATATATGATCATGGTTTCCTGATCATGAGCATAGAGATGTTGTTAACAACAGGATCATATCATTAGGAGAATGATGTGATGGGCATACTCCTATAGTAAGCGTAGCATAAAGATCAAGTCATTTAATATAGTTCATTTGCTATAAGCTTTCTGATACATAGTAACCTAATTCCTTCGACCATGAGATCATGCTTATCACCTTCACCGGAAGGATGCTTTGATGACATCAAACACCACACCGTAACAGGGTGGCTATAAAGGTGGCATTGAGTGTTCGGAAAGTATTGGTTGAGACACATGGATCAAGAGTGGGATTTGTCCATCCATATGACGGATAGATATACTCTGGGCCCTCTCGGTGGAATGTCATCCAATTAGCTTGCAAGCATGTGACTGGTTCACAAGGGATCACATACCACAGGAACGAGAAAAGAGTACTTATCGGTAAAGAGGTTGAACTAGGTATACAGAGATACCGACGATCATAACCTCGGATAAGTAAACTATCGTGAGACAAAGGGAAATTGGTATCGTATGTAAGTGGTTCATTCGATCGCAAAGTAATCGTAGAAATATGTGGGATCCATATGAATTTCCAGATTCCTCTATTGGTTATTGTTCGGAGAAGTGTCTCGATCATGTCCGCGTAATTCACGAACCGTAGGGAGACACACTTAAGGATTCGATGTTGTTGAGTAGTTATGGAATGATGAGTAAGAGACCGAATGTTGTTCGGAGTCTCGGATGGGATCCGGGATATCACGAGGTGATCCGGAATGGTCCGGAGAATAAGATTCATATAAGGAAAGTCCCGTTTCGGAGTTCGGGAATGATTCCGGTGTTTTCATCGGGAATGTTCTAGAAGGTTCCGGAATGTCCGGCACTCCGGAGGGGAAGGGGTACATGAATGTGTCATTGCATATTGGGATGATTGCATCATGTACTAAGTGTTCTCTCTGTTCCAAATAAAGGATTAAATTGAATCCTAAATTGAAAAGTCAAATAGCAAGTTTGAAAAGTCAAACGGCTAAAATTGGAAAGAGGGAAAGAGGAAGGTGTGGGAAACCGAGTTGGGGAGGAGTTCCCTCCTCCAACCGGCGGCCCACCTCCAAGCCGAGTTGGGGAGGGACTCCTCTCCCTCCCCATGGCGCGGCCGGCCCCTCCACCTATATAAGGAGGGGCAGGGCTCCCTCCTCTAGACACACAAGTTCCTATCCTCTAAATCTAAACCCTAGCCACAGCCTCCGGTTTAGAGCCGTTTTGGTTTAGAGCTTCTAATTGCCCTAGCCTTCGGTTTAGAGCCTTCTAATTGGTGTGTCTAATCCCTAGACCACTAAAGTCTCTCTCATACTCCACCGTACTCGCTCCGGCTTAAGGCGAAGCCCTGTGAGATCTCCCCTCTACTTCCGGTACCACGCCGTTGTGCTGCCGGAATCGCGAGGAGAGTGCTACAACCTCTGCTGCCTGCTGAAACAAGGGAGAGGAAGGTCTTCGTCGAGTACCGAACGTGTGACCGACTGCGGGAGCGCTGCCGGAACGCAGCGCCGGAAGGATCGTCTACGCGATCTTGAGATCGGCAAGTGTACGACTACATCACCCACGAGAATCTGCTCTCGTTAACCGCTTTGGAATCTTCAAGGGTAAGTTATTCCATCGACTCGTTGCTACAATCTAGTAGATAGATCTTGGCTTGTTTGTTTGTATGCGATAGAAAATTTTGGTTTTCCATGCTACGAACCTCTACAGTGGTATCAGAGCCGTGTCTATATGTAGATCTGTTGCACGAGTAGAACACAATGGTAATTGTGGGCGTTGATGCTTTTATTGTCAATTGCTTCTTGTGTACTTTGCATCTTGTGGTATGTTGGGATGAAGCGGCCCGGGATAACCTTACATGACATCGTTCATGAGACTTGCTCCACGCTTGACATGCAACTTGTATTGCATAAGTGGCTTTGCGGGTGCTTGTTTCTCCTAGCATAGTTAAGATTTAATTTACAACGGGTGATTAACAATACTAGTATCAATGTTGTGGTTCATGTTCGTAAGTTAGAACGACACTTATTGAAAGCCCCAAACCACGTAAAATATGCAAAGAAAGTAGAGGCGTCTAACTTTGTTTTGCAGGGGTGTGCTGTGATGTGATATGGCCATGATTGTGATTATATATGATGTATGCAATGTTCCTTATTGTAAGTCGGCAACCGGCAGGAGCCATATGGTTGTCTTTAATTTCTGTTAAGACCCGCGTGTCTATTCAAAGTAGTTGTAATAGTTGAAGCCGGTGGAAGACAATCATGGATCAGCGTCATTGACCTTGATGCAATGCCGGTAATGATGAAGATCATGTTCGTGCTTGAAGATGGAGATCGTAAGCATAAAGAAGAAAGGCCATATCATATCACATATTATGAATTGCATGTGATGTTAATCCTTTATGCATCTTGTATTGCTTAGTAGACGACGGTAGCATTATAAGATGATCCCTCAAGCACACAATTTCAAGTTCTTAAGTGTTCACCCTTAGTTAGCACCGTTGCTAAAGCTTGTTGTTTCGAAGCACCACGTGATGATCGGGTGTGTTAGATTCTGCGAGTGTATACAACGTAAGCAAGGCAGATTTGCTTATGCGGAAGCTAAGGTTGATCTTGACAAGCCTAGCATGTACAGACATGGTCTCGGAACACGGATCACCGAAAGGTAAAGCATGAGTCATATAGTAGATATGATGAACATGTTGATTGTTCGCCATTGAAGTTGCATCAACTCTCGTGATGATCGGTTTTGATGTGGTGGATTTGGTTTGTGTGATCACTAAAACAATGTGAGGGATATTGTTTTGAGTGGGAGTTCACCTAGATTAATTTAATTATTAATTAGAACTCAATTTATCATAAACTAAATCAAAGTGAATTTGCATAGTTGTTGTAGTCATTGGCATCCGTTTACCACCTTGCGCTTAGTTATAATTGAGATGATAGAACTATAGAATTCTGGTTAGTTACTTTATGAACTGGTATCGTATTGTTTTGAAGTGTTAATCTAAAGTTTAAAAGTCCTATTGCAAACTTTCAGTAAGTTCCGGTTACTCCATGAAGTTTAATAATTAGTATTAAATCAAGAGTAACAATTCCAAGTGTTAGTATATAAGTATCATGTTTGTCTCCATGATTCTTGATATTCAAAGGATTCTCTTAATATCAAGGTTATCTAGGATCTGAAAGAGTTGTTTCAGAAACCATGATGTGTGGAAGATATTGTGATATCTGAAACGAAGTATTGGTTACAACATGATAGAGTATAATATGGCAAAAGTCATGTTCTCATATTTGATGAGAATTTGCAAAAGGTTGGAGACACTAGTTGTCCTAAACCTCCAAAAGTTTTTGGGAGAGAAACATTATACTCACGATTCACCGTTACAAGCTAAAAGTAGCTTGATCATGGATAATTCCATGATAAGGGTGAATATTTGATGTAGGTAAAATATTTACTACACCAAGAGATTACTAAAGAAAGGAATTTGAAAGAACACCAAACATTTGATGATAGGTGATCTACTTCAAAGTGCAAGTCCAAAGACATTGGTATTTAATTATACACGCTTTGGATTATGTGTCATATGTATGACTCCACTATTGATGTTGATAGATTCTTTCAAACAGAAAAGGAAATACTGAAAGAGAATCTCATAAATATATGGCAGAAAAGAAAAGACTAGAATTGTTCAGTTTAAGTATATAGATGATATACATGTTATGGCTATATTCTTTGCTTATTAAACAATGTAGTTCTTAAGTATTTGGTACTGAATTTGTTGGTATGAATTGTCATACGAAACAACAGAATTCATGAACTACAATGGCCTAAGTAATTAGCAAAAGAATATGTGATGATGTTCACCGAGAACAAATAAAGCGTTATTGTGTTGCTCGTTAAACGTCAAAGCTTGCCTTCAAGATTTGTTTTTATCAGGTATTATGAGAACAAAAGGGTTGTTCAAATAATTGCCGTAATCCATAAAAGATGGATGATTCACAAATCTCGTTGGATAAATCACATCCATAAAACTAGTGCTAAAGATGTCGAAAGACGAATTGATTGAAAGATCACTTAGGAAGTGACATCGCCGTTTAAATTATATTGGAAACAAAACATGAAGAAACTCCATGTGGATGGAATTTTGTAGTCTTTTGATTTTGATCACATGACGCTTGTGAAACTTTCCTAGAGATAATTAAAGCTTCGTTCATAGGCCAAAAGGGAACGAAAGACTAGCTTATTGGAACTTGTGCATATTTTTGTACGAAGTCCATTATGTGTAGTCAAGAGCGATGGATTTCAACTTCATATGCTTTCTCCGAAAATTTAAGTGAATATATGAATATTTACTTAATAAGGATGAAGTATGAAACATTTGAAAAGTTCAAAGACTTTCAAGATGAAGTGAAAAATCATTGTAACGAGAATATAAATAGTTTATGATAGGATCATAAAGGAAGATATTTGAGTTACAAGTTTAGCATAATACCTAAGATTTATGGAATCGTTCCGTGGATTTGCATTTCCCGAAACACCATAAGAGTATGGGGCGTTCAAGATATGTAATTAAACCTTGTTTGACATGGTAAGATCAAAGGTATAATTCATAAAACTGCCATTATATTTTAAATATTAAAAAGCTTTGGAGACTACCGTTTTTCCACTAAAAAGAGCTTCATCATAATCCGTTGAAATGACGCCATACAAGGTTATGGTTCGGGATAAAACCCAAGTAAGTCCTTTCTTAAAACATTGGTATGCTATGCATAAGAAAGATGTGTGCAACCAAAGTCGGATGAACCTGCCTTTGTATAAATGTTAAAGTGTTCCTCCATAAACACCGGAGACAAAAGTGTTTGTCACTTAGAACGTCAAGTTTCTTTGAGAAGGAATTTTTCGTGAAAAGTTAAGTGGGAGGACAATAGAACTTTGATAAGGTTAAAAGAATCTTAGCTATATGTGCAGAGTTGCGCAGCGCCGAAAAGTGTTCCGGAGGCAGCAATAATGCTCATGGCCTACGTACCTCAAAGGTTGTGGTCACGGAGATCTAAGTTCCTATTGAAACAAGTAGGTCGGGTAAACAATCAAATACCAAGATTTGAGGGTTGAATCATTATTTGAGAATAATAAACCGACTACATGCAAATAAGCGATGATGGACCCTGACTCCGTAAAATGGCATGAAGCCATAAAATCCGTGATAGTTCCATACACGAGAAATCAAGTTTTGAACTTGAAGGACCCTCGAGAAAGGTGTAAGACCTTACAGTTGTGTCTGGATCTATAAAGAAATAGACATGGATGTTTTACATCTGTGAAATAGTCGACATGTTGGGAAAGAGTTCACAAAATGTTCAAAGGTTGACTATGACAAGATTTGATCTTTCATAGTGATATTTAGTCTAGACGGATTAATGTAGCAACCACTACATATAATTTGTTATATGGTAGTTGAATAAACAAAACAAGTTCTTCTAATAGAATCGTTACCTAGGACATGTGCATAACACGGTCCATAGGTTTTTTTTAATTCAAAGGATGCTAAAAGCATATGCAAACTTCAATGGTTAAAGTGAGCATCGCGGAGTTGGAATCTTCACTGTGATGAAACTGTTAAAGGAGTTTAAAAGTTCATTAGAGACGATGAAGATGCTTGCATTTGCAAGAAATTAAGTGGGAGCGCTAAGACATGTTTCTAATACATTATGTGGAAGACATATTGTTGATTGGAAATAATGTATCTTTTATTAACACATATTAAGAATTTCATCCCGATGAAAGACTTAGGCAAGACCCAAATATTTGGCATCAATAGACGCTAATATGGTTGTGCCAGAAGTACATAGACAAGATATTGAATGAGTTCAATATAGAAACTACAAGAGAGGTTCTTGTCGCACAGAAAGGATTGAATGAGTTCAATGTTGATGATATATTCAAGTGTATTGACATTTGGTAAAGTAAAACAAATAATCAAGTATAGATTGATACTTGATGTATGAAATCACAAAGAGTATTTATATCAATCATACTGTGATATGTACAAATCCAGATATGTCCTATGCTCTAAATATTGTGAGCATATACCAGAATGATTCGTAAAAGGATCATTGGACAATAGTAAGGATATTCTTATGATCTTTTGGAAGAACTAAGAGTATAATATTTGTAGAAGTGACAAATAAATGGTTAGTTCATTGTAAAAGTACTACATTGATACTAGTTTTGTCACAAAGTACAAATTAAGTTTATCTCAATCTAAACTAAGGGTGGCACAATATAATGGAAAGTAAGTTCCATAATGGATTTGGATGAGTTCCAAAGTGAAGACATTGTGACAGATACTACAACAAAAGGCTAAGTATATGACTGCTATAATAGCAGCTAAAGAGGGCATTTGTGTCAAGTAGTTTGTTATCAAACTAGGTGTAGTTCACAGCGGGATAATACTATGAAGATATATTGTACGACAATATTATCAACATGTTTTAACCCCAAAGAACTAAAGATCACATCAAAGGACCAAATTTGTACGAAGCCATCTCATTAGAGAATGAGTGATGCGTAGGGACGCAAAGCCATGCAATTACACACGGACCTGGAAGTGTCAGATCCGGAGATCAGTTGACCGCTAGCAATCGTGTACATACAACACCGGAAAGCCATAGGTGTTGAAAACACAAAAGATTTGAAACTAGATTATTGACTCTAGTGCAAGTGGGAGACTGTTGGAGATATGCCCAAGAGGCAATAATAAAGTGGTTATTATCATATCTTCACACTTATGATAAATGTTTACATACCATGCTATAATTGTATTAACCGGAAACATTAATACTTGTGTGATTTGTAAACTAAAATAAGAGTCCCTAGTAAAGCCTCTTGTTAAACTAGCTTGTTGGTTGATATATGATCATGGTTTCCTGATCATGAACATAGAGATGTTGTTAACAACAGGATCATATAATTAGGAGAATGATGTGATGGACATACTCCTATAGTAAGCGTAGCATAAAGATCAAGTCATTTAATATAGTTCATTTGCTATAAGCTTTCTGATACATAGTAACCTAATTCCTTCGACCATGAGATCATGCTTATCACCTTCACCGGAAGGATGATTTGATGACATCAAACACCACACCGTAACAGGGTGGCTATAAAGGTGGCATTGAGTGTTCGGAAAGTATTGGTTGAGACACATGGATCAAGAGTGGGATTTGTCCATCCATATGACGGATAGATATACTCTGGGCCCTCTCGGTGGAATGTCATACAATTAGCTTGCAAGCATGTGACTGGTTCACAAGGGATCACATACCACGGGAACGAGAAAAGAGTACTTATCGGTAACGAGGTTGAACTAGGTATGCAGAGATACCGACGATCATAACCTCGGATAAGTAAACTATCGTGAGACAAAGGGAAATTGGTATCGTATGTAAGTGGTTCATTCGATCGCAAAGTAATCGTAGAAATATGTGGGAGCCATATGAATTTCCAGATTCCTCTATTGGTTATTGTTCGGAGAAGTGTCTCGATCATGTCCGCGTAATTCACGAACCGTAGGGAGACACACTTAAGGATTCGATGTTGTTGAGTAGTTATGGAATGATGAGTAAGAGACCGAATGTTGTTCGGAGTCTCGGATGGGATCCGGGATATCACGAGGTGATCCGGAATGGTCCGGAGAATAAGATTCATATAAGGAAAGTCCCGTTTCGGAGTTCGGGAATGATTCCGGTGTTTTCATCGGGAATGTTCTAGAAGGTTCCGGAATGTCCTGCACTCCGGAGGGGAAGGGGTACATGAATGTGTCATTGCATATTGGGATGATTGCATCATGTACTAAGTGTTCTCGCTGTTCCAAATAAAGGATTAAATTGAATCCTAAATTGAAAAGTCAAATAGCAAGTTTGAAAAGTCAAACGGTTAAAATTGGAAAGAGGAAAAGAGGAAGGTGTGGGAAACCGAGTTGGGGAGGAGTTCCCTCCTCCAACCGGCGGACCACCTCCAAGCCGAGTTAGGGAGGGACTCCTCTTCCTCCCCATGGCGCGGCCGGCCCCTCCACCTATATAAGGAGGGGCAGGGCTCCCTCCTCTAGACACACAAGTTCCTATCCTCTAAATCTAAACCCTATCCACAGCCTCCGGTTTAGAGCCGTTTTGGTTTAGAGCTTCTAATTTCCCTAGCCTTCGGTTTAGAGCCTTCTAATTGGTGTGTCTAATCCCTAGACCACTAAAGTCTCTCTCATACTCCACCATACTCGCTCCGGCTTAAGGCGAAGCCCTGCGAGATCTCCCCTCTACTTCCGGTACCACGCCGTTGTGCTGCCGGAATCGCGAGGAGAGTGCTACAACCTCCGCTGCCTGCTGGAACAAGGGAGAGGAAGGTCTTCGTCGAGTACCGAACGTGTGACCGACTGCGGGAGCGCTGCCGGAAAGCAGCGCCGGAAGGATCGTCTACGCGATCTTGAGATCGGCAAGTGTACGACTACATCACCCACGAGAATCTGCTCTCGTTAACCGCTTTGGAATCTTCAAGGGTAAGTTATTCCATCGACTCGTTGCTACAATCTAGTAGATAGATCTTGGCTTGTTTGTTTGTATGCGATAGAAAATTTTTGTTTTCCATGCTACGAACCTCTACAGGAATAAGATAGAGGCAATAGGTACTATATGGATGCAAGCATGTGGTAGTGCTTGCCTGGCAGCTCAGTTGAAGCGAGAGAAGGATCTGGGTAGTGCTCCTGGGTCTCTTGGTATATCCCCTGCTCAGCGTCTATTCGAAGAAGAACCAAACAAACAAGGGCCAACATAAATAAAGTGCACAAGCATAAGAATAAAATGCGACAAGCAAACAATCATGCCATGATGAATGATGCACAATTTGCATGGCAATAAAGTAGCATGGCATGGGTGAGATGAGAAAACAAGAAGTAAACATTCTATTGAGTCTTAATCATATTTTAAACTCAATTAAGTTGCTGTTTACATTATATTTATATGATGCATGCTGCAATTTAGAACATGGAATGCATAAACAGAAAGGTCTCGTCGAGCTAATCATTTTAGACATATCATTTGTTAAATTTGGAGTTATAAATCAAAAGTTATTAATTAATTAAGAAAAGAGCATTTTATTGTAATATTAATCAACTTGAAATTTAAAGTGTTCAAAATATATTTTGGATGGCATATTTGAATTCCTCACATTTTTCTGATTTGAAAACATATATTATTTGTATTATTTGAATTTATGAATTTAAATTTATGCCTAAGTCAAAATTGGTCAAATGGAGTCAAAGTCAAAGGTTTGACTAGTTTGAATTAGTTTTGAAAATATTTGACTAAAGATTTGAATTGACATTCAAAAACAAAACAGTTTTCATATAAGGTTTGAATTCAAATTCCAAACCATTTGAAAGTTATGAATTAATTCATATTTAAACAGATTTGAAATTTGAATTTGAATTGTTTTAGAAAAGTTTGAATTTGAATCAGATAACAGCAAATACTTTTTATACTCAGCTAAACCTAGCCATGGACACTAACAAGCGGGCCACAGTGCTTACTGGGCAAAACGGTGCGCGGAAAGCTTTTCTCACCCAGGGTTAGTCTAGCCACAGCCGATGACAGGTGGGCCTGGGAACAGCAGGGCCACAGCACACGCATGGTCCAGCGAGGAGGCGACACGTGGGCGGTCCGGGGACTGCGCGGGTTGGAAAGCCAAAAAGTGAGGAGCCTTTTTGCAAAACTCCCGCAGGAGCTGGCAGGTGGGCCAGAAGGGCTACGGGTTGAGGCGGGAAAAAGGCCAGGGGTTTCTTTGCAAAACGACGGCGGCTGCTGCTGTCTGCTGACGGACGCGGTGCTGCCGGCGGTGGATCTGGCCGGAGTTTGGACGACGATGGCGACGCCTACGTCGGACTAAACGCAACGACCCAAAAACGAAAAACGAAGATGGATCCACGGGCTACAACTCTCGTGTTTGGGGTTTCTCCGGAGGAGGGCTCTATCGCCAGGAAAACGAGGAGGAACAGAGGCAGGTCAGCTGCTGCTGCAGTTGCTACTGTCTGCAGGGCGCGACGCGCGGCGGCGCACAGAGCTCGCTCGACGGAAAGCCCGGCGCGTCTGGGCGGCTAGGAGGAGGAAGGGCATGTCTAGGAGATCGAGGTGCTCACCAGGAACTCGTCGGTGTGGTCGGCGGAGCTCGGGGTGGTCGCGATCTGGCGCGGGGCTCGCTGGCCGGAGCTAGGGTTTCACGTCGGCGCGGCGCTGGTGCAGCTGGTACAGGACTTCTCCTCCTCGCTGGCGGGTACGGGGCGACGCAGAGGGACCTCCTCGTCCTCCTTGATCACCCCCACGACGAGCTTGACGGCCGGAACAACGAGGACGACGGGGTGCTGGCGGCGGGCGGCGTCGGCCGTTGGTGGTCGGAGAGGAAGAAGGGGAAGGAGAGGGGAGGCTCGGGGAGATCTGGCGACGCCAGAGAAGCCGTGTGGGAGGGGGAAAGGAGGGAGAGGGAGAAGATAGGGACGGGAGAGGAGAGGTGCCGTGGGGAGTGGTTGGGGATAAAGGTGGCTTCGGCCACCTTTTTCCTTCCTATCCTTCACGTGCTCGGCCAGGGCAGGGTAGGGTTAGGGGCTGCAGGTGGGGCAGGGCGAGGCTAAGGAGGGTGGCTCGGGCTGGTGGAGCCTTGTGGCAGAGAGAAGAGGAAGAGAGAGGAGAGGGGAGGCTCGGGCTAGGTTGGGGTAGCCTCGGGTTAGGGTTTTAGAGTTGGGGTAGATGGGGTGTGGAACCAGGGAGAGGGGGTAGCCAGGTGGGGTAGCAAGGGAGAGAGAGGGGTGAGAGAGATGTGGGTAGCTAGGGTTAGCTTAGAGGGCTCGGTTTAGGTTAGAGAGGAAACTAGGGTTAGGAGGGAGGTTAAAGAGAGAGGGTGAGATGAGAGAGAGATGAGGTAGGGTGGGGTGTTCTCTTTTGACAAGACCAAACAAGATCAAGCCAAGCTCAAACAAGATCTATTCAAAAGAGAGGAGGGGGAAAAAGGTGGTTCTTGCATGGCCCATGCAGATAATAAATGCCTTGGTTAAATTCTTGTGAAAACAAAAATAATAGCATGGCATTATTCTTATGCATACCCAAGAAGTGGAATAATGGCCAAGCAAAAGAATTTATAGATTTGGATCCATCCTATCTCCCATGAGCTAGATTAAATACCAAAAGAAAATAAACTACAAGCTCATGGATAATGGGATGGTGGAATTATAAAGTGGTGAAAAGAAAGGTTGGTGGAGTCAATGAATGATATGCCCCCAACTCATCTTGGGAATTTAACAATATATCAAGAACCAAATACAATATCAAGAGGCAAATACAATTAACAATGCATATGAGAGAAGAACCAAACCAAAAAGGGTTTTAGATGATGCTCAAATGCAAGGTGGCATGATGACATGAGCATGATATAATGATGATGCAACAATTGCATAAATGAAGTAGCCTTGACATCTCATGCAACCAATCATCAGCATCAAGTGTTCGATCAGAAACATCAAATTGGCGTGGGTTGAACTTCAGGAAGCTTTTGATGTCTCCTCGCTTGGGAGGTGGAGGTAGCGGAGCAAACTCATTCCTCCGAACACTTTCTTCAAAACACTGCTGGTTCTGCTGCATTGCTGCCAAGGCATTGGCGATGTTTGACAACGCGGAACCCAGTTCAGGTGGTATGTCCTCATCAGAACGGCGTGGTGGTGCCATCCTGTGATTGATATAAAACACAAGTCAGTACTATAATGGAGAATAATAATAATCCAAAATAGTACCAAGATGGAATTAACCAAGATTAAAGGATACAATTTACTAAGATGATATTAAAATATCAACAAAGTTCAAAGCACCTAGAAGATATTAAGCATATCGCACACGACTGAAAAGGAGTGTGGTACACAGATATATCAAAGAAAAATTTTCCGCAAATTTCGGCATTAAAATACCAATAGATGCGCAAAATCACTTAACGAATCAAGATTAGTGACTCTACCAATTCAATATACAAAAGCGAATGATAAGAGTAGTGGTATGGTCGCGACTCCATCCCGCACTCAAATCATTACTCCGCACATGAATAAGTAGAACACATATCCTAACCCCTTCTTCTCACGATGAACCTAAGATTAGTAACTACGGAAACGAACACCCCACACAAGATAACGTCGGATAACACAGAGTAAGACAGATCGCGGCGGTATACAATGAATCAGATAGATCGCGTCGGTATGCAAAAGTCTGTCGGTATGGAATGTACCAACAGTTGATAACCAAAAGGCCGATTGTGATAACAACTTGGATGCAACAGATAGACAAGGAATTACACACACACACACACACACACACACACACACACACACACACAAACACACAACCTATGGTACTACGGAAACCCAGAACACGTGAATCCTAGTTTGAACTTTTAAGAAGAGGATTGAAAACGTTACACTTCCTTACCAGAAAAGGGTGGGTGGGTGGGTAAGAAGAAAAGTGGAAGCAGTCCTACTCTCACATTTTGTTTTTCCCTAGTATACATAACTACCAAAAATATTTGCTAGACTGACAACGACCATTTGGCTGAGACCCTGAAGGTCGGGATGGCTCTGATACCAATTGTAACTACCTCGGTGAATTACGCTCCTAGTTAATAGCTTGGATGAGCGGAAATGGTTGAAATAGTACGGTGGGGCCCAAATGCCACTCACAGGTAGACCTTTCGGCCGTCCCAACCATTTCCAAACATCGGGACAATAACTGGCGGCGTAATCGGCAGGCGAAGGGATCAACTACATACACAAATGAGTATGTATGCAAGCCACCATACAACAGTACATCAGAGCCATTCCATCTAAAAAGAAAGGAAATATAGCAACGCCATACGACAAGATTCAAATGTCCTAGATAGATATAATAGTTTAGGATATCTCCTCATACATCAAACATCAGAGTATCAGACGGAAGCGGCAAACAAGATCTGAGTACGGATAAGAACAAAATCGGCATAAGATGCCCCATAAATAAACACATCCCGCCCACAGATCTCACGGATCCCCGTTCCCGGAATCTCTATACCGAACGATCGTTGCCCACATCGTCCGCCTCCTCCACCCAGTATCCATCTTGTGAGTGTACCTGTTCATCTGAATCAAATAATTTATCGTGTGAGACCCTAGGGGTACTCAGCAAGTCTTTATGCCTCTAAAGGGGACACAACCTGGGGTGACGCAATTGCAGCAAAAGATAAACCCTAGCAGTTCTATAGAAACTCGCTAACCATCCGCCTAACCAAAGATAGACAGATGTCCGTGGATTAATAACAGCAGTTATAACAGTAATAATAACAGATCCATCCTCCTCCTCGCTTACCAACGAGGAAGCGGACGAACAACCCCCCCTCCGTTGGCAGTTTTATTAACCATTCCATGAGTGTTGCACTATTTACTAGTCAGTTACTTAGTCAAATTAAAGTGGTACTTTAGTTATGCTTGTCTATGATCGAGAAACTGTGCTCCAAGTCGTCCATAACCGCGGACACGGCTTTCAGAAAGTTTTACCCTGCAGGGGTGCACAAATAGCAACACACACTCGATCAACCTCGGAAAAACCAAATCAAAACCCAACGAGGCCTTCACGACAAAGCAATCACAGGATTCAGAAATATTTCAGGGGGCCACCCCATTGAGTACACCCGCAACGAAGTTAGCCGACTCCGAGACGGACTCAAGGTTTGCGCCAGTGGCTGTAAATGACTGGGAACCCGAAAATGTGAGTGGGCTTGTCGATACCGCGAAAACACTCCGCTGACCTAAACAGTGCAGGTGCAGTACCTCGCACAATTTTAAATAAAGCAGTAAAGCATGGCATAAGTACAGGATAGTAAATAAAACCTCAAACTAGTTTGTGGCCCCAAGAAATAAGAATGAATCAAGCTCTAGCTCAGGGGGGTCCCATAAGCCTCCCGGACGTGGATAGCGCGAATATTCAAGGAACAGGAATCAAGTACTCGGGGTCCTACGGGACACAAGTGAGCAGGAAAAACCAAATAGCAGATATTGCTCACCGGTGCCACTTTCATTAGTTATCCCATTACTACTCGGGTTAAGTTGTTTAGGTACCTCGTTATCCATCAGACTCTCACATACCCTACACATGCTGTTCTACGACTCGCATGGCTCAAACAACTCCTGTAGTAATGGTGTAGGGTTTCGTAGCATGGAAAACAAAAAATTTCTATCGCATACAAACAAACAAGCCAAGATCTATCTACTAGATTGCAGCAACGAGTCGATGGAATAACTTACCCTCGAAGATTCCAAAGTGTTTAACGAGAGCGGATTCTCGTGGGTGATGTAGTCGTACTCTTCCCGATCTCAAGATCGTGTAGACGATCCTTCCGGCGCTGCGTTCCGGCAGCGCTCCCGCAGTCGGTCACACGTTCGGTACTCGACGAAGACCTTCCTCTCCCTTGTTCCAGCAGGCAGCGGAGGTTGTAGCACTCTCCTCGCGATTCCGGCAGCACAACGGCGTGGTACCGGAAGTAGAGGGGAGATCCCGCAGGGCTTCGCCTTAAGCCGGTGCGAGTATGGTGGAGTATGAGAGAGTTTCCTCGGCGGTCTAGGGTTTAGACACACCAATTAGAAGGCTCTAATCCGGAGGCTGGGGCAATTAGAAGCTCTAAACCAAAACGGCTCTAAACCGGAGGCTAGGGCTAGGGTTTAGATTTAGAGGATAGGAACTTGTGTGTTTAGAGGAGGGAGCCCTGCCCCTCCTTATATAGGTGGAGGGGCCGACGCGCCAAGGGGAGGGAGAGGAGTCCCTCCCCAACTCGGCTTGGAGGTGGTCCGCCGGTTGGAGGAGGGAACTCCTCCCCAACTCGGTTTCCCACACCTTCCTCTTTCCCTCTTTCCAATTTTAGCCGTTTGACTTTTCAAACTTGCTATTTGACTTTTCAATTTAGGATTCAATTTAATCCTTTATTTGGAACAGCGAGAACACTTAGTACATGATGCAATCATTCCAATATGCAATGACACATTCATGTACCCCTTCCCCTCCGGAGTGCCGGACATTCCGGAACCTTCTAGAACATTCCCGATGAAAACACCGGAATCATTCCCGAACTCCGAAACGGGACTTTCCTTATATGAATCTTATTCTCCGGACCATTCCGGATCACCTCGTGATATCCCGGATCCCATCCGAGACTCCGAACAACATTCGGTCTCTTTCTCATAATACCATAACTACTCAAACAACGCCGAATCCTTAAGTGTGTCTCCCTACGGTTCGTGAATTATGCGGACATGATCGAGACACTTCTCCGATCAATAACCAATAGAGGAATCTGGAAATTCATATGGCTCCCACATATTTCTACGATTACTTTGCGATCGAATGAACCACTTACATACGATACCAATTTCCCTTTGTCTCACGATAGTTTACTTATCCGAGGTTATGATCGTCGGTATCTCTGCATACCTAGTTCAACCTCGTTACCGATAAGTACTCTTTTCTCGTTCCCGTGATATGTGATCCCTTGTGAGCCAGTCACATGCTTGCAAGCTAATTGGATGACATTCCACCGAGAGGGCCCAGAGTATATCTATCCGTCATATGGATGGACAAATCCCACTCTTGATCCATGTGTCTCAACCAATACTTTCCGAACACTCAATGCCACCTTTATAACCACCCAGTTACGGTGTGGTGTTTGATGTCATCAAAGCATCCATCCGGTAAAGGTGATATGCATGATCTCATGGTCGAAGGAATTAGGTTACTATGTATCAGAAAGCATATAGCAATTGAACTAATGAAATGACTTGATCTTTATGCTACGCTTATCTATAGGAGTATGTCCACCATATCATTCTCCTAACGATATGATCTTGTTGTTGATAACATCTCAATGTTCATGATAGGGAAACCACAATCATTTATCAACCAACAAGCTAGTGAAGTATAGAGGCTATACTAGGGACTTCAAATTAAGTTTACAAATCACACAAGTATCAATGTTTCCTTGTTAATACTATTATAGCATGAATGTAAACATTTATCATAAACACAAAGATATAATAATAACTACATTTATTATTGCCTCTAGGGCATATCTCCAACAGTCTCCCACTTGCACTAGAGTCATCTAATCTAGATTACATGGTAATATACCGAACACCCATGGCAGTTTGGTGTTGGTCATGTTTTGCCCTCGGGAGAGGTTTAGTCAACGGATCCGCCACATTCAGATCTGTGTGTACTTTGCAAATCTTTATACCCCCATCCTGGATATGCTCTCGAATAGCGTGAAAACGCAGCTTGATGTGCTTCAGCTTCTTGTGTGACCTTGGTTCTTGCGCATTGGCTATGGCTCCCATGTTATCACAGTAGATTGACATTGGGTCCAGCGCACTAGGAACCACACCCAGCTCTGTAATGAACTCTTTCATCCATATCGCTTCTTGTGAAGCCTCCGAAGCAGCCATGTATTCCGATTCAGTTGAAGATCTCGCCACAACGCTTTGCTTTGCACTCCTCCAGCTAACTGCTGCACCATTCAAAATAAATACGTATCCAGATTGTGATTTAGAATCATCCGGATCGGTGTTCCAACTAGCATCGGTGTAACCATTAACAATGAGCTGTTCATCACCTCCATAAGAAAGAACCATATCCTTAGTTCTTCTCAAGTACTTAAGGATGTTTTTGACCGCTGTCCAATGATCCACTCCTGGATCACTTTGATATCTGCTAGTTAAACTAACAGCATATGCAATGTTGGGTCTAGTACATAGCATGGCATACATTAGAGATCCTATGGCTGAGGCATAGGGAGTCTTACTCATCCTTTCTCTATCTTCTGCCGATGTCGGACTTTGAGTTTTACTCAAGGTCGTATTGGGCAACATGGGCAAGAACCCTTTCTTGCTTTCTTCCATTCCAAACCTCTTTAGAACTTTGTCCAAATATGTACTCTGTGACAATGATATTTGGCGTTTTGATCTATCTCTATAAATCTTTATGCCTAATATGTAAGCTGCTTCGCCAAGATCCTTCATTGAAAAACTATTATTCAAATATTCCTTGACACTATTAAGAAGGTCTACATCATTCCCAATCAACAATATGTCATCCACATATAGTATTAAGAATGCTACAGAGCTCCCACTCACTTTCTTGTAAATACAAGCTTCTCCATAAGTTTGTATAAAACAAAAACTTTTGATTACCTTATCAAAACGTTGATTCCAACTTCGGGATGCTTGCTTCAATCCATAGATGGACCGTTGAAGTTTGCATACCTTGTTAGCATATTTAGGATCGACAAAACCTTTGGGTTGCATCATATACAACTCTTCATCAATGTCTCCATTGAGGAATGCTGTTTTGACATCCATCTGCCATATCTCATAATCATAATATGCAGCGATTGCTAACATAATCCTCACAGACTTTAGCTTTGCTACCGGTGAGAAAGTCTCATCGTAGTCAACTCCTCGAATTTGTCGAAACCCTTTTGCGACAAGTCGAGCTTTATAGACAGTAACATTACCATCCGCATCTGTTTTCTTCTTGAAAATCCATTTGTTCTCGACAGCCTTCCGGCCATCCGGTAAGTCCACCAAAGTCCATACTTGGTTTTCGTACATGGATCCAATCTCGGATTTCATGGCTTCTTGCCATTTATTGGAATCTGGGCTCATCATTGCTTCCTCATATGTCTCGGGATCATCGGTGTTGTCCACCAACATGACACTCATAACGGGATCATACCAATCTGGAGTGGTACGAGTTCTCGTTGATCTCCGAGGCTCTGTAGCAACTTCAACCGAAGTTTCATGATCACCATCATTAGCTTCCTCTCTATTTGGTGCAGGCACCACAGGAACTTCTTCCGGTGCTGCGCTACTCGCAATTTCGAGAGAAGGTTCGACAACCTCGTCGAGTTCTACTTTCCTTCCAGTCACTTCTTTCGAGAAAAATTCCTTCTCTAGAAAGGATCCATTCTTGGCAACGAAGATTTTGCCTTCGGATCTATGATAGAAGGTATACCCAATAGTTTCCTTCGGGTATCCTATGAAGACGCATTTTTCCGCTTTGGGTTCAAGCTTGTCCGGCTGTAACTTCTTTACATAGGCTTCGCATCCCCAAACTTTAAGGAACGACAATTTAGGTTTCTTCCCAAACCATAATTCATACGGTGTCGTTTCAACGGATTTAGACGGTGCCCTATTTAAAGTGAATGCGGCTGTTTCTAATGCATAACCCCAAAATGATAGCGGTAAATCTGTAAGTGACATCATAGAACGAACCATATCTAAAAGAGTTCGATTACGACGTTCGGACACACCATTATGCTGTGGTGTTCCCGGCGGTGTCAACTGTGAAAGTATTCCGCATTTCTTCAAATGCTCGCCAAACTCATAACTTAGATATTCACCTCCACGATCAGAACGTAGAAATTTAATCTTCTTGTTACGTTGATTCTCTACCTCACTTTGAAACTCCTTAAACTTCTCGAAAGTTTCGGACTTATGTTTCATGAAATAGATATACCCATATCTACTCAAGTCATCCGTGAAGGTAAGAACATAACGATAACCACCGCGTGATGCTACACTCATTGGACCACACACATCGGTATGTATGATTTCCAATAAGTCCGTAGCTCGCTCCATCATACCAGAAAATGGAGTCTTAGTCATTTTTCCCATCAGACATGCTTCGCATCTTTCAAATGATTCAAAATCAAGTGATTCAAGAAGTCCATCGGAATGGAGTTTCTTCATACGTTTCACTCTAATGTGACCAAGACGACAGTGCCACATATAGGTCGAATTATCGCTTGATTTCAAACGTTTAGCCTCAATGTTGTTGATATGTGTATTTCCACTATCGAGATTCAATAAGAATAGACCATCTATCAAAGGTGCATGTGCATAAAACATATTACTCATATAAATCGAACAACCATTATTCTTGGACTTAAACAAGTAACCGTCTCGCAATAAACAAGATCCCGATATAATGTTCATGCTCAACGCAGGCACCAAATAACAATTATTTAAGTATAAAACTAATCCCGATGGTAGATGAAGGGGTAGCGTGCTGACCGCGATCACATCAACCTTTAATCCGTTTCCCACGCGCATCGTCACCTCGTTCTTCGCTAGCTTCCGTTTATTCTGCAGCAACTGTTTCGAGTTACAAATATGAGCAACCGAACCAGTATCAAATACCCAGGCACTACTACGAGTACTAGTGAGATACACATCAATAACATGTATATCAGATATACCTTTCTTCTTGATGTTGCCGTTCTTCAGATCCGCCAAGTACTTTGGGCAATTCCGCTTCCAGTGACCTTCTCCCTTGCAGTAAAAGCACTCAGTATCAGGCTTGGGTCCAGCCTTGGTCTTCTTCGCCGGCGCGGTAACTTTCTTACCACCCTTCTTGAAGTGTCCCTTCTGCTTAGACTTGCCTTTCTTGAATTTGGTGGTCTTATTGACCAACAACACTTGGTGCTCTTTCTTGATCTCCACTTCTGCAGATTTCAACATGGCAAAGAGTTCTGGCAACGTCTTGTTCATGTTCTGCATGTTGTAGTTCATCACAAAGTTCTTGTAACTTGGTGGTAGTGATTGGAGGACACGGTAAATCCCCAAAGCATTAGGAATCACTATACCCAAGCTTTGAAGTTTGTTTGCGTGCCCAGACATCTTAAGCACATGCTCACTGACGGAGCTGCCTTCTTCCATCTTGCAATTAAAGAACTTTTCAGAAGCCTCATAGCTTTCAATTGCCGCATTAGTCTCAAAAATCAATTTGAGATCCTCGACAATATCATATGGGTCTGAATCTTCAAACCTTTTCTGAAGCTCCGATTCCAAACCATACAAGATAGCACACTGAACTATGGAGTACTGATTCTTCCGAGCGAGGTAAACATTCTTTACTTCATCGGGAGCATCAGCTGCAGGTGGGTCACCCAGCGGTGCATCCAGCACATAGGTCAAATTACCAGCTGTGAGGACAATCCTCAAATTGCGGAACCAATCCACGAAGTTGCTTCCATTGTTTTTCAACTTTTCTTTCTCTAGGAACGCATTAAAATTGATGGTAGGGGCTGCCATTGATCTACAACATATTTGCAATAGTTTAGACTAAGTTTATGACAAATTGAGTTCAAATTAATAATGAAATTAAACTAGGTGAACTCCCACTCAAAACAACATCCCTCACATTTTTTTAGTGATCACATGAACCAAATCCACTATACCAACACCGATCATCACGAGAGTTGATATAGTTTCAATGGCGAACAATCGTCATGTTCATCATATCTACTATACGATTCATGCTTTACCTTTCGGTGATCCGTGTTCCGAGACCATGTCTGTACATGCTAGGCTCGTCAAGATCAAACCTTAGTTTCCGCATGAGCAAATCTGGCTTGCTCACGTTGTATACACTTGCAGAATCTAACACACCCGATCATCACGTGGTGCTTCGAAACAACAAGCTTTAGCAACGGTGCTAACTAAGGGTGAACACTTTATGACTTGAAATTCATGTGCATGAGGGATCATCTTATAATGCTACCGTCGTCTACTAAGCAATACAAGATGCATAAAGGATTAACATCACATGCAATTCATAATATGTGATATGATATGGCCTTTCTTCTTTGTGCTTCCGATCTCCATCTTCTAGCATGAACATGATCTCCATCATCACCGGCATTGCATCAAGGTCAATGACGCTACTCCATGGTTGTCATCCACCGGCTTCAACTATTACAACTACTTTGAATAGACACGCGGGTCTTAACATAAATTAAAGACAACCATATGGCTCCTGCCGGTTGCCAACTTACAATAAGGAACATTGCATACATCAAATATAATCACAATCATGGCCATATCACATCACTGCACACCCCTGCAAAACAAAGTTAGACGCCTCTACTTTCTTTGCATATTTTACGTGGTTTGGGGCTTTTAATAAGTGTCGTTCTAACTTACAAACAAGAACCACAACATTGATACTAGCATTGTTGATCACCCTTGTAAATTGGATCTTAACTATGGTAGGAGAAACAGGCACCCGCAAAGCCACTTATGCAATACAAGTTGCATGTCAAGCGTGGAGCAAGTCTCATGAACGATGTCATGTAAGGTTAGCCCGGGCCGCTTCATCCCAACATACCGCAAGATGCAAAGTACACAAGAAGCAATCGACAATAAAAGCATCAACGCCCACAATGACCATTGTGTTCTACTCATGCAACAGATCTACATATAGACACGGCTCTGATACCACTGTAGGGTTTCGTAGCATGGAAAACAAAAAAATTCTATCGCATAAAAACAAACAAGCCAAGATCTATCTACTAGATTGCAGCAACGAGTCGATGGAATAACTTACCCTCGAAGATTCCAAAGTGTTTAACGAGAGCGGATTCTCGTGGGTGATGTAGTCGTACTCTTCCCGATCTCAAGATCGTGTAGACGATCCTTCCGGCGCTGCGTTCCGGCAGCGCTCCCGCAGTCGGTCACACGTTCGGTACTCGATGAAGACCTTCCTCTCCCTTGTTCCGGCAGGCAGCGGAGGTTGTAGCACTCTCCTCGCGATTCTGGCAGCACAACGGCGTGGTACCGGAAGTAGAGGGGAGATCCCGCAGGGCTTCGCCTTAAGCCGGTGCGAGTATGGTGGAGTATGAGAGAGTTTCCTTGGCGGTCTAGGGTTTAGACACACCAATTAGAAGGCTCTAATCCGGAGGCTAGGGCAATTAGAAGCTCTAAACCAAAACGGCTCTAAACCGGAGGCTAGGGCTAGGGTTTAGATTTAGAGGATAGGAACTTGTGTGTTTAGAGGAGGGAGCCCTGCCCCTCCTTATATAGGTGGAGGGGCCGGCGCGCCAAGGGGAGGGAGAGGAGTCCCTCCCCAACTCGGCTTGGAGGTGGTCCGCCGGTTGGAGGAGGGAACTCCTCCCCAACTCGGTTTCCCACACCTTCCTCTTTCCCTCTTTCCAATTTTAGCCGTTTGACTTTTCAAACTTGCTATTTGACTTTTCAATTTAGGATTCAATTTAATCCTTTATTTGGAACAGCGAGAACACTTAGTACATGATGCAATCATTCCAATATGCAATGACACATTCATGTACCCCTTCCCCTCCGGAGTGCCGGACATTCCGGAACCTTCTAGAACATTCCCGATGAAAACACCGGAATCATTCCCGAACTCCGAAACGGGACTTTCCTTATATGAATCTTATTCTCCGGACCATTCCGGATCACCTCGTGATATCCCGGATCCCATCCGAGACTCCGAACAACATTCGGTCTCTTTCTCATAATACCATAACTACTCAAACAACGCCGAATCCTTAAGTGTGTCTCCCTACGGTTCGTGAATTATGCGGACATGATCGAGACACTTCTCCGATCAATAACCAATAGAGGAATCTGGAAATTCATATGGCTCCCACATATTTCTACGATTACTTTGCGATCGAATGAACCACTTACATACGATACCAATTTCCCTTTGTCTCACGATAGTTTACTTATCCGAGGTTATGATCGTCGGTATCTCTGCATACCTAGTTCAACCTCGTTACCGATAAGTACTCTTTTCTCGTTCCCGTGATATGTGATCCCTTGTGAGCCAGTCACATGCTTGCAAGCTAATTGGATGACATTCCACCGAGAGGGCCCAAAGTATATCTATCCGTCATATGGATGGACAAATCCCACTCTTGATCCATGTGTCTCAACCAATACTTTCCGAACACTCAATGCCACCTTTATAACCACCCAGTTACGGTGTGGTGTTTGATGTCATCAAAGCATCCATCCGGTAAAGGTGATATGCATGATCTCATGGTCGAAGGAATTAGGTTACTATGTATCAGAAAGCATATAGCAATTGAACTAATGAAATGACTTGATCTTTATGCTACGCTTATCTATAGGAGTATGTCCACCATATCATTCTCCTAACGATATGATCTTGTTGTTGATAACATCTCAATGTTCATGATAGGGAAACCACAATCATTTATCAACCAACAAGCTAGTGAAGTATAGAGGCTATACTAGGGACTTCAAATTAAGTTTACAAATCACACAAGTATCAATGTTTCCTTGTTAATACTATTATAGCATGAATGTAAACATTTATCATAAACACAAAGATATAATAATAACTACATTTATTATTGCCTCTAGGGCATATCTCCAACAAATGGCTCATGGGATGGAGGAACAAGCTTCGGTGGGGTTTAAAAGTAAAGGCTATGCAATACTTGGGATTCAGTTTAATGCAATCGCGACTCAGTGATGCAGGAATAAGATAGAGGCAATAGGTACTATATGGATGCAAGCATGTGGTAGTGCTTGCCTGGCAGCTCAGTTGAAGCGAGAGAAGGATCTGGGTAGTGCTCCTGGGTCTCTTGGTATATCCCCTGCTCAGCGTCTATTCGAAGAAGAACCAAACAAACAAGGGCCAACATAATTAAAGTGCACAAGCATAAGAATAAAATGCGACAAGCAAACAATCATGCCATGATGAATGATGCACAATTTTGTAACTACCTCGGTGAATTACGCTCCTAGATACAAGCCTGGATGAGCGGAAATGGTTGAAATAGTACGGTGGGGCCCAAAAGCCACTCACGGGTAGACCTTTCGGCCGTCCCAACCATTTCCAGTCATCGGGACAAGTACGGGCGGCGTAATCGGCAGGCGAAGGGATCAACTACATACACAAATGAGTATGTATGCAAGCCACCATACAATAGTACATCAGAGCCATTCCATCTAAAAAGAAAGGAAAATATAGCAACGCCATACAGCAAGATTCAAATGTCCTAGATAGATTTAATAGTTTAGGATAACTCCTCATACATCACACATCAGAGTATCCGGCGGAAGCGGCAAACAAGGTCCGAGTACGGATAAGAAGCAAATCGGCATAAGATGCCCCAGAAATAAGCACATCCCGCCCACAGATCTCACGGATCCCCGTTCCCGGAATCTCTACACCGAACGATCGTTGCCCACATCATCAGCCTCTTCCACCCAGTATCCGTCTTGCGAGTGTACCTGTTCATCTGAACCAATAATTTATCGTGTGAGACCATAAGGGTACTCAGCAAGTCTTTATGCCTCTAAAGGGGACACAACCTGGG
Source organism: Avena sativa (assembly GCA_916181665.1). Taxonomy (NCBI): domain Eukaryota; kingdom Viridiplantae; phylum Streptophyta; class Magnoliopsida; order Poales; family Poaceae; genus Avena; species Avena sativa. The sequence goes on along the minus strand of OV702279.1, from coordinate 421,679,083 downwards.
GTGATGCAATTGCAGTGAAAGATAAACCCTAACAGTTCTATAGATAAACGCTAACCATCCGCCTAACCAAAGATAGACGGATGTCCGTGAATTAATGACAACAGTTATAACAGTAATATCCACAGATCCATCCTCCTCCTCGCTTACCAACGAGGAAGCGGACGAACAACCCCCCCATCCGTTGGCAATTTTATTAGCCATTCCATGAGTGTTGCACTAGTTACTAGTCAGTTACTTAGTCAACTTAAAAGCGGTACTTTAGTTATGCTTGTCTATGATCGAGAAACTGTGCTCCAAGTCGTCCATAACCGCGGACACGGCTTTCAGAAAGTTTTACCCTGCAGGGGTGCACAAATAGCAACACACACTCGATCAACCTCGGAAAAACCAAATCAAAACCCAACGAGGCTTTCACGACAAAGCAATCACAGGATTCAGAAATATTTCAGAGGGCCACCCCATTGAGTAGACCCGCAACGAAGTTAGCTGACTCCGAGACGGACTCAAGGTTTGCGACAATGGCTGTAAACGACCGGGAATCCGAAAGTTTGACTGGGCTTGTCGATACCGCGAAAACATTCCGCTTACCTAAACAGTACAGTGTGCTCCTCGCACAATCGTAATAAAGCAGTAAATCATGGCATAAGTACAGGATAGTAAATAAAACCTCAAACTAGTTTGTGGCCCCAAGAAATAAGACTGAATCAAGCTCTGGCTCAGGGGGGTCCCATAAGCCTCCCGGATGTGGATAGCGCGAATAATCAAGGAACAGGAATCAAGTACTCGGGGTCCTACGGGACACACGTGAGCAGGAAAAACCAAATAGCAGATATTGCTCACCGGTGCCACTTTCATTAGTTATCCCATTACTACTCAGGTTAAGTTGTCTAGGTACCTCGTTATCCATCAGACTCTCACATACCCTACACATGCTGTTCTACGACTCGCATGGCTCAAACAACTCCTGTAGTAATGGCTCATGGGATGGAGGAACAAGCTTGGTGGGGTTTAAAAGTAAAGGCTATGCAATACTTGGGATTCAGTTTAATGCAATCGCGACTCAATGATGCAAGAATAAGATAGAGGCAATAGGTACTGTATGTATGCAAGCATGTGGTAGTGCTTTCCTGGCAACTCAGTTGAAGCGAGAGACGGATCTGGGTAGTGCTCCTGGTTCTCTTGATATATCCCCTGCTCAGTGTCTATTCGAAGAAGAACCAAACAAACAAGGGCCAACATAAATAAAGTGCACAAGCATAGGAATAAAATGCGTCAAGCAAACAATCATGCCATGATGAATGATGCACAAGTTGCATGGCAATAATGTAGCATGGCATGGGTGAGGTGTAGAATACAAGAAATAACATTTTTATTGAGTTTTGGTCACATTTTATTGTCATATTAGTTGCTGTATACTATATATTTATATGATGCATGCTGCAATTGAAGTCATGGATAGCATAAACAGAAAGGTCTCGTCGAGCTGATCATTTTAGACATATCATTTGTTAAATTCGGAGTTATAAAACAAAAGTTATTAATTATTTAAGTCAAGGGTCATTTTATGTAATTTTACTCAACTTGGAATTTTAAATGTGCAAAAGGTAATTTGAATAGCATATTTGAAATCCTCACATTTTTCTGATTCAAAAACATATATTATATGTTAAATTTGGATTTATAATTTTAAAGTTATTTGAAAACAGATTCAATTTTGAATTTGAATTAATTTGAAAAAGATTTGAAATAAAACAGACAACCGAAAACCTTTTGTTACTCACCCTTTTATACCCCCAGACAATGACAGGTGGGGACACGGCCTGCTCGGGGCCACACGCGGGCGCGCCAGCGGGGGCGTGCCACGTGGAGGAGCCGGGGACCGCGGGTTGAGGCTGCGAAACGTGGGGAGCCTTTTTGCAAAAAACCAGAGGCACCGACAGGTGGGTCTCCAGGGATCGCGGGCTGCGCAAACGAAAAAGTGGGGGGGTTTAGGGAAAAGTACCACGCGGTACTGTTTTTCTCCTTGCTCTGCATCTGGCGCGCGCGGTGCGCGGCGTGGCGAGGCGGGGCGTCGAACCCGCGACATGGGCGCGTGCGCAGAGGGGCAGAGCCACTGCGCTGGTGTGAGGTTGGTGTCTGGAGGGCGGGCGCGGGCTAGATAAAGCCCTAGACGGCGCGGGAGCGAGCGGACGCGCGCGGCCGCCGGTGCATAGAGTGTGCTCGACGGAACGCTCGTCGCCGACAGGAAACGAGGCAGGGCAGGGGCATGTCTAGGGGGTTTGTGGGCTCACCGTGAGGGCGTTGGTGTAGGTGGAACGGCTCGAGGCGGTCACGATCATCGGCGAGGCTGGCGCCGGCGAAGCTAGGGTTTGCGTCGGCTCGCGTCAGTGTCCAGCGCTCCTGGGCCTTCTCCTCCGCGTTGGTGTGTCCAGGGCGAAGCAGGGGACTCTCGTGGTCTTCCTCGACAACCCTAAACGCCACGCCACCAGCTGATGTGACTAGGGGAGGTGGAGGCCGACGGTGGACATCGTCGGTGGATGGTGGCGGTGGAGAAAGAGAGAGAAGAGGGGAGGCGAGGCAGGGCCTCTGGGTAGATCTGGCGAGGCAGAGAGGGAGGGGGAGGCAGTAGATAAGGACGGGGGTGAGGTGGTTGGCGTGGGGGAGGGGAAGGTGGCGTCGGCCACCTTTTGCCACCTTCCTCACGTGCTCGCGCGGGGCCAGGCATGGGCAGGGGGAGGGGGCTGCCAGGTGGGGTCGTCGTGAGAGCAAGGAGGCAGGGCAGGCTCGGCTAGGGGGGCCCTTATGGCATAGAGAGAAAGAGAGAGGGAGGAGATGGCATCGGGTTAGAGCTAGGGCTAGAGGGAAGAGAGGTATGGCTCGGCTAGGGTTTTGTTTGGGTGGGTAGCTAGGTGGTATGGTGGGGGCCAGCTAGGTGAGAGAGAGAGAGAGAGGCCGAGAGAGGGGGGGTTAGGGCTTGTGCATGCCCACATGATCATGCATGGATGGGGATGGTTTAAAGAGGGGGTAGGGTTTAGGGTTAGATGGGGGTATGGTGATAGGGTAGGATCTTAGCTAGAGGGTAAGAGAGAGAGAGAAAGATGGATTGGTTCACTTGACTAGATCAAGCATGATCACACAAGCTCAAACAAGATAGCCAAAGAGAGAGAAGAAGAAAAGGTGGTGATGGGGTAGATAGAGATGGGGATGAGGTTTAAGCAAGATCAAAATAGATCAAGCCCAAAAGAAGGGGTAGAAAAAAAGAGATGACACACTCAAGAATTCAAATAAAACCAAAGATGACCAAAGTTGGTGATGGTTGCATGGGACATGCATTACATTTAATGCACTCCCTAAGAGATTGGTGCAAGCTTGCATGGGCCATGCATAAGCATTAAATGCCATGTTTCAATCTTGTGAAAACAAAACAATTATTCAGGCCATTCATACATATGCATTCCAGAAATATGGAACAAGCCAAACAAAAGGATTTAGAATTGGATCCATCCAACCCACATGAGCTAGAAATAAAATCCAAAGAAAATTACAAGCTCATAGGTTATGGTATGGTGGAAGTGTAAGGTGGTGACAAAGAAAAAGGTGGTGGAATGGAATAAAAGATATGGCCCCAACTCAACTTGGGCATTTAACAATATATCAAGAACCAAATACAATATCAAGAGGCAAATACAAATAATAATGCATATGAGATAAGAACCAAAACACAAGGGTTTGTATGATGCCCAAATGCAAGGTGGCATGATGACATGAGCATGATATGAAGATGATGCAACAATTATGTGTAGGAAGTAGCCATTATATTACTAAACCCAGTAGCATTACAAATGTTAGACAATTGAGATGCTACAAATTTGCATGGCAATAAAGTAGCATGGCATGGGTGAGATGAGAAAACAAGAAGTAAACATTCTATTGAGTCTTAATCATATTTTAAACTCAATTAAGTTGCTGTTTACATTATATTTATATGATGCATGCTGCAATTCAGAACATGGAATGCATAAACAGAAAGGTCTAGTCGAGCTAATCATTTTAGACATATCATTTGTTAAATTTGGAGTTACTAGTAAAATGCCCGTGCGTTGCAACGGGATAATCCATATTCTAGTGGTTCAACGTGAATCTATGTAGGATCCTCATGCACACCACGCAGTATTATCACTGTCTTTTGTGGTTGTGGACATCTTTTCTGCTTTCTCATGTGACCAGCCATCTCGTCCTCGTTGAGTACTGGTTGTAGACATCCTTTCTGCTTCCTCATGTGGCCATCCTTCTCATCCTCATCGAGTACCACACAACATCACATTCTTCTCAAGCGGACTCTGGTTCTAGTACTTGCTTCGCGAGTGGTTTGTCATTGTTAATGTTTGTGAAGCCGACGATGTTTAGCGGGGCCAAGGAGCTGACGATGTTATGTGTTTAAAAAATATAGTTTTTAATTATTACTTCCTTTTCAAAGAAAAGGAGACAAAACCATAACCATGTACCTTTTGTAGGAGAAAATCACCAATGATTGATAATCCCTTACAGAAATTTGATATCTAATTTTTTTTACATGGATATACATATCTTTGCTTGTTCATATTTATGACATGATAGAGCTCTGCGGCCATCTGCAAAAGATGTCCTTTTCTAAAACATATGAAAATCCTTGTGTAAATTCAAGCATGAGAGAGAGAGAGTTATGTGCCAGAACAATACTATTTACTCTTGGCCTAGACCCACATTGCTCATTTTCCTTTTGGAACCTTTTGTCCTGTCCTGTGCGAAAAATGCATCTCAAGATCAGATGAAGATGACGTATTGTGGTACCATAACAAAGAAAAGTGTAAAAAATGTTATGCATAAACATCTGTTTGTAAGCTATTTTTCATCTGATCATTCCATTATACGGGAATATATTCACTTGCCACCATTCTAGTTCTTTCTTTTCAAATCTTCATCTGATCATTCCATTGATTACATGACTATATATTAAGGCGCAAAGCTTTCGCGGCTTGGGAGGGGTCCACCTGATGTACCGCAGATGTTTAAATTTTTAACCAATCCCTAGCCGCCAGCGGGGCGTGCTACAATGTTCTTTTTTTTTCACGGTTTATACTTTTCTGGTGGTAATTTTATGGTGCGCCTTCTGGCTGTAATTTTCCAATGTTAGTTCGTCACCACTTTTCGGCCGTATCTTTTGGTAACAATTATTTCGCGGTAATTCTTTGGAGTATCTTTCTAGCCATAATTTTAAGATAACAATTAGTCTATGTCTAGATAGTATTTTCTTAAATCATTTTTAACTACTCAGTGGAAACTTCTTCGACACAATTTTTCGGCCGTAATTTCATAACGGTAATTCTCCTACATTTATGGAGGGTCTTTTACATCATTTCTAACTACTCGATCGTAATTCTTCGACGCACCTTCCAAGCCATTATTTCCCAATGGTAGTTACCTATATCTACGGCCAATTTTTTTAGCTCCTCAATTAACCACTCGGTCGTAATTGTTGCTCCTCTTTTAACCGCATCTACATTAGTTTCTAGTATGGTGTGTAGCTAAGAAAATCAAACCGAAGAAAAAACTTGATTTAGTAAAATGCTCACTTTCTTAAACTTTTATCAAATTTCATCGTGCTATGCACATTTTCGCATGGTGACATGTGTTCTACAAATTTAGGGTTAGCACATAGTAAAATGGCAAGAACCCAAACCATGGTCACTCATGAACCATGCCATTTTCAATTGACACCTCTCCATAGGTCCGAGCACAAATTCCATGGTTTTGCACCACTGCGAGGATAGAAAGGTCTTCCATGCTTCAACGAACGCCCCTCGTTAACCATGCTAGCCGTCAGCATATATCACCGCCGATGGCGAGCTAGTACTTGTTTGTCCCGATGGCTTCCGTGTGTTCCATGAGTTTTTCATCTCCGTCTTGCTTCCCAATATTTGCTGCTATAGCCCAGTTTTATGCACCAACATGTGGAATTTGCTTGCTTTATGTTGCAAACCAATATAGATGTGGAACAACAATTAAAATTAGAGTTAAATCCATGGTTATTCGGTAATACGAATTTACGGTCATCGAAGTTGCATCAGCACGGTCACTGCTCGTATTGTAGAGACGTATTTGCTGACGTGGCGAGCTAGGGACCCATATCAGGTAACTTAACATATAGAGGTAAAAAATTACCACGTATGTGAGGGCTTTTTTGAAAAACCATCGTCCTCTCACCATTCCCTGTTTGTGCTCTATCCTAGCAAGACATGTCCATGGCGCCGAAAAAAATCCGGCGGCGCCAATGGAGCACGCCGGCATGCGCTCTGTTGCCTCCCCACGCTGGTGCGAGATCCTACAGTAGGTCTTTAGCTCGCCGCGTCAACAAATACTTCTCTACAACACGAGCGGTGATCGTGAGTGACGCTCCGACACAACTTCGATGACCGTAAACTTGTATTTCCATTATACACTGATCGTATTGAATTTGCTAAGCAAGTTCAATGACTAACCATGGATTTAACTCTTAAAATTATGTATAGTATGATGTATGGGAATGCACAAAAACACACCCCGCATTTGAACAATTCATCACTTACGTTAGTCTGAGCACTCAAGCGGCGTCAACTATTCTCCCATGGAGAGACACTTAGAGTATCCTTCTTTGCCATATCTCCGTACTTGCAATTTGCTGGATCATTATCATGGTCAAACTAATATCTCATATAATCATCATTGTCAATGATTTTACATTGTGCATACAAAATTGAGCACATTTTTTTTGAAAATAAAAATTTGATCCAAGAGTGCCTGCAATGTCCATCTAGAAAATGAATTACCATTAAAGTTCCATCGAACCACAGAGCACTAAGTTGCATCCGTTTCTAAATATCTACTCCCTCCGTTTGGAAATATAAAATGTTTTAGGTTTGTGAATGAGATGTATCTAGACACCTTTTAGTGTATATGTTCAAATAAATCTAGACACTAAAAAGTGTGTAGATACATCTCATTCACAAACCTAAAACATCTTATATTTCTAAACGGAGGGAGTAGCTTATAAAAAGTTGCATGAACAAGCGATGAAACATCAGAGTATAAAATTCATTGATTGAATCATACACATTAGACAACACAAGCCGATATACATGTACACGCATGAATCAAGGGACCATGTACGGAGAGGACCAAACCAATGAACATGCAACGGCCCGAGGCGTTGACATGCATAGAGCGATGTTGCTCAGGGCGAGCTGCGAACCTGCAACCTTGACCTGCTTGTCGTTCTCTCCGGCTGCACGAACAAAAATGAATAAACGGACAACGGGTGGATGAGGAATGGGGCGCCCATCGGGGCTGGCCTGGCAGCGCACGGGCAGACGACGGGAGGGAGGTCAGTGGCGACATTTGGGCAGCCACGTCGATGTGGGACAGTGGAAGACAAACGACTCGGCGACGGCGATAAGGTTCGATAGACGATTCGGGAAAAGGACGGTCGCTCGCTGGAGTGGCAGTGGCGGCTACCGGAAGGGACAGGCAATGCCATGCGCAAGGTACTTGCGGCTTTTTCTTCTCCTCTTTGGCAGATGGCAGGTTTTAGGCAAGGGGCTGTTACCGATTTTGTTGGATCAGATGGCGTAATTCGCAACAGATCTTATCTGATATTCGGTACTTATCTAGTTAGTCCACATGATGCATAAGGCGAAGGGCACTTTGTGTGTAATTTTTTGAAGTGTGACACCAGGCACTCGCAGCTTTGGAAATAATAGTAAAGATAAATCAAAAGTTATTAATTAATTAAGAAAAGCGCATTTTATTGTAATTTTAATCAACTTGAAATTTAAAGTGTTCAAAATATATTTTGGATGGCATATTTGAATTCCTCACATTTTTCTGATTTGAAAACATATATTATTTGTATTATTTGAATTTATGAATTTAAATTTATCCCTAAGTCAAAATTGGTCAAATGGAGTCAAAGTCAAAGGTTTGACTAGTTTGAATTAGTTTTGAAAATATCAAAAACAAAACAGTTTTCATATAAGGTTTGAATTCAAATTCCAAACCATTTGAAAGTTATGAATTAATTCATATTTAAACAGATTTGAAATCTGAATTTGAATTGTTTTAGAAAAGTTTGAATTTGAATCAGATAACAGCAAATACTTTTTATACTCAGCTAAACCTAGCCATGGACACTGACAAGCGGGCCACAGTGCTGACTGGGCAAAACGGTGCGCGGAAAGCTTTTCTCACCCAGGGTTAGTCTAGCCACAGCCGATGACAGGTGGGCCTGGGAACAGCAGGGCCACAGCACACGCATGGTCCAGCGAGGAGGCGACACGTGGGCGGTCCGGGGACTGCGCGGGTTGGAAAGCCAAAAAGTGAGGAGCCTTTTTGCAAAACTCCCGCAGGAGCTGGCAGGTGGGCCAGAAGGGCTGCGGGTTGAGGCGGGAAAAAGGCCAGGTTTTTTTTTGCAAAACGACGGCGGCTGCTGCTGTCTGCTGACGGACGCGGTGCTGCCGACGGTGGATCTGGCCGGAGTTTGGACGACGATGGCGACGCCTACGTCGGACTAAACGCAACGACCCAAAAACGAAAAACGAAGATGGATCCACGGGCTACAACTCTCGTGTTTGGGGTTTCTCCGGAGGAGGGCTCTATCACCAGGAAAACGAGGAGGAACAGAGGCAGGTCAGCTGCTGCTGCAGCTGCTGCTGTCTGCAGGGCGCGACGCGCGGCGGCGCACAGAGCTCGCTCGACGGAAGGCCCGGCGCGTCTGGGCGGCTAGGAGGAGGAAGGGCATGTCTAGGAGATCGAGGTGCTCACCAGGAACTCGTCGGTGTGGTCGGCGGAGCTCGGGGTGGTCGCGATCTGGCGCGGGGCTCGCTGGCCGGAGCTAGGGTTTCACGTCGGCGCGGCGCTGGTGCAGCTGGTACAGGCCTTCTCCTCCTCGCTGGCGGGTACGGGGCGACGCAGAGGGACCTCCTCGTCCTCCTTGATCACCCCCACGACGAGCTTGACGGCCGGAACAACGAGGACGACGAGGTGCTGGCGACGGGCGGCGTCGGCCGTTGGTGGTCGGAGAGGAAGAAGGGGAAGGAGAGGGGAGGCTCGGGGAGATCTGGCGACGCCAGAGAAGCCGTGTGGGAGGGGGAAAGGAGGGAGAGGGAGAAGATAGGGACGGGAGAGGAGAGGTGCCGTGGGGAGTGGTTGGGGATAAAGGTGGCTTTGGCCACCTTTTTCCTTCCTCTCCTTCACGTGCTCGGCCAGGGCAGGGTAGGGTTAGGGGCTGCAGGTGGGGCAGGGCGAGGCTAAGGAGGGTGGCTCGGGCTGGTGGAGCCTTGTGGCAGAGAGAAGAGGAAGAGAGAGGAGAGGGGAGGCTCGGGTTAGGTTGGGGTAGCCTCGGGTTAGGGTTTTAGAGTTGGGGTATATGGGGTGTGGAACCAGGGAGAGGGGGTAGCCAGGTGGGGCAGCAAGGGAGAGAGAGGGGTGAGAGAGATGTGGGTAGCTAGGGTTAGCTTAGAGGGCTCGGTTTAGGTTAGAGAGGAAACTAGGGTTAGGAGGGAGGTTAAAGAGAGAGGGTGAGATGAGAGAGAGAGATGAGGTAGGGTGGGGTGTTCTCTTTGGACAAGACCAAACAAGATCAAGCCAAGCTCAAACAAGATCTAGTCAAAAGAGAGGAGGGGGGAAAAGGTGGTTCTTGCATGGCCCATGCAGATAATAAATGCCTTGGTTAAATTCTTGTGAAAACAAAAATAATAGCATGGCATTATTCTTATGCATACCCAAGAAGTGGAATAATGGCCAAGCAAAAGAATTTATAGATTTGGATCCATCCTATCTCCCATGAGCTAGATTAAATACCAAAAGAAAATAAACTACAAGCTCATGGATAATGGGATGGTGGAATTATAAAGTGGTGAAAAGAAAGGTTGGTAGAGTCAATAAAAGATATGCCCCCAACTCATCTTGGGCATTTAACAATATATCAAGAACCAAATACAATATCAAGAGGCAAATACAATTAACAATGCATATGAGAGAAGAACCAAACCAAAAAGGGTTTTAGATGATGCTCAAATGCAAGGTGGCATGATGACATGAGCATGATATAATGATGATGCAACAATTGCATAAATGAAGTAGCCATTATATTACTAAACCAAGTAGCATTACAATTGTTAGACAAATGGGATGCTACAATGATATCGATCGCTGCTCCCTCATAAATGTTACCATAGCATATTCCTCTGCTAGGTCCATCCAACCACAATTTTGGAGTCTTCCAGCTCTACAAGAGTTGAAATTTTATTGTTGTGAATCTCTTACTATTAGATAGATCTCTCCCACGTTCGGGCCCAACGGCCGAACGGAGTCCCTCAACGCGCCCTAATCGGGGGCGCCCAACCTTATCATGGTTGGTGGGTCCCTGTCGCCAGCGCGCATATAAAGAGGTGGGGGGAGGGGGGGGGGGGCGGCGGGCGCACACGGTACGAGGTTCACCGTGCGCCGCAGCCCCCCACCTACATACCCACCGATTAGGGTTTAGCGCTAGGCCGACGGGAAGCTCCGCCGCCGCCACTCTCAACCACCCACGCCCACGCCGTCGCCCCTCTCCGTCATGGACACCACCTTTGGCATCCCCTCTGGCTCATGTTCCTCGAGTCAAGGCGCAGGTAGTACCTCTCCGGTCTCTCTCTACTCTCTCAGATCCAACCCAAAGAGTGCTACTGTAATCATCTAGGCTAGAAGATCCAAAAGGCAAATATAACACTTACATCTATTGGAGTCTCCACTATTCTTCCCCTCTGCTCAGGCACGAGCAACATCAGAGCATTCCCCAAGCTTACTACCCTCGAAATTGAGCTCTGCGATAAATTGTCAATCGTTGATGGGATCCTCACACAAGAATATCTACCTGCCATTGAGAGAATTCAAGTTAGATATTGTAACGAGTTAGTGTCCCTGCGAGGCGAAGGGTTTGGCAGTTTTCCTTCTCTTAAACATCTCATTTTGATTCATGTCCAAGTCTCAATTGGCAAACGGGGTTGGCATTACCGTCGTATCTCCAAACTCTCGAGTTGAATTGTTGTGGGGACTTCTCTGCAAGCGTGCCTCGGTGCCTAGAAAACCTCACATCCCTCGTGTCACTGAGGATGGGTGGATGCTATGGTATGACCTCCATTCCAACTAGCATCTGGTGTAATAATCTTGCATTACTTGAGAGCTTGGAATTTTCCTATTGCCCGAACCTAGTTTCAATCGGCGGAGCAAATGCAGTTGCAAAAATAAAGAAGGTGATCATATACATGTGTCCAAAGTTAGAGGAAGCAGATCAGATCATGAGGAGAGTCTGACGGTACATGTGCTAGCACTATTTCCCTTTCTAGATTTTGTTACACTTTTTTCTGTAATTTCTTGAAGAAAACTTTGAACTTGAAACTCTGCAGGTCTTCAAGGAGGAATAAATGGCACGCGAGCTGGAGCTTCAGGTCTTCAAGGAGGAATAAATGGCCACAACTCGCAATTGAGTCGCAGATTACAAGGCGTACATGGCACTGTAATTAACTTCACACTGAAGTGAGTGTTAGCAATTTATATTGTGTGCCAAATAAGTGACAGTATAAGAGTTTTGTGGTGTATTGTGTGTCAAATGCCAGAACTCTTATACATGGGCTTTGCTGCAACTGTGATGTATGCCATGGATTTAGGTCGATCCATTTCGGCGTAGTTTGTCTATTGGTATGGCATGTATAAGAGTTCATCTATTGGTGTATGCCATGGATTTAGTTATGACTAAACATGTTCTACAAACACTTAGGCTTTTTTACTGCAGTTGACTAGAGAATTGGGTCTTTTGATGGATACCCCCTTCGTCCCAAAATAGATGGATAAATCTAGACACCATTTAGTACATCGATTTATCTAAATTTTGACAAATCTAAGACATATATTTTACTTAGTTGTATTTTATGTGAGCTAGTTATGTCCGATTAACGATGCATCCGTTCTGCTCTATGCTTTCCTGATTTAGAAATTGAAGGGAGTAGTATGTTTATATATATATATATATATATATATATATATATATATATATATATATATATATATATATATATTGCGAAAGTATGTCTAGAGTTTGGTGATGAATGTGATGTCATTCCTAATTAAGACACGACTTAATTCGCATTGACAGAAAGAAGTGAAAAAATATTTCGAACAACCACAAATAAGCTCAAACTCAAAAAAAAATCTGATGAAGACTGTAAAAAAATAAGCTCAAACTCATGAGACTGTAAAAAAAAAATCTGATGAAGACGTCAGAGCTGGGCTATCAAATACTACAGCCCATACGAGATTAGGTTTGTAACCCATTCTCACTAGCTGTCCAAAATCCTCTGTTTTCCTTCACGACAGCCACTCCGGCGCCGTCCAAAATCCCTCTGCCGCCACCAACTCCGGCGCCGTCGCCGTCGCCATGCTCCACCTCCGGGCGTACGTCGCTTCCCATATCCTCTCTTCCCCATCCACCTCTGCCATCTCCACTCTCCGCCGCCTCATCTCCGCCGCCGCGCCGGCCATTTCCCCGCATCCCCGATTCGCCGTCGACGACTACCTCGTCGACACCTGCGGCCTCACCCGAGCACAAGCCCTCAGGGCCTCCACGAAGCTCTCCCACTTCAAGTCTCGCGCCAAGCCTGACGCCGTCCTCGCCTTCCTCGCTGACCTCGGCCTCTCCAGCACCGCCGTCGCCGCCATCGTCGCCACGGACCCCAAGTTTCTCTGCGCGGGCGTGGACAGGACCCTGGCCCCCGTCGTCGCGGGGCTCACCGAGCTCGGTCTCTCACGTTCTGAAGTCACTCGCCTCGTCTCCCTCCACCCCAGCCACTTCCGTCGTAGATCCATCGTCTCCAGCCTGCAGTACTACCTGCCCCTCTTCGGCTCCTCAGGGAACCTCCTCCTGGCGCTTGAGCGCAGCACCTACCTCGTCGGCTCTAACCTTGAGAAGGTGGTCAAGCCCAACGTCTTGTTCCTACGGCAGTGCGGCCTAATGGATTCCGATATTGCCAAGATCTGCGTCTCTAGGTCAAGGATCCTGACTGCCAAACCCGGACGCGTCCAAGCAATGGTGGCGTGCGCCGAAAGTATAGGTGTGCCCCGTGGCTCTGGAATGTTCATGCGAGCGCTGCGGGCTGTCGCATTCCTCAGTGAGGATTATATCGCCACCAAAGTGAAGTACTTGAAGAAGATCTTTAGGTGGTCAGATGCTGAAGTCAGACATGCTGTATCTAAGTATCCATATGTGGTGCCGAGTGCAGAGGACATGCTGCAGCGCAAGTCCGAGTTTCTCATCTCCGAGATGGGCTTGGAACCGGCGTACATTGCTCATCGTCCGATAATGATCTCTTTAAGCATCGAGGGCAGGCTCAGACCCCGGTACTACGTTCTCAAGTTTCTTGAGGTGAATGGATTGCTAGATCAGAACCCGGACTACTATTATGTATTCAAGATGAGGGAAGAAGTATTTGTGAAGAAGTTCATATGTCCTCACAAGGAAGCTGCACCACACCTCGCTCAAGACTATGCAGCCACTTGCAAAGGAGAAGTGCCAACTAATTTCAGATTTACATGAACCAACAACAAGGCTATGATGATTTTTAAATTGTAATTGCATATGGCGTGACAAAGTTACACTCCAAGTAGTAAGCTCGTAAACCCTATTTTGCTGTTCTTTGCCTAACCAGGTGCTGGTTGTATTCTATAGTATGCATGTTGCATGCCTGTTTGAATGTGTATCACTGCCAACTTCCTACGAAACTGATAATTAGATTCATGAATCCTGATATGTTAATGCTGTCATTCATTATAGAACATATCTGGAAATGAGAAGTCCAAGGATATATTTGGATCAATTTCTGATCAAAACAGCACCTAGAAAGCCATAAATGAAAACAATATTCTCGTGATGTTTTCTATTAAAAATATCTGTATGTTCTGCTTTCATGCAAAGTTATATATATAGCATGCTACATTTTCATTTCATTGTCATATAGCTTCCATATCTTTATATCAGTTAGTACTATAACTATGCAGTTCTATGCTTTATACTTAGATTATGCTTAGAAATAAATTTCTAATGGAAGTCTGTTTTCCTTTTTGTCTTCTGATTTTCTTAACCTTTCTCTTAAGGATTTAGCAATACTTGTGCTAAGTACCATAGTTGGCCTTACTTTAGTTTGGAAATTTCAATTTAACACTGTAACCTATCTGGGACTAAAGCATGATCTGCAAATGATATAGTCTTTTCTTTACATTTGTCCTAATCGTTGGAACAACAGAGGTGCCATGAATAACAAGAAAATCTAAAGAATGATGAATTTAGATTTGTTGGTGAACTTGAAAAGGGAAAGAATATGAGTTTTGGCTGTTGCAAGCTACAAAGCTTGGACCAAGGCAAAAGTTCTTTGTTCATATATAACCGCGTGTCCCTTCACAAAATATATATTTTCGCAGCAAAGCTGCCCATTGTGAAACTTTAGGTTTAAGAATCAGTTTCGCACGTATGTGGTGAGTTCTGCTTTCTCAGGTTCAGATTACAATGGCCACTGCTGTTCTTAGAATCACAAAACCGAATTTATATACTAGGCCTATTTTCGTTAGGTAAGATCACTACGGTTATTGATGTCTCTTGAGGTGATTATCAAAATAGAAGATGTCATTTTACAACTTGGCACTTTCTTTCAGTGCTGCTAATTCGTTTTTCTTCTACACTCATGGTGTAAGATACTACCCAGTACTGCTAGTTCGTTTTTGTTCTGAAATTGCTTGCTGATCACATTTTTATGGGTTCCATGTACTCCCTCCGACCCATATTAGTTGACTTAGATTCATCTAGAATTCTAGATACGAATGTATCTAGTCAAGGTTTAGTGCTAGATACGACATTCGTATCTAGACAAATTTGAGTCAATAATATGGGTCAGAGGGAGTACTTGAATTTTGAAGTCTATAATTCTCGGGCGTCTGTTCAGATGCCCATGAGTTCAGATCCTTTGTGTTTTGGTAGCACATTCTTTTGGGGTTTCCTTTTGGTGCAAAGAGTGCTTCCAGATCCATCCCTCTGTCTGGTTGCTATGGGCTGAAGCGTGAGCCCTTTAAGAGACCAGTACCTTGCATCTGATATAGTCGACATTTTATTACAATCTACGAGTTCATGTAATTTGTAATTTCCAGATACAACGATTTATCAAGTGTCCGCATCTTTGAAAAGAAAAGATCATCCACATCCATTATCTGATTTATAAGTCCATTATTTTACTGTGCTGTTCGCAAAACAGGATACCTATGATTCGGTGTTATCGGCATGTTCCTTAGTTGTCTAATATTGTATCTTCAGTTTCTTCTATTTACTTGCAGTTTTTGTCAAGACTGACTATAATTTCCGTCCATAATATGTTCCACGAAACAAAAAAAAAGTTAAAAATATGAAAGATTTTTGTGTGGCAAATTTAATGAGCAATGTAGGTTTAGAAAAAGCAAGGATGTACGCAACCAAACCAAAGGAGATAGAAGTCAGGAAGGAGGGAAAGTCACAGCAATCACCAAGAAAGAATGTATCTCAGTTTTTCATGGTCTGCCTACTTTGAAACTGATGTAGTAGGAGGATGCAGGTACATGTTTTGTACCGAGGTCTACCAAGAAACTTGCTGAACTTGATAATTTTTCTTGGTGGAGTGTGTATGTGAACTTTTTGGCTATTTAGTTTTTTCTGTGTGCTAAAACATAATGCCCTAAGATGCACTGTCCTGAATCTTTTAGGCCAGGTGCTGTCAAATTAGATTTACTATATGAATTTTTAGGATATCAACTGTGGTTTATCAACAAAAAAATGTGGTTCATGTCTGGGAGTTGCTAGTGTCAAGTTGGGATCGAAATTGTGACCTACTTATAAGCTGCAGATACTAATTGCAATATTTATCTCCGTTTGAGAAGTGAATGAATTCTTTTGAACTTTTGTTTACTTGAGTTGGGAGCTATGTGCTGATGAACCAAGCGTTCTACTGTAATCATTCAAGGTGCTACGGTCCCTTCTTTAAATTTCTGAATCCATGTGTTTCAGCGCAGTGGCTACCGGAATTTAAGATCATGAATAAAACCCTCACCATTTGCCAATATGGCATGCATGATACTAGCTATGATACTAGCTTCGAGTCATCCTCCGTGAGCAAGAGGATACTAGCTTCGAGTCATCCTCTTTCTCCTATCCTCGGGATGCTTTGGAAAACTCGTCTGCCGCTTAAATTCAAGATGTTTCTTTGGCAAGTGGTGAGGGGCAAGCTCCCATCGAATGACCAGATCAAGAAAAGAAGGGGGCTGTCGAACGGGAAGTGCTCCCTTTGCGGCGAAGATTGTGCTGGCAAAATTTGCTTCGAGTGGCGCGTGGGACATGTTCCAAACTTCTTGGAACCCTAGCAATAGGGCCGAGTGGTTTTCCATCTTGGGGGAGCTAAAGGGGCATAGGCGCTATGCGATCTAGGCTTTCTTTGCGGCTTAGTGCTGGTCGCTTTGGACCACGCGTAACAAATTTACTATTGAGTTGGTCTTTCCTAAACAACCTGCTAATGTTATTTTCAAATATATTCTGACTTTGCAGATGTGGCGCACCCTCCTAAGCCGCAAGCCGATGTTGCTTCTAGAGGATCTGATCCTGATGCATAGAGCAATGTTCGCCAAGACATGCTCTTGGCCAGTGGCACATCCTGTGGCAGACGTCGATCCCCCTTAAAGATCTTCCCGCTAGTTTTTATTGTGTTTCCTCGCTGTTAGCGTTTATGCTGTTGAGCATGTTGAACTCCTGGCCTGTGTATGCTAGTGTACCTGTTGTGGTCATCGTTGTTTAGTGCTTGCCGTTAAGCATTTGATGTAGAAACCTTATGTCTAGCCGCTAGGGCTTTATTAATTTATTTAAAGCCGGACACGTGGTGCCTTCAGTCTAAGATAAAAATTCAGAATAATTGCGAAAGAGATAATTGTTCATGCAATTTTACCACTTGCAGACTCTAGACTTTCTACAGATTAACTCGATCGATGGATGCCCATTCGCTTCCAGGTCGAATCAATTTCAGCTTAGTTAGTAGTATGCCAGTTTTCCATATCAAGAAAAAGTAGTATGCCAGTTTCATGAGCTCTATGCTTTCCTGATTTAGAAGTTAAAGTATGTTTAGAGTTCGATGATGAATGTGATTCGCATTGACAGAAAGAAGCGAAGAAATGGTTTCGAACCAGAATTCATGAAGACGACTAAATAAAGACCAAAATTCAAACTCATGGAACTGTATAGACTGTCAAAAAAAAAAAATCTCATCAAGTCGACTAAAGACCAAAACCCCGAGAAGCATCAGAGATGGGCTCTCCATCAAATACAGCCGATACGAGATTAGGATTTGCAGCCCATTCTCACGACAGCCACAGCACCCATCCAAACTCCCTTTGCCGCCGGCGCCGCCACCACGCCGTCACAGGCGCCATGCTCCACCTCCGCGCGTACGTCGCTTCCCATCTCCTCTCTTCCACATCCACCTCTGCCATCTCCATTCTCCGCCGCTTCGTATCCGCCGCCTCTCCGGCCATTTCCCCAGACCAAGGTTTCGCCGTCGAGGATTACCTCGTCGACACATGCGGCCTCACCCGACCTCAGGCCCACAAGGCCTCCACGAAGCTCTCCCACCTCAAGTCCCCCGCCAACCCCGGCGCCGTCCTCACCTTCCTTGCCGGCCTCGGCCTCTCCAGCGCCGACATTGCCGCCGCCGTCGTCAAAGATCCGCGGTTACTCTGCGCCCGCGTGGAGGGGACCCTGGCCCCAGTCGTCGTTGGGCTCACCGGCCTCGGCCTCTCGAGTCCTGATATCGCCCGCCTCGTCGCCACCTTCCCCAACCGCTTCCGCTGCAGATCCGTCGTCTCCAAGCTGCAGTGCTACCTGCCCCTATTCGGCTCCGTCCAGAACCTCCTCCGGGTTCTCAAGAAGAACGACTACCTTCTCTGTACTGACCTCGACAAGGTGGTCAAGCCCAACGTCGCGTTCCTACGGGAGTGCGGGCTAGCTACCTGTGATATTGCCAAGGTGTGTGTCCCTATGCCGAGGATGCTCTCCACCAAACCGGCACGGGTCCGAGCAATGGTGGTCTGCACCGAAGGTATAGGCGTGCCCCGCGGCTCTGGGATGTTCAGGCAAGCGCTGCAGTCTGTCGCATTCCTCAGCAAGGAGAAGGTCACTGCCAAAGTGGACTACTTGAAGAAGACGTTCGGGTGGTCTGATGCCGAGGTGAGAATCGCCGTGACTAGGGCTCCAATGTTGCTGCAGAGATCCAAAGACATGTTGCAGCGCAGGTCTAAGTTCTTCATCTCCGAGGTGGGGTTGGAACCGGCGTACATTGCTCATCGACCCGTAATTATCGGTTTTAGCATAGAGGGCCGGCTCAGACCCCGGTACTACGTTCTCAAGTTTCTTAAGGTGAATGGATTGCTAGATCGGAACCGGGGCTACTGTTATATTTTCAAGATAAGGGAAGAAGAATTTGTGAAGAAGTTCATATGCCCTCACAAGGAAGCTGCACCACACCTTGCCGAAGACTATGCAGCCACTTGTAAAGGGGAAGTCCCAACTAATTTCAAATTTGCATGAACCAGCAACAAGGCTATCGAAATTTGAAAAGTGTAACTGCGTGTGGCGCGACAAAGTTTCACTCTAAGTAGTAAGCTGGTAAACCCTATTTTGCTGTTCTTTGCCTAACCAGGTGTTGGTTGTATTCTATAGTATGCATGTTACATGCCAGTTTGAATGTGTGATCACTGCTGACTCCCTGTGAAGATGATAATTTTATTCATGAACACTGAAATTTTAATGTTGTCATTCATTAGAGAACATCCCTGGAAATGAGAAGTCCAAGGATATATTCGTGCTTTGAACTTCGTTGAAGATCATGAAAATTGAATGTGTAGTTGGATCAATTTCTGATCAAAATAGCACCTAGAAAACCATAAACAAAAACACTATTTTCTATTAAAAACTTGTATATGTTCTGCTTCCATTCCAAGTTATATATAGCCTGTTCCATTTTCATTTCATTGTCTTATAGGTTCCATATCTTATATCAGTTAGTACTAGAATAATTTCCGACCATAATATGTTCCACGAAACAAAAGAAGTTCATAATATGCTGAGCAATGTAGGTTTAGCAAAAGCAAGGATGTAAGCAACCAAACCAAAGGAGATAGATGTCAGGAAGGAGGGAAAACCACAGCAATCACCAGAAAAGAATGTATCTCGGTTTTTCATGCCCTGCCTACCTTGAAACTGATGTAGTAGGAGGATGTAGTACATGTTTGATTTCAAAGCTCCACCAAGAAACTTGCTGAACTTGATTGTTTTCCTTGGTGGAGTATGTACGTGAACTTGTATGCTATGCTTAGTTTTCTGCCTGCTAAAACATAATGCCTAAGAGGCACTATCCTGAATTTTTTAGGACAATGGCTACTGTCAAATTTGACATACTATTTCAGTTTGTAGGATATCAACTGTGGTTTATGTCTGTGAGTGGCTAATGTCAAGTTGGAATCGAAATTGTTGCCTGCTCATAAGCTGCAGATACTAATTGCAATATTTATCTCCATTTGAGAAGTGAATGAATACTTTTGAACTTCAGATTACTTGAGTTGGGAGCTATGTACTGATGAACCAAGTGTTCTACTGTAATCATCCAAGATGTTGTGGTCCCCTTAAATTTCTGAATCAATGTGTTCTAGTGCAGTGGCTACTGGAAAAAAATTTAGGCATGTTCGATGGTTTTATTTTGATGGGCAAGGAGTAATTAGAGTTGTGAATATGGATTTTTTTTATCAGTAAAGTTTGCTGCAGCTCTGGCAACTGACAATACTCCTGAGAGCTATTGAAATTGCTCCTATAGGGTCGTGGAGACTGAATGTGCATTCTCAGTTCCTGATCGTTGCAACATAAATTATCGAGTGCCACTGGTAATACTCCTGAGAGCTATTGAAATTGTTTATCTTTTTTATAGTGTCCGCTCCATGCATTGCTGTTCTTATCTCTATGATATGATTTACCATTTTAGAATTTATAGTCTGTACACTTGGAAACTTGCAACCAGAAATTCTGCATTTTTGAATGATGTCAGTTTAATATTCCATGATAAATGTTATGTTGTTTCTCTTATTGTGAAATTCAGTATTCTGAATTAGACAATGACTGACCACCCAGGAGGCGCACCCATGACCGACGACCCAAATTCAGAGAAATGGAGAAGCACACGCAACAGCCAACTTTTTTGTTTCCCTTCTCTGCTAACAAGGTGGCGGTGAGATTAATTAAGTTGCGGACAAGAAGCGGATACATCGAATGCATGGCTAGTAAACCATAAATTTAACCGAGGGATGTCTTGGGTGCACACTTGCAGCGCTCTTGAAGGCAGACTTGACATTAGCAAGTACATCGTCCACATTTTTGCTTGACTCGGCACTGGTTTCCTGGAGATACACTTTGATTTCCTGGAGGCAGGGCAGGCACTCCATTCCGACCGGTGAAGCGCCCATCCACTCTTCCAAGCCGAATCCTAGCGTGAGCCTTTGTAGCTTGGGCATAGCTCCTGCCTCGAAGCTGAGATAGGCAGTGAGATCTTCATCAGACCAGAACGTAACCTTCTCCAGAACGGGGAATAACCCAGTGCTGAAGACGACCTTATCTTGGAAGACATACAACCCATCGAAGTTAGCCTCGACGAGGGAAGTAAGCTCTCCAAGAACACGAACATCAACACTTGACAGCTGCAATAGGCGCATGCTGAGGATCCGGAGGGAGCATAGTTGACCAATCCATCTGGGGACTCTATCGA
Organism: Avena sativa; assembly: GCA_916181665.1. Classification (NCBI taxonomy): domain Eukaryota; kingdom Viridiplantae; phylum Streptophyta; class Magnoliopsida; order Poales; family Poaceae; genus Avena; species Avena sativa. The sequence goes on along the minus strand of OV702279.1, from coordinate 421,658,168 downwards.
GCATCCAATGCTCCAGATTGAGTATCTCAAGACACGGAGGAGGATCATGTAATGTGTCCAGCGGGCTGTTCAAGCCATCCGATTCAATCTCGCGATACAAGACCAGGAGCTTGAGGTTTCGGAGCATTCCAACGGAGGACATCAAAGCGTCAACGCCTTCAAGCGTCAAGCACTGGTTGACGCCACCAGGCGTGCCTAAAGTCAATTCTATAAGATTGGTCAGCTTGCTAAGGCCCTTGATATCCTCCAGCGAACTCTTGTCCATGCCCGAACAATGCAAGGTGCGGAGTGAGTTCATGTTCTGGATCTCTTTAGGCAGCACTGTACAATGTGGAAGTTTCAGATGAAACAAGTTGGCCAAGCGAGTTATATCTGATGGAATGTTTTCTGTGTAGCAACAGACTAATTCCAGAGTCTCCAAATGCACGAGCCCTTGAATTTCTGTAGGGAGCACTACCTCTGAATGTAGGGCATCAACCTTCAAATACCTCAGTAGAAACAAATGGCCAATTGCAGTGAGGTTGACTTTCATATACGGTTGTATTGGAAACTCAAACAGAAGCACCCGCAAATACTTAAACTGTGAAAGAGGAGGTGTGTACTTGGACTTACTGAACCATGCATATGATCTAACTTGTGGCATGCTACTAGCAAGGGTCTCCGACTTTGCACGACCAACACTTGATTGCAAGGATAATCGACGAACCTTGTACTTGCAACTATGCAATCTAGCCATGTCTTCGGGGTTATATGCTACACTGATAAAATTATCTTCCGTACTCTTGCTTAGGATCAAATCAAGTAACATATCATGTACTCTGCAAGAAACTACCTCCCCATATTCTGTACTTGCGGGCTGAATTAGACTTTTATTGATAAGCTCATTGAAATAACTTTTCGCAACATCCTCCAAATCAACTCCGTGAGAACTACAGACTAAGCCTTCAGCTATCCATTGCCGAACCAGATCATTCCTCCTGATCTCACGATCTTCTGGATACATGCCAAGGTACAAAAGACATGGCCGGAGACGAATAGGAAGATGCATATAGCTAAGGTTTAGTATACCCCTCATCTCTTCCAAGGTGGGTTTTGTGGCAAACTTGGAACCAAGAGAATTCTTTATGCACTCCCACTCCCTCAACGTTCTTGGTTCATGGCTAGCTAGTAGGCTAGCTATGGTGATAATTGCTAGTGGCAATCCACCACACTTCTTGAGAATTTCATCTGAGATTTCTTTAAATTGTGGCAGACAGACATTTTCAGGTCCAAATACTCTATTAACAAATAATCTTCTCGAGTCTTGCTCTTCGAGTTGTTTCATTCTGTAAATGTTCGCACGGTCACCGTGACAAGCCCAGAGAGCTACTTCATCAATTCGTGTGGTTACCACTATTCTACTTCCATTACTATTTTCTGGAAAGGCACAACTAATGATATCCCATGCTTGGTGATCCCACAAGTCATCAACTAATATGAAGTACCTACAGCGAAAACATCAAAATGAACAAATCAAGACACGGCAAAGTATGTCAACACATGTCTTTCAAAATTTAAGAAAAAAAAAGAAATATGGTAGACTTTCGAACAAAAAGAAATCAACATTTAATTTTCTGTCCCTACTTATCATGGCTTACATGCTCATCAAATGGAAGTTGATTTATGATTTATATAGCCAAATATAGTGTATTCTAAAATCAGTATATCTAGAGAAGTTCGATTTTTATCCTAGAACTAGAGCTTTGATCCGAATAGTAATCCTTCCCTTACGAGCTAGCAAGTTTCGTGTTGGCCCAAAAACTCTATTCATCATGACTTGTGAGTACAGCAATATAGAGTTACACTACTAAACCATGATGCCAAAAGAAGTTAGATGAGTATGATCAAATCACACAACTACTGCGAACAATACCAATGCAAGTATAGGAATGAGTACATGGAGAAAATATACCTCTTATGTTTGAGGTATTCTCTGAGGGGGTCAATGATGTCTTGCACCTCGTGAGCACGAGAAGGCTCTCCCATCCCAAGCTTGTGTTGTAGGCCAATGAGAAGGCTTTTCACATCAGGTCTTTGGGAGACTGAGACAAATGCCTTACAGTCAAACTGCCCTTCAATCTTATCATATACTTGTTTGGCAAGTGTAGTCTTACCCAAACCACCAAACCCCACAATGGAAACCACTTTGAGTTTCTTCTGAGAATCTATCAACCAGCTGACAAGCTCTTCTCTCGGGCCATCAATACCTACAAGGCCTGCTGCCTCCTTGTAGATCGCTGAAATCCGAGGATCAATGGCCACAACACCAGGACTTGAATTGATGCAATCATCGATCTTGTACCTCTTGCGCCGATCATTGGCCTCCATAGCAAGAACCTTGAGTTCCTCGATCTGGTTGGCGATCTTATGACGCCTCCCCAAGGTGGTGAGGAACTCAACCACCTTCCTAACAAAGCCTGGCTCTGCTTGGGCACGGTCAATGTTATGCATGAAGTCGTCGATGCAGTTCTCCATGTCGTAGGACATCTCCCTGACATGGTCCCTCCAGTTCTTGGCTAAGGGGTCGAGCTTGTCCATAAGCTCCATCTTGTCAAGCAGAGCTTTCATGGCGCTGAGCTCGTCCCTGAGAAACGAGGCCTGCTCCCTGACCCCCGTGAGCTTCTTGTAGTCGTCGCCGAGCAGCTCGGTGAGTTTGCCGAGGAGCGGCTCCATCACACCGGTGGTCAAACTCGCTGCCATCCCGGTCGAGCTCAGATTGTACCGCTGAGTGAACGAGCAGGTTGATGAGCGAGTCGCCACCGGAGCCTCTGCCCTTCTCTGTCACAAGGATCTAGCCGAGGCAGCGAGTGGAGGCTGTCACGGGATCTAGCCGATGAGAAACTTGACGCCAGAGGAGGGGTGGCGCGAGCGCCTCTTCGTCTCTGCGCGACCGCCGGCGTCGTGGCTGGAGCAGACTGCCCTCCCGTGCTCCCCACCCCACCGGATCTGGAGTGGGAGAGCGACGCCGGCTTGCCGTTCCGTCCCTGTCCGCGCCGCTGCCGACAGTGGAGAGGTGGAGAAGAGGCTCCGTCGAGAGGGGGAGGCGGCGGTGGCTGCTGGTTCTGGTGCTGGGTAGAGAAGCTCGGCAGAGAGTAACTGAGGAAGTGAGGAGAGGCTGGATCGGATCGGGAGTTCTTTGGAGAGAGAGAAGAAGGAAGGGAAGGGCGTTGACGCTCATTGACCAGACCGCCTGGAGAAACCGCGTGGGCATCTAGTAGATTCTTTTTTTTTTCCTCGTATGTAGACTCTGCTTACATTAATCAAACTTAGGAAATGCAGAACGGTTGCAACATATATCGGCAATAAATATAAGCCCTTCAGAAATACAATGTATAAAGTGCGAGATTTTGTTGTTTTCGTAAATTGAAAAATCCACATGAATTAAATTTAGGCCTTGTTTGGTTTCATTAGAATTAACCAGGATTGGCAGAGATTGAGGGGATTAAATTCCATCTAAATCAAAATCCCCTCTAATCCATTCCAAACAATTCCAATCCACTGGAGGAGTAGATGAACAGAACAAAGCCTTAGGCCTTGTTTTGTTGTAGTGAATAGACCGGTTTTCCTGTGTCTAAACCCGGTCCAATTTTTATCCACCTGAAACCGCTTTGGTCCGTTTTGTACAGAGGGATCGACCGGGCTCAACCCCAGGAAACCCGTGGAGATCGGGGTGGAAGCGAAACACGCGCCTCCCCTCGTGTTTCTTCCTTCTCACGTGTTGGCGGCGCGGCGACACACATACTTCGCTCCGCCATCCCCACCATCCCTCTGTCGTTCTGCCGCCGGTGGCGCTCCGCCATCCCTTCTTCCCACCCCGCAGCCGAAGACGATATCCCGTCGCTGCTTGATCTGATCCTGCTCCGACGCCACCCACGAGCGTACTCTGAGATACCTCTGTCGTCCATCTTCTCCCACAGTCCTGGCCTTCTCTCCTGTAAGTCCTTTGACTTTTCCCCTCCTCTCCCATCTATTGCTAGATGAATCCTAGGTCGATTCCTCTGTAGATACTATTCTTGATCTAGGGTTCTTGATTCAAACCGATGGCTGAAGGATGAATTCTTGGTTAGTTTTTGCTGGTCGTTGGCCTGTTGCTGCACAATTAGATTTCACATCCTGTTGGTACTTGGGATTTCTTCTTTTAGCATGATAGATTCATATGTAGGAAGCTTGGATACTAGTTTCTTGATGAGAGGTTGCATCTGGGAGGATTTGTTTATGCAGATGAACTTAGTCTTGTTGTTGTTGGAACCAGTAGTCTTGCTACTACTACATGATGTTGTGATGTGAACAATTTGGAAAATAAGGGCCACTTCTCTAAATTGTTGTAGATGGTGTTCTCAAGTACAAACAAACCATTCTTTTCCTTTTGCTATTCCGGACCTATGTTTTACATTACGTAGAACAACACCTTCATATTTGGAACATACATAAATTGTACTGGTTTTTATCAATTGTTCTCGTTTCTCTCTCCAAAAGCATAGGCCAGGGACTTATGCAATGCAAGCTATCTCGATAATCGAAATCCAAACTTAGCATCATGTCCGTCCCCTAGGCTGTTCTATTTATTGTCATTGACCTTTCTTTGGAGAGAGAAGAAAAAGAAGAAAGGGGCGTTGACGCTCATTGACCAGACCGCGTGGAGAAACCGCGTGGGCATATTGATTCTTTTTTTTTTGTGCGTACGTAGACTCTGCTTGCGCTAATCAAACTCGGTATAAACCAAGTCGGCACTGAACTGGACAGCATCCAAAGCGACACTTAAGGCCTTGTCTGGAAGAGGAGTTTTAACCGGTTTTGTGGTGTATTATCCATGTCTAATTCTAAGAGCATCTCCACTCGTTGGGCGAACCTAGACCGAAATCCGACCAAACTTTGGTCAGACGGCGCAAGTTTTTGGTCTGGACACGACCAGTTTTCCACTCGCGTACTGTAACTACCTCGGTGGATTACGCTCCTAGTTACAAGCCTGGATGAACGGAAATGGTTGAAATAGTACGGTGGGGCCCAAATGCCACTCACAGGTAGACCTTTCGGCCGTCCCAACCATTTCCAAACATCGGGACAAGAACGGGTGGCGTAATCGACAGGCGAAGGGATCAACTACATACACAAATGAGTATGTATGCAAGCCACCATACAACAGTACATCAGAGCCATTCCATCTAAAAGAAATAGAAATATTGCAACACCATACGGCAAGATTCAAATATCCTAGATAGATAGTTTAGGATATCTCCTCATACATCACACATCAGAGTATCAGGCGGAAGCGGCAAACAAGATCCGAGTACGGATAAGAAGCAAATCGGCATAAGATGCCCCATAAATGAACACATCCCGCCCACAGATCTCACGGATCCCCGTTCTCGGAATCTCTACACCGAATGATCGTTGCCCACATCGTCCATCTCCTCCACCCAGTATCCATCTTGAGAGTGCACCTGTTCATCTGAATCAAATAATTTATCGTGTGAGACCCTAGGGGTACTCAGCAAGTCTTTATGCCTCTAAAGGGGACACAACCTGGGGTGACGCAATTGCAGCAAAAGATAAACCCTAACAATTCTATAGATACTCGCTAACCATCCGCCTAACCAAAGATAGACGGATGTCCGTGAATTAATAACAACAGTTATAATGGTAATATTAACAGATCCATCCTCCTCCTCGCTTACCAACGAGGAAGCGGACGAATAGCCCCCCCATCCGTTGGCAGTTTTATTATCCATTCCATGAGTGTTACAATACTTACTAGTCAATTACTTAGTCAAATTAAAAGCGGTACTTTAGTTACTTGTATATGATCAAGAAACTGTGCTCCAAGTCGTCCATAACCGCGGACACGGCTTTCAGAAAGTTTTACCCTGCAGGGGTGCACAAATAGCAACACACACTCGATCAACCTCGGAAAAACCAAATCAAAACCCAACGAGGCTTTCACGACAAAGCAATCACCAGATTCAGAAATATTTCAGGGGGCCACCCCATTAAGCTACCCGCAACGAAGTTAGCTGCCTCCGAGACGGACTCAAGGTTTGGGTGGACGGCTGTAAACGACTGGGAACCCGAAAGTGTGACTGGGCTTGTCGATACCGCGAAAACGTGTCCCGATCATAAACAGTACAGGTGCTCCTCGCACAATCGTAAATAAAGCAATAAAGCATGGCATAAGTACAGGATAGTAAATAAAACCTCAAACTATTTTGTGGCCCCAAGAAATAAGAATGAATCAAGCTCTGGCTCAGGGGGGTCCCATAAGCCTCCCGGATGTGGATAGCGCGAATATTCAAGGAACAGGAATCAAGTACTCGGGGTCCTACGGGACACAAGTGAGCAGGAAAAACCAAATAGAAGATATTGCTCACCGGTGCCACTTTCATTAGTTATCCCATTACTACTCAGGTTAAGGTGTTTAGGTACCTCGTTATCCATCAGACACTCACATACCCTACACATGCTGTTCTACGACTCGCATGGCTCAAACAACTCCTGTAGTAATGGCTCATGGGATGGAGGAACAAGCTTCGGTGGGGTTTAAAAGTAAAGGCTATGCAATACTTGGGATTCAGTTTAATGCAATCGCGACTCAATGATGCAAGAATAAGATAGAGGCAATAGGTACTATATGTATGCAAGCATGTGGTAGTGCTTGCCTGGCAGCTCAGTTGAAGCGAGAGTAGGATCTGGGTAGTGCTCCTGGTTCTCTGGATATATCCCCTGCTCAGCGTCTATTCGAAGAAGAACCAAACAAACAAGGGCCAACATAAATAAAGTGCACAAGCATAGGAGTTAAAATGCGACAAGCAAACAATCATGCCATGACGAATGATGCACAATTTGCATGGCAACAATGTAGCATAGCATGGGTGAGGTGTGGGATACAAGAATGAATCATTTTATTGAGTTTTGGCCACATTTTATCCTCATATTAGTTGCTGTACACATTATATTTATATGATGCATGCTTCAATTCATATCATGGTATGCATAAACAGAAAGGTCTCATCGAGCTGATCGATTTAGACATATTATTTGTTAAATTTGGAGTTATAAAACAAAAGTTATTAATTAATTAAGGAAAGGGCATTTTATTGTAATTTTAGTCAACTTGAAATTTAAAGTGTCCAAAATATATTTTTAAGGCCATATTTGGATTCCTCATATTTTTCTGATTTCAAAACATATATCACATGTTGAATTTGGATTTATATTTTAAAAGATATTTGAAAACAGATTTGAATTTTTGAATTTAAATTAATTTGGAAGAGATTTAAAATAAACAGCCAAGCAGAAACATTTTGTACTCAGGCAGAGCCAGCCACTGACGCTGACGGGTGGGGTCCAATGGAAAAAAGGGACCACGCGCGCAGAAAACCTTCCGCCACCGCGGCTCTACCTAGCTCTACGAATGATAGGTGGGCCAGCGGCCACGGGCCCACGTGCCAGCGAACGGGCGCGCAGGGGCTGCCAGGCGGGGCCGGGCTGGAGCGCGGGTTAAGGAAAAACAAAAGACAGGGGGTAGTTACAAGAATGCCACGGCGGCTGACTAGTGGGACCTCCAGGAGTGCGGGTTGACGGAATAAAAAAAAGTGGGGGGTTTTCTGTAAAGCGACGCCGCGGTACTGTTTTTCTTCTCACATCTCTGACGACGGTCGGTGCACGGCAGGGCGGGGCTCGGTGCAGGGTTCGAACCCGCGACCTCGCGTGCGCGCACGGCGGCGGCTACCGCTGCGGTGGCTTGGCTTGATGCTAGGAAACGACAGCGCGGCCAGATGAAGGCTTACTGCGGCGCGACAGCGGAAACGCGAACGGCGAGCAGCGCGCCCAGAGAGTGCTCGGCGAAAGGATCTACGCGTCCAGGAAGCACGAGGCCGAGAGAGGTTGTCCGGGGGAACCAGGGGCTCACCGGGAGTGCGTCGGTGGGGTTGATGCGACCGGGGAAGCAGCGGATCGGCGGCGTTGCTGGCGCACCCAGGGTTAGGGTTTCGGGTCGGCGTCGTGGAAGAGCAGGGGTCCTGGGCCTCCTCCTCCTCGCTGGCGTGTCTAGGGTGAAGCAGAGGGATGCCCTTGGTCTTCCAGTCCACCTCCTCGACGCGCTTGACGGCCGAAACGACGAAGACGACGACGTGCTGGCGGGGCGAGAGAGGGTGTGCGTCGGTGGAGAGGGAGGGGAGGAGCGGCCGGGCTCTGGGCGGATCTGGGAGGGGCAGAGGAGGCGTGTGGATGAGGGCAAGCGAGAGAGAGAGAGAGAGGAGGTGGCGTGCGGGAGTGGTTAGCGGAAAAGGTGGCTTCGGCCACCTTTTACCTTCTCCTCCTCACGTGCTCGGCTGGACGACAGGGCAGGGGTGGCGATGGAGGCTGCCAAGTAGGCCAGGACGGAAGGAGAGGAAGGTGGCTCGGGCTGGAGGGGCCCTCAAGACAGGGAGAGAGAAGAGAGGCAGAGAGAGGTGGAGCTCGGATAGGAGCTAGGCTCGGTTTAGGGTTTTAGGGTCGGGGTAGGGGTAGCTAGGGCGAACCAGCAGGTTAGAGAGAGGAGAGAGGCCGAGAGAGGGAGAGAGCTAGGGTAGGATGAGGAGGGATGGCTCGGTTTAGGTTAGATGGTGTCCAAGGTGGTGGTAGGTTGTAACTAGGGTAGATGAGGGTTAGGTTTAGGGTTTTTGGAGAGAAGGGGAATGGTGATAGATGGTAGTAGAGATGTAGGTGATTAGGGTTAGGATCTTAAATAAAGGGTTTAGAGAGAGGATAAAGTGAGAGGGGGGAGATGGGTGGTTTGGTATGGTCACACATTATTAAGAAGAGAGAACACATACAAATAAACTCAAACCCAACAAGGAGAAAAGGATGATCATGAAAGGGGTATGGTTGCATGGGACATGCATTACATTTAATGCACTCCCTAAGAGTATGTAAAAGGTAAGAGTGAGAAGAAGACCACATGGGATTGAATTAAGATTCAAATAAATGAGGGGCCCATATGTAGGGAATTAGAATTGAAGCAAGGGATGATGTTAACATTTTAGTGGTGAGAGGAACAATAAGAGAGATGCCCCAACTCAATTTGGGCATTAAATAATTTATCAAAACCAACTACAGTGTATCAAGAGGCAAATACAATTAATAGGACAAATGCATATGGGAGAAGAACCAAATGGAAGGGGTTTTATATGATGCTCAAATGCAAGGTGGCATGATGACATGAGCATGATATAGTGATGATGCAACAATTGTATATATGAAGTAGCCATTATATTACTAGACCAAGTAGCATTACAGTTGTTAGACAAATGGGATGCTACACGTACCCTGCCCGAATTCCCGGATCGCCCGTTTCCGATCAAATTCGGCTCATATTCGGCTAATGTTTGTCCAGATTTCGGCGTAGTTCGTCATACAATGAATACAGAACATTTTAAGACCAAAGTTCGGTGAAATTTTAAACAGAGTTCGCCGTAAATGTAAACATAGTTCGGCCAGAAGTGAAAATACAACATATTTCGGCCAAGTTCGGCCTAGTTCAGGCTGGTAATCTACGACGTGTTGCCCCTGCGTATCCATAGGTGCTCAACAAGATCATCCTGCAGCTGTTGATGCATCGCCGGATCTCGGATCTCCTGACGCATTGCAACGAATGCAGTACAGGTTGGAGGCACCTAATGATCAGGCTCGGCAAGAGGACCATGTATGTAGTATGGCTCGTCCTCTCGAGCAAACTCACTGGATCCTTTCTCTCATCCTCAATGATCATGTTGTGCAATGTCACACAACAGTTCATCACTTTCCACATCTGATCTTTCGACCAGGTCATAGGAGGGAACCGGACAACTGCAAACCTCTGTTGGAGCACACCAAATGCCCGCTCCACGTCCTTCCTGCAAGCTTCCTGATCCTTGGCAAAGTGAGAATGCTTGGAGAGCATTGGGCTTGAGATAGTCTTCACAAATGTTGGCCATCTTGGATTGATGCCATCTGCTAGATAGTATCCCTTGTTGTAGTGGTGCCCACTGATCTCAAATTCCACAGGGGGAACATGACCCTCAACAAGCTTGGAAAAGACAGTTGAGGAGTTGAGGACGTTGATATCGTTGTTCGATCCTGCCATACCAAAGAAGGAGTGCCAGGTCGAAAGATCATGTGTAGCAACTTCCTCAAGTATGACAGTGCAACCTCCTTTGTGGCCTTTGTACATTCCTTGCCATTCAAATGGACAGTTCTTTCACTCCTAATGCATGCAATCTATGCTTCCAAGCATACCAGGAAATCCTTTACTTTCATTGACTACGAGGATCCGAGCAGTGTCTTCAACAGTGGGTGATCTCAAGTACTGTTCCCCAAACACTGTAATCACTGCCCTGCAGAACCTGTACAAGCAATCAATGGCGGTGGACTCGGCGATGCGGAGATAGTCATCCGCACTGTCAGCCAGCGCTCCATATGCAAGCAACCTCATCGCCATGGTGCACTTCTGAAGCGAGGAAAACCCAACCAAGCCGGTGTAGTCCTTCTTGCAAAGGAAATAGGGGTCAAACTCCCGGATGGCATGCACGATCTTGAGGAAGAGCTTCCTGCTCATCCTGAAACGGCGGCGAAACACGTCCTCTCCATGGAGTGGCTGGTCGGTGAAGTAGTCGGCATACAACATGCAGTAGCCCTCTATCCTTTGTCTCGCCTAGCACTTCCGGCGACCTGGAGCCGAACCACCGCGCTTCGGCTTCGCCACCTGCATGTATAGCTGGGCGAGCGATGCGAGGATCTGCAAGTGCTCTTCACCTTCGACGACCTCGATGCTCTCCTCCTCCAGCAGTACGGCGAGCATCTCCTTGTTGTCAGAGTCCATGGCGAGTATCTTGTCCTCGTCAGAGTCAATGGCGAGTATCTCATCGTCGTCGGAGTCCATGGACGAATCCAGCCAAATGCCGAACACTTGGCGGGCGTGGTGACGGGAGCACGTAGCGAAGCAAAGCTACGGCGAGGCTATGTCAGCGAGAGCGGCGGCGGAGAAGGCGTCGTGGTGGGCGGCAACTACGGCGAGCGTATCTAGAGGCGTGGGAGTGTCTCGGCGCGGTGGAGCTCCGCCGGCAAAGTCATGGCGATAGGGGGTGCTGGGAGCTCTTCGCGACGTTCTGGGCGAGTGGAGTGGGTGGGAATGGGACTGTCTCGTCGACAGAGCTGGACCACGCCCTTTTTGCAGCGTCCGGCGTCCCCAGGGCGTACACGGGAACCTGGGTTCGGCCTGGATAGGCCGGACCAAAACACGCCGAAATCCGGACAAAAACAGGTCCCTGGGTACACGACTGGGTCGATTTTCAGCGTTCGGACCTAATTTCGGCGTCCGGACCGGCGTCCTAGGTAGGCGAGTGGAGATGCTCTAATACACGTGAAACCGCCAGCGAGTCGTTTGGAAGGCCGATGTTGGCCGGGCTTAGCCCGATTAAACCCATCGATAAATGTCGGGTCGAAGTGTTTTCGAGACGCTCCACACCCCTCGCGTTTTTTGCCGGTTCTGGTGTTGCACGCACCTCGCGGTGACTTTTGCGTCACAGAACATGGAAAACTATATTTAAACCCCCCTCGCCCTGTGGATCGCCTTTTTACTTTTGTAAAAAAAATGAAAATGATAAAAATTTCAAAAAAAATCTTTGAGATATAGTTGTATTTTGGGGTATAGTTGTAGGGAAAATTAAAAAAAATGTGTTTTTATATATTTTGCAAAAATAGGTCATGGCACAGTAAAACAGCCATAACTTTTGCATACGATGTCAGAAAAAAGTTTAATATACCAAAATGATCGTCTCGAAAATAGATCCTCCGTTATTATCCAAGTGGTGGACACAGGGATTATTGGTAATATCGGCCCAGGTATAGGTTCTTCCTGGTTGATGTTCTCCTCTGCCCTGGATTCGGGATGTTCCACAGCCTCTACCCCGGCCGCCTCCGTGCCCTCCTCGTCCGCCAGATCCAAACGTTGCGTTGATGTAACATCCCAGCATTTAGGAACTAACGAAGGGTAGATTTAGGAATTTGGAATGTTGCACGCATTCATCTGTGAAAATGTGGGTAAATTTTTTGCCAAATAAAAATCTTAAGTGATCAATGTTTCATTCATACTTTGAGATTAGGTTTAGTATTAAAGGGTGATTGCTATAGACTTTGATATGATCTTTAAGGAATTATATGTTTTAAAATGAATTTGAATTTTAAACTTGAGAATTTGAATAATAATTCAAATAAATTTGGGATAAATTTTGAATCTTAATTTAATTAAGAAATGAATATTACAACTTAAATTCTATCCAAAGAAAAACAATAATGAATATGAAACTTATTTCCTATCATCAATATATAATCAAGTTACAAAATCATAACTTATGGAAATCATCCACACAATTCACAAAAGCAAATATATAAAGAATAAGAATATTCTTTATTAATAATAATGTAATCTTTATTACAGAAGAATAAAATAAAGATTATAAAGTAATAAAAATAAAATTACAAAAATGTGAAGAAGATTACATTGGATTATTTACTAACTATTCTATAATTACACCTAAACTAAATCTTCACTTTTAATTGTACCTGCAAAACAAACATAATATATATATAGAGAAATAAAAAGTTAGAGTTAGAAATATTTTCTCTCAGACATGTCAGTGTAGTGCACTAGACAAATTCATCATTGAGAAATTTATAAAATGGGGCAAGTTTCACCAATATGAAAGAATTCATCTTTCATAAGTTAAAGCCAGAAGTCAAATGACAGCAAAAAGGGGCAAATTCACCAGCCAGGTGAAAATAAACAGATAATAGTAAGTGTCAAAAATTCTGAACATATCCACAAGTGCACAGCATGCACACAGGCAGGACACACACCAACATGCATGTGGTGTGTTGTCAACCTCACAGCATAACCCAATCTCACAAAACCACAAGAACAGTCGTGGATAGGCACTAGTGCATCTCTCCACTGCTTGCCACAAGAACAGCCAGCTTAGACAGCAGCTTACCAAGCACAACAGCCAAACCAAACCACCCAAGATCAACCAAACATCACCAGGATGGTGACATAAGGAGGGGGGAGGATCAGGGGGGCAGCAAGGCGAAGCCCAGGAGCTAGGACGAGCAGGCTAGCTCAAGAGCAAGCACAGGAGTCCAGCAGAACAAGATCAAGATCATCATCACTTTACTACACAAACAACAAGATTTTGTGGTGAGTTTCATAAAACCTTCACATGATCTAATCATATCATCCAGAGAGAAGCATGTGTTGTTTTATAAAACAAACCCTCAGAAAGCACCCAAGTGGGGTGAATCCATCATAGGGATTTTAAACTCTACAAACAAACAACAAAGTACCAGGATCCAACCAGAGCTCAGAGCAAAATCCTTGCTCTGGTTGTGGAGCTATATATTATAGTTCAAGCATAACTATAGCTATTATCTAATTTCTAGGCACATCCCTAAAGGAAGGGTAGCACCTTAGAAACAAATCTTTGAGATTCATAGAATGATCAAGCCTACTATCATTTTTCCTAAGCTTTGATTCAAGAACAATAGCTGGTACCCTACCAGGACTATCTATATTAATCAATTAGATAAGATCTGAATCCCTAAGCCTCAGACCAACATCATTGGTCTTAGGGAATTCAGAAAAGAACATTTCCAATTATCTTTCAAAGCCAAGTTTGTCTTAAGCATAAACTGACCAATTCAATGGATTAGAACCAAACTTGTGTGCCATACATGATGGTGTCACATGAACAATTCTATATGAGACAAGATAGACATTTAATCATCATAAATTCAGGCAATCAACTTACTAATCATCTTCCTGTTAACACATGAATCATAACTAGGATATTCCTATATTAAACTTCACTATTTGAGATCATGATGATCTCAAACCACATGTTAATTCCCAAGCCAACAGCATGAATACAGTAGTTTCATCCTATCATAATCATGACCATAAATCAAATAACAGTGGAAAGTTATCAAGTCATTGGTTTTACCAAGCATGCTTCCCAAGAACCTATATCATCTGAATCAGATGCAATCCAAGCATAACATCATCTAACAAGCCACCAGAAACATTATAGATCATCTTAAGCAACAAGCCTTAGGTCAATAACCACTTAGCATGTTTACAATTCATCCAAACATGATCCAATTCATCTAGTATATGATCAATCACAGGATAGAAACCCTAAATGGATAAATCATCCTAATCAGAATTAGATAGTAATCAGAGAGGTCACTGCCAGCATCTAGAATCAAATCAGCAAGCACAGAGAGCACCAGGGGAGAAGAATCGAACTCACCGTAGGTCCTCGCTGAAGACTGGAAGAGGAAGCAGAGGGGCCGACGACCATGGCAGCACGGGAAGCACCCCAGAGGGCAACCCGCACGGCGCCACGGCAATGACCCTGATCACGCCTGGAGGTGCAGAGCATCACCTCGACACACGACGACCACATCAGCACTTGAATCCATGCCAACCCCAAAACCCTAGGGTTCGGGACGGCATCGATCCATCACAGGAGAGCCCCAGGCTCGAATCCAATTGGATAGATCGAACGGGCGTCATTGGCAACCCCCTGTTACACCACGGCGGCGACCAAAACGGCCTACGGCGGCGGGAATCGTCGGTGGCGGCATCGCCGACCACATGGTCGGGGTTAGAGGAGGAGAGGATGAACTCGAGGGAGAGAGAGAGGAAGTGAGGAGTGGGCCGAGTTGGGCCAGACCCTTCGGGGTGGTTCTTTTGTCCTTGACTAATGGGATACTAGGGCCCAATAAGATAAACCAGCCCAGAAATCTTTTCAAGCCTGTTTTAATAAAAAAAAAGGAAAAGACCAAAATACTAGAAAATAAAATAAAAGTCCAAAAATTATAAATAAAATATTTTTGGATTCACAAAAATCCAAACTACCCAAATAAATTAAAACATAAAATTTTAGACATTTAAATTTTATTAGGAATTTTCCAAATTATATATTCCTTATGGAATTTTACAAAATTATTGAAAGGTGATAAAATTATTTAAAATTCACTTTCATTATGTATTAATATTGTAGTATTTTTTGAAAAATACTAAATAAATATTTAATCACAATTATTAATGTCTAATTAATAAAGGAATTATTAAATCAATAAAAGTCATATAAAAGGGAAATAAAATAAAATAATTCAAAATATGTTATAAATATTAAAAGATAATATTTATAAATCATTTATTACTAAAAAGGAACTTTTGGGGGTAAATGCATAAAAAATTAAATAATGCATTACATTACTTGCATAATCATTTTGCTTCTTTAAATATTGTCCTTACTAGGCAATAATGATGTTTTGTAGAACTAGAAGCTCAGGGTCCAGTGCAAGCATCAGACTTCACTACCTTGCCATCACTAGGCAAGTTCATCACTTGCTCATGTCCTTTGAAGAGTCTTTATCAAAGTATTTGCAAATTGTGTGTTATCATATATGCTATAAAAGAAAGTAACTATTATTTTCACAAATAAAGAAATTATAGATATCATCCTAAGTGGTGATATAATGGAGCAATAGAACTTAGTGTTCTAATTGCAACAATTATGATCAAGTAGGTACTTAATAACCCCTGACATCAGTGATTCTAGCGCCGTATATTACGCGTTAGCCATGAGATTTGGAATGGGACAGAGAAGTCAGCTGTATCTTATTCCTCTCGCATGAAGCCGGATGTGCAGGTCGTGGCTGTTATCACTCGTAGCGTGTATATTAATTGGTAATTCATAGAGGATATGCAGCATATGGGTGGGAACCCTCATCGTCCCACGATAATTCTGGCATCTAACGCTTTGTACAAACCTTTGCCGTAATTCATTATGTGGGCATGGTGTACAACAAGGAGGCATGCGGGGCAGTGATTGGCTTGGACCAACTACTGGGCCCCACATCATGGAATTGTGGACGGGAAAGTACGCCCGGTTGTGCAACAAGGAGTTGATCTCTCATGGGTAAAGTAACGCACCTCTGCAGAGTTTAAGAACTGTAACTTGTTACTCCCTGTTCCGGGAAGGAGCTACGAACGCGACAGGAAAGGAACTCCATGAAAGTTCTGGTCAACCTATGAAGGCTGTTTGTCATAGTTTTTTGGAATAAAATCAATATTTGAAGAAATATTTACAAAAACTGCATAGTGCCAAGGATTTATAATCCGAGGTGGTAGTTAGAGCATCAAACTTCCCACCTTGCATATAATGAACTTGTTGGGTAACGTTGTTACTCATTCTTTCCTTTGATCCCTTGCTTAGACTCTAAGGATCCCGAAGACGTGCCAATGTATGTCGCCGAATGCCAAGAAGATGTGTTCTACGAGGAACCCGATCTGTCCGGAGGTGTTGAAGGAGTGGATTACGAGATCCGCTACGGTGTCAAAGATAACGAGTCCAACTAAGTACCCCTAGTTAGTAGTAACCAACGGAGCCGAGCAGCATGCACTCTATAGAATAAGCTGCTGAGCTCAACTCCTAGTCGGAGTTGTTACTTTTAAATTCCGCTGAAACACTTATATTTTGGTTTGTAAGTTGAATCTTTTGAAGTCTTGAACTTCGGGTATTGTAATAATAATAATAATGTGTGAATGTTTGTAATATGGACCCGCAATGTTTCTGTTGTACCACTCTGAGGGATGTGATATTTACGGAACGGTGTTCCGTGGATGTCATGTCAACGACTATAGTGTACTACACATGCAGTGGTATGTTGGGTCACCGCAGTTGACAGCTGCGTTGTCCAAAGCCGGTTTTCATCCGAGGTGTTCTTGCACTTCCGAGCTTGTTGTTTTGGCTGTTTGGCCGCATTGGGATTGACCAGAATATTTAGCAGCCCTTCTATATCATCATCGACATCAGCATATTTGCTTGCCCTCTCTATCATCTCTCCCAAATCTGTGACGTGGTCACGCTTCAGTCTGTGACGCAAAAGTCTGACTTAGAGTCCTGCGATGAAAGCTTCTATCGCGGTTTGCTCGTTTACTCCTTCACAGGAGTTCTTTGTGTAAATCCAGCGTCCGAGGTAGTCCGGCAAGTTTCTCTAGGTCTTTGTATGCAACGCTGCAAGTCTCCGACTGTGCAGGGCCTCCTATATGTTCCCTCGAAGTTTGAAAATAACGCATTTTGCATATCATACCAGTTATGAATTGAATTCTTCGGCAGTTCATTGAGCCATGATCGAGCCGTCTTCCTTAGCATAAGCGGGAGATATCGGACTGCGACCAGGCTGTTTCCTCCTTTGGCGATGCAGCAGGCCTGGAAGAAATCATGGAGCCAGGTATCTGGCCGAGACGCGTCGTCATAGGGATGAATGTGTTTGGCAATACCAAAGTCAACCGAAAATTTGGTCCGACGTATGTGTGGGCCAAAGCACTTGGGTCCCACGTACACATCTTCTTCCTCGTACCGCGACGCCTCTATGTTTGACTCAATGCGATGGCGAGCGTCGTTTGGCGAGAGATATCTGCGCCTTGGAGGCTCATGACTTCTGCGTGGCAGAGTCAGACTTTTGCCTCTCCTCTCACCATTGCCGCCTCCGCCCCTGCAGCTCCCATGGCTACGTCGGGATCCTTCATGGTCGCTGCCTGGGGGCGAGGGTGGCCCTGGTGGATTATTTCTGACTGAGTTACACGGTGGTGGCGGGTGGACCCTCATTATGCTGACTCCGATGCCGGTTTCTTCGGGCTCCATCCCTGCTTGATTCAGGATGGTCCGGATCATCTCTTCGTTCGGCGTTACTAGCCGGACGTCTCGGTGGTGGCATCCTTAGCCGATCTTGCTCTTATCGCTGGCGGCGTGCTTCCGAGTCTTCTCTATGGCGGTTGTTTTGCCGACGATGGTCCTGATGAGGAACCATTGCCCTAATGGCATCTTCGCACGCAGCTGGAATAACTCTTGCCCAGTCACGTGCAGGCCTGCGAGAGTGCCGTTTGAGCTGGTCCTTGAATTCTCTTCTTCTCCGCGAGGAAGATAGTGCTGATCTGTATCCCTGTGTAGCCTTCCGTCAGTGCTTTGGTCGGCGCCAGTGTGGCAAAATTCCGATTTTGAGGCCAGCTTGCCACTAAATGATGATACATCCAATTTGCATCACCATTCTATATCATAATTTGCCTCTATTCGTTGATATATGTCTTATTATGAGGTATTACTTATGTCTTTTCATCTGTTTATGCATGTTGGATGATTCTTGGAGGATGAACTGTCGGAGTCTGGATTCTGATGGAAAAAGAGGTGTTTTGATGCAATTTCGCGAAGATCAGAAAAATACCAGAAAATACGGGAAAATTATATTTTTCCAGAAGACAGAGGAAGCCAGAAGGGGAGGCGTAGAAGGGACACAGGGGGCCCACACCCCCCTAAGCGGGGGTCCCCCCTTGGCCGTGCCTAGGGAAGGTGTGGCCCACCTGCCCGGCCTTCGACTACGCCCTCTCGCCTATATCTTCCACACGGAACCCTAATATGAGGAGAGCGACCACATATAGATTTCCGCCGCCTCTGCGGGACGGAAAACACCGAGAGAGAAAGATCTCTCTAGCAGACAGATTTCTGCCGGGGAAATTCCTTCCCGGAGAGGGGAGATCATCGCCATCAACACCGTCATCAAGCTAGGCTTCATCGGGATCATAATCATCATCATCCACACCATCATCTCCACCAGCACCATCATCAGTACTCCACCCCGCTGTAACAATCATGTTGAATACTTGCTTAGTTCTTAGGGGGAACTTTCCCGGTGTTGATTACTATTGTAGTTGATGCTTGTGAGTGGAACCATTGGATTATTGCCTATGTTCAGATTGGTATCCATTACCATATCATCCTTGATCTTGATCCATATGATGTCTCGTGAGTAGTTCGTTTAGTTCTTGAGGACATGGGAGAAGTCATGTTGTTAGTAGTGGATTTGTGTTGAGTTATTATTCAATGGTTTAGTATTTAAGTTGTGGTGTTATTCTTCTAGTGGTGTCATGTGAACATCGACTACATGATACTTCACCATTTATGGGCCTAGGAGAATGCATTATGTATTTGTCTACTAATTGTGGGGTTGCCGGAGTGAGAGAAACCTGAACCCCTGTTAGGACACCTTTACACAAGGGAGCGTAGGATCTTAGAGTTTAAGGCTGTGGCTAGATTTATATCTTAATTACTTTCCTATAGTTGTGGATGCTTGCATGGGGTTTAATCACAAGTATGTATTAGTCCAAGTAAGGTCGGTATGTTAGCACAGGTTCACCCACACAACACTTACAACACCAAAGAAGAGTACTCAGCTATTTGAAGCGAAAGCACTTGACAGAATTCCCATGTGTCCTCGAGAACGTTTGGTCCTTATAAGTATTTCCACCGGCTTGTCTTTTGCTAAGAAAGGATTGGGCCACTTGCTCGTTGTCTTTATTACTCGCACTTTGTTTTGTTGCTTTATCAAAAAAACCTAAAAATCCGTTTGCTAAGTATTTACAGAGATTTCCTGCTCCATACCACTAGTCAATACCTTCTTCTCCTCGTTGGGATCGACACTCCTATTTATCGAAAGTACTGCGATACACCCCTATACTTGTGGGTCATCAAGACTATTTTCTGGCGTCGTTGCCGGGGAGTGAAGCGCTATTGAAGTGTCTAACTGGTAAAGGAAACTTCTACTTTGAGTATTGCTTTTGTTTCTGTTTGTTGCTTTGTTTCCAATATGGATAACCCATTTGGTTTTCTGTTTGGGAAAACTACTACCACGGTTAGGGTAGTATATGAACCACCACCTACTGAGATAGATCCTTCTAAGATACCTACAAGTATTGTTGATCATGTTATGGATAATTATTATTTAGGAGATGGAACTGTCCATCATGGTGATCATTTGTTTTTTATCCATGAATTATGCAGGTTGTTTAAGTGTGCAGGTATCACAACTGAACAGGTGAAGAAGAAGTTACTCTCCATATCCTTGAAAGGGAGAGCTGAAGAATGGTATAAGTTGCTGAAGAATGGACGATCCATGGAATGGGAGGATATGGCATCTCTCTTTTATTCAAAATTTTATCCTCCCAGTGAGATTCAGAAGGATAGAAATCTGATATATAACTTTTGGCCTCGTGATGGAGAGAGTACAACTCAAGCTTGGGGGAGATTGAAGTTACTAATGCTTAAATGTCCTATTCATGAACTCCCTAACAATATTATTATCAATAACTTTTATGCTAGGCTTTCTCTTCATGATAAAGATTTACTAGATGATTCTTGTGCTGGATCATTCACATGTATGAAGGAAGAAGCTAAATGGGATCTCCTAGACCGTATTAAAGAGAACACTGAAGCTTGGGAGAATGACAAAGGAAGGAATTCAGGTATAAACTATGATTATGAATGCATTAAATATTTTATGGGAACTGATGACTTCCGTGATATTAGCAATAAGTTTGGTCTTGATCCTCAAGTTATTGCAAGATGTTTTACTGCCTTTGCCTCTTATATTGAAATTCTCAAGAAAGAGTGGGACAAGTACCATGATCCTTATAAAGACATTGTTACCCATGTTCCTGCTAGCATAGAGGTTTGTACTGTTGATCCTATTTTGCCTGAACCTTATGTTGAGAAAATCCCTTTTCCTGCTAAGGTAAAGGAACATTCTATCGTAGCTAATGTGGTTAGCAAAAGTACAAAGAAAACTATGGAGCCCAATGAGAAAATTAATATTGAACCTGTGGTAGCTATTGTGAAAGATCTTGTCACTAGAAATATAGAGGATGAGCACATTATTTTCTGTGAAGACGCTTCTAATGTTGTCTCTCATCCTAAAAAAGCTAGAAAAGCTAGTGTCCATGTGCTTTCTGTTAGAATTTGTGATCATAGCTATTATGGTTCGTGTGATATTGGTGCTAGTTCTAGTGCTATTCCTTATGAGAGTTACAGGAAAATTATGCACGAAATTGGGCCTTGTGAGCTTGAGGACATTGATGTGGTTATTCACCTTGCTAATAGAGAGATTGTAAGAGATGTGGAGGTTCTCTGTGGTAAGATTAAATATCCTGCTGATTTTCTAGTACTTGGTAAAGAAGCTAGTAAAACCTATCTGATTATCTTTGGTTGACCCTTCTTGAATACTTATGGGGATATCATAGACTGTAGGAAGGAAAAAGTTCTGACTAAGTTTAATGGAGAGTCTTATGAGTTTAATTTTTCCAAATTTGCTAAAACTCCTTATGAAAATGAACTACCTAACGAGTCCGGATGGCACCCTCCTGTTTCGGGTCCGGGTTTGCCCCCCATACCCGCACCCGTTCCTCTTCCCCGCACTCACGACCCGGACCCGGACCCGTACCCATCGTTGGGTCTGATATTTCCCCAATCCCGCGACCCGGACGGGTACGGGGACCCGACGGGTATACCCGACAGGAGGCAATAGAGGACCCATGGCCGCGACGACGAGCTTCTGGAGGCAAGCGGCGACGCCGTGAGGTTGGTCGCCGGAGTTGGAGGAGGAGGAGCAGGGTCGGGAGGGGCTCACGCTGCAGTTGGAGGAGGAGCGGGCTAAGTCGGCCGGAGCATGGAGAGGCGGGAGCGCACTGGCGGTGGGATCTGAGAGAGGGGCGGTAGCAGCGCGCAGGCGGTGGGCGAAGAGAGAGGGGTGGCGGCACGAGCCCCTCCCGGAAGCAGCACGCAGTCCAGATGAGGGAGACGAGACGAGGACAGGGCGATGCGAGGATTGCGTCTGGATTGTGTCTCATGTGTGTGCGTGGGTTGTTATGTAATGCATCTGGGTCATGTGCGCCACTGCGTGCATGGGTTATGGCCTGTGTCCGCACGTGTGAGGGTTGTGTGCCTGCATGGGCTGTGTCCATCGCGTGTATGGGTTGTGCATGCATGAACTGGGTGTGTGCGCACATTGTTTGATTGTTTCACAGACGGGTATGCGGGTTTGCGGGTACGGGTTTGTAACCCCCATACCCGCCTCCGCTAGACCTGGCGGGTCCAGTTTTCACCGCTAAGAAGCTCCGCGGGTATTTTTCTTTACCAGACCCTACCCATTTAATGTAGGTACCCATCGGGTTGACGGGTTTCGGGTACCCATTTCCATCCGGACTAACGAGGATTTCAGGGTTGAACAACTTTCTGCTATTTCTCTTGCTCCTAACAATGCCTTGCAGCAGTTTATGGAAGATCATGAGAGCGATGTCTTCATGAAGGAAAGGAATGAGATTGATGAGGTTTTTCTTCGTCGGCCTGAGCAACTTAAGCATAATCTACCCGTGGAAGATTTGGGTACCACACTACCACCTAAAGGGGACCCTATTTTCGAATTAAAACATTTACCTGATGATCTACTGAGATGGTTGTGAGCTAGAGAGGGAACAAGTTAGGCTTCAATCATTGCTCACTATAGTGTTTACATTTTGTATGATTTGTGTCTGCAACCTGTTTGATGAAATGGCCGCATGAAATCAAGTTTTGAATTTTGAAAAGATTTTTGGTGGGTGTGCTAGATTGGTGCTGGTGAGTCTGCAGATGCTTGGGTTTTGAAAGTTGAGCTTGTTTGAGTGGTTTTTGAAAAAGTGGGATCTTCCCATATGATAAAGATTCAATTTTGAATTGTCATTTAAACTGTGCATTTGAAAGCTTCTGGATGATCACAAAGTGGGCCTTGATACTTTGTTATGAGTACATTCAAGGGGTGCAAAGATACAGAAAAGTTTCTGTTAGGTTCTGAAAGTTTGAGACAACCAAAGTAGGCATGGGAGTTAAATTGGTCAAAATGACCATTCCTTTATTTTATTTGTTTTACTTTATTTGTCTTTGGGAAAAGTGTGGGGAATGTTTTAGATGATGTTTATTTCACCTAAGAAACATTTTACAAGCAAGGAAACATACAAACAAGGTGGTTCAAAAGAATTTCAAATTTAATGCATACTCATATGCATGCTTCCATAATTTTAATTAGAAAAGTTTTTGTTAACCCTAATTTTAATGATTAGAGTTTGATGATCCAAGTTTAGTATTTTTGGGATGTTACACAAAGTGGGTAGAAGCCATACCTACAAATAGTGCTGATGGTAAGACCTCTTTAAAAATGCTTAAAGATGTTATTTTTCCTAGGTTTGGTGTACCTAGATATCTCATGACTGATGAAGGATCTCATTTTATTCATGGTGGTTTTAGGAAAACTCTTGCTAAATATGATGTTAACCATATAATTGCTTCATCTTATCACCCCCAAACCAGTGGGC
This sequence comes from Avena sativa, assembly GCA_916181665.1. NCBI lineage: Eukaryota > Viridiplantae > Streptophyta > Magnoliopsida > Poales > Poaceae > Avena > Avena sativa. The sequence goes on along the minus strand of OV702279.1, from coordinate 421,634,875 downwards.
AAGTAGAACTTTCCAATAGGGAAATTAAATCTATCTTGTAGAAGACTGCTAATAGATCTAGGAAAAATTGGGCTAAAAAGTTGAATGACGCTTTGTGGGCTTATAGAACTGCTTATAAAAATCATATGGGGATGTCTCCTTACAAAATGGTCTATGGGAAAGCTTGTCACTTGCCTTTAGAATTAGAACATAAAGCCTATTGGGCAGTGAAAGGATTGAATAGAGATTTTAGACTAGCCGGCGAGAAAAGATTGCTCGAATTGAATAATATGGATGAGTGGACAAGTGAAGCTTATGAAAATGCTAAGCTCTTTAAGGAAAAAGTAAAAAGATGGCATGTGAAAGGGCATGTATGCCCCATGTGTGGTTTTGGTAATTAATGATAATCTCTATGGACTAATGTGTAAATTAAGTTTCACTTGTAGGTTTGTCCATTGGCATCGCTTGGGCCATGTGTTGGTCTCAAGGTTGGAAGATGAAGAAATGTCCAAGGGCTTTGTGCCCATTGGAATCATGTAGAAAGAAGGAGCTTAAAGGTCGATCAAGGCATGTGCAAAGAGTTGCATCAAGATGGATCAACCTCAAGTAGGGATGAAGAAGGGCGAGCTCAAGATGCGCCATCTCTAGAAGTCTCATGCTTGAAGCTTGCCATCCTCGTGCTCATGGAATGATGAAGACAAGTTCAAAGAAGAGGTTTCCCCATGGAGTATGGGGGAGCAATTTGCAAGTTTTCATCTTCATCAAGCAAGAGCAAACAAGAAAGGTGTTCCCACTATAGAAGAACAAGACGGTCTACATCAAGTTCAAGTGGGATGCTCAAGGCAAAGGTATGTTGATAGGGCTTCTCTTTTGCCGGTCTCGTGTTGTTAGTTGGGAGACCGGGTTTAGGATAGATAGCCGTACTATCAAGAGGGGCTCTCAAGCGGGTGTCTCGTTTGTGTTGTTCAGAGAGAGCTCAAACCTTTGCATTCATAGCATCATCTTTCTTGGTTGTTATTTGGTTCTTGTCCATGAGAGGATCTAGAGCTTGTGATCACCATCATAACAAGCTCTAGCTCATCATCTAAGGATTTCACTTGCATATTTTATTGTGGTTTTTGATCTTGCGAGTTTTCCGGCTCCACACCTTGGGGGATAGTTCACATATATATTAATGATATTTTCTCCCAAGGTGATTCTATTCGTCGTTATCTTTCCAACAAAATTGGTTTCATCCCGTTTGGAGTTCGGATGCAAAAGTTATTGCGTTTCTGGTTTTCTGGTTTCTGAAATTTCCCTGACCGGAAGTTCCGGCCTTCCATCGGAAGTTCCGCTAGGGCATTTTTGCGCCGAAAGTTCCGGTGGAAGTTCCGGGTCTTCTTTCGCTCACGCTCAGTAACCTTCTGTTTTGGATGTGCTATTTGACGGAACTTCAGTCGGAATTTCCACCGAAAGTTTCGCTCTCACCGGAAGTTCCGCTCAGGCCTAAAGTTCCGGTTGAATTTCCGGCTCTTGTTCCACTCACGTTCAGTAACCTTCTGTTTTCGTTGTGTCTATTTGACCGAACTTCTGTCGGAACTTTCACCGGAAGTTTTGCCCCCACCGGAAGTTCCGGTGAACCAGCGGAAGTTCCGGCCAGGATTCGCTTTTTCAGTTTCTCGCTCGGAAGTTTTTGACTGTTGGCTGTGTGCCACCGGAACTTCCGGCCACCCACCGGAAGTTCCGGTCAGGTGTCGCGAATGCCCATAACGGGCAGATCTGGGAGCCCTTTAAAAGGGGCTCCTCTTCCCCTTCGTGGAGATAGCTTTTTTTCTTGGTTCTTGGCTTTCTCTCTCTCCTCCATTGTCAACCTTGAAGAAGATTTCCCTCTCCCTTTCCCCTCCTATGATTCTTGCATCTTTTTGAGGGATTTGAGAGAGGAGATCTAGACCTACAATCCCCCCCAAGTCAAATCCCTTCTTTGTGAAGGAATCATTGGGATCTAGATCTTGAAGAGTTTTGTGTTCTCCTCTTGTGTTCTTCCTCCCTTATTCCCCCAATAGCTTTTGTAGCTTTGTTGGAATTTGGGAGAGAAGGACTTGCCCTTGCATTTGGTGCATAGGTTTGAGTTCTCCTCGGAGATTCGGCGAGTTCAAGCTTGTGAGCTTGTTTTCTATTGGGTTCCTTGGAACCCTAGACGGTTGTGTGGTTGGATTGTTGACCTTTTGTGGTCTTGTAGCCTTTTGTGGCGTTGTTGGCCTTTTGTGGCATTGTTGGCCTTTTGTGGCTTTGTTGTTGGGAGCCTCCAATTGAGTTGTGGAGTTAGCCCCAATCGTGTACGGGTTCGGTGACCGCCCTAAAGCGTCCCATAGTGGAGCAAGTGTCCGCCTTTTGTGGTGCGCACTTGGGAGAATAGGGTGAGCCTTTTGTGGCGTCGGTGAGTTGCGTGCTTCCGCATCCGGGGTGAGGCCTTGTGTGGCGTTGGGTGAGCATCGAGCCACCACACCTCGAGGTGAGCCATTTGTGGCGTTCGGGGAGCATTGCGCCATCGCACCTCTCCAACGGAGACGTAGCTTCTTTGGAAGTGAACTTAGGGAAACAAATCTTCGTCTCTGCGTCCATCGGTTATCTCTCAACCGAACCCTTTACTTATGCACTTTACATTGTGATAGCCATCGTGCTTGAAGTATTTATACCTTGCTATCACCTTGTTGCTTGTATTGCCTAGCATAGGTTGTTGGTGCACCTAGGTGAACTTAGTGGCTAGGTTTTGTGCTCAATAAATTAAACGTTAGTTTTATTCCGCATTTACTTGAGCCTAAACCGTAATAATTTTAAAAGCCTATTCACCCCCCCTCTAGGCGACTTCCTTTGTACTTTCAGCATGATAGGAGAATTCTCAAAAGGGAGTTCCATGTTGGTGAGAGATTTCTTTTGTATAGGTATCGTCTCAGATTTTTTGCGGGGAAACTACTCTCAAAATGGGAGTGACCTTTTGTTATCAAAGAAGTATATCGTCCAGGTGCCATCAAAATATCTTCTTTGAAGGATGACACAACACAGGTGGTGAATGGTCAAAGACTAAAGCATTATATTTCTGGAGATTCATATAATGAAGACGTTGACACAATTTAACTGGTGACTCCGAAGAATTTATTAAAAACCAAACACCAGAATGTGCAGAGTTCGTCTTTGAATAGGTAAAAAGTGGTGAAAACAGAAGGTTCGTGAAAGTTCAATCTTTTTATATTTTTGATGTTTTTAATACATATGGAAGATTACGAGACGGAATAGAGGAGGAAACGGAGGCCGGGGTGGCCACACCCACCCCAGGTGCGGGCCCCAGCTGGCCGCGCTTGAGGAGGGTGTGAGCCCCCGGAGCTCCGTATCCGCCTCGTTTTCGTACCAGTACCTTCCTTATGCATTGAAACTTCATAATATATAACCCCTGGACCCCCCGAGGTTTGTGCATCATATTCTCATCGTGTTTTCGTTTCGATCTGTTTATGTCAGGAAATCTTCTCAAGTTTAGAGCACCATAGTCTCCGCCAATGACAAAGGCAAGAAGCCCGAGGAATATGATCCTCAAAACCCCAAGGAGGAGGAGATTTTGGTAGGGTATCAAGAAGACATGGAGGAGGACGAGCATTCGGATACCCATGCTACCGTCACAAGCATTGGATTGGTGGCAAACCCTATCAATCTTAGGAGGACAGTACGGATGTCTACAGGAAGGAAACCTCCACGTCTTATCTACAATCCACGATCATCTCCTCCACGTACCAAGAGACCCTTCCGTACTCTTATACATGAGCATCAATACCAACAGGTGCCCAAAGGGAACTTGCCCTCGGTTTGGGATATGCCTCGTTCTAACAATGCAGGGAAGGAACTAAGGAGGAAGAATGGGGAAAGAATAACAAGGACTGGGATTCTCGGTCTGGCGTGATCATGAACTGCATTGAGAAAAACTCGGAGCTGATTCGTACCCTTACCTTTGAGTTTGAGGATTTGAAGAAACTTATTGAAGATCTTATCAAGAGAACACCACCACGACCTAAGGAGTAATTAATCATCAGGTTTGGTACCCCCTTGGCTTGTTCCAAGCTTGGGGGGAGTGTCGTGGTATCACCCTCATTATCTTTTATCCTTTATTGAAATATTAATGAGAAGTCTCATCTTTTACTTTTTGCACTTCTTATTTTAGTTTGCAATCTCTATTATATGATGGATCTTTTTTATCAGTATTGGCATCACTTTGGAAGAATCAAGTAGATCTAAATTGGTTTTGGCAAACCAAGCTCTGGTCAGTAGCAACACTTTTTGAGGTTTGAAAGGAAAAAGAGAAAAAGCTTACATGTATTTGTATCATCTATTTTCTTTCTTGGTTGGCTCATAAGCTTAGTATTATTTATTTAAGGTCTTTTGTGTCTTCAAGGAAGATTGCATGTTTGGCTTTATTACTTGTATGTTTGCTTGTTTCCTTCAACTCTCTTGCTTGCTACCCAGCCTTGCTAGCCAAAAACCTTTTGAGAAGGTATACTTCTCATGTTTCCAATCCCTTTGAACCAAACCTATGCCATTTGTGTCCACCATATCTACCTATTAGAATTATTGCTATCCCAAGCAAATTCTCAAGCTTCATCTATCTTTTGAATTAAAAAGTATTTTGTTATGTGAAAACTAGTTAGTAAAGCTCTCACGAAATTAATGGCACACCTTATTTTCTTGCCCCTAATAGACTTGAACCATTGTGTCATTGATGACCCACAAGTGTAGGGGATCGCAACAGTCTTCGCGGGTAGTATTACCAAATTTATTGATTCGACACAAGGGGAGCCAAAGAATACTTGCAAGCCTTAACAACTGAGTTGTCAATTCAGCTGCACCTGGAAATAGTTCTTGATCACAGAAGTTTATCAGTAGCAATAGTTTGGTAGTAACAACAGCAAAGTAACAGCAGCATTAACAGCAACAGTGAACATAAGCAATAGTAATAGTGACGGTCACAGTAGGATTCGAGTGCGGTAGGCATAGGGATGGATGGAAGGGAGTTGCATGTACGAGTCTAAACATGTAACTTCAAGACCTAGGGCATTGCAGATAAATAATAACAAGCATCCAAGTACTAAACAATCCTAGGCATGTGCTCCAAATATAGTCATACGTGCTCGTAATGAGAACTTGCATAACATCTTCTGTCCAGCCAGCCCGTGGCAGCGGGGCCTCTAGGGAACTACTGGAAATTAAGGTGCTCCTTTTAATAGAGCACCGGAGCAAAGCATTAACACTCCATGAACACATGTGATCCTCACACCACATCCATCCCCTCCGGTTGTCCCAATTATTGTCACTTTGGGGCCTTTGGATCCGGACAATGATATGTGTACACAACTTGCAAATAAGATCACAAACAATACTATCATAATGATTCAATAATAAGTTCAGATCTGAGATCATGGCACTCGGGCCCTAGTGACAAGCATTAAGCACAACAAGTTGCAACAAAGTCAAATAACACTAATAGATATAATAGGCACTATGCCCTAACAGATTCTTATTCGATTACATGATAGAACTCATCCAATCCCTACCATCCCCAAGCCTACAGCGGGGGATTACTCACTCATTGATGAGGGAAACATCGGTGGTTGATGGAGATGCGTTGGTGATGACGATGGCGATGATCCTCTCCAAATTCCCCGTCCCGGCAGGGTGCCAGAACAGAGTTTCTGGATCCGAATCTTAGTTTCTGGTGGCGGCGGCGGAGCGGAACTCTTTCTGGAAAACTATCGACCCCCCTTGAGTTTTTAGGTCAGAATGCAACTTATAGGCGCAGAGGGAGGCCGATAAGCTGCATGGGGTGGCCAAACCTCCCCAGGCGCGGGGTCAGTGGGCCCACGCCTGGGTGGGTCTGGGCCCCCCAGGCCTCCTCTCTGTCTCCCCTTCTGGCTCCGTGGATCTTCTGGTGAGAAATAGTTTTTGGCATATTTTTCGGGATTTTTCCTGATAGTTCAATTTCTGCACAAAAACAAGACACCAAAGTAATTCTGCTGAAAACAGCGTCAGTCCGTGTTAGTTGCATCAAAATCACACAAGTTTAGAGGAAAAACAATAGCAAAGTGTTCGAGAAAGTAGATACGTTTTGGACGTATCAACTCCCCCCAAGCTTAGCTAATTGCTTGTCCTCAAGCAATTCAGTTGAAAACTGAGTGCGATAAAAGAACTTTCACGAACACATTGCTTCATATGATGTATATATTCTCAGCATAGGAGTAGATGCTTAGGCAATTCATAATAAAGATCATGCAACTAAGTCTACTCAATAGTCATTGAAAGCTATGAAGAGAAACCAACTCAAACAATAACAAGTAGCATGAAACATAAACATAAGCAACATTGCAATGCTCATAATAAAGTATGATAGAGTGGTATCTCGCTTGCCTTTGTTTGAAGAGCACAATATAAATGCCAAGGCACCTCTAAAGTTCACATGAAGACTAGAGATAAAGATATTAGAGATACAAGCATCACAGTAATGACATAATTAACCAAGCTTTGATACAAACACAAGAATGACAACTATGTTCTCAAGAAGGTGCTCATAGAATGGATGGTGACTCAACAAGGTTGTGAAAACGGTTTTGAAAGGTTTGAAAGGCTTCCAAATGCTTAAAGGAAGGTACTCATTAGCTTTGAGCTCTCATTGCCCCTATCATAAGCATATTTATGTGGTTAAGGTGAAAGTGAGGTCCAATCTGAATTATATGCTTGACATACCATATACTGAAAATCCCAAGTCCCTTGAGTGCGAGGGCCACTCCGCATACTACTCAACTTTTGGGTCCAGGCAAGTTCTTGTCATTGTAAGTATTTGCATATCATCGAGAACCGCCAACGGGGTACCCCTTGCACATAGTACATGAGCTTTCCCATAACCAAAATGACAAGGCAAGCAGACAATGAGCATCTCAGCAATCTTTTTATTTACTATATGCATAGTTTTTTATTAAGGATGCTTCATAGATTACTCACTATGGTGATGTTGCAAGTTTCCACCATGATTAGGCATGGATTAGGCTAGCGGCCAGGCGTTTCTCTAACACAGAATACAAACTCCATGGACTCACAAGTCCCCCTCTCATTCCGCATCGTTGACATCCGCAAACAAAAGAGCAAGGTATCAACTAGATATAAATATATCTAAAAGGTGTTGAAAGCGTTCCCCATGACAGCACAGTTCTGCTGACTCCCAGCATATAATTTGCAAGCATATAACTTTCATGGACTAGTCACAATGGTTCAGGATTATTAAGTGCACAGAATAAAGTGTGCCATCAAGTTCGTGAGAGCTTTACTAACTAACTTTCTCAACATAGACAAACATTTTATTTTGGAAGAAAACACGGCATATAGAATATGCACTGAAGTAGCAAATGATGCTAATAGGTAGGTATGGTGGACACAGCTGGCAATATTGGTTTTGGGGAGTTGAAAGCACACATAGAGCACATACTCAGTGCAAGTGAAGGCTAGCAATAGAGAGGGAGCAATAAACGAGAGAACAATAGCTATCATAATCATGCTTGCAACAAAACCAGACTAATTATGGCATGAAAGTGATACAAGAACTCCGAGGCAAAATAAATCATCGAGGCTTACTGACTATTGATTAGTCATATGCATGCGTGAGCATGTGCCAAGTCGATTCATATGAACAGTCAGAGGAGGATACCACAATATCATACCAAAGTATGAAAGAAACAATGCAAGCAAACATTCATATGACATGCTACAAACTATTAGCAAGCTAGAGCTAATCATAGACAAGTAAGAACTACTATGCATCCATAATGACATACACCTTACACAAACAAGCTAAGCATGCTCACAATGATGAGTATATGTACAAAAATGAAACAAATAGAGTTTGTTAGCAGCCTCTTATCACACTCCTCGAGTTGTCTTAATCTTCATTATTGCTCTTCACTTGTGTAACTTGAATGATAATATGAAACCAAAATTCACTGAGGACGGCTGAACTCTGCAAAGAACTCACAAAACCAAAGAAGAACAACAAATATTTTTGGTGTTTTCGATTTTTTTAGAAGGCAACCAACGCAAAACTAGACGAAGCAAAAGAAAACCAAAAACAAAAACTAAGACGCTCCAAGAACAACACAGCTGTGCATGAAACAATAAAAACGAAGTGTCTAGAAAGACCTGAGATTTTTATTGATGAAGAAGGGGATGCCTTGGGCACCCCCAAGCTTTGACGCTTGTACCTCTTGAGTAATTCTTGAGGTGACACGGAGTGGCGCCCCCCAAACTTGAGCTTTTGTCCATTCTTCATCTCATTACATCATCCTCTCTCTACATCTGAAATTTTTCTTGGACTTTACTATGCCGCGGCGCCGCACATTTGGTGTCTCCGTGCGGCGGCCGATGTCCCGCTAATCAGCCCCAAATTTTGCAACCAAAGTGGGCCTCTTTCTGGCTCGACCTCACCCGGAAACGAGTAATAAGTGCATGTCCATGACCCACATGGCTAGTATTAAAATAGTACAAGGCGGTGACCTATTGCTGTCCCAAGCATCCATCCAAGCTAGTAGTAAATTTTACTCCACTAGACACCGTCACCCGTTTGCAATCTAGCATAGAAAAAAGACAAAAATTGTCCAGAGGTTCCTTGTCTAGTCTAGTTACACACGTCAGGTTATATTCACTCACATTCACAATTACCATAATACCTCACATTAGTTAGTATCAGATTAATTAGTTATATTTATAGAGATATCTAAATCACCATGTTGTTTGTAAACCAAGTACAAAACTAAACAGTTATAGTTAACAAATTAATCAGTCACATTAACGGCTACCAGATAAGCACTCAAGGCTACCAGATTATTTACACTAACAATTACCAGATTAATCACTCATGGCTATTGGATTAATTTGTCATGGCTACCTGATTAGTGGCTCACAGCTACCAGACTAGTCATTCGCAGTCTACCAAATTAGCACTAATTAACTTACCGGATTAATCATTCATGTCTACTAGATTAGTCGCTCACGACTATTAGATTAATCACTCGCACTACTAGATTAGTTGTTCATGGCTACCAGATTAGTCGCTCGCACTACCAGATTAGTGGCTCATGGCTACCAGATTTCTCGCCCATGGCTACCCTATTAACCACTCGGGGTTACCGGGTCATATGCTCCCACTCATCCCAGCCTATAAGCAGAAGAAAACCCAACAACCTACTCAATGAAATAGCTAGACCAGCATCACAACATCTTAATACCCACGTAGCATCACATCATCTCAATCCACAATAGCATAGAAGAGAGATTAAGGGAGAAACGAGACAGTAGTCGAGGGAGGCCATAGTCGGAGTCGAAGCATAGGGCCAGGTTAGCCACGGCCTACCACCGCAGTATGGTGCGGGAGGCCACGACCATCCCATGCCAGCAGCAACACCACACGACCAGGTAGGTAGTAGAGGAGGCGAGGTCGACGTGGAGGTCACAGAAGACGAGGGCGAGGCCGCGGGTAGGGGAGCGAGACGGCTAGTGTAACACCCTCAGAATCGACCCTATGCAAGTTTCAGCGATTCCCGCCAAAACCCGCATAGAAACGATTCAAAGGTGCCCACCAGGCACTTTCGTGCGGGTGGAAAACGAAGTAATAACATTACACAACAGTCCTCGATGGGACCCACAGAACAGATATATATATACAACACGACTCAAGGAGTCAAGAATACAGACATACAATACCAAGATCCAAATCACCTTCGAAACGATACGGCGTCCGAGTACGGACAAGATGCAAATGGGGCTAAGAGCCCTGAAGAATAACCAATGGCGTCCATAACCCTGCCCAGGCCAAGCCGGAAGGGTAACCCTGCTAACGACGTCGATCTCAAGACCTGCTTAAACAAAAGGGGTGCCGACAAAGGCCAAAGGAAAAAGAGAGAGCGGTCAGTACTGAGGCCAGTACACGGCGAGGCTAGAATTCGGCGGTCCTCGCCTACATAGGTATGGTGGACTGAAGCGGCAGCGGCGGCATGCACGAAACACCCTATAGAGACTCGACACACTGGTGGCTATCAGAGAGGGGTAAGAAAGACCTATTCGGATCCAACCTGAAGCTAACACCAAACAAACCCATCCTGGTATTCCCCCTCGATACCAACCGAGGAAGTCCACCGGGAACTCACACAGTTGGCAGTTTTATTTATTCAGTTATCGTTGCAGCAATTTACTAGTCAGGTATAGATAATCGTCCTGATAAAATAAGCAGTGGGCACTTTTATTTAACCATTCTGTTGTAGTTGCAACACTTACTAGTCAGATATAATAAGCATGAGATAACCCGAAAACCCAGCAGTTGTTGGTACTTTTATTTAGCCATTCCGTTGTAGTTGCAATACTTACTAGTCAGGTACAAAAGTGGCCAGCGGCAACCCGAACAAGCAATTGTTGGAAGTTTTATTTAGCCATTCCATTATAGTGAAGCTGATTACTAGTCATGATAAAGTCAAATTTATAGCACTACTTTAGTTATAGTTGTCTATGATCGAGATACTGTGCTCCAAGTCGTCCATAACCGCGGACACGGCTTTCAGAAAGTTTTTACCCTGCAGGGGTGCACAAATAGCAACACACACTCGATCAACCTCGGAAAAACCAAATCAAAACCCAACGAGGCCTTCACGACAAAGCAATCACAAGATTCAGACATATTTCAGGGGGCCACCCCATTGAGTACACCCGCAACGAAGCTAGCTGACTCCGAGACGGACTCAAGGTTTGCGACAATGGCTGTGAACGACTGGGAACCCGAAAACTCGGGCTTGTCGACACCGCGAAAACACTCCGCTCCCCTAAACAGTACAGTGTGCTCCTCGCACAATCGTAAATAAAGCAGTAAAGCATGGCATAAGTACAGGATAGTAAATAAATCCTCGAACTAGTTTGTGGCCCCAAGAAATAAGAATGAATCAAGCTCTGGTTGAGGGGGGTCCCATAATCCTCCCGGATGTGGATAGCGCGAATATTCAAGGAACAGGTATCAAGTACTCGGGGTCCTACGGGACACAAGTGGACGGTTAACAACCAAATAACATCTATTTCCCACCTGTGCCTCTGCTTACCTACTTCAAATTTTAGTTGTTAAACAATAATTAAAGTTATGAAATTAAACCACGATCAGCTCCAACACCAAACATGCGGCCATACTCCAACAACTGTGGTTCTCGACGACACGCAACAGCACTTGGGAAAGCGACGGCGACGCGTAAGTCCAACTATCTACCAAACAACAGGTAATAGGATGTGTCCAAGGCAATATAAGGCGGCAATGGATAACTCGGGTACGAAAACTAGAGCATCGCAACACAGATAGCAATAGATCAACAGGAGGGAATAAATACTATAAAAGTAAGATAGGTAGAAAGGGGGAGATGCTCGCCTGAAAACATTGCCGAAGGTTCAACTGAAGATCGGATCGACACTCGCATCAACTCAACGGCCTTATCCGCGAAGAAGCAAAAACACTAGAGGAAACACCGGATGCAATATTTAATACTACGGCAAAAGATCGGGCATGATGCATGAATGATGTATGGCATGGCAAAGGTGCGATGCACTTAGGCAATATTAAGCGGTACCGGGGTCCCGACAATTAATTAAACGGTTCAAGTTATTTAGATACCCCGCATTTTAAATGTTGTCTTATCATGTCAAAAGATAGTACCGGTTTGCTACAACAATTTAAATGAGGCCAATATAAGACTAGATTTGCCCTCATATGGGCCCCATATATAATTATGAGGTGAATCGGCATAATGCCCCCAAACCACAGACAAGTATGCATGCAAGTATGACAATTAATATGCAACAAGTTTGTATTTCATTTGTAAAATAGGGTTCGAGAAAAAGGGTCGCACATTAGGGTTCGGCAGATCTTGGGGTTCCGGGGTTCGGGGTTCGGTCTCAGGGTCCGGATCTGGGGTTCGGTCTCGGCGGGATCGTTCTCGGATAACGGAGGTAGATCTTGTCGCATCCCGGTAGAAGGACTTGGTTCAGTGTCGTTCTTGTCATCGTGAAGACCTTGTCGGGTCCTCGCTTCGGATTCCGTGAGGCGGTCTTGTCGCTCCGTGTTCGGTTCATCGATGGGGTTGAAGTAGGTGTTAGGAGCATCCCTGAGGCCCTTGTCCTGTTTTCCAGCTTCTAGTTGGTCTTGCCAGGTTCCTTTTGTTAGCCATCCAACACTCACCAGAGCACTTGATACCAACAACCACAACAAAATCACCAAACAGGGAACACGCACCGGTAGATGAGCAGGACCAAGTGGCACTTGAACATGAGGCCGTGCAGGGGTGGTGCATGTACCACGGCAGTGAGGCAACGGCCAGAAAGAAGGTGAACCAGAGCTCGGGACGGCAGCGAGAGGGGCGCGGAGGCCAGGTCGAGAAGGGGCGAGGCCGACGATGGGAAAAACAGGCGCATGGGCCTAGGCACACGGGCTCGAGGCGGAAGACGCTGCAGGACCGAGGGAGAGAAGCGACCCGACCAGAGGGGCAGTGGCACGCAGGACGGAGGCGGGCGACCGCAGAGCTCGCGGGAGGCGCGGGGCCAGCGCGGAGGTTGGCGATGGGCGGTCAATGGAGAGGTGCAACCGGCAGAGGTGCAGCCGGCAGAGGCTCACATCGCAGGCGGCGGTGCTGCCGTTGGTGAAGGAGCTTGCAGGGAGGTGCAGGGGTGCGGACGAGGTGGGGAGTTGGGCGACGGCTCGCAGAGGCCGGGGCCGGTGAAGGTGGCACGGGCGAAGGTCGGAGGTCGGGCGGCGGTGGTCGCTGGTGACGGCGAGAGGCGCACGGGGAAGGGAGGCATCGAGGAGGGAGGCGGGGATCGAGGAGGCAGGCGAGGTGCGCGTCGGGCGGCACCTGCTGGAGGAATCGGGGAGGGGCGGCAACGGTCTCACCTCACGATAGGAAGGAGGCGGCTCGGGAGGAAAAACAGGGAGAGAGGAGGGAGGCTGGTCACGGCAGCTGCAAGGTGGGCCAGGGGCGCTAGGGGCGGGCGACGCGAGGCGAGAGTGGTCGGTGGGGTGGGTCCAGATGGGAGGACAGTGGGGTGGGGGTTCGATCGGCAGGCGGTAGCTGGGTAGATAGGGATTGGGTGGAGGGGGTTTGTGCGAGGGGAGAGACGAGGCTGGTGGGGTGGGGTCCGCTGGGTCGCGTGCGTGTGTTGTGAGTTTGTGTGCTGGGTCTGGTTCGAGTGGGTGAGGGAAGGTGGGACCAGGGGGACAGAGGGAGAGTTGGGGGGGTGAGGTGGCAGTATTTGGTTGGGTGGGAAAATGGGTTAGGGTGACGTGTCGACCAGGGATTGGAGGGGGTGAGGTGGAGAGGGGCTGGGTAGATAGGACTGGGGTAAGAAAAGATTTGGGGTGGGGTCTAAGGTGGACCGATTATTTCCGGGGGTGGTCGACTGGGTCGAAACGGCCCGTTCGACTGCCCCACTAAAAATAATGAAATATTTTATTTGTTTAAAAACATGACTTTTGCAAACCGATAGCAGACAAAACAAAATAATCCGGAGACCCGGTTGTTGATGTTGGACAAAGACGGGGCGTTTAGAAAACACAAATAGGTTTTTCCGAAAATAGTTTTATGCAAGCAATTGCAAGATGATGACGATGCACAAATGCAGTGTGGCATGATGACATGAGCATGCGGTCATGATGATGCAACGCACACAAACAAGGCGATTTTCTAGTAGTGGTTTTGCGGGATGCCACAATTCGACACCACTAACAAGGGATCTCGCCCTCGAGATCCGCCTCATGGTACCGGAAAGAAGGCCGGCGATCTGAATCTTCTCGCTTCGTGTAGATCCTCGCGACACCACTAACAAGGGTTGTTGTCCGTGATCGTCGAGAGAACACTCCGGGAACAAAAGGTCGAAGGTAGAGGTATCAACAAGTAAAGCCACCTCTAGCTTCCTTGGACGGAGTAAAATTGCTGGATCCACTGATTCGATGTGCAAGAGCGAATGATAAGAGTAGTCGGATGGTGATCAGTCCATCGCGCACCCAAACCATTACTCTGCACACGAATAGGCGGAATATGCAACCAACTCTCGAAATTAGACTGAAGATCTCGACAATCGAGGTACAGAACAGAGGAGTGATGCAGACTCTGCGTCGGATCTGGCGTAGATGATGTCGTCGCATCGGAAAACTCCGGAATGCACAAGAAGTAACAAAGAGAAGTCCATCAGACGAAGGATTCCTCGGATAGCATGAAGACCAGATGTAGCAACACCGTTACCAAAGGAGGAAGCGAAACCCTGAAGGTACGACAGAAACCCAACCACGAGAAATCCTGGACTCGAAGAGAGGGAAGAGAGCGGATTCAAAACACGCAGAGGTGAGAGGAGAGCAGCAGAGGGGAAGGAGTAAAATCAGACCTAGTCAGAACTATCCAACCGATTTTTCAAAAATAGTTTTGACACTCTACTTCGGCCGTTAGCTAGGTTATCCTACAGGCTGGACTTGTGGGGTATCGCAACTGCTGAGCTCTGATACCACTCTGTAACACCCTCAGAATCGACCCTATGCAAGTTTCAGCGATTCCCGCCAAAACCCGCATAGAAACGATTCAAAGGTGCCCACCAGGCACTTTCGTGCGGGTGGAAAGCGAAGTAATAACATTACACAACAGTCCTCGATGGGACCCACAGAACAGATATATATACAACACGACTCAAGGAGTCAAGAATACAGACATACAATACCAAGATCCAAATCACCTTCGAAACGATACGGCGTCCGAGTACGGACAAGATGCAAATGGGGCTAAGAGCCCTGAAGAATAACCAATGGCGTCCATAACCCTGCCCAGGCCAACCCGGAAGGGTAACCTTGCTAACGACGTCGATCTCAAGACCTGCTTAAACAAAAGGGGTGCCGACAAAGGGTAAAGGAAAAAAGAGAGAGCGGTCAATACTGAGGCCAGTACACGGCGAGGCTAGAATTCGGCGGTCCTCGCCTACATAGGTATGGTGGACTGAAGCGGCAGCGGCGGCATGCACGAAACACCCTATAGAGACTCGACACACTGGTGGCTATCAGAGAGGGGTAAGAAAGACCTATTCGGATCCAACCTGAAGCTAACACCAAACAAACCCATCCTGGTATTCCCCCTCGATACCAACCGAGGAAGTCCACCGGGAACTCACACAGTTGGCAGTTTTATTTATTCAGTTATCGTTGCAGCAATTTACTAGTCAGGTATAGATAATCGTCCTGATAAAATAAGCAGTGGGCACTTTTATTTAACCATTCCGTTGTAGTTGCAACACTTACTAGTCAGATATAATAAGCATGAGATAACCCGAAAACCCAGCAGTTGTTGGTACTTTTATTTAGCCATTCCGTTGTAGTTGCAATACTTACTAGTCAGGTACAAAAGTGGCCAGCGGCAACCCGAACAAGCAATTGTTGGAAGTTTTATTTAGCCATTCCATTATAGTGAAGCTGATTACTAGTCATGATAAAGTCAAATTTATAGCACTACTTTAGTTATAGTTGTCTATGATCGAGATACTGTGCTCCAAGTCGTCCATAACCGCGGACACGGCTTTCAGAAAGTTTTTACCCTGCAGGGGTGCACAAATAGCAACACACACTCGATCAACCTCAGAAAAACCAAATCAAAACCCAACGAGGCCTTCACGACAAAGCAATCACAAGATTCAGACATATTTCAGGGGGCCACCCCATTGAGTACACCCGCAACGAAGCTAGCTGACTCCGAGACGGACTCAAGGTTTGCGACAATGGCTGTGAACGACTGGGAACCCGAAAACTCGGGCTTGTCGACACCGCGAAAACACTCCGCTTCCCTAAACAGTACAGTGTGCTCCTCGCACAATCGTAAATAAAGCAGTAAAGCATGGCATAAGTACAGGATAGTAAATAAATCCTCGAACTAGTTTGTGGCCCCAAGAAATAAGAATGAATCAAGCTCTGGCTAAGGGGGGTCCCATAATCCTCCCGGATGTGGATATCGCGAATATTCAAGGAACAGGTATCAAGTACTCGGGGTCCTACGGGACACAAGTGGACGGTTAACAACCAAATAACATCTATTGCCCACCTGTGCCTCTGCTTACCTACTTCAAATTTTAGTTGTTAAACAATAATTAAAGTTATGAAATTAAACCACGATCAGCTCCAACACCAAACATGCGGCCATACTCCAACAACTGTGGTTCTCGACAACACGCAACCGCACTTGGGCAAGCGACGGCGACGCGCAAGTCCAACTATCTACCAAACAACAGGTAATAGGATGTGTCCAAGGCAATATAAGGCGGCAAGGGATAACTCGGGTACGAAAACTAGAGCATCGCAACACAGATAGCAATAGATCAACAGGAGGGAATAAATACTATAAAAGTAAGATAGGTAGAAAGGGGGAGATGCTCGCCTGAAAACATTGCCGAAGGTTCAACTGAAGATCGGATCGACACTCGCATCAACTCAACGGCCTTATCCGCGAAGAAGAAAAAACACTAGAGGAAACACCGGATGCAATATTTAATACTACGGCAAAAGATCGGGCATGATGCATGAATGATGTATGGCATGGCAAAGGTGCGATGCACTTAGGCAATATTAAGCGGTACCGGGGTCCCGACAATTAATTAAACGGTTCAAGTTATTTATATACCCCGCATTTTAAATGTTGTCTTATCATGGTCAAAAGATAGTACCGGTTTGCTACAACAATTTTAATGAGGCCAATATAAGACTAGATTTGCCCTCATATGGGCCCCATATATAATTATGAGGTGAATCGGCATAATGCCCCCAAACCACAGACAAGTATGCATGCAAGTATGACAATTAATATGCAACAAGTTTGTATTTCATTTGTAAAATAGGGTTCGAGAAAAAGGGTCGCACATTAGGGTTCGGCAGATCTTGGGGTTCCGGGGTTCGGGGTTCGGTCTCAGGGTCCGGATCTGGGGTTCGGTCTCGGCGGGATCGTTCTCGGATAACGGAGGTATATCTTGTCGCATCCCGGTAGAAGGACTTGGTTCGGTGTCGTTCTTGTCGTCGTGAAGACCTTGTCGGGTCCTCGCTTCGGATTCCGTGAGGCGGTCTTGTCGCTCCGTGTTCGGTTCATCGATGGGGTTGAAGTAGGTGTTAGGAGCATCCCTGGGGCCCTTGTCCTGTTTTCCAGCTTCTAGTTGGTCTTGCCAGGTTCCTTTTGTTAGCCATCCAACACTCACCAGAGCACTTGATACCAACAACCACAACAAAATCACCAAACAGGGAACACGCACCGGTAGATGAGCAGGACCAAGTGGCACTTGAACATGAGGCCGTGCAGGGGTGGCGCATGTACCACGGCAGTGAGGCAACGGCCAGAAAGAAGGTGAACCAGAGCTCGGGACGGCGGCGAGAGGGGCGCGGAGGCCAGGTCGAGAAGGGGCGAGGCCGACGATGGAAAAAACAGGCGCATGGGCCTAGGCACACGGGCTCGAGGCGGAAGACGCTGCAGGACCGAGGGAGAGAAGCGACCCGACCAGAGGGGCAGTGGCACGCAGGACGGAGGCGGGCGACCGCAGAGCTCGCGGGAGGCGCGGGGCCAGCGTGGAGGTTGGCGATGGGCGGTCAATGGAGAGGTGCAACCGGCAGAGGTGCAGCCGGCAGAGGCTCACATCGCGGGCGGCGCTACTGCCGTTGGTGAAGGAGCTTGCAGGGAGGTGCAGGGGTGCGGACAAGGTGGGGAGTTGGGCGACGGCTCGCAGAGGCCGGGGCCAGTGAAGGTGGCACGGGCGAAGGTCGGAGGTCGGGCGGCGGTGGTCGCTGGTGACGGCGAGAGGCGCACGGGGAATGGAGGCATCGAGGAGGGCGGCGGGGATCGAGGAGGCAGGCGAGGTGCGCGTCGGGCGGCACCTGCTGGAGGAATCGGGGAGGGGCGGCGACGGTCTCACCTCACGATAGGAAGGAGGCGGCTCGGGAGGAAAAACAGGGAGAGAGGAGGGAGGCTGGTCACGGCAGCTGCGAGGTGGGCCAGGGGCGCTGGGGGCGGGCGACGCGAGGCGAGAGTGGTCGGTGGGGTGGGTCCAGATGGGAGGACAGTGGGGTGGGGGTTCGATCGGCAGGCGGTAGCTGGGTAGATAGGGATTGGGTGGAGGGGGTTTGTGCGAGGGGAGAGACGAGGCTGGTGGGGTGGGGTCCGCTGGGTCGCGTGCGTGTGTTGTGAGTTTGTGTGCTGGGTCTGGTTCGAGTGGGTGAGGGAAGGTGGGACCAGGGGGACAGAGGGAGAGTTGGGGGGGGTGAGGTGGCAGTATTTGGTTGGGTGGGAAAATGGGTTAGGGTGACGTGTCGACCAGGGATTGGAGGGGGTGAGGTGGAGAGGGGCTGGGTAGATAGGACTGGGGTAAGAAAAGATTTGGGGTGGGGTCTAAGGTGGACCGAATATTTCCGGGGGTGGTCGACTGGGTCGAAACGGCCCGTTCGACTGCCCCACTAAAAATAATGAAATATTTTATTTGTTTAAAAACATGACTTTTGCAAACCGATAGCAGACAAAACAAAATAATCCGGAGACCCGGTTGTTGATGTTGGACAAAGACGGGGCGTTTAGAAAACACAAATAGGTTTTTCCGAAAATAGTTTTATGCAAGCAATTGCAAGATGATGACGATGCACAAATGCAGTGTGGCATGATGACATGAGCATGCGGTCATGATGATGCAACGCACACAAACAAGGCGATTTTCTAGTAGTGGTTTTGCGGGATGCCACAGCTGGTCATGCGCAGGCGTGGCCGAGCTGCAGGGGATTCAACATATGGGACCATGGAGAGGCTATGTAGGCGAGAGACGGTGGCGGATGTCGCCGGTTGGAGCCGTGGCCCCCGGTGGCTGTGATAGAAGAGGGGGAGGGATTGTGAGGGGTTCGTGTCTGTCCGGGAGAGCCTCCTCGTTTTTTGTCCTTGGAGAGAAAAATGAACGGAGAGGAAGACCCGTGATAGGATAAGAGAGAGGAGAGAGGACCCGATGCGTTTTGCGAATCCCGGCGCACCGCTGCACAAAAGAGACGTGTATACGGCGCCTGCCATTATATTTTTCCATTTTTCTTTTATACAAAACTTCACACAATCTTCATTAGCAACATTAGTTTATTCAAAAGATATTAGACCTCTGGCAAAGCTTTGGAACATCAAGACTTTTCATTAAAAACACAAGCTACTGTAGCATCCTTCAAAAAGCTCAATTTTCCAAAAAGAACCCGAAAATGAATCAATAAGAAGCAAATGCAAATAATGGCAGAAATCTGTCAAAAAAAACCAGCAGGTAGAAACCGATTTTTTCAAAGACTTTCTGTTGCTAAAATAAAAAATGTGGAACTAACGAAAGTTAGCTAACATACTGGGGGTTTTATTCGTACATTTTCAGCTAAATACGACTTACAGAGATTCCTCACGAATTTTTATGGTGAATGACAGAAATCTGTTTCGGAACGGCAACTTCCCAAATCTTACTTCCTTCTCATTAGAGGTCATTCTTGGCACAAAAAACAAACAAAAAGGATAAGGAAAGGTCACTACTGAAGTAATAACTTCCAAGACTCAAGGAAACTCTTGGGTTATCTCCCAACAAGTACTTTTCTTTAACACCTTTAAGTTAGGCACGACGAAGAGCAAAGATTGGAAAAGAGAAAAATGAAAGGGAGCAAGTATAACCACAGTGAAAGCATTATTTTGTTCATTAAAATCCTTTTGTTAACAAGTTTAATCAAGTCTTGTTACCAAAACAATCTTAAATGAGACAAAACTTTGTATTCCTCTAAGTGATTATGTTACCTCATACTTGATAGCAATGGTCCCAATCATAATAGTTTCAATATTTTCTTGTGGAATGGGACAATATATTTCTCCAACCTTGATGCCTTCAATATTTTTAATAGAATTCATGCAATAACTTCTAACAACCTTCTTGGGGAAATAGACATTGTGCTCTTTGTCATTAATATTAAATGTTACTTTTCCTTGATTACAATTGATAACAGCACCTGCAGTATTAGAAAAGGTTTCCCAAGAATAATAGACATATTATCATCTTCAGTCATTTCAAGAACAACAAAATCAGTTAAGACCATGCAATTATGAGCTACTTGAACAGGAACATCCTCACATATACCAACATAAATAGTAGTTGACTTATCAGCCATTTGCAAAGATATATCAGTTGGTATCAACTTTTCTAGCTGGAGTCTCTTATAGAGAGAAAAAGGCATAACACTAACTCCAGCTTCCAAATCACATAAAGCAGTTCTAACATAATTATTCTTAATGGAGCAAGGAATAGTTGGTATACATGGATCACCAAGTTTCTTTGGAACCTTACCATTGAGGAGTAATTAGCAAGCAAAGTAGAAATCTCCTCATTAGGAATCTTCCTTTTATTAGAGACAATATCCTTCATATACTTTGAATAAGGAGGCAACTTAATAGCATCAGTCAAAGGAATTTGCAAAAATAAAGGTTTCATCCACTCACAAAACTTGTTGTAGTGTTCTTCCTCCTTGACTTGTGTTTCTTACCTGGAAAAGGCATAGGTTTCTGCACACAAGGTTTCTCTCTTTACCATGTTTATTAGCAATAAAATATTCCTTTGTGTACCTAGTGTTCTTAGTGTGTTTCTCAGGTTCTTCCTCAACTTCCTCCTTAGCAGGAGCATCATTTTTATTATTACCACTCTCAGTTTCAACATCAGAGACAGATATACTACTACCTCCGTTTCAAGGCTTAAGACGCACACGCTTTCCAAAGCAAAGTTTGAGCAAAAGAATTGAACAACAAAATCTTAATTATATTATACATAATTAGTACCGTTGGATTCGTATTGAAAAATACTTTCCAGTGATACTAGTTTTATACCAAAACTCTTTACGTATTTAGAGTAATTCTTGGTCAAAGAAAAAACACGCAAAACGAGGACGCCTAAAGCCCTGAAATGGAGGGAGTATTAGGATCTACAATAGGTTCAAGTGGTTCCTCAACTTCCTTATGTTTCTTTTTCTTTCTCTTATGAGGACTATCACTATCCTCACCTTGTTGGGAATCCTGCTCTATTCTTTTAGGGTGTCCTTCAGGATATAAAGGATCTTGAGTAGTTATACCACTCCTAGTTTTAATTCCATAAGCATGTTTATTACCTTAAGCATTAACTAGCATATCCTTTTGTACCTTAGCAAGTTGATCAAGTTGGGTTTGAACCAATTGAAAGTGTTTACAAAGAATTCTAATGTCATTAGAAGTTCTTTCCACAATATCTTTCAACTCATTGATAACTCTAGAGTTTTCCAATAAATGATTCTGAATCTGATTATTAAAATGACCATGTCTAACAATAAAAATGTCAAGTTCCTCTAAGCATTGATCAGGAGTCTTACTATAGGGAATATCACCTTCATCAAAGTGTTGGAGAGAGTGTACCTCAATAGTAGATGAGTGGGGAATTGGCTTACATAATTCTTCTATAGGAGGTAGATTATTCACATCTTCAGCTCTAATACCTTTCTCCTTTAGACACTTTTTAGCTTCCTTCATCACTTCATCATTTAATGCAATAACTCCCCTCTTCTTTGTTGTTGGTGTTGGAACTGGTTCGGGAACATCTGGTTCAGGAGTAATAGGCTCAGGTGTATTCAGCTCAGTTGAAGTCCAATCATCATAATTCTTGCTTATCTTGTTCATTAATTCTTTAGCATCTGTAGGAGTCCTTTTCCCGAAAACACAATCAACAAATCTATCAAGGTAGGTCCTAGAATCATCAGTTGGTCCATTATAATAAATATCAAGCAACTCAATCTTAGGTAATGGACATCCATGATATGCATGAATCAAGGAACAAAATCTTTTCCATGACTCAGGCAATTTCTCTTCTTCTTCCTGTTTAAAATCAAAAAGTCTCTGCAAAGCAGCATGTCTAGCACTGGGAGGAAAATATTTATGGAAGAAAGAAGCAATCAAGCAATTAGGGCTATCAATGGAACCAGGAGGTAATCTATTAAACCAAGCCCTAGCTTCTCCTTTTAGTGAAAAAGGGAAGATCTTATCAACAAAGTACTTGCGCATCTTAAAATCATCAGAGAACAAAGCACTCATAGTAGAAAGCTCATTCATATGAGCCACAACACTCTCATTTTTAGTACCACAAAAAGGTTCTTTCTCAACAATATCTAAATAAGCTAAATCAAGAGAGAAATCATAATCTTTATCTTTAATATCTATGGGAGAGGTGGCAAACTTAGGATCATAGGACTTCTTTATAATAGTATGTCTAGCAAGAAGACTCTTAATAGAACTAGCACCATGTGTGTTTCGGCACTCTTCAACAAATTCATCAGTGAGCTCTATGTAACCATCATTAATATCAAAACTCTCACTATACTCAGGTGAGCTAACAGGTGTAACAGTTTATTCACTAGGAGTTTCGGTATTTCCTAGACTAGCCATAGTAGCATCTAGAAAAGGACCTAATGAACCACTCGCATCGAGCACAGTAGAAGTAACATCATGAGTATCAAAAGAAGTTTCAGATTCAATAGTAGTAGCAGTGTGTGTAGCATGAGCATGTGGTGGTGGTGTGACAAGCTTACTTATAACAGACGGTGAATCAAGAGCAGCAGAAATGTTTAGGACTGTACCTCTTCTTGTAGTGAATGGTAAAATAGGGAACTTTCCATCACGAGACTTCCCCATGATGAAAGGAGTAGCAGTGAACAATAATAGATCCAAGTGAACTTACAAATAAAGCTATGCTCCCCGGCAACGGCGCCAGAAAATAGTCTTGATGACCCACAAGTGTAGGGGATCGCAACAGTCTTCGCAGGTAGTATTACCCAATTTTTTGATTCGACACAAGGGGAGCCAAAGAATACTTGCAAGACTTAACAACTGAGTTGTCAATTTAGCTACACCTGGAAATAGTTCTTGCTCACGGAAGTTTATCAGTAGTAATAGTTTGGTAGTAGCAACAACAGCAGTAACAACAACAGTGAACAAAAGCAATAGTAATAGTAACGGTAACAGTAGGATTCAAGTGCAGTAGGCATAGGGATGGATGGAAGGGAGTTTCATGGACGAGTCTAAACATGTAACTTCAAGACCTAGGGCATTGCAGATAAATAATAACAAGCATCCAAGTACTAAACAATCCTAGGCATGTGCTCTAAATATAGTTATATGTGCTCGTAATGAGAACTTGCATAACATCTTCTGTCCAACCAGCCCGTGGCAGCGGGGCCTCTAGGGAACAACTGGAAATTAAGATGCTCCTTTTAATAGAGCACCGGAGCAAAGCATTAACACTCCATGAACACATGTGATCCTGACACCACAGCCATTCCCTCCGGTTGTCCCAATTATTATCACTTTGGGGCCTTTGGATCCGGACAATGATATGTGTACACAACTTGCAGATAAGATCACAAACAATACTATCATAATGATTCAATAATAAGTTCAGATCTGAGATCATGGCACTCGGGCCCTGGTGGCAAGCATTAAGCACAACAAGTTGCAACAAAGTCAAATAGCACTAATAGAGATACTAGGCACTATGCCCTAACAGATTCTTATTCGATTACATGATAGAACTCATCCAATCCCTACCATCCCCAAGCCTACAACGGGGGATTACTCACTCATTGATGAGGGAAACATCGGTGGTTGATGGAGATGCGTTGGTGATGACGATGGCGATGATCCTCTCCAAATTCCCCATCCCGGCAGGGTGCCAGAACGGAGTTTCTGGATCCAAATCATGGTTTCTGGTGGCGGCGTCGGAGCAGAACTCTTTCTGGAAAACTATCGACCCCCTTGAGTTTTTAGGTCAGAAGGCAACTTATAGGCGCGGAGGGAGGCCTATAAGCTGCATGGGGTGGACAAACCTCCCCCAGGCGCGGGGTCAGTGGGCCCATGCCTGGGTGGGTCTGGGCCCCCTAGGCCTCCTCTCTGTCTCCCCTTCTGGCTCCGTGGATCTTCTGGTGAGAAATAGTTTTTGGCATATTTTTCGGGATTTCTCCTGATAGTTCAATTTCTGCACAAAAACAAGACACCAAAGTAATTCTACTGAAAACAGCGTCAGTCCGTGTTTGTTGCATCAAAATCACACAAGTTTAGAGGAAAAACAATAGCAAAGTGTTCGAGAAAGTAGATACGTTTTTGACGTATCAACTCCCCCAAGCTTAGCTTATTGCTTGTCCTCAAGCAATTCAGTTGAAAACTGAGTGCGATAAAAGAACTTTCACGAACACATTGCTTCATATGATGTATATATTCTCAGCACAGGAGTAGATGCTTAGACAATTCATAATAAAGAGCATGCAACTAAGTCTACTCAATAGTCATTGAAAGCTATGAAGAGAAACCAACTCAAACAATAACAAGTAGCATGAAACATAAACATAAGCAACATTGCAATGCTCATAATAAAGTATGATAGAGTGGTATCTCCCTTGCCTTTGTTTGAAGAGCACAATATAAATGCCAAGGCACCTCTGAAGTTCACATGAAGACTAGAGATAAAGATATTAGAGATACAAGCATCACAGTAATGACATAATTAACCAAGCTTTGATACAAACACAAGAATGACAACTATGCTCTCAAGAAGGTGCTCATAGAATGGATGGTGACTCAACAAGGTTGTGAAAACGGTTTTGAAAGGTTTGAAAGGCTTCCAAATGCTTAAAGGAAGGTACTCATTAGCTTTGAGCTCTCATTGCCCCTATCATAAGCATCTTTATGTGGTTAAGGTGAAAGTGAGGTCCAATCTAAATTATATGCTTGACAGACCATATACTGAAAATCCCAAGTCCCTTGAGTGCGAGGGCCACTCCGCATACTACTCAACTTTTGGGTCCAGGAAAGTTCTTGTCTGGCCCCCCTAGGCCTCCTCTCTGTCTCCCCTTTTGGCTCCATGGATCTTCTGGTGAGAAATATTTTTTGGCATATTTTTCGGGATTTTTCCTGATAGTTCAATTTCTGCACAAAAACAAGACACCAAAGTAATTCTGCTGAAAACAACGCCAGTCTATGTTGGTTGCATCCAAATCACACAAGTTTAGAGGAAAAACAATAGCAAAGTGTTCGAGAAAGTAGATACGTTTTGTACGTATCAGTCATCGAAGTTGTATATGCTTGCACATATACGTTGGAATTAGCAGAATCATGTTGTCATGGGGAAAGTTTTCAACATTGCACTTGTACCCTGTACACAGTTGATATCGTGCTCTTTTGTTTGTGGATGTCACTGGTGTGAAATAAAAAGGGAGCTTATAAGTCCATGGAGTTACATATTTTGTGTTAGAGAAACGCCTGGGCCGCTAGCCTAAGAGCATCTCCACTCGTTGGGCGTACCCAGGCCGAAAATCGGACCATTTTTGGGCCGGACGGAACTAGTTTTCGGCCTGGGTACGCCCAGTCGCCCAGTCGCGTACCCAGGCCACGTTCCTAGGTTCGGCTAAATTAACTTAAACTCGGCGAAATATGGGCGAATATAGGCGGAATTTTATTAAAGTAGGCGAGGTGGTACATAGTACATCGGTTTAACTAGGAAAGGAAGGCGCCGTGGTCGCCGCCGGACGCCGTGGTTGCCGCCGGACGCCGCCGTGGTCGCCGGACACCGCAACTACAGGCCGAGGCGGGGGTTATTGCCGGCATCGATGTGCGCGATGACTCCGGCGAGAGTCCGCCCTGGAACGCTCCACCAGCGGCGGCGGTAAGCCATATTGTTACGTGGCGGCGGCGGCGAGCCCGGCGGTCCGTCGTGTCGGGCGAGTTCCTCGAGGCGCCCGTCGGCGAAAAACTGCCTCCAGAAGACCAAGTTGCCCTGATCCTCGAGATCCGGGTCTTGCATGGCCTCGATAGCGGCCTGGATCTCTCCGGCGAGGTCTGGGTCGGCACCGGCGGAACAGGGACCCCGCCGGCGCTGAGTGTCCAGCCTCGGGGTAGAAGAGTGTCCGGCGGGGCCGTATAGCGAGCCTCCCGGAGGAGCCGGGCTTCCCACGGCGACAGCATGCGGCGGCCGGCCATGGCTTCTCGGCGGAGTTGGCGAGGAAGAAAGGTGCGAATGTTCGAAAGTTCGTCGGAGTTGTGGTGGTGTGAGGAACTGTGAAGAGAGACGGCGAGACGTACGGATTTATATAGGTCGGGAAATGGCAGGAGGGGTGTAGCGGCGAGGGCGGGAAAGTGGAAACGGCGGGAACTTAGTGACCGCCGGTCCGACGCGGGAGCCGAGGCGGCGACGGTGGCGCCGTAAATCGGGGACGCGTGGTCGACGCGACAGGCAGTTCACGCGTCGCGTGGTTCTGAGGATGACGACGACTCGGCTTCCATCACTGACTCGGCAGGCCCACGCGCCGCTTTGATTTTTTTGCCGAAATCGCTGAGTCCGGCGTCCCCAGGGCGTACCCGGAAACCTGGGTTCAGCCTGGGTAGCCCGGACCAAAACACGCCGAAATCCGGCCGAAAACAGGTCCTTGGGTACGCGACTGGGCCAGTTTTCGGCGTCCGGACCGAAATTCGGCGTCCGGATTGGCCTTTTGGGTAGGCGAGTGGAGATGCTCTAAGCCATGCCTAATCATGGTGGAAACTTGCAGCATCACCATAGTGAGCTATCTATGAAGCATCCTCAATAAAAAACTATGCACATAGTAAATAAAAAGATCGTTGAGATGCTCATTGTCTGCTTGCCTTGTCATTTTGGTTATGAGATAGCTCCTGTACCATGTGCAAGGGGTACCCTGTTGGCGGTTCTCTATGATACGCATGTACTTACAATGACAAGAACTTACCGGTAACTGAAGTTGAGTAGCATGAGGTGTGGCCCTCATATTCAAGGGACATGAGATTGCCAACTTATATTTCGTCAAGCATATACTCCATCCTTGTTCACTTTAACCTTAATCATCTCAAGATGCCTATGATAGGGGCAATGAGAGCTCAAAGCTAGTAAGTACCATAATCTTTTGGAAGCTCTTTATGACTTGTAATCCCTACTTCCCTCTATGAAGGGACCTTTATCCTATTTCCAAGTTGAGTCAAAAACCTACTTCCTCTCAATCTCCAACAAGCATTTGAGTTGTTGTGTTTCAAGCATTCATATGGTGATTTATTCAATCATGTTCTTTATCTTCCTTGTTTGCACAAAACTCTTATCTATTGAGTATTACTTTGAAAGCCTTCATTGTGAAAAACTCTTTTTGAGCAAAGAGTGCTCCTGTTTTGAAAAATTCTACAAAAAGATTTATGTGAAACGGTTTGCCAGTTGTTATCTAACCAAGAACAAAGTTTGCTAATTCCAATTATGATTTATCTTTATGCATCTCTATTGTGACTCCTATACTTGTTGCGAGCTAAGTTATATAATGGTGAATTGCTTTCTTCTATGAGTTGTGTAATGGTAAGTGTGATGCTTCTTGTCCGTATTCTTTTATCGACACTTCACTCCATAAACCTGTGGACATGTTTATTGAGCTCAGTTTTCGCTTGGGGACAAGCGAAGGTCTAAGCTTGGGGGAGTTGATACGTCCAATTTACCCTAAACCCTAAACCCTAACACCGAGAGAGACAGATCTCTCCGGCAGATAGATTTCTGGCGAGGAAATTCCTTCACGGAGAGGGGAGATCGTCGCCATCAACACCGTCATCAAGCTAGGCTTCATCGGGATCATCATCATAATCATCATCCACATCATCATCTCGACCAACACCATCATCATTACTCCATCCCGCTGTAACAATCGTGTTGAATACTTGCTTAGTTCTTAGGGGAAACTTTCTCGGTGTTGATTACTATTGTAGTTGATGCTTGTGAGTGGAACCATTGGATTATTGCTTATGTTCAGATTGTTATCCATTACCATATCATCCTTGATCTTGATCCATATGATGTCTCGTGAGTAGTTCGTTTAGTTCTTGAGGACATGGGAGAAGTCATGTTGTTAGTAGTGGATTTGTGTCGAGTTATTATTCAATGGTTTAGTATTTAAGTTGTGGTGATATTTTTCTAGTGGTGTCATGTGAACGTCGACTACATGATACTTCACCATTTATGGGCCTAGGGGAATGCATTGTGTATTTGGCTACTAATTATGGGGTTGCCGGAGTGACAGAAACCTAAACCCCCATTAGGACACCTTTGCACAAGGGAGCATAGGATCTCAGAGTTGAAGGCTGTGGTTAGATTTATATCTTAATTACTTTCCTATAGTTGCGGATGCTTGCATGGGGTTTAATCACAAATATGTATTAGTCCAAGTAAGGTCGGTATGTTAGCACAGGTTCACCCACACAACACTTACAACACCAAAGAAGAGTACTCAGCTATTTGAATCGAAAGCACTTGACAAAATTCACATGTGTCCTCGAGAACGTTTGGTCCTTATAAGTATTTCCATTGGCTTGTCCTTTGCTAAGAAAGGATTGGGCCACTTGCGCGTTGTCTTTATTACTCGCTCTTTGTTTTGTTGCTTTATCAAAAAAAACTAAAAATCCGTTTGCTAAGTATTTACAGAAATTTCCTGCTCCATACCACTGGTCAACACCTTCTGCTCCTTGTTGGGATCGACACTCCTATTTATCGAAAGTACTATGATACACTCCCTATACTTGTGGGTCATCAAATGACGCAACCGTTTTCTGTTGGTTTAATCCTTTGTCCAGCAACGCAATGCACTACTAGACCTGTTGTGGAGACAGATTATTGGCGAGGATGGCTCGAGGTGCAGCAGCATTTTCCAACGACGTGTTGTAAACTCGGATCTTCTCTCCGGTTCAAATAGGTCTCTGTGGATATCCGGGTTCTTGTTGGCAAGAAACGTACCTCCCCTTGTTTTGTTTGGATGTCACTTGAAATCTGATTGAAATTTGGCAGGATCACTATCTAACTGTTGCTTAAGCTCAACGATGCGTGCGGCCTCTTCGAGCAGAAACAGACGGTGTTTTTCCAGTTCCCCGGCCCTTTTCTCCAGCGCCTCCGGAGTAAGATCCGAAGCCGTTGGGATTGGAATCGTGAGAGCATCTCCATAAATTTTACATGCACATTTAGTGACGACGTGTCCATCCACAGGAGGATCGATCAGCGTGGTATTAATCGGATCTCCATCTCGATATCTTCATCAACTTTTTCTTCGTTGGTTTCCTCGACGTCCGGCTCTGTCGGTGTCGGATTCTTGTTCTTCTTCTTCTTTGATTGCCTAGTAGCCTTAACGTGCGTACCAGTGGCAAAGACGGATTTTGGTCCGGTACCGGGGGATAAACTTCCGTCGGTACTTTCCGTAGTGGTTGGCTTGTGGACCTCGGAGGAATCTCCGGTATCCATATCATCTTGCAAGGTGTAGCTTTCATCCATGCTATCATATGGACTAGGAAAATTTTTCGGCTCACCTTGCGTTGGCTTGGAGGCGTGTTCTTATTCGTACTCCTCCATCTCCTTGTCTAAGTCTCGAAGTTCCTACGAAGTTATTGACTCCTGAGGGGAGCCAGGTAAGTCGGCGTTTTCTTCGATTGCGTCAAGGACTGAATCGCTGCCGGCTCTAGCATCGACAGAGTCGGATCCAGAGCTTATGTGGTACACGAAACAGTACAGGGGATAGAGAGTAAAGTTCGAGATGATTCAACTTTGTTCCTTGATAATTAAAGTAAAGAGAAAAGTAGAGGAGTAGAGTAGCAGGTAGCACGCTTAGCCTTTTCAGTTTGCAGGTGTCGATCTTCCTACTTGTATGTGATGTGAACATGTTAAGAAGCTTATCAAGAACTATTAAGTGAACTTTTGTTCAGTAAAGACAAGCATCACACTTATGGTCAAGTGAGATGGCTAGCTAGATTCGAAATACTTAGTCTCTGTACATGGTATATCACTTTGTGATTAAAGTTGTAGTGTCTACACTGTTATACTTCATCATGCCATTGTTGCTGATGAACCGGTCACTCACTCAGTTGTCTCCTTCCCTTCGACAACACCTAATGATTCAACTAGTACTAGTAATTGTGTATATATGAATTCTAGTCTACTCGTGTCTTAACATGCCTTGCAATAATTGTTAGATTGATCCTTTACATACCTTGCAACAAACGGATCACATTTTCTCTCCCTTGTCATGTATATGTTTTGTTTCTAGTTAAGTTCACATTATTACCTTCCCTTGAAAGTTCATATTTATTCTCAATCTTAATGGAATTTAACCATTGAGTATGATTAAGTTATAATGGAATAATAGTTTGGTAGCCCATGCATGATTAGTTACGTGTGTTCATCGAACACGCGGTGTTTGTTCTGTAGTATGTTTACTGTCTTTTTCTTGTATTTTAATTGCCGATAACTAAAACGCCTACCTTCCTTGCTCAGGTGTCCAACTTGCTAAACGTTTGCATAGACCGATAAGTACCAGTTTGTGCGCCAAAGCTTTGTTCGGTTAGACAGTAAAAGTGAGGATTTTGGTTCATATGAGGGTTAAAACCATTTTTGTGATAAAGTGAGTTCTTATTCCTGTAATACTATGTGAGGTTTATATGTCTTTGTTCCTATAGTGATGCTTGAGTTGTTCTTGTTCGCAAGCAAAATCATTTTGTAACAAAATGATGAGGTGTTCTTGTTCCTATAATCCTGCTTGACATGATAAAAAATCAGTGTTGAAACCGTGTGCTGAAGTGCTATAAGGATTAGATTTTTATTTGTCATATACCAAAAGTATTTCTAGTGCACATGTGTTGATGTGTTGTGAAAAAAGTCAGGTTTTTATTACCGAAACACTTGTGTGCTAACCCCTTCTCCCAAACAATGTGTTTTTGTGATAGGGGGTTTGTGAGAAAGGGGATTGGATGGGGGAAGTGGATTAGGTGATGTGAGTGTTTTCACCAAATCCCCCTGGGATAATACACAAGAAAACCCTACAAAACGCTGATACCAAACAAGGCCTAACGGGGGCGGAGACGCGTTTTTTCCCCACCACTCTCGCTCCTCTTCCTCCTCTCGTTGAAAGTCGCTCGCCAAGAGTCGGGCCGCCCTCGACTCATCTCCGCCTGCTTTGCCGGCCGGAGTTGGAGAAGAGGGGACACCGGAGTAGCTAGGTTTAGTGGTAGGTTCGGCGTGATGCCGGCAGTGGGTCTAGTATCCGGTAGATGGAGCGGATGGGAAGATCTTGGCGTCCTGATCTGGCCAGCTCTAGGGTTCCTCCGCCTTCTTATTTAGCTCAGATGGCCGGAGTGGGATGTGTAGTTGAGAACCACCGCCTCCTAGAATTAATTCTATGTTGGTTGCTTGGTGAGGACTTGGTCCTGTGGGTAGCGGTTCTCCTTGGCCGACCGTGGCGGCAAGGGGAAAGGCCGTTGTTCTGCAGTTCGTGGTGGGTTGAAGTGGATCCTGGCCGGCCTTGGTGTTGAGGGGGACTACTCCGGCGACACTGCGGCCTTGTTCTTCCCTTGGAGGCCTTACAGTTGGGTTTGTTGCTGCTACATCTTCTATGGCGTCTTCTCCTCATCTCGGGCAGGATCTCTGAGGAGGGAGGTCGGTTTCTTGGCGCAGCGTTGACGAATCCTGGGAGCTCGTCGCTGTTGTTCTTTGGAATCTTATCTTTTCCTGGGCACATCGCTTGCGACTATAAGGGAGGGTTCTTCGAGTAGCAGCGGTGATGGGCTTTCTTGGAGAAGGGAAGCCAAATTTCTCTGTAGTTCCAAATCAAAGGCATGCAACCAGCCAATTATCCTGGCCAAATCGAGGCCATCAAGATTGCCCGTGAAGTCCGGCGCACCTTCAACCTCCATCGTGAGGCCAATCATTTGCAGAGACGAGGTGGAAGGAGGACCTGATTGTTTTTTCTGTTTTCTTGTAGGGTTCTATTTGTAAAGCGTTTGGACCTGGTTATCTTTTTTTTTTAGAATCATGCGTCAATATGTGTAGCTCCACCTTCTTGTTTTAATGGAAAGGCTTCCGGCCTTTTCTAGGGCTCTCCTGTTCAATTTTCTTTTTTGATATAAATACATGTGTATACTATGTAATACGTGTAGATCTAACAAAATTTGAAAATATATATAAGTCATCCTTAGGAGACAGAGCGGTTGCAACATATATCGACAATAAATATAGGCCCTTCAGAGATATTCAGTCACATGCAATGTATAAAGTGCGAGATTTGGTTGTTTAAAAGAAATTAAAATAACCGTGTGAACAGAATTAGAGTGTGAGACTACACGAGTGGATTCACGGTTGTACTTCCTTCATTCAGAAATATAAGATGTTTTAGCTTTGTAAATTAAATGTATCTAGATATCTTTTAGTGTATATGTTCATACAGGTTCGAAGTGAAACTATACACTAAAAGACTCTAAATACATTTATTTCACAAAGCTAAAATGTTTTATATTTCTGAACGAAGGGAGTAGATCCTAAGATATTCATTTGATGACATTGCAATTGCCTATATAATGCCTTTCTGTGCCATCGACGCCTCCTCATGCATCACGAAACCCTAACCACCTACCTCTTCCAGCCTTTAGCACCAAATAACTTCAAGATTACCCTCCATGAAGGCATGCGTGATTCAACGTCATCCCCTTCGGTGTCGGACCTAGAAACTTTTGGAAGTCTGGACGAATAAGCTTAACATGTGATTTTTTTTAGACAAAATCGCTATAAAAATCTATAAAAACGCAAGCTTTGCACCGTTAGCAAGCCTAGGCGGCTGCCCGGGCTGGAGGGACACTGTGTCCGCCCATGGTCCCCTTTGCCGTGCAATGATGTCTCATTGTCGTAGACAACCCAACGTTCTCAAAGATAGCATGTTTACGAACAACATTTTGGGCAACAACGGAGTTAGAGATGTTCATATCACCTAGCGCGGGGATGGTGAGGGTTAGAGGGCTGCGATGGCGACGACGACAGACGGTGGGTCAAGATGTGTGATGGGGGCCACTGCATGGTCTGCATATGTTTAGCATGTATTAGGTGAAGCGAACGGTCGCTACCTCCATCACATTAATATGGAAATGAGGGCAAATCTGTAATCTCATTTATTTCCTCTTATTTCCCTTCAAATTGAGAAGACCCGTCCATTCAAAGGAGTCATTTTTCAAACAAAAAGAGCTTCGTTCTTTTTCTTTCCACACTCGTTGGACCTCTTACAGTCGGACCGTCCACTTATGTTAATGCGCTTTTCCAACTCAAGTTTGTCACGCACCGGTAGTTCTTCATATCCCTAGGGGCACTAGAGGAAAAAGGGCCATCCGTTCGCGACCCCACCAACCGGGACTAATGCTGGCACGCGTCCCGGTTGGAGCGGGCACGGGGCCAGGGGGCATGGGTCCCGGTTGGTAAGGGGGCATGCGTCCCGGTTGGAGCCACCAACCGGGACTAAAGGTTTGGCCACAGCCACGTGGTGTGGCACGCACCTTTAGTCCCGGTTGCTGGCTACAACCGGGACTAAAGACCCCTTGCCCTCTATAAATGCAACGCCCCAGCCCCCTCTGCCTCCACTCTGTTTTTTCGAATGGTGTAAGGTGTGAGGGCGTGTGCTAGTTTTTTCTCATGCATGCATTGAAGGTGTTTGTTGAAATATTTGAGTGAAAAATCCCGTTGAATTTCTCATAGAACAAAAATATAGAAGGTGTCCGAGACGCACTTGAGCTTTCTCCTCTTTATTTCCCTCGATCGAGGTTAGCAATCTTATCTTTTCTAGGTCATTGTCATGTGTCGGTGTGAATTGGTTATTTCACTATTTATGATGTCCTGTTTTTTGATAAACTTACTTATATGATGCAGATGAACGGTCGGGAATGGATGTACGGTGACCGGCGGGTAGCCGGGTATATCAAAGGCGTGGATAAATTTATCGATGTGGCTACGGCAAACAAAGAGAATGGATTTATACGTTGTCCATGTGTTCAATGTCGGAACAACAAGGAGTACTCTTCCTCGAAAATCATTCGCGGCCACCTGATTATGAAAGGTTTCATGCCCAACTATAATTGCTGGACCAAGCACGGGGAAAGAGGGGTTATGATGGAAGATGGTGAAGAAGAAGATGATGATAACAACTATCATCATATGTTTCCTGAATACAGTGATACTGCAATGGAAGCCAATGGAGAGGAAAAAGGTGAATAACGGGCATCAGATGAGCCGGCTGATGAACTTGGTAGGGTCATTTCTGATGCAAAGCGAGACTGTGAAACAGAAAATGAGAAGTTGAAGTTAGAGGGCATGTTAGAAGATCACAAGAAATTGTTGTACCCAAATTGTGAAGATGGCAGCACAAAGCTCGGTACCACACTGGAATTGTTGCGATGGAAGGCAGAGTGTGGTCTAACTGACTCCTCATTTGAAAAGATGCTGAAAATAATGAAGCCGAAGTTTCCAAAACATAACGAACTTCCCGAGAGTACCTACGAAGCAAAGAAGACTCTCTGTCCTCTGGGATTAGATGTGCAAAAGATACATGCATGCATTAATGACTGCATCCTCTACCGCGGTAAGGAGTATGAGAATTTAGATAAATGCCCGGTATGCAACGCGTTGCGGTATAAGATCAGACGAGATGACCCAGGTGATGTTGAGGGAGAGCCCCACCGGAAGAGGGTTCCTGCTAAGGTTATGTGGTATGCTCCTATAATACCAAGGTTGAAACGCATGTTCAGAAACAAAGAGCATGCCAGGTTGTTGCGATGGCACAAAGAAGACCGTAAGAAAGACGGGGAGTTGAGACACCCTGCTGATGGGTCACAGTGGAGAAAAATCGAGAGAGACTTCCCAAACTTTGCAGGTGACGCAAGGAACTTATGGTTTGGTCTAAGTACGGATGGCATGAATCCTTTTGGGGAGCAGAGCTGCAGTCACAGCACCTGGCCCGTGACTCTATGTATCTACAACCTGCCTCCTTGGTTGTGCATGAAGCGTAAGTTCATTATGATGCCAGTGCTCATCCAAGGCCCGAAGCAACCGGGCAACGACATTGATGTGTACCTTAGGCCATTAGTTGAAGAACTCTTACAGTTGTGGGGCAAACCAGGTGTACGTGCGTGGGATGAGAACAAACAGGAGCCATTTAATCTACGAGGGTTGTTATTCGTAACCATCAATGATTGGCCTGCTCTTAGTAACCTTTCAGGACAGACAAACAAAGGATATAAGGCATATGCACACACTGTTTAGATAAGACTGAAGGTACATATTTGCATAAATGCAAGAAGGTTATGTACCTGGCGAATCGACGATTTCTTCCGACCAATCATCCCGTAAGAAAGAAAGGCAAGCATTTCAAAGGTGAGACAGATCACCGGAAGAAGCCTGAACTCCCTGCTGGTGATGATGTATTTGGTATGGTCAAGGACATAGAAGTAATCTTTGGAAAGGGTCCCGGCGGTCAATCAGTTCCGAACGACGTCGCTACAGGACACGCACCCATGTGGAAGAAGAAATCTATATTTTGGGAGCTGCCATATTGGAAAGTCCTGCGTGTCCGCTCTTCAATCGACGTGATGCACGTGACGAAGAATCTCTGCGTGAACCTGCTAGGATTCCTAGGCGTGTATGGGAAGACAAAATATACACCTGAAGCACGGGAGGACCAACAAATTATGAAAGACCCAAAGAACATGCATACAGATAACAAGACGGATAAAGGGCGTCACTTAAGTCGTGCCAGCTATGCTCTTACCAAAGCAGAGAAGGAAATCTTTTTTGAAGTCCTTTACAGTATCAAGGTGCCGTCGGGCTTCTCATCTAATATAAAGGGGATAATAAATATGGCAGAGAAAAAGTTCCAAAACCTGAAGTCTCATGACTGTCACGTGATTATGACGCAGTTGCTTCCGATTGCATTGAGGGGGCTTCTACCGGAAAATGTTCGAGTACCCATTGTGAAGCTGTGTGCATTCCTCAATGCAATATCTCAGAAGGTAATCAATCCAGATATTCTGCCAAGGTTACAGAAGGATGTGGTACAATGTCTTGTTAGTTTTGAATTGGTGTTCCCACCATCCTTCTTCAATATTATGACGCATCTCCTGGTTCATCTAGTGGAAGAGATTGCCATTCTCGGTCCGGTATTTCTGCACAATATGTTCCCCTTTGAGAGGTTCATGGGAGTCTTAAAGAAATATGTTCATAACCGTGCTAGACCAGAAGGAAGCATCTCCAAGGGATATGGAACAGAGGAGGTCATTGAGTTTTGTGTTGACTTTATTCCTGACCTTAAGGCGATTGGTGTTTCTGACTCACGGCATGAGGGAAGACTAAGTGGAAAAGGCACGCTGGGAAAGAAAGCAATGATATGTAGGGACGGGGATTCTTTCACTAAAGCACACTACACAGTTCTACATAATTCCACCTTGGCAGCTCCGTATATCGAGGAACACAAGAATATTGTACGCTCCAAAAACCCGGGGAAGCCTGAATCATGGATTACAGATGAACACATGAAGTCTTTCGGTGGTTGGATGCGGACACATCTCTTGAATGACACCACTGTTGGAGATCAGCTATACTTGTTGGCCGCGTCACCATCTTCTACTGTATTGAATTTCCAAGGGTACGAAATAAATGGGAATACATTCTACACGATCGCCCAAGATAAAAAGAGCACCAACCAAAATAGTGGTGTCCGCTTTGATGCAATAGACGAGAATGGACAAAAGAACACATATTATGGTTACATAGAGGAGATATGGGAACTAGACTATGGAGTCTCTTTTAAGGTCCCTTTGTTTCGCTGCAAATGGGTCAACCTGAATGGGGAAGGGGTAAAGATAGACCAGTTGTACGGAATGACAACAGTGGATCTCAACAATCTTGGTTATATAGATGAACCATTCGTCCTAGCCAATGATGTGTCTCAGGTTTTCTATGTGAAGGACATGTCCTCCAGACCGAAAAAAAGAAAAAATATGCAAACGAATACATCATGTGATGAGCCAAAGCGTCACATAGTTCTTTCAGGGAAAAGAAACATCGTGGGAATTGAGGACAAGACAGACATGTCAGAAGATTATAATAAGTTTGATGAAATTCCGCCCTTCACAGTGAAAACTGACCCAAGCATTCCGTTAAGTAAAGAAGATGCTCCATGGTTACGTCTGAAGCGGCCATAAGGAATGACATATGCCAAGAAGTTCATGCTCATATTATGTAACTCTAGTTCATGTCTTTCGCGGTTTGTGGCTTGACCGAAGGATATCTTTCGCAGTTTGTGGCCTTTAGTCCCGGTTTTGTAGTCTCAGTTTTTAATATTAATAAATGTCTTGAGTGTTAGTCCCGTTTTGTGGCTGGACCGGGAGTGCCTCTATGACCAGTTTCTTGGAGATGCCGGAGGACTGGGCTCCGTCGGCATCTCCCTGAAACTGGTCGTAGTGGTGTCCCTGCTCTCGAAAACCATCTTGCAGCTTGTAACTTCACTAACTAGATCAATACGCCTCGGAGCTAACTAATTTCACATATTAGGGAGTGCCTCTATGACCAGTTTCTCGGAGATGCCGGAGGACTGGGCTCCGTCGACATCTCCCTGAAACTGGCCGCAGTGGTGTCCCTGCTCTCAAAAACCATCTTGCAGCTTGTAACTTCACTAACTAGATCAATACGCCTCGGAGCTAATAATTTCACATATTAGGGAGTGCCTCTATGACCAGTTTCTCGGAGATGCCGGAGGACTGGGCTCCGTCGGCATCTCCCTGAAACTGGCCGTAGTGGTGTCCCTGCTCTCTAAAACCATATGCATCTTGGAGATGCCTCAAACTGGCTGGAGGACTGGACTCACAAGGATGCATATTTATAGTACAAGCAGCTCGGCATAATGTCGACACTCACGACATAATGTCGACACTCACCCCTATTATTAGTGCTGACTCATCTTTAGTCCCGGTTGGTGTCTCCAACCGGGACTAAAGGTTCATCTTTAGTCCCGGTTGGTGACACCATCCGGGACAAGGTACAAGCCGCACGACATAATGTCGACACTCACCCCTATTATTAGTGTTGTCTGGCCCACTCTACCGCAATCCCTTCAGTCGCGGTTGGTTTCTCCAACCGGGACTAAATATGAACCCTCTCTTTATATAGGCATTTCCCTCTATTTATTAGGTAACACTTAAGACATTTATTAATATTAAAAACCTTTTCGTCCATCCCGGGTAAAAAGGACAAATGTCTGCCGAATCGGCAGGAAGTGGGTCCGGTTTGTACTACAGGTACATGATCTATCGCCCGTGATTTTTTGAAAAAATCATTTTTAGACTCGCAATATGTGGTTTCTTCAGAGATCCAATGCAAGTTCTAACGATGCTCGTCCCCTATCTTCATGCACACCGGTTCGACCATAGTTAGATCTTATACCGCATATTTTAAAAGAGAAAATGTTTTTGAATTATTTATTTAAATCCAATCACTTTTTATGTTTAAAATTTTTCTAAATTCCAAATTAATTATCATTTAAAAAACAATACAAATTTAAACCCCAAAATAAAAAATAAGGCGGGAACAGAGAGAAAATAACTGATTTTTTTTAAAACAGGGGAATATGTCCCGGTTGGAGCCACCAACCGGGACTAAAGACCCCCTGCGCGCCAACCCTTGGTCTGCTGAAAATATTGGAGTATAGGTCCCGGTTGGTGGCTCTGGTTTGTACTACAGGTACATGATCTATCGCCCGTGATTTTTTGAAAAAATCATTTTTAGACTCACAATATGTGGTTTCTTCAGAGATCCAATGCAAGTTCTAACGATGCTCGTCCCCTATCTTCATTTTAAAAGGTTACATTAATTATTTTTTAAAAATAGAAAATGTTTTTGGATTATTTATTCAAATCCATACACTTCTTATGTTTAAAGTTTTTCTAAATTCCAAATTAATATTCAAAAATATAAGTTATTTCATTTTAAAAGGTTACATTAATTATTTTTTAGAAATAGAAAATGATTTTGGATTATTTATTCAAATCCATACACTTCTTATGTTTAAAGTTTTTCTAAATTCCAAATTAATATTCAAAAATATATCGCCCGTGATTTTTTGAAAAAATCGGCAGGAAGTGGGTCCGGTTTTGGATTATTTATTCAAATCCATACACTTCTTATGTTTAAAGTTTTTCTAAATTCCAAATTAATATTCAAAAATATAAGTTAATTCATTTTAAAAGGTTACATTAATTATTTTTTAGAAATAGAAAATGTTTTTGGATTATTTATTCAAATCCATACACTTCTTATGTTTAAAGTTTTTCTAAATTCCAAATTGATATTAAAAAAATATAAGTTAATTCATTTTTAGTTGTAGATGGTTCATATTTTAAATGGTTACATTAATTGTTTTTTAAAACAGAAAATGGTTTTGAATTATTTATTCAAATCCAAACACTTTTTATGTTTAAAGTTTTTCTAAATTCCAAATTAATATTCAAAAATATAAGTTAATTAATTTTAAATGGTTTCATTAATTACTTTTTAAAAATAGAAATTGGTTTTGGATTATTTATTCAAATCCATACACTTCTTATGTTTAAAGTTTTTCTAAATTCCAAATTAATATTTAAAAAATATAAGTTATTTCATTATTAATTTTAAATGGTTCGTAGTTTAAATGGTTACATTAATTATTTTTCAAAACAGAAAATGGTTTCGAATTAGTTATTCAAATCCAAACACTTTTTATGTTTAAAGTTTTTCTAAATTCCAAAGTAATTATCATTTAAAAAACATTACAAATTTAAACCCCAAAATAAAAAATAAGGCGGGAACAGAGAGAAAATAACTGAAAAAATTTGAAAACAGGGGAATACGTCCCGGTTGGAGCCACCAACCGGGACGGAAGAGCCCCTGCGCGCGCGCCCCTTCAACTGCTGAAAATTGGACTATAGGTCCCGGTTGGTGGCTCCAACCGGGACGTATGCACCTTTAGTCCCGGTTGGAGCCACGAACCGGGACTAAAGGCCCTTTAGTTATAACAGCGCGTGCCTCCTCTTCTTCTTCCCTTCCCCACTCACTTCTCTGCCTCTGCCTCTGCCCGCGCCCTCGCCGATGACGACGCCGCCAGGCTGCCCCCGCCACCGCCACGCGCTCCCCGTAGCGGCTCCGTCGTCAACGCCTCCGCCTCCGGCCGCCACCCGCGTCTCTTCCCGCGCGCCGACGACCGCGCCGCCCGCGCGTCTCCTTCCCCCGACGACCGTCGGCCGCGCCCGCGCCTCTGCTTCCCGTCGACGACCGCGCCCTTCCCCCACCGCCGCGCGTCAGGTACGGCGCCGCCCCTCCCTGCCTCTCTGTCCTCCACCTCCCTCTGCATCATCGCCGGCGCCGTTTCCTCCACCGCCGCGTCGTCCTTGTCCACGGCCACGGCGGCCGCGTCCTCCTTGACAGCAGTGGCGAGGTGGCTCCGGGCCCCACCTCTGTTTTCCCTTTGCTTGCGTGGCGAGGTGGCTCCGCGTCCTCTGTTTCCCCTTTGCTTGCGTGGCTGCTGAGGTGGCTCCGGGCCCCACCTGTCAGCCACTATGGCTAGTTGTTACTATGGTGCAAAAGGTTTAAACATTTGATTTAATAATTTCAGAATTTGAATAAAACTTGTAAATTCAATAACTTTTAATCTGTAATACAGAAAAATACAAATAATATACCAAAATGTTCAGAAAAATGAGAACTATCTATGTATGCTATAATCATGCATTGTTCAACAACTTAAATGACAAGTTTAATTAGAACACCCTAGTAACCCTAACAGGTGATTCCGGAGTTCCTTGAGTTAGGGTTTGTGCCCCTCGGAACCCCGATTAACTTGTCGAGCATGCTTTAGGGTTACATTCCAATGCACATTAACTTGTCGTATCATCATCATTGCTTGAGCATTGCATCGATTCCATGTGTTGATTGTTTCCCTTTCTTTCCGGTGATTTGGTTCTTCTCGGTAGAATACGATATCGAGATCGAGATCGAAGACCGAGATCAAGACCATAGAAGATCTAATTAAATGACAAGTTTAATTAGAACACCCTAGTAACCCTAACAGGTGATTTCGGAGTTCCTTGAGTTAGGGTTTGCGCCCCTCGGAACCCCGATTAACTTGTCGAGCATGCTTTAGGGTTACATTCCAATGCACATTAACTTGTCGTATCATCATCATTGCTTGAGCATTGCATCGATGCCATGTGTTGATTGTTTCCCTTTCTTTCCAGTGATTTGGTTCTTCTCGGTAGAATACGATATCGAGATCGAGATCGAAGACCGAGATCAAGACCATAGATAGATCGAAGACCTTTTGTAGCCTTATACTCATGTTCCCCTCTCATAGCCTTAGGGTTTAGGGTTTCTCTTCATTTTTATTATTGTGTATGTATATATTAGGGTTTCACCTTCGATCCGGAAAATATTTGTTAGCCGCTTTGACTTATTCGTAACTTTCTCCTTTAGCCGCTTTGACTTATTCGTTTTTCCACCTATGCAGAAAATATGGACCCACACGTCAGAGACGAAGAAAAGGAAGAGTTGATCCAAGGTGTGATCCGTGGGGAAGATAATTTAGACGTATCAACGTTTCTGAACAACTCCGGTGAGGGTGATCCTCTTTTTACCGGAGTAGACAACTTGTTTGAGGTTGAAGGTGTTGCCTTCCGCGAGGGAGAAGGCGATGCCTTGTGTAATCGAGAAGACGACCGCTCTGGCGAGGTGCATGTAATATAAATCAATTCATTAATTAATCATCTGCTATCTATATAGAAATAGTAACGACGATCTTTCTTCTTTTAGCCCTCCGGATCGAAGGAATCTACTGAAAAGAGAAGACGAGGCCCAACCAAAAAGTTACAAGACCATGAGAGGTTCAGGATCGAAGATGTCGCTCAAGACGGCAGACCGACAGCTCCCGAAGTTGTCGCAACCAAATTTGTGGCACAATGCGGAGTAATCGTTAGGGACTTAATCCCGATCACCATTAGAAATTGGAATAGGCCTGCTAATGCGGATGAAGAGGGAACATGTTTATTTGTCCCTAACCACGCCAAAGATTTACTGTGGAAGAGGCTCATGGTTAATTTCAAACTACCGAAGATAGAGCTGGATCCAAATGCGGAGGATCCAGTTGAGGACGCCTTACAATATGGGAGAGCCATGGAGGCTAAGGTCAGGGAGTGGGCTTTGAAGAAGATGGCCCAGTGTTTCACCAACTGGAAGAAAAGATTGCACCTTGACTATGTCGTGAAAGAGAAGACTCCCGATTTCAAGAATATTCAGTTTGAGAAGATAAAACCATTC
This sequence comes from Avena sativa, assembly GCA_916181665.1. Taxonomy (NCBI): domain Eukaryota; kingdom Viridiplantae; phylum Streptophyta; class Magnoliopsida; order Poales; family Poaceae; genus Avena; species Avena sativa. Next base: position 421,592,593 of record OV702279.1, on the reverse strand, counting down.
TGGGATGAGTTTGTGGAATACAAGAAATCAGAAAAAGCTAAGAAAATGTCTGAAACAAATAAGCTGAATGCTGCTAAGAAGAAGTATCACCATACTATGGGGCAAGGTGGCTACAGGGTTGGCATTCCTAAGTGGGAGAAACTTGAGCAGGAACTGCGTGATAAAAAGATCACCCCAGAGACAGACGATTGGGTAGAACGTGCAAGGAATTGGTTTTACGGGCATGGGGGCACGTTGGACTCGGAAGGGAGGTGTATATATAACATACGACATAAAGAAGACCCCTTGCCAATCGAGAGGATCAGAAAAGCAGTAAAGGCTGTTAAAGATGGGGACTTCATTCCCGATAGAGAGAATGATGAGCTCACACTCGCCCTTGGAAATAAGGAACATGATGGACGAACACGAGGCACAATAGGCTCCCAATCATGGAGGACTGGGTTTCCCGAAGAGAGGAAGAAATATCCTGATAGAAGCCGTCAGAGGAGTAAGGACAGGGCGACAGTTGAAGCAGAAAGTCAGAAAGAGCGAATGCGTTTAATTGAAGAACGATTAAAGCAACAACAAAATGAAATTAACACACTTAAAGAGCAAAGTACCACCGGCCCATCTCAGCAGCACACTGCATTCGATGCTACCGGCCTATCGAATAATCGAAAAAGCAGTGTGGCTTCCACCGAGGTCCCGGGTGATGACAATGGCGATGCCGATGATGCACCGACGATGGCTCCTGTTGGCTACCCAGTGGATGATATCACAGATATGACACACTGCGAGCTACATGTCAAAGTTGTGAACATATCAATGAAGGTGGCGGTCGGCTATGCCTTACCAATTGGACCCACACCAACTTACCACTGTCGTCCGGTTCCAGAGGGCTACGCTGTTGTCGGCGTGGATGAAATCATGCCCACCTTTGAGGTTTTGGATCTTCACTACCCTGCTGGTGAAGGGGATGTGACTGTGCTGGGTGACGCAAAAAACGTCACCATTCTATGGCCGAAGGATTGTATCGTGCTTCGAAATCACACGCCAAGGCCATCTTCGCCGCCGCCTCACCCGTCTCCAGCGAGGTCGTCGCTGCCGCGGCAGCCGTCTTCGTCGCCTCACCCGGCTCCGTCGCCTCACCAATCTTCGGTGCAGCCATCGCCGCGGGATCCATCGTCGGCGCCTCAGGATAAAAAGCGTAAGCGTACCGCTACTGTGCGTCGTAAGCGATCGCCGAAACGTAAACAAGAGCCTCTTCCAAAAGTACCAACGGTTCCTCCCAAGAGAGCTTATGACTGTACTGAAGAGGAGACTGCGGCGATCGTTGATGCGGAAACGGCAGCGTTTTTCGCTAAGCTGAGGCGGCCGAAAGAGCCAGAGTTCCCCAGCACCAAAGAAGAAAAGGCCAAAGTGTTGAAAATGCTAAAGAATCTTCATCAACCCGAGCCAAAGCTGTCATCAGACTATGAGCGTTCTATTCTCAAGTCACATGCGACACAAAAAGCCTCGAAGAGCAGTACTGATGCAAGCGGGAAATCTGTTGCCCAGCTCGGAGAACAAGCAAAACAGACTTGCGCCCCTCTCAAGGTGATTTCTCAAACCAATGTGGGGTCGAGCAAATATGGGGCCGAAGAGCAGTATGATCCAGAGGTAGTTGCACAATACGGAGAAGCTGCCGCTGCTCAAGGTATGAGTATTGCCCAGTACTTATCCCAGTTAGAGTTCTTCCCCGTGAGTGAAGTAGCATACAAATACCAGTACGAAAAACCTCTCGTCAAACCTGAGGAGGTAAACAATCTTCCAACAAAAATGCGAAGATTGCATAACTGGTACTTGCATGCCACGTCCGCCGGGGCTAACTGGATAGTGCTGAGGGTTACAAAAAAGCATCATGGGAAAGAAAGGGATGACATGATATCCATTGAATTTGATGAACTATTTCAATTATTCAATCAAGACGCCTTAGACAAATCGATCATCAGTGCCTATTGTCTGTAAGTACTAATTCTGTAATTAATTTAGTCTCCAGCTATATTATTTTGTTTATTGCATGTATATAATCATACTGTAATATGCAGAATGAAGATTCTCGAATGCAGCAGAGGACAAATCTATGACATTGGCTTCATTGACCCATATTGGGTTCATGAAGCTAATCTCAAACTAAGCCCCCAGGATACGGAGGATAATATAGTATACGCGTTAAGGTTTCAAGAAACCAAAAGGGAAATACTATTTCCTTACAACTTCGAGTGAGTGTTATTGTCTTGTATACACTTTCTATTTCGCTTACTCGATGTTAAGTATATAATTGATTAGTTATGCATTTGCAGCTTCCACTATATTCTGTTAATCATTCAACTTGACAAAGGGCGTGTACTAGTCATGGACTCGAAACATAAACCCCTTGAGACGTGGAAGGACATGCAGATACTTCTCCAGCGGTAATTCTAATCATTACGACACTATATCGGCAACGTTCGTAAATTTTATGATATCAAGTACTTAATAACTTCTTTTATTCGTTTTCTTCGCCGGGCAGCGCTTGGAAACGGTTCACCAACAAGGCTAGGGGTGCTTGGAAAGAGGAGCTTACATTTCAACCACTAGATGTAAGCACCACTAGCTATATCCGCGCATCTCTTTGATTCTAGTTTTGATACAGTTATTATCATGCTTGATTATTATTTTGATTGAACTCTGTTCTCGTAAAGTGCCTGACGCAGGGACCAAGTAACAATCTATGTGGATACTATGTATGCGAGTTCATCCGGCAGACGTGCGATGAGAAGGGCAGAAATTTAGAGCAACTCCACGTACGTGAACAATTTCTATAGTTTTTAATTTCAAACAAATTGTGTTTAGTTTCATATTCATATAGGCTGACTCCTTTTTTAAATCAGATCGAACGTCTACGGGATGGTCTTCTGCCAAAGGATCGCGTTCGAGCAATTCAGGAGGAATTGGCGGGATTCTTGGATGCAGAAGTCCTATACCCGAAAGGGGAATACTATTCTGCTGTGTATAGACAATAGGGATTGTAAAAATAGCAACTTTGAAGGAACTGGCCGGTAGCATCGAATAGCAACTTTTGTATGTAGTGCATGAACTCGATCCGTGTATTGAATGTAATATTGTCATGATGATCTTGTGTAATATAAGGTTCCTTCGTTGATAAGTGCAAAACACTAAATAAACAATAAAACAACCTAAATGAATTCTCTGCCGTGGCACAAAAAGTGGCGAAAATGCTGCCGCGGCAACAAAATGTGCCAAAATGAATTCTCTGCCGCGGCAGAGAAATGGGCCAAATCTCTGCCGCGGCAGCAGGTTATTAGTCCCGGTTCGTGTTACGAACCGGGACTAATGCTCCACCCCCCCCCCCCCTCGCACTCTGATGCCGCCACGTGTCCCCCATTTGTCCCGGTTGGTGGGGCAACCGGGACTAATGGTTAGAGCTTTAGTCCCGATTGCCCCGTCCCGGTTGGGCAACCGGGACTAATGGCCCTTACCAACCGGGACGCATGGGCCCTTTTCTACCAGTGGGGGAGGGGTGCATCACGGCATTGTTTAGCCTCAATAGTATGACATTTGTCAAATAAATTTGCATTGTATCTCGAAAGGTTATTCCGTTGGATTAAAAAAATGTTCCTTACATAAAATAAACTAAATATGTTCCATAGACATAAAAAACCAAATATGTTGCCAAAATAATAAAATATTACTATCGATGCAAAAAACACTAGTATTGGTGACACAAAACATTTTCCCCACTTCTCTATAAGTAGTGTCAAACAAGAAAAATATTGTATTTTTTAGTAAAAATAAAAAATATAATTATGTTCGAAATGATATTTTGGCAAAAAAAGATAAAGTAGTGTTAACCAGAAGGTTAAATGAAAATAGAAAATGTGATAACCTAGAAAAAGTTAAAGAAATCCGAGTAAATAACTACAACTCTTAAAACATCCACATTAACTACGGTCTACAAGATTCAAACCAGCTTAGCTTATGCATGAAGTCTTTATTCCTTGTGGAATTGGATCCTCGAATTAGTTGACTTAGAGGAGAAAAAGTTCGGGTTGATGCATGGCTTAAACTTGCCATAATCATCATAACAGTGAATTTAACATGGAAAATACCAGTCGTTTGAGCCCATAACTTTTCGCTAGATGGGGAAAAAGTTATATCAACGGGCTTTACTTTCGAAAACCGATCTACCAAAATAAATTGAGGAGAATCTCTAGATTATTATTTTCTCCAAAATGATCTCCCTATGTTTTTAAATTATCCAAGTCATCCAAAAGAATATAAAGTTGTTAATTACATCGTTCGCCATATGTCGTTGCTATGGAAACGGCATTGCCTAAGAAGGCTAGATAGAGGTGTGGAAGCGAGCAAGGCGACTGCGACGGTATCCGCAGGCGAGATTGGGTACAAGAGAGTGTAGTGAGACACATGAAGTATCCAGGTTCGGAGTCCTCGTGGTGAGGTAAAATTCTTACTCATGCATGTCTGACGGTATATGTTGTATATTCGAGCTACAAAAATGCTCCTAAAGTTGTATCTAAGATGGACTGAGCTAAATATGTGTGTACGTGTCAGAGTGAGCTAGCTCCCAGGGAGCTGGCGATTGATCCAGCCAAGTCTGGCTCCAAGTCATCCTCCTCCACCGTGAGCACCCTTGGTGCACTTATAAAGTGTGCCCAAGGGACAAACCCGGACCACGAGGTATAAATTACTATATTTGCTATGGTGTACAGGTACAGTGCATAGCGTGAGACTATTTTCTACAGTGTACATGTATAGTGTAGTATAGTGGAGCACTAGTGCATAGGTAAGCAGCAACATGGCTACATGTTTCGGGTCTTGTCTCCGTCTGTTGTCTCCTCCTTGTCTCCTGGTACATGCGTCTGGGCAGCGACAGTGGGCCGGATGGACGGTTCCAGCCGGCCCAGGACGGGATTTCTGCTGCTTGCCCTTATCTTTATTGTTGTTTCGCCTTTTTTATCCATCTTGGAATGCTTCTTTGGGATACCCGGGGGTAATCCCCCGACATCATTTGTTGGATTTTCTATCTGAACAATTTGGAGGATATGATCAAACTATTTTATTAGGAATAAAACTTTTCCCTTAAAAAATAAATTTTTACTTGGACGGAAACCTCCTAAAAAACCTTGTGTCGCTCCCTAGGCTGGCTCCGCGGGCGACACAAGGACCTCCGTTGCCTGCCTCTCACATCGCCGCTGCTGTTGGCCTTCGTGGACAAGGGAGTCCTAGGGGAGGTGGAGGTCGGAGATCGCCGCCAGAACTGCTGGGGCAGGGAAGATAAACGCGTCGACATGCAGCAGCCAGGGCAACGCCCCTGGTCGGGGTGGTGGCGGAGGCTCTCTTACGGAGCCTCCATGGCCGGCATCTTTTTCTGGGTGTCTCCCGTTTCACACCCCCCCCCTCCTGAATTCCTCTTTGCTATGTGGTAGGACCGGATCTGGTGGAGGGTTGATCATGCTCTGTCGTTGCCTTTCTCCATGTTGGCCTAGCCCACAGGCTGCCGCTAGGGGTCAGAGAGGCGAATCTTGCAGGTTTCCGGCGGGTGGTGTGGGGGCTACCGATTCGGATTGAATAAAGGTAAAAAACACCAACTGGTCAAACTCCAAGCAAGGTTAAAAAACACCTAGAGATGGTAATATTTCAGGGTGAGCACTAATTTTGTATTTTCTTTTCGTGAATCACTAAGATGGACATAAACATGACTGTTTCTTGATGTCATCCCAGGATTGTATTGACGCAATCGATGGTACTCATGTGATTACTAGAGTGCTAAGATCACATTCTACAACATACAAGGGAAGGAAGCACTATACCAACCAGATTGTGCTTATTGTTGTTGATTTCGATCTCAAGCTCACATATGTGCTAACTGATTGAGAAGGATCGGCCTGATTTCTATGCACGCTTCTATTCTTGTAGACAGTGTTGGGCCTCCAAGTGCAGAGGTTTGTAGAACAATAGCAAGTTTCCCTTAAGTGGATTACCCAAGGTTTATCGAACTCAGGGAGGAAGTGGTCAAAGGTAGGGGTGGAATCGAGCCGAACCGAGCCGGCTCGTGGCTCGGCTCGGTTAGGCTCGAGCAAAATCGAGCCGAGCCTGACTCGGCTTGTATACAAAATGTAACTAGAAAACGGGCTCGCGGCTCGGCTCGAGAAGCTCGCGGCTCGCTCGAACGGCTCGCCGAGCCGGACGTTAGCGACTCCTGCCGCTCGATTCTTCTCGTCCCGTCGTCTTTCCTCATCCAATCGCTTTCATGCCCCTCACCCCGTCGCTCTCCCTCATCTTGCTAGGGCCGGCGCCGCCACCAACGCCCTACCCCATCACCCCATCTCCTCCTCCATGGCTACCCATACCCTGTGATCCTGCTGATTCGCTCCCCTAGGCCCTAGCAGCGGTCACGACGCCCTCTACCTGTCTCCCAGCAGGCGCATGCCCTCCTGGAGGGGGCAGCAGACGGCTTGGTTCTGACGGGGACCGGGAGGAGCTCCAAGGAGGAGGGATGACGGGGAGAGGCGAGGGGGTCGAGCGCAGGCGGCGCTGCCTCTCGTGTGGTTGATGGGAGGAAGGGGACGGGGTGTGGGGATTGATTGGGTTGGTAGTTGGTGTGTGGGTCCCATGACCAGGGTGATGGTGTGCGATGGATATGAGATGGGGTGCGTGTGTTGCTTGTTGGTGTGTGGCGTGTGGTTCGGTCGGTGTGTGCACGGGCGCGCGTGTAGGTGTGTACTGTGTGTGTATTGGGTTGAGTCCTCTTGTGTTGCAAAATATTGCTTGCTTAAACCAGAAAAGCTATATGTTCAGTTTCTTTGTTCCGAAAGTTTATACTATCTTTAGAAAGTATTACTAAATTTGTTAAACTACAATTATGTATATACTTAGTACTTCTGTCCCTCAAATAAATAACTTGGCTTTGTCTAGATTTGAATATATCTATACACGTTTTAGTATACATGACATTTACACAAACACAAGTGACTTATTTTGGGACAGAGGGAGTAGTAACAGATGAGCTACATGTATTGGATCCTCGTGGAACCAATGGTTTTGTCCCCAAAATATGATGTCCAATATTTTTATGATCGCGTAGCAACGATGGTCATTCAGATAGTAATATTAAGAATCACGAAGATGATGATATATTGATCAATGCATGCATTTACCATGTTATATGCATGCTATATATACTTGTGAAATGTTAGGTTTCTAGAAATATTAGGAAAAAACAAAATTGACCGAGCCTTCGAGCCGGCTTGCGAGCTTCATCGAGTTGGCTTGTCGAGCCTCGAGCCTTAGTTGCAGGGTTTAGGCTTGGCTTGTACAACCTTCGAGCCGAACCGAGCTCGAGCCAAAACATGTCAAGCCCGAGCCGAGCCTCGAGTCTCGAGCTTTGTGTCCACCCCTAGTCAAAGGTATCCCTCTCAAGCAACCCTGCAATCAAGATACAAGAAGTCTCTCGTGTCCCAACACACCCAATACACTTGTTAGGTGTATAGGTGCACTAGTTCGGTGAAGAGATAGTGAAATACAAGTAATATGGATAATTATAAGACAACGGTGCCTGAAAAGAGCTTGACGGGGAGGAAGAGACTAAAGGCAATCTGAAATAAAGATGAAAGCAAGCAAACATGTAGCAGGACTAGTTGTAAACGGTGTTTCAATACTTAGAAACAAGGCCTAGGGATCATACTTTCACTAGTGGACACTCTCATATAAATATCTTCTCTTCATTATTCTACTCTAAACTACTCTCCGGTTGGACAACTCTAATCCATGGTAGGGCTATAACAGCACACCTCAAAGTTCGCATTTCCCATCTAGATAACCCCACATTGTCACCTTGAGCGCTAGATGGTTCCAACAAACACCACAATTTCATAGAGACAACCAACTCAAAATATAACGCATGAAAAGTATTTCTGTAATCTTTAGCCTAAGTGCCACACGGTGTGCACACTGTCACCTTCACACACGTGGGGATAGCCGGAGATTAATTAAAGCACTTGAGTAGCAGAGTAGATCTACTTGATTAGAAAGCTCATGACCACAATAAGATCACGCATAGAGAGAGATGAACACATAGCTACCGGTAGAGCCCTTAGCCTCGAGGGAGAACTACTCCCTCCTCATCATGGGAGACAACAACGGCGATGGAGATGGTGGTGGATATCGATGGAGATGAATCTGGGGCAATTCCCTGTCCCGACAGGGTGCCGGAATAGAGACTTCTGTCACCCGAATCTCCTCTTCGGTGGCGGCGGTGCTGCGGACCTTTTCGTGGATTTGTGCCCCCGTTAGGGTTTATGTCCCGAGGAGACGTATATGTAGGCGAAAGGACAAGGTCGGTGGAGCCTCGAGGGGCCCACATCAGGGGCTGGCGTGGCTAGGGGGACCCGCGCCACCCCTAGGTGTGGCCGCCTCGTTGCGCCTCCTCGTCTCTCCTCTGGACTCTGTCTCTACTCCGGTAAAATATTGACTTTGGCCTTTGTCCCGTCCAATTCTGAGAATATTTCTTTTCTGGCTTTTCCGAAACCAAAAACAGCAGAAAATAGGCAACTGGCACCGCAACATCTTGTTAATAGGTTAGTCCCAGAAAATGTATAAAAAATACCTCAAAGTATAGACAAAACATAACAAAGTTGATACTAAACAACCATGGAATATCAAAAATTATAGATACGTTTATGACGTATCAAGCATCACCAAGCTTAACTCATGCTCGTCCTCAAGTAGGTAAGTGATAAAAAGAATAATTTTTTAGCTGACATGCACCATCATAATCTTGATCAAACCATTTGCAAAGCATTAAAATCTAGGATCAAAGTACTCTAAACATGAGCATGAAATATGAAGTTCTAACAATAAAACATAGCAACTATGTTGCAACATGAAAGGATAAAAACAAAGATCATGAATAAGAATGCATTGAAAGACGTTTGTTTGTTTCACATACAGAAAACATAGCATAGTGTTATTCAGCTTGTCTCTCATGGAGTAGCAAAACATAAATGCATAGGACACCTTCAAAGTTCATAAGGGTGACTAGATACAAATAGTTTAAGAACAAGCAATATCAACATTATGTATCAATCAATAAGTTTTGGGACAATGCACATAAAACTAAGAATGACAATTATGCTCTCTTAATTGGTGCATAAAGATAGAAGGTGATTACTCAATATAAAAATAGGAAGAAAGGCCCTTTGTAGGGAAGCAGGGATTTCAAGTTTCATAAAGAGCTTCCAAAAATTATGGTACTTGTTAGCTTTCACCTTTCATTGCCCCTATGATAAGCATCTTGAAGTGATTAAGGTTAAAGTGAACAAAGTATGGAGTATATGCCTGACAAATCATAAGTTGGCAATCGCATATCCCTTGAGTACGAGGGTTGTTCCTCATGCTACTCAAATTTAGTCACAATCAAGTTCTTGTAATTGTAAGTATATGTGTATCATAGAGAACCACCAACGGGGTACCCCTTGCCCCATGACACAGGAGCTATCCCATATCAAAATGACAAGGCAACAGATAGTGAGCATCTCAGCAATCCTTTTATTTACCATGAGTATGATGCATATTTTTTTTATTTTTCTCTCTTTTTTTATTTTTTTCTGAGGATGCTTCATGGATTGCTCACTATGGTGATGCTGCAAGTTTCCACCATGATTAGGCATGGCTTAGGCTGCCGGCCCAGGCGTTTCTCTAACACATATACATAACTCCATGGACCTACAAGCTCCCCTTTTATTTCACACGGCCGACATCCATAAACAAAAGAGCATGATATCAACTAGGTAGATATTTACATGTGTTGAAAGTTTCCCATGATAGCACAGTTCTGCTAATTCCCAACTTATAAGTGCAAGTATATACAACATAGATGACACAATGGTTCAAGTTTATTAGGGGCAAGAAAATAAAGTGTGCCATCAAGTTTATGAGAGTTTTAATCACTAATTTTTACATAACAAGTTTAATTTGGAAGATAGATAAAACATGAATATACTTGCAATGGTGTAACACACCATGCATAGGAATTTATAGTGGACTGTTTGCAATAAATTGGTTTCTTGGGAGGTTGATGCACGAGTAGAGCTCATACTCAGTAAAAGTGGAGGCTAGCAAAAGACTCGGAGCGACCAACTAAGAGAGCAATAATGGCCATAATCATGCAAAGCGACAAAACATTATTAACTAAAGCATAAAGTGATAGTAAAAAACTAAATGATCATAGAGGCTAAGGTGACTGGTTCGTAGTCATAACATGGTGTGAGCATTGCCAAGTCAACCCAACCAAATCATCAAAGGAGAATACCACAATATTATGATTTTGTATGCTAAAACAACGCATGATTCTTTCAAGGCACACTAAGCATTCGCAATTGTTTGGAACAAGTCATGCTATAATAATAATCACTAAGCATAAGGTAAAAGCAACATCTAGCATGACATGATAAAGTCTAAGCCACAGTCAAAACAAGCTTCCTTTTGTACCATTATAAGCATGCAACTTTCTACTCTTTTCCAACACCAATCGAATTATTTGAAACAACTCACAAAGATAATAATCAATAAAGATCAATGAGCATGTCTTACAAATCCACAAAGAAGAACTAAAAAGTTCTAATCTGAAAGCACAAGAAAACTAAGGCTAAACACAGTGCTAGCAAAAGAGAACACTCACAAGACAATAATAATGAAAACTAGAGTGTTCTAGGCAATGAAAACAAAGTGTGTGTCTCTACAAAATAATTGTGATGGTATCCAACCAACTTATTACAGAAAACCAAACAAAAGAAAACTAAAAACAAAAACAAAGACACTCCAAGAACAACACAATAGTGCATGCAACAATAAAAATGAAGTGTCTAGAAAGAGACCTGAGATTTTATTGATGAAGAAGGGGGTGACTTGGGCATCCACAAGCTTTGACGCTTGTACCTCTTGAATATTTCTTGGGGTGACACGGGTGGCATACCCAAGCTTTAGCATTTGTCCATTCTTCATCTCATCACATCATTCTTTACCTACACTTGAAAATTTCCTTCATACAAAACTTCACACAATCTTCATTAGCAACATTAGTGTATTAAAGATAATAAGCCTTTGGGTTTAGTTTCAATATAAGTAAAACTTCCATCAAAACACAAGCTACTGTATAAATTCCTTTTAAAATCTCAAGTGATCAAAGAGAATTCAAAAAGAAAACGATAAGAGGCAAATGCAAATAATGGCAGAAATCTATCAAAACAGACCAGCAGGTAAAAACCGATTTTTTAGAAGACCTTATGTTGCTCAAATCGAAAAGTGTTGAACTAATAAAAGTTATATAACAACCTGGGGAATATGCTCAGAAATTTACATCTCAATCCTACATACAGGAATTTTTCACGAATTTTTACAGTGAAGCACATAAATCTGTTTCGGGACAACAACTTCCCCAAATCTTACTTCTCTCTCATTAGAGGTTATTATTGGCACAAAAATCACAAAAAAGGATAAGGAGAGTTTATTACATAAGTAATAACTTCCAAAACTCAATAAAACTATTGGATTATCTTCCAAGAAGTACTTTACTTTACCGCCTTTAAGTTAGGCTTGATAGTTTGAAAAGATGCTCACGTAAGAAATATGAATTGAAGTAAAAGAGAGCATCAAGAAGCAAATATAAAACAAATTTAAGTCTAACCCACTTCCTGTGAAAAATAATCTTGTAAATAAACAAGTCATGAAAGCACAAAGAAACAAGCACAGGAAAGCAAAACAAGTGCAACTTCAAAATTTTCAACATAAAGTGGGGAAACTTAATATTCTTGAGATACATAAAACCATGTTTTCCTCTCTCATAATAATTTTCAGTAGCATCATGAATAAAATTAACAATATAACTATCACATAAAATATTCTTATCATGAGCCACATGCATATAATTATTATTATTCTCCACATAAGCAGAGTCATTCTTATTAATTGTATTGGGAGCAAATTTTAAAAAATAGCTATCATTGTTATTCTCATCACCATAATCATCAAATATAGGAGGCATATTGTAATCATAATTAATTTTCTCCTCAATAGTACGTGGACTGTGATACGTCGTAAACGTATCTATAATTTTTGATGTTCCATGCTTGTTTATTATCTACTTTGCTTTGCTTTGTCTACACTTTGAGGTGTTTTTATATGTTTTTCTGGACTAACCTATTAACAAGATGCCACAGTGCCAGTTGCTTCTTTTCTTCTGTTTTTGGTTCCAGAAAAGGCAGAAAATCAATATTCTCGAAATTGGACGGGATAAAAGTCAAAGTCAATACTTTACCGTGGGCAACACAGAGCCAGAGTAAGAGACGAAGGGGATCCACCAGGGGGCCACACCCCCTGTCCGCGCGGCTATCCCTAGCCTGCGCCTGGGGGGTGCGGCCGCCCTATCTGCCCCCCCCCCCCCCGCCTCGCCTCTTCGCCTATAAATACCCCCCCGATACCAAAACCCTAAGTACCCGATCAATATTCCACAAAACCGTCTGTAGCCGCCGCCACCATCGTCCCTAGATCGGGGGGATCTGAAGCTCTTCCCGGCACCCTGTCGGAGGGAAGATCATCCCGAAGGCCTTCTTCTTCATCATGCTAGCCTCCGGTATGAAGTGTGAGTAGTTCCACCTTGGACTACGGGTCCATGTAGTAGCTAGATGGTTGTATCTACTCCTTTGTGCTACCATGTTTAGATCTTGTGAGCTCCGTTCATGATCAAGATCATCTATTTGTAATCATGCATGTTGTGTTTGCGGGGATCCGACGGATATTGAGATTACTATGTCAGATTGATTGATGGTTTTGTCTTATTGATTCTATCATGTCTGTGTTGTTTGAGATCTTGCATGCTCTCTATTTCTAGTAGCTATCTTGGCCAAATAGATGCTAGTTACTCCAAGAGGGGATATTTATGCTCGATAGTGGGTTCATGCTTCTATTTAATCTAAGGGAAGTGACAGAAATATCTATGGTTGTAGATGTGTTGTTGCTACTAGGGGGAAACAACGGTCTCTTGTTCATGGAACTAGTGGATTGTTTACCTTACACACTTTGTTTAAAGCATTTATCTGTTGCTTGCAACTTAATACTGGAGGGGGTTCGGATGATAACCTGAAGGTGGATTACTAGTCATAGATGCATTTGGATGGCGGTCTATGTATCTTGTTGTATTGCCCAATCGAATCTCATAGGATCATGAATGTCTAGTATTGCATTGTTATGCCTTGCTTAGTCCTGGCAATTGCCCTGCTGTAATTTGTTTACCCAGCATGCCATGTTTGTTTATCTTAAGGAGAACACCTCTAGTGAACTATGGACCCCGGTCCAATCTTTACCATTGATACATCTTCCACTGTTACTGTTTACTTTCTACAAACCACCATTACCTTCCACACCATATAGTTAATCCTTTGTTTTTAGCAAACCAGTGAAATTGACAACCTTACTGTTCGTTGGGGGAAAGTCTTGAGTTTGTGTTGTGCAGGTTTCCAAGTTGCTAGCAACACCTTTGAGTCGTTTCCTTCCTCCTACTGGTTCGATAACCTTGGTTTCTTTCTGAGGGAAGACTTGCTGCTGTGCTCATCATACCTTCCTCTTGGGGTCTCCCAATGAAGTTCTACATTGATCTGAGCGCATCAGATTGAAAATATCATATCCATCATTGTAATTATCGTATATTGGAGGTATAGTATCATCAAAGAAAATTTTCTCCTCTAAAATTGGGGAACTAAAAAGATCATTTTCGTAAAAACTAGCTTCCCCAAGCATAGACGTTTCCATAGCATTAGCAATAATGGTGTTCAAAGAATTCATACTAATAACATTTCTATTAACATGCAAATAAAGTTTCATAGGTTTTTTTATTTTCTATTCAAACACTTCATGTCCTAACTCAAGATAAATACTATAAAGCTCTATAATTTTTTTTGTTGTTTTCCATTAAGCCTAACTAGTGAAAAAAAAAGATATAATTGTAGAATCTAAAGGAAATAACTTCGAGCACTCACTCACCAGCAACAATACTAGAAGATGGCTTAGTAGCCAGAGGATGTGAGTACCTTTTACCTTACCTCCCCGGCAACGGCGCCAGAAAAGAGCTTGATGTCTACGCATGCTTCTATTCTTGTAGACAGTGTTGGGCCTCCAAGTGCAGATGTTTGTAGAACAGCAGAAAGTTTCCCTTAAGTGGATTATCCAAGGTTTATCGAACTCAGGGAGGAAGTGGTCAAAGGTATCCCTCTCAATCAACTCTGCAATTAAGATACAAGAAGTCTCTTGTGTCCCCAACACACCCAATACACTTGTCAGGTGTATAGGTGCACTAGTTCGGCAAAGAGATAGTGAAATGAAAGTAATATGGATGATTATAAGACAACGGTGCCAGAAAAGAGCTTGACGGGGAGGAAGAGACTAAAGGAAATCTAAAATAAAGATGAAAGCAAGCAAACATGTAGCAGGACTAGTTGTAAATAGTGTTTTAATGCTTAGAAACCAGGCCTAGGGATCATACTTTCACTAGTGGACACTCTCATATAAATATCTTCTCTTCATTATTCTACTATGAACTACTCTCCGGTTGGACAACTCTAATCCATGGTAGGGCTATAACAACACACCTCAAAGTTCGCATTCCCCATCTAGATAACCCCACACAGTCACCTTGAGCGCTAGATGGTTCCAACAAACACCACAATTTCATAGAGACAGCCAACTCAAAATATAACTCAAGATAAGTATTTATGTAATCTTTACCCTAAGTGCCACACGGTGTGCACACTATCACCTTCAGACACGTGGGGATAGCCAGAGATTAATTAATTAAAGCACTCGAGTACCAGAGTAGATCTACTTGATTACAAAGCTCATGACCACAATAAGATCATGCATAGAGAGAGAGAGATAAACACATAGCTACTGGTAGAGACCTTAGCCTCGAGGGATAACTACTCCCTGCTCATCATGGGAGTCAGCAACAGCGATGGAGATGGTGGTGTAGATCGATGGAGATGAATCCGGGGGCAATTCCCCGTCCCGGCAGGGAGCCAAAACAGAGACTTCTGTCCCCCAAATCTCCTCTTCGGTGGTGGCGGCGCTGCGGACCTTTTCGTGGATTTCTGCCCTGTTAGGGTTTACGTCCCGAGGAGACGTATATGTAGGCGAAAGGGCAAGGTCGGTGTGGAGCCTCGAGGGGCCCACACCAGGGGATGGCGCGGCCAGGGGGACCCGCGCCACCCCTAGGTGTGGCCTCCTCGTTGCGCCTCCTTGTATCTCCTTTGGACTCCGAGTCTGCTCCGGTAAAATATTGACTTTGGCTTTTCTCCCATCCAATTTCGAGAATATTTCTTTTCTGGCTTTTCTGAAACCAAAAATAGCAGAAAATAGGCAACTGGCACTGCGACATCTTATTAATAGGTTAGTCCCAGAAAATGTATAAAAAATACCTCAAAGTGTAGACAAAACACAACAAAATTGATACTAAACAAGCATGGAACATAAAAAATTATAGATACGTTTACGACGTATCATAACCCATGATATAAGCATTCAAGTTGAAAGTTTGTCAATAGCTATTCCTGGTGGTAGTTTCTACCTAGGAGGTGTTGATATGATTCTTTGTAACATCCCAAAACTTTTCAAATCTTGGAATGTTAAATTATAATGAAATTATTTGAATAGTTGATAAAACTTTTCTTCTTCCTTATTTGAAATTTCAAAAGAAAAAAAACTTTTCAAAGTATATGAAAATAAAGAAAGTCATATTTCTAAACAAAATATTTTTGGTCAAGAGGCTAGGGAAAACCATATTCCAGAAAATATTAAATTTATTTTGTTTTATGGGAGACAAAAGCTTTTAAAATGGATTTTTCAAAACCTAAAACCTTTTTGATAAGTACAGATAACTACAAAACCCTTTTTGCATAAGACAAGCTTTCAAAAACATACTTTGCTTATGAAAAGGTTTTTAAATACATTTTGTTGTGGAGCAATATTTTCCCACAATTTAAAAAATATTTTGTTTTGAAAAAATTATAAACCTTATATTTTTAAAGGTTTCCCATAAATCCATATAATGGAAATGGGTTAATAAAAATTGGTATTTGGGTAATAAAATACTAATCCTATTTTCATTTTGAAAATACTTCGGTTATGAAAAGAAATAACCAAACCATTTTATTAAAAACTATTTCGGTGGCCTTTTGTTGCCATATGTCTTTCCTAAAAGGGATTTGTGCAAAGCATTTATTTATATTTTTGTTAAAATGATTTTTGTTCTGAAAAAAGGGTTAAAGAGTAAAACTATTTTATTTGAGCACTTTGAAATTTTCCTAGATTTTATAAAAAAGGCTTTGGAGCTATTTTGGGGCTAAAATAAATAAAACGGAAAAAAGAAAAGAACAAAAGAGAAAAAATGGAACAACCATCCAAGCCAGCCGCTCCCCTTCTTCCCGCTACCCGTCTATCCGCCGCCCGCGCAACGCGTCGCAACCTAGCCTAGCACCTGCCCCGCTCCCTCTCTCTCTACCGTGCTGGGGCCACCCCCATCGCCTCCAACCTCCCGCCCGCTCGCTGCGCTCGCACCATCCTGCGTCAGCACGCCCACGCTCCCCACTCTCCCACTCCGTCCTAGCCGCAACGACACCGCGCGCCTTGCTCTTTAAATCCCCCCGGCCTCCTTCTTCTTCCCCAACTATTGCGCCCACCTCTCTGCCGCTAGGCTTCCCAAATCATGAGCTGCAACCACTGCAGACCGCCGCACTCCAGCGACAATCCCAATGAGTCTGAGCCGCTTCGCGCCTTCCTTCCTATTCCCTTATGTTTTCCCTTCTCCACATGCCCATTTGATGCATCTGGTTCTATCCAGGGAGCACCAGAGCCACCTCCACGAAGAGAACCTGAGGCTGACGTTGCACCTGTGCACTCCAGCGAGGAATCACCATTGTCCTCCACCGTCCAAGCCGCGGTCACCACCGACCTATATGTCCTCGACCGCTTCGCTATGTGACTTCTGTGCTTCCTAGAATCACCCGTAGCGCCGCCGCCTGCCGTTCCGCCGACGCGCGCCACCAGTTTAGCTCTCCGGAGGTCAAACCAGACCTTGACCGACGTGGCCAAATCCGAGCCCTCCGCTTTAGTGGAATCGTCCGGTTGTCATTCATCCCTGGCTGAACCGGTACCATCCAATTGGACGTCGTTGTGTGGCCGGCACAACCGGCGCGCTGAGTCAGCATGTCGCGTCAGCGCCACATGGGCTAGACCTACCCACTATGCAAATGCCTGGAATTGAAAATAGACAAGAAATGTTTTAATCTTGCAAAAACCGTAATAAATATTCTGAATATCATAAAAATGCATATATTATATGATTGGATTCAAAATTTGTACTTTACCTAATAAAATTATTTTAAACTTTAAAACTCTAATCTAGAGTATTTAAATCATATTAATTATTTTGTATATCCAAAAAATACAAATAATACCTTTTTGTAATCCTTGTGTATAGTACTATAAACAACCCCAATGTTAGTTTCCAAACTTGAATAATTTAAGTAGGAAAATATTTTAGAAATGTCATTTAGCTATTGAAGGCATGACTTTAATTCTAAAAATATTTTTGAATTTTTATTTTTGTAAAATTCTCATATTTTAATACCCTATCCATTAGGACAAGAGGGTAAAATTATTTACAAAGCCTTACCTCTTTCAAACGCTATTTTGGACATTATTAAATCAATAAAATAGTTTTAAAATGAAACCTTTTTTGCAAAATGTTGAGAAAAATATTTATTTGTCCAATAGGACTAAACAAAACTATTTTCCAAACATTTTTACAACATTGTAGTTACATATGACCTACTGTTACTATAAGCACTATGTGGTTAAAAGCAACCATATGAAAGTAAATATTTCAAAGCTAAGTCTAGTAAAGTATTTTGTGAATTAAGTCTTAGTTTAGCAAAACATTTGCAACCTAAGAAAAACCTTTTCGCATGAATTTCTTGCTTTCATTGTATTGTCTTGATTGGTGTGTCTGTTTGGTTTGTTCGTTCGTTGCAATGTTTGTGAATCATGTAGATTAACCGGAGAGTAACCGCTGTCTTGTAAAGAGAGAGTGTTTCTGACAACTTCAACAAGAGGAAAGTTCATTACATAAATATCCTACTATTTTCCTACGAACTTAGTCATTTTTCAAAGATTGATTTAGTAGGACCGCATATAGTACTATGCTATGATATGCAATCCAGATAGGATAGCCACATGTATCCTGATTGTTGTGTAGCAAACAACTTAGGTGTTGAATTCTTAGACCTGTCGATCCCGTGTGTGGGTTCAAATCAAGTTATGTCCTCTTGAGGTGAAACTCTTTTTATTTAATAAAAACAACATAACTTAATGAACCACCTGGGTGAATGAAATTGATATTTTTTTGGTTGAGTGCCAAGTTCAGGTATCATATTTATGAGACCATGTCAAAGATTGCACCTCCCTGATGACCCACAAGTATATGGGGTGTATCGTAGTACTTTCGATAAATAGGAGTATCGATCCCAACGAGGAGCAGAAGGTGCTGAACAGTGGAATGGAGCAGGAAATCTCTGTGAATACTTAGCAAACAAATTTTTAGTGGTTTTCTGACAAGGCAACAAAACAAAGAGCAAGTAACAAAGGTAACAAACAAATAGAGCAAGTGGCCCAATCCTTTCTCGGCAAAGGACAAGCCGGTGGAAATACTTATAAGGACCAAACATTCTCGAGGACACATGGGAATTATGTCAAGTGCTTTCGCTGCAAATAGCTGAGTACTCTTCTTTGGTGTTCGTAAGTGTTGTGTGGGTGAACCTGTACTAACATACCGCCCTTCATAGGACTAATACATACTTGTAATTAAACCCCCTGCAAACATCCATAACTACAGGAAAGTAATTAAGATATAAATCTAACCACAGCCTTAAACTCTGAGATCCTACACTCCCTTGTGCAAAGGTGTCCTAACGGGGGTTCAGGTTTATGTCACTCCGGCAACCCCGCGATTAGTAGCCAAATACACAATGCATCCCCCTAGGCCCATAAATGGTGAAGTGTCATGTAGTCGACGTTCACATGACACCACTAGAAGAATAGCACCACAACTTAAATACTAAACCATTGAATAATAACTCATCACAGATTCACTGCTAACAACATGACTTCTCCCATGTCCTCAAGAACACAATGACCTACT
This sequence comes from Avena sativa, assembly GCA_916181665.1. Classification (NCBI taxonomy): domain Eukaryota; kingdom Viridiplantae; phylum Streptophyta; class Magnoliopsida; order Poales; family Poaceae; genus Avena; species Avena sativa. The sequence goes on along the minus strand of OV702279.1, from coordinate 421,573,308 downwards.
CACAAGACATCATATGGATCAAGATCAAAGATGATATGGTAATGGATAACAATCTGAACATAAACAATAATCCAATTGTTCCACTCACAAGCATCAACTACAATAGTAATTAACACCGGGAAAGTTCCCCCTAATGAACTAAAGCAATATCCACCACAATTGTTACAGCAAGATGGAGTGGTGATGATGGTGCTGGTGGAGATGATGGTGTGGATGATGATGATGCTGATCTCGATGAAGCCTAGCTTGATGATGGTGTTGATGGTGACGGTCTCCCCTCTCCGGAAGGAATTCCCCTGGCAGAAATTTGTCTGCCAGAGAGATCTTTCTCTCTCGGTGTTTTCCGCCCCCAGAGGAGGCGGAAATCTATCTGTGGTCGCTCCCTGAGGCTTAGGGTTCCGAAGGGAAGTTATAAGCGAAGGGGGAGAGTCGGAGGCCAGGCAGGTGGGCCACACCTACGCTAGGCGCGGCCTCAGGTGGGCCCGCGCCTAGGGGGCGTGGGCCCCCTGCGCCCCCCTTTGCGCCTCCTTCTAGCTTCCTTCATCATTAGGTAAAATAATATGTTTCCATATTTTTCTGGTATTTTTCTGATCTTCGCGAAATTGCACCGAAACACCTTCTTTTCCATCAGAATCCAGACTCCGCCAGTCCATCCTCCAAGAATCATCCAACATGCATAAACAGATGAAAAGCCATAAGTAATACCTCATAATAAGACAAATATCAATGAATAGAGGTAAATTATGATATAGAATGGTGATGCAAATTGGGCGTATCAACTCCCCCAAGCTTAGACTTCGCTTGACCCCAAGCGAATACTAAGCTCAGTAAACATGTCCACAGGTTTGTGGAGTGAAGTGTCTATAAAAGAATACAAACAAGAAGCATCACACTTACCATTGCACAACTCATAGAAGAAAGCAACTCACCATTATATAACTTAGCTTGCAACCAAGCACAACAGTCACAATAGAGATGCATAAAGGTAAATCATAATTGGAATTAGCAAACTTGTTCTTGGTCAGAGAACACCTGGCAAACAATTTCACAACAAGCTTTTTGTAGAGGTTTCAGAACAGGAGCACTCTTTGCTCAAAAAGGTTTTTCACAAGTGAAGGCTTTCAAAGTAATACTCAATAGATAAGAGTTTTGTGCAAACAAGGAAGATAAAGAACATGATTGAATAAATCACCATATGAATGCTTGAAACACAACAACTCAAATGCTTGCTGGAGATAGAGAGGAAATAGGTTTACTAAATCAACTTGGAAGTGGGAGAAAGGTCCCTTCATAGAGGGAAGCAGGGATTACAAGTCATAAAGAGCTTCCAAAATATTATGGTACTTACTAGCTTTGAGCCCTCATTTTCCCTATCATAAGCATCTTGAGATGATTAAGGTTAAAGTGAACAAATATGGAGTATATGCTTGACGAAATATAAGTTGGCAATCTCATGTCCCTTGAATATGAGGGCCACTCCTCATGCTACTCAACTTTTGGGCCCAGGCAAGTTCTTGTCATTCTAAGTACTTGCATATCATTGAGAACCGCCAACGATGTACCCCTTGCACATGGTACAGGAGCTTTCCCATAACCAAAATGACAAGGCAAGCAGGCAGTAAGCATCTTAACGATCTTTTTATTTACTATGTGTATAGTTTTTTATTGAGGATGCTTCACAGAATGCTCACTATGGTGGTGCTGCAAGTTTCCACCATGATTAGGCATGGCTTAAGCTGGCGGCCCAGGCGTTTCTCTAACACAAAGTACAAACTCTATGGACTCACAAGTTACCCTCTTATTTCGCACCGTTGACATCCATAGACAAAAGAGCATGATATCAACGATGTACAGAGTACAAGTGCTACGTTGAAAACGTTACCCGTGACAGCATGGTTCTGCTAATTCCAACGTATAGATGCAAGCATATACAACTTCGGTGTCCACAATGGTTCAAGTTTATTAGGGGAAAGAAAATAAAGTGTGCCATCAAGTTCGTGAGAGCTTTACTAACTAGTTTTCACATAACAAAATACTTTTTAATTCAGAAGGTAGATGAAGCTTGAGAATTTGCTTGGAATAGCAATAGCTACTAGGTAGATATGGTGGACACAAGTGGCAAAAGTTTTTGGTTCAAAGGGGTTTGGAAACATGAGAAGTATGCCTTCTCAAAACAGGGTTTTCGGCTAGCAAGGCTGGCTAGCAAGAAAGATAGTTGAAAGAAACAAGCAAACATACAAGTAATAAAGCCAAACATGCAATCTTCCTTGAAGACACAAAATATCTTAAATAAATAATACCAAATACCTGTAAGCCTTTTTTTGTTCTCTTTTTCTTTCAAACTTCAAAAATTGTTGCTACTAACCAGAACTCAGTTTGCCAAAAACAATTTAGATCCACTTGATGCTCCCAAAGTGGTGCCAATACTGATCAACAAGATCCATCATATAATAGAGATTGCAAACTAAAATAAGAAGTGCAAAACGTAAAAGATGAGACTTCTCATTATTATTCAATAAAGGCACTCACACCAAGGGATACATACATAATCAACTAAAGGATAGATACTTCCACATGCAAACCAAACTATAAGATAACTTCTCTACCACAGATATGAATCCACTAAAAAGGTAAAAGGTAAAAGATAATGGTGGTGATACCGCGACACTCCCCCAAGCTTGGAACAAGCCAAGGGGATGCCAAACCTGATGATGAATTACTCCTTTGGTGGTGGTGGTGTTATCTTGATAAGCTCTTCAATAAGTTTCCTCAAATCCTCGAACTCAAAAGTAAGAGTATGGATTAGCTCCGAGTTTTGCTCTATACGGTTCATGATCATGTCAGTCTGAGTATCCCAGTTCTTGTTATTCTTTCCCCACTCTTCATCCTTAGAATGATCATTCTCTGTATTGTTAGAACGACGCATATCCCAAACCGAAGGAAAATTCCCTTTGGGCACATGTTGATATTGATATTCATGTATAAGTGCATGGAAAGGTCTCTTGTTACGTGGAGGAGATAATTGTAGAGAGAAAGTATGACGTCGAGATTTCCCTCCTGTAGACATCCGTGTTGTCCTCTTAAGCTTGGTAGGTCGTGCCACCAAACCAATGCTTGCGACGGTAGCGCGGGTGTTCAGATGCTTGTCCTCCTCCATGTCACCGTCATACCCTACCGGATTCTCCTCCTCCTTGGGTACTTCAGGTTCTTATTCCTCGGGATTCTTGCCTTTGTTGTTGGCGGAGGCCATGGCGCTCTAAACTTGAAAAGATTTCCTGACAGAAACAGATCAAAACGAAAACACGACGAGAACACGATGCACGAACCTCGGGGGATCCGGGGGTTATATATTATGAAGTTTTAATGCATAAGGAAGGTTTTGACACGGAAACGAGACGAAGGCGGAGTTCGAGGGGGGAACACCCCCCTCAGGCGTGGCCAGGCTAGGCCCGCACCTGGGGTGGGTGTGTCCACCCTGGGCTCAGTTTCCTCTTCAGTTTCGTCTCGTAACTTCCCTTATGTATTAAAAACATCAAAAATATAAAAGATTGGAGTTTCACGAACCTTCTATTTTCACCACTTTTACCTATTCAAAGATGAACTCTGCAGATTCCTTTCCTCTTTCTCCTGAAAATTTCCTTCATATAAAACCCTTGCACAAACTCAATGACAACATTCGTGTAAGCAAAAATAATAACCTTTAGGTACACACTTTAACTGAAAACCCATCAAAACAAAAGCTTCTATAAGAGGCAAATGCAAATGATGGAAGAAATCTGTCAAAACATACCAGCAGGTAAAGATTGATTTTTTTGAAAACCTTCTGTTGCTCAAATCAAAAAGTGCAGAACTAATGAAAGCTGGGTAACAACCTGGAGAACAAGCTCAGAAAAATACAGCTCCATCCGACGTACTGAGCTCCTTCACGAATTTTTACAATGCACCACAAAAATCTGTCCCAAGACAGCCACTTTTCACAACTCCTCTACTTCACAAAAGTAGTTGAACTTGACACAAAAACCAAAACAAAAAGGATAAGGAGCGGTTATTACTGAGGTAATAACTTACAAGACTCGACAAAACTCTTAGGTTATCTCCCAACAAGTACTTTTCTTTAATGCCTTTAAGTTAGGCTTAAAACTTTCAAGGATGCTCACATAGGAGATATATCTGAAGTGAAAGAGAGCATAAAGAAACAAATAACCAACACATTTGAGTCTAACCCACTTCCTATGCATGGGAGTATCATGAGAAAACAAATTGTTAAAACAAAAATCCACAAGCATAGGAAGACAAAGCAGATGCAACTTTAAAGCTTTCAAAATAAAACGGGAAAACTTAACATTATTGAGATGCATAAAACCATGTTTCCCTCTCTCAAAATAACTTTTAGTAGCACTTTGAATAAAGTTGACAATATAACTATAACTGGAAACAACTTTATCATCGGAATAAGCATACTTACAGTCATCAAAAAGAGGTCCAAGGTCATAGACTGGATCAATAGAAGCAAGTTGTTCCATCCTGAAATCTTTATTAGGCAACCTATTTTCACAAGGAGCTTTAATTTTTTTGGAAAAGTTAAACTCATAAGAATCTCCATAAAACTTAGTTAAAACTTTTTCCTTCCTACAATCAATAATAGCCCCACAAGTGTTCAAGAAAGGTCTACCAAAAAATGATAGGACGGGTTTTGCTAGCTGCTGAATTAAGCACTAGAAAACCAGCAGGATATTTAATCTTACCACAGAGAACCTCCACATCTCTTACAATGCCAATGGGGCAAATAATTTCCTTATTAGCAAGGTGAATAACCACATCAATGTCCTAAAGCTCACAAGGACCAATCTCATGCATAATTTCCCTGTAAATCTCATAAGGAATAGCACTAGAACTAGCACCAATATCACATAAACCATAGTAGCAATGATCACCAATTTTAACATCAAGCACAGGAACACTAGATTTTCTAGTCTTACTAGGATGAGAGATAATATTGAAGGGAATATGCCCTGAGAGGCAATAATAAAGTGTTTATTATGTGTATTCCAAGTATATGATAGATGTTTATTTTGCATGCTATAATTGTATTACGGAAATGTTAATACATGTGTGTTTAATAAACAAACAGAAAGTTCCTAGTTATGCCTCTCTCATAAACTAGCTCGTTGATTAACAAGATGATCAAGATTTCCTGATCATGGACATTGGATGTTGTTAATAACAGGATCACAACATTAGTGTAATGGTGTGATGAACATTCATCCAAAGTATAGCATTACGATCAAAGCCATTGAGTTTATATTGCTATAACAACTTATGAAGTGATCCTAATCCTTAGACCATGAGATCATGTCAATCACTAACACCGGAAGAGTTTCTTGATAACATCAAACGTCACACCGTAACAAGGTGATTATAAAGATGGATTCAGAACTAATAAAGTGTTATGTTGAGGCCCATGGATCGAGAGTGGAATTTGTTCATCCCGATGACGGATAGATATACTCTGGGCCCTCTCGGTGATATCACATTGGTTAGCTTGCAAGCAAGTGATTTGATCACTAGAATGTTATATCACGGGAACGATAAAAGAGTGCATGTCAGTAACGAGATCAAACTAGGTATGGAGATACCGATGATCGAATCTCGGACATGTAATATATCGTGAAACAAAGGGATTAAGATACTAACATAAAAGGTTCCGACGATCACAAGAAAGTCATCGTTGAATGTGTGGGAGTCAGTATGGGTCTCCAGATCCCACTTCTGATTATTGATCCGAGAGGGGTCTCTATCATGTCTGCATTATTCACGAACCTTAGGGTGACACACTTAAGAGACACCGACATCCAATTGGAGCAAAAGTTTCATGCCGAAAGAATGAACAAGCGCAGGAATTTATTTCACTAGATACCGAAACATGTTTTCGGGTGAAATTGCATAAAGTGGTTATGCATGTGAAATAGAATTCTAGCAAGGGGTTATTTGTGAATGTTTGTCATTAAAATAATTGACAAAATTCTGAATAAAATAAAAGAGTTTTATTTAATGAGAGTTTGCATTAAATTTGGTGGAAATTTAATGGGAATTTGAGTGGGATTTTGAGTGGAGAAAATTGAAGGGCCATTTTGTGAGTGGAGTGTCCACCCACATGAATGAGGGATAGGTGGGGGCACACTCCATGGCCGGCGGCCATGCCCCCTTGGGCTGCCCCTCCCCTATATAAGGATCCCCTCCTCTCACTTCTCACTCACACCTCCTCGTGAAGGATCTCTCTCCCCCTCTAGAATTTATCCCCATGGTCTCGGACTAGCGAGATACATGTTCCCGGTGGCTATTCGGCAAGAAAGAGTTGTGCTTCCGCTGCATCGCTGGAGCGAGGAGGCAGAGGTTGCTCGGTGCCTCGAACGTGTGTGCGAGCACGGATGCGCTACTGATTTGCGGCGCTAGGGCTTCCTCTCGATCTTGAGATCGGCAAGAAATCGTCTACATCAACCACGAGTCAAACTCGTTAAGCTTTGTCGGTCTTCAAGGGTATGTTCTCTACGGATATACATCCGCCCGTTGTTTGTATCTAGTAGATAGATCTTGGTACATAGTTCACGTCGTAGGAATTTTTTTTGTTTTTTATGCTGCGAACCCTACAGTGGTATTAGAGCCGGATCTATGCGTAGATGCTTTACACGGGTAGTACACATATGAGTATGTGGGCGATTATGATCATGTTGTTGCTCCTTAGTTGTAATTTTGGATATTGGTGGCATAGTGGGATGAGGCGGCTCGGACAAACTTTACATGTCCTCGCACATGAGACCTGTTCCACGCTTGACATGCAACTAGTTTGCAAAAGTGGCTAGCGGGTGTTTGTCTCTCCTACTATAGTTAATATCTATTTTGCAACGAGTTGTCAACAATTTGGTTATCCTCGTTGTGGTTCATGTTCGTAGGTAAGAACGGTTCTATCTCGAAAGCCCTAAGCCACGTAAAACTTGCAATGGATAAATTAGAGGCGTCTAGTTTAGATTGTTGTTGGGCTAGTGTTATGATATGGTGATGTTGTAAGTAGAAGTATGGGATGATACTCTTACAACATACATAACGTGTAAACTCCATAGACCTTGGATTTACACATAAAGGTATGCTATTGATCATACCACGGTGCACATGATAGAGATCATATGCGGGAACCATATCATTCCACTAATAAACATGTGATGTTTGATAGCATCTTATATTGCTTGTTTAGCGCTTTGTTAGCATAATAAGATGATCCCTCATTTAAATATCAAGATAAGAATGTGTTCTTCCTTTAGTATGCACCGATTATGTTTTCGTCGCTCCAAGACATCACGTAATGATCGGGTGTTCTTGGATCCACGGCCATATTTTGGGTGTAAAACAGTTACACACGCGAATACTAAGGTTCTTACTTGGCGAGCCTAGCATGTACAGACATGGCCTCGGAACACGGACCGAAAGGTTAAGCATGAGTCATATAGTAGATATGATGCCCATTTTGATGCTCGCCTTTGAAGCTATACCGACTCACGTGATGATCGGACTTGGTGTAGTGGATTTGGTTCATGTAATCACCAAAAAGGCACGAGGGATGTCGTTTTTGAGTGGGAGTTCATTCGTAATATGGATTAGTTGAACTCAATCTATCATAAACTTAGTCTAAACTTTACAAATTCTGTTGTAGATGGCACCACCTACTTTTAATTTCAATGTGTTCATGGAGAAAGAGAAACTTGCAACAAACGGTAGCAATTTTACCGAATGGGCCATGAATTTGAGGATTCTCCTCTCTGCTGCATAAAAGCAATATGTGCTAGAAGCACCACTAGGCCCCCCACCTTTTGAGGATTCCCCTGACGAGGAGAAGAATGTCTATCAGACTCGTCAGGAGGACCACAACTTAGTTCATTGCGGCATATTGTATGGGCTAGAGCCGGAACTTCGAAAGCGTTTCGAAAACGGCGATGCATTTGATACAATGGGTGAGTTGAAAATGATTTTCGACACACATGCTGCTGTAGAGAGCTACAATGCTTCAGAAAAGTTCTTTAGCTGCATGATGGAAGAGCACAACTCCGTTAGTGAGCATGTACTCAAGATGTCGGGTTACGCCGATAAGCTTGTGTCCTTGGGAATATCGATTCCCATTGACTTAGGCATCCATCGTGTTCTGCAGTCTCTGCCACCTAGCTATAAGAGCTTTGTGATGAACTACAATATGCAAGGCACGAAGAAGTCTCTCCCTGAGCTTCTGTCAATGCTTAAAACTGCAGAAGTGGAGATCAAAAAGGAACATCAAGTGTTGATGATCAATAGGAACACTGGTTTCAAGAAAGACAAGAAGGGAAAACGGAAGGGAAGTAAGGGCGGAAAGCCGGTTGCTGTGCCTAAAAAGAAACCCCGAGTTGGACCTAAGTCTGATACCGAGTGCTACTATTGCAAGGGTACTGGCCACTGGAAGCGCAAATGCTCCAAGTATTTGGCAGACAAGAAGGCCGGCAAGGCAAACAAAGGTATATATGATATACATGTTATTGATGTGTAGTTGACTAGTGCTCGCAGTAGCACCTGGGTATTTGATACCGGTTCAGTTGCTAATATCTGTAACTCGAATCAGGGGCTGTGGAACAAGCGACCGCTAGCAAGGGGTGAGGTCAATATGCGTGTCGGCAATGGATCAAGCGTTGATGTGATCGCCGTCAGATTGCTACCTCTCCATTTGCCGTCGGGATTAGTTATAAACTTGAATAATTGTTATCTGGTGCCTGCACTGAGCATGAACATTGTATCTGGATCGTGTTTGATGCAAAGAGGTTATTCATTTAAATCCGAGAACAATGGTTGTTCTATTTATATGAATGAAATATTTTATGGTCATGCACCAATGATGAATGGTTTATTTCTATTAGATCTCGATGATAATGTTACACATATTCATAATGTTGATGCTAAAAGGATTAAACTTAATGATGATATATCCGCATATATGTGGCACTGCCGTCTAGGTCATATTGGCGTTAAACGCATGAAGAAGCTCCATTTGGATGGACTTTTGGAATCACTTGATTTTGAATCATTTGATACATGTGAGCCATGCCTTATGGGCAAGATGACTAGAATGCCGTTTTCCGGTTCAATGGAACGGGCGACAAATTTATTGGAAATCATACATTCTGATGTATGTGGTCCAATGAGTGTGTCGGCGCGAGGTGGATATCGTTATTTTGTTACTTTCACAGATGATTTGAGTAGATACGGTTATATCTACTTGATGAAACACAAGTCTGAAACCTTTGAAAAGTTCAAGGAATTTCAGAATAAAGTGGAAAATCATCGTAATAGAAAGATCAATTTTCTACGGTCTGACCGTGGAGGTGAGTATCTAAGTTACGAGTTTAGCACTCACATGAAAGACTATGGAATTGTTTCACAACTCACACCTGCCGGAACACCACAGCGAAACGGTGTGTCGGAACGTCGTAATCGTACTTTATTAGATATGGTTCGATCTATGATGTCTCTGACGGACTTGCCATTGTCATTTTGGGGTTATGCACTAGAAACTGCTGCATTCACTTTAAATCAGGCACCATCTAAATCCGTTGAAAAGACACCGTATGAATTGTGGTTTGGAAACAAACCTAAGCTGTCATTTCTTAAAGTTTGGGGATGCGATGTTTATGTGAAGAAACTTCAACCGGATAAACTCGAACCCAAAGCGGAAAAATGCGTCTTCATAGGATACCCTAAAGAAACTATTGGGTATTCCTTCTATCACAGATCCGAGGGCAAGGTTTTTGTTGCCAAGAATGGATCCTTTCTAGAGAAAGAGTTCTTCGAGAAAGGAGTGAGTAGTCGGAAGGTAGAACTCGAAGAGGTTGTGGAACCTTCTCTTCAAAGTATGGCGAGTAGCGCAGCGCCGGAAGTTGTTCTGGAGTTGGCTCCACCTGTTGAAGAGGGAACTAATGATAATGATCATGAAACTCCGAAAGAGAGTACTACCGAACCTCGCAGGTCAAACAGGACGCGTGCAGCTCCCGAGCTGTACGGAAATCCTGTCATGAATTTCATGGTTGATGAAAATGATGACCCTGCGACGTATGAAGAAGCGATGATGAGCCCGGATTCCAACAAATGGTTAGAAGCCATGAAATCCGAGATGGAATCCATGTATGAAAATCAAGTTTGGAACTTGGTGGAATTACCTCACGACCGAAAGGCCGTGGAGAACAAATGGATTTTCAAAAGGAAAACTGATGCTGATGGTAATGTGACCGTCTATAAAGCTCTACTTGTCGCAAAGGGGTTTCGACAAATTCAAGGAGTTGACTACGATGAGACATTCTCTCCCGTAGCGATGCTAAAGTCAGTTAGGATTATGTTAGCAATTGCTGCATATTTCGATTATGAGTTATGGCAGATGGATGTCAAAACCGCGTTTCTCAATGGTAATATTGAAGAAGAGTTGTATATGATACAACCAAAGGGTTTTGTCGATCCTAAGGATGCTAACAAGGTGTGCAAGCTTCATCGATCCATCTATGGATTGAAGCAAGCATCACGAAGTTGGAATCTCTGCTTTGATGAGGTGATCAAAGAGTTTGGATTTGTCCAAACTTATGGAGAAGCTTGTATTTACAAGAAAGTGAGTGGGAGCAATGTGGCATTTCTGATATTATATGTGGATGACATATTATTGATCGGAAATGATATAGATCTTTTAAACAATGTTAAAAGTTATCTAAACAGCAAATTTTCAATGAAGGACCTAGGTGAAGCGTCATACATATTAGGCATAAAGATCTATAGAGATAGATCTAGGCGCCTAATAGGGATATCGCAAAGTACATACCTTGATAAGATTTTAAAGAAGTTTAAAATGGACTTAAGTAAGAAGGGGTTCTTACCTATGTTGCAAGGCAAGACATTGAGTAAGACTCAAAGTCCGGCTTCGGCGGAAGAAAGAGAGATAATGGACAAAGTCCCCTATGCTTTAGCCATAGGCTCTATAATGTACGCCATGCTAGGTACAAGACCGGATGTGGCACATGCTATTAGTTTGACTAGTAGGTACCAATCGGATCCAGGTTCGGAACACTGGATAGCGGTCAAGAATATCCTTAAGTACTTACGAAGAACTAAGGATATGTTTCTTGTATACAGAGGTGGAGAAGAGCTCGTCGCTAAGTGTTATGTTGACGCTAGCTTTGACACCGATCCGGATGACTCTAAGTCTCAATCCAGATACGTATTTATCATGAATGGCGGAGCGGTTAGTTGGAGGACCTCCAAACAACCTGTGGTGTCAGGATCAACAACGGAGGCCGAATATGTTGCTGCTTCGGAAGCGGCTCAGGAAGCAGTTTGGATGAAGGAGTTCATATCCGAACTAGGAGTGGTTGCAAACGCGTTGGACCCAATGGTGATCTATTGTGACAACAATGGTGCCATTGCCAAAGCCAAAGAGCCAAGGTCTCACAAGCATTCCAAGCATATTAAGCGCCGGTTTCACTCCATCCGCGAGCATGTCAAGGATGGAGATATAAAGATTTGTAAAGTACACACGGATCTCAATGTAGAAGATCCGTTGACTAAAACTCTCCCTAGAGCAAAACATGATCAACACCAGAACTCAATGGGTGTTAGATTTATCACTATGTAACTAGATTATTGTCTCTAGTGCAAGTGGGAGACTGAAGGGAATATGTCCTGAGAGGCAATAATAAAGTGTTTATTATGTGTATTCCAAGTATATGATAGATGTTTATTTTGCATGCTATAATTGTATTAATACAAAAACGTTAATACATGTGTGTTTAATAAACAAACAGAAAGTTCCTAGTTATGCCTCTCTCATAAACTAGCTTGTTGATTAACAAGATGATCAAGATTTCCTGATCATGGACATTGGATGTTGTTAATAACAGGATCACAACATTAGTGTAATGGTGTGATGAACATTCATCCAAAGTATAGCATTACGATCAAAGCCATTGAGTTTATATTTCTATAACAACTTACGAAGTGATCCTAATCCTTAGACCATGAGATCATGTCAATCACTAACACCGGAAGAGTTTCTTGATAACATCAAACATCACACCGTAACAAGGTGATTATAAAGATGGATTCAGAACTAATAAAGTGTTATGTTGAGGCCCATGGATCGAGAGTGGAATTTGTTCATCCCGATGACGGATAGATATACTCTGGGCCCTCTCAGTGATATCACATTGGTTAGCTTGCAAGCAAGTGATTTGATCACTAGAATGTTATATCACGGGAACGATAAAAGAGTGCATGTCAGTAACGAGATCAAACTAGGTATGGAGATACCGATGATCGAATCTCGGACATGTAATATATCGTGAAACAAAGAGATTAAGATACTAACATAAAAGGTTCCGACGATCACAAGAAAGTCATCGTTGAATGTGTGGGAGTCAGTATGGGTCTCCAGATCCCGCTTCTGATTATTGATCCGAGAGGGGTCTCGATCATGTCCGCATTATTCATGAACCGTAGGGTGACACACTTAAGAGACGCCGACATCCAATTGGAGCAAAAGTTTCATGCCGAAAGAATGAACAAGCGCAGGAATTTATTTCACTAGATACCGAAACAGGTTTTCGGGTGAAATTGCATAAAGTGGTTATGCATGTGAAATAGAATTCTAGCAAGGGGTTATTTGTGAATGTTTGTCATTAAAATAATTGACAAAATTCTGAATAAAATAAAAGAGTTTTATTTAATGAGAGTTTGCATTAAATTTGGTAGAAATTTAATGGGAATTTGAGTGGGTTTTTTAGTGGAGAAAATTTAAGGGCCATTTTGTGAGTGGAGTGTCCACCCACATGAATGAGGGAGAGGTGGGGGCACCCTCCATGGCCGGCGGCCATGCCCCCTTGGGCTGCCCCCTCCCCTATATAAGGAGCCCCTCCTCTCACTTCTCACTCACACCTCCTCGTGAAGGATCTCTCTCCCCCTCTAGAATTTATCCCCCATGGTCTCAGACTAGCGAGATACATGTTCCCGGTGGCTATTTGGCAAGAAAGAGTTGTGCTTCCGGTGCATCGCTGGAGCGAGGAGGCGGAGGTTGCTCGGTGCCTCGAACGTGTGTGCGAGCACGGATGCGCTGCTGATTTGCGGCGCTAGTGTTGGAGATATGCCCTAGAGGCAATAATAAATATAGTTATTATTATATATCTTTGTGTTTATGATAAATGTTTGCATTCATGCTATAATAGTATTAACAAAGAAACCATTAATACTTGTGTGATTTGTAAACTTAATTTGAAGTCCCTAGTATAGCCTCTATACTTCACTAGCTTGTTGGTTGATTGATGATGTGGTTTCTTTGTCATGAACATTGAGATGTTATCAACAACAAGATCATATCGTTAGGAGAATGATATGGTGGACATACTCCTATAGACAAGCGTAGCATAAAGATCAAGTCATTTCAATAGTTCAATTGCTATATGCTTTCTGATACATAGTAACCTAATTCCTTCGACCATGAGATCATGCATATCACCTTTACTGGATGGATGCTTTGATGTCATCAAACACCACACCGTAACAGGGTGGCTATAAAGGTGGCATTGAGTGTTCGGAAAGTATTGGTTGAAACACATGGATCAAGAGTGGGATTTGTCCATCCACATGACGGATAGATATACTCTGGGCCCTCTCGGTGGAATGTCATCCAATTAGCTTGCAAGCATGTGACTTGGTCACAAGGGATCACATATCACGGGAACGAGAAAAGAGTACTTATCGGTAACGAGGATGAACTAGGTATGCAGAGATACCGACGATCATAACCTCGGATAAGTAACATATCGTGAGACAAAGGGAAATTGGTATCGTATGTAAGTGGTTCATTCGATCGCAAAGTAATCGTAGAAATATGTGGGAGCCATATGAATTTCCAGATTCCTCTATTGGTTATTGTTCGGAGAAGTGTCTCGATCATGTCCGCATAATTCACGAACCGTAGGGAGACACACTTAAGGATTCGACGTTGTTTGAGTAGTTATGGTATTATGAGAAAGAGACCGAATGTTGTTCGGAGTCTCGGATGGGATCCGGGATATCACGAGGTGATCCGGAATGGTCCGGAGAATAAGATTCATATAAGGAAAGTCCCGTTTCGGAGTTCGGGAATGATTCCGGTGTTTTCATCGGGGATATTCTAGAAGGTTCCGGATTGTCCGGCACTCCGGGGGGGGGGAAGGGGTACATGAATGTGTCATTGCATATTGGAATGATTGCATCATGTACTAAGTGTTCTTGCTGTCCCAAATAAAGGATTTATTTAAATCCTAAATTGAAAAGTCAAACGGCTAGTTTGAAAGTCAAACGGCAGTTTTGGGAAGTGGGAAAAGAGGAGGAGGTGGAGACCGACTTGGGGGAGGAGTCCCCTTGGCCGGCGCGCCTCCCAAGGCCGACTTGGGGAGGGACTCCTCCCCTTGGCCGCCGGCCCTCCCACCTATAAAGGGAGGGGCAGGGCCTCCCCTCCTAGACACACAAGTTTCCTATCCTCTAAACTAAACCCTAGATCTAGACCCCGGTTTAGAGCTATCCGGTTTAGAGCTATTCGGTTTAGAGCCTTCTAATTGGTTTAGAGCCCTCTAATTGGTGTGTCTAATTACTAGACCACTAATAGCCTCTCTCATAAGCTCCACCATACTCGCACCGGCTTAAGGCGAAGCCCTGCGGGATTTCCCCTCTACCTCCGGTACCACGCCGTTGTGCTGCCGGAATCGCGAGGAGAGTGCTACAACCTCCGCTGCCTGCTGGAACAAGGGAGAGGAAGGTCTTCGTCGAGTACCGAACGTGTGACCGACTGCGGGAGCGCTGCGGGAACGCGGCGCCGGAAGGATCGTCTACGCGATCTTGAGATCGGAAAGAGTACGACTACATCACCCACGAGAATCTGCTCTCGTTAAACACTTTGGAATCTTCGAGGGTGAGTTATTCCATCGACTCGTTGCTACAATCTAGTAGATAGATCTTGGCTTGTTTGTTTGTATGCGATAGAAAATTTTTGTTTTCCATGCTACGAACCCCTACAGTGGTATCAGAGCCGTGTCTATATGTAGATCTGTTGCACGAGTAGAACACAATGGTCATTGTGGGCGTTGATGCTTTTATTGTAGATTGCTTTTTGTAGCGGCCCGGGCTAACCTTACATGACATCGTTCATGAGACTTGCTCCACGCTTGACATGCAACTCGTTTTGCATAAGTGGCTTTGCGGGTGCCTGTTTCTCCTAGCATAGTAAAGATCCAATTTACAACGGGTGATCAACAATGCTAGTATCAATGTTGTGGTTCTTGTTCGTAAGTTAGAACGATACTTATGGAAAGCCCCAAACCACGTAAAATATGCAAGAAAGTAGAAGCGTCTAACTTTGTTTTGCAGGGGTGTGCAGTGATGTGATATGGCCATGATTGTGATTATATTTGATGTATGCAATGATCCTTATTGTAAGTTGGCAACCGGCAGGAGCCATATGGTTGTCTTTAATTTCTGTTAAGGCCTGCGTGTCTATTCAAAATAGTTGTAATAGTTGAAGCTGGCGGACGACAACCATGAAGAAGCGTCATTGACCTTGATGCTATGCCGGTGATGATGGAGATCATGTTCGTGCTTGAAGATGGAGATCGGAAGCACAAAGAAGAAAGGCCATATCATATCACATATTATGAATTGCATGTGATGTTAATCCTTTATGCATCTTGTATTGCTTAGTAGACGACGGTAGCATTATAAGATGATCCCTCATGCACATAAATTTCAAGTTCTAAAGTGTTCACCCTTAGTATGCACCGTTGCCAAAGCTTGCTGCTTCGAAGCACCACGTGATGATCGGGTGTCTTTGATTCCGCGGGTGAATACAACGTAAGCAAGCCAGATTTGCTTATGCGGAAGCTAAGGTTTGATCTTGACGAGCCTAGCATGTACAGACATGGCCTCAGGAACACGGATCGCCGAAAGGCAAAGCATGAATCATATAGTAGATATGATGAACATGATGATTGTTCGCCATTAAAACTATATCAGCTCTCGTGATGATCGGTGTTGATGTAGTGGATTTGGTTCGTGTGATCACTAAAACAATGTGAGGGATGTTGTTTTGAGTGGGAGTTCACCTAGTTTAATTTCATTAATTAATTTGAACTCAATTTGTCATAAACTTAGTCTAAACTATTGCAAATATGTTGTAGATCAATGGCAGCCCCTACCATCAATTTTAATGCGTTCCTAGAGAAAGAAAAGTTGAAAAACAATGGAAGCAACTTCGCGGATTGGTTCCGCAATTTGAGGATTGTCCTCACAGCTGGTAATTTGACCTATGTGCTGGATGCACCGCTAGGTGACCCACCTGCAGCTGATGCTACCGATGAAGTAAAGAATGTTTACCTCGCTCGGAAGAATCAGTACTCCATAGTTCAGTGTGCTATCTTGTATGGTTTAGAATCGGAGCTTCAGAAAAGGTTTGAAGAGTCAGATCCATATGATATTGTCGAGGATCTCAAATTAATCTTTGAGACTCATGCGGCAATTGAAAGTTATGAAGCTTCTGAAAAGTTCTTTAACTGCAAGATGGAAGAGGGTAGCTCCGTCAGTGAGCATGTGCTTAAGATGTCTGGGCACGCAAATAAACTTCAAAGTTTGGGTATAGTGATTCCTAATACTTTGGGAGTTTACCGCATCCTCCAATCACTACCACCAAGTTACAAGAACTTTGTGATGAACTACAACATGCAGAACATGAACAAAGAGTTGCCAGAACTATTTGCTATGTTAAAATCTGCAGAAGTGGAGATCAAGAAAGAGCACCAAGTGTTGATGGTCAATAAGACCACCAAATTCAAGAAAGGCAAGTCTAAGCAAAGGGGACACTTCAAGAAGGGTGGTAAGAAAGTTACCACGCCGACGAAGAAGACCAAGGCTGGACCTAAACCTGAAACTGAGTGCTTTTACTGCAAGGGAGAAGGTCACTGGAAGCGGAATTGCCCAAGGTACTTGGCGGATTTGAAGAACGGCAACATCAAAAAGAAAGGTATATCTGATATACATGTTATTGATGTGTATCTCACTAGTACTCGTAGTAGTGCCTGGGTATTTGATACTGGTTCGGTTGCTCATATTTGTAACTCGAAACAGGAGCTGCAGAATAAACGGAAGCTAGTGAAGAACGAGGTGACGATGCGCGTAGGAAACGGATCAAAGGTTGATGTGATCGCAGTCGGCACGCTACCTCTTCATCTACCATCGGGATTAGTTTTATACTTAAATAATTGTTATTTGGTGCCTGCATTAAGCATGAACATTATATCAGGATCTTGTTTATTGCGAGACAGTTACTTGTTTAAATCCGAGAATAATGGTTGTTCGATTTATATGAGTAATGTGTTTTATGCACATGCACCTTTGATAGATGGTCTATTCATATTGAATCTCGATAGTAGAAATACACATATTAATAACATTGAGGCTAAACGTTTGAAATCAAGCGATAATTTGACCTATATGTGGCACTGTCGTCTTGGTCACATTGGAGTGAAGCGTATGAAGAAACTCCATTCCGATGGACTTCTTGAATCACTTGATTTTGAATCACTTGAAAGATGCGAAGCATGTCTGATGGGTAAAATGACTAAGACTCCATTTTCTGGTATGATGGAGCGAGCTACAGACTTATTGGAAATCATACATACCGATGTGTGTGGTCCAATGAGTGTAGCATCGCGCAGTGGTTATCGTTATGTTCTTACCTTCACGGATGACTTGAGTAGATATGGGTATATCTATTTCATGAAACATAAGTCCGAAACTTTCGAGAAGTTTAAGGAGTTTCAAAGTGAGGTAGAGAATCAACGTAACAAGAAGATTAAATTTCTACGTTCTGATCGTGGAGGTGAATATCTAAGTTACGAGTTTGGCGAGCATTTAAGGAAGTGCGGAATACTTTCACAATTGACACCGCCGGGAACACCACAGCGTAATGGTGTGTCTGAACGTCGTAATCGAACTCTCTTAGATATGGTTCGTTCTATGATGTCACTTACAGATTTACCGCTATCATTTTGGGGTTATGCATTAGAAACAGCCGCATTCACTTTAAATAGGGCACCATCTAAATCCGTTGAAACGACACCGTATGAATTATGGTTTGGGAAGAAACCTAAATTGTCGTTCCTTAAAGTTTGGGGATGCGAAGCCTATGTAAAGAAGTTACAGCCGGACAAGCTTGAACCCAAAGCGGAAAAATGCGTCTTCATAGGATACCCGAAGGAAACTATTGGGTATACCTTCTATCATAGATCCGAAGGCAAAATCTTCGTTGCCAAGAATGGATCCTTTCTAGAGAAGGAATTTCTCTCGAAAGAAGTGACTGGAAGGAAAGTAGAACTCGACGAGGTTGTCGAACCTTCTCTCGAAATTGCGAGTAGCGCAGCACCGGAAGAAGTTCCTGTGGTGCCTGCACCAATAAGAGAGGAAGCTAATGATAGTGATCATGAAACTTCGGTTGAAGTTGCTACAGAGCCTCGGAGGTCAACGAGAACTCGTACCACTCCAGATTGGTATGATTCCGTTATGAATGTCATGTTGGTGGACAACACCGATGACCCCGAGACATATGAGGAAGCGATGATGAGCCCAGATTCCAATAAATGGCAAAAAGCCATGAAATCCGAGATTGGATCCATGTACGAAAACCAAGTATGGACTTTGGTGGACTTACCGGATGGCCGGAAGGCTGTCGAGAACAAATGGATTTTCAAGAAGAAAACAGATGCTGATGGTAATGTTACTGTCTATAAAGCTCGACTTGTCGCAAAAGGGTTTCGACAAATTCAAGGAGTTGACTACGATGAGACTTTCTCACCGGTAGCGAAGCTAAAGTCTGTGAGGATTATGTTAGCAATCGCTGCATATTATGATTATGAGATATGGCAGATGGATGTCAAAACAGCATTCCTCAATGGAGACATTGATGAAGAGTTGTATATGATACAACCCAAAGGTTTTGTCGATCCTAAAGATGCTAACAAGGTATGCAAGCTTCAACGGTCCATCTATGGATTGAAGCAAGCATCCCGAAGTTGGAATCAACGTTTTGATAAGGTAATCAAAAGTTTTGGTTTTATACAAACTTATGGAGAAGCTTGTATTTACAAGAAAGTGAGTGGGAGCTCTGTAGCATTCTTAATACTGTATGTGGATGACATATTGTTGATTGGGAATGATGTAGACCTTCTTAATAGTGTCAAAGAGTATTTGAATAATAGTTTTTCAATGAAGGATCTTGGCGAAGCAGCTTACATATTAGGCATAAAGATTTATAGAGATAGATCGAAACGCCAAATATCATTGTCACAAAGTACATATTTGGACAAAGTTCTAAAGAGGTTTGGAATGGAAGATAGCAAGAAAGGGTTCTTGCCCATGTTGCCCAATACGACCTTGAGTAAAACTCAAAGTCCGACATCGGCAGAAGATAGAGAAAGGATGAGTAAGACTCCCTATGCCTCAGCCATAGGATCTCTAATGTATGCCATGCTATGTACTAGACCCGACATCGCATATGCTGTTAGTCTAACTAGCAGATATCAAAGTGATCCAGGAGTGGATCATTGGACAGCGGTCAAAAACATCCTTAAGTACTTGAGAAGAACTAAGGATATGGTTCTTTCTTATGGAGGTGATGAACAGCTCGTTGTTAATGGTTACACCGATGCTAGTTGGAACACCGATCCAGATGATTCTAAATCACAATCTGGATACGTATTTATTTTGAATGGTGCAGCAGTTAGCTGGAGGAGTGCAAAGCAAAGCGTTGTGGCGAGATCTTCAACTGAATCGGAATACATGGCTGCTTCGGAGGCTTCACAAGAAGCGATATGGATGAAAGAGTTCATTACAGAGCTGGGTGTGGTTCCTAGTGCGCTGGACCCAATGTCTATCTACTGTGATAACATGGGCGCCATAGCCAATGCGCAAGAACCAAGGTCACACAAGAAGCTGAAGCATATCAAGCTACGTTTTCACGCTATTCGAGAACATATCCAGGATGGGGATATAAAGATTTGCAAAGTACACACAGATCTGAATGTGGCGGATCCGTTGACTAAACCTCTCCCGAGGGCAAAACATGACCAACACCAAACTGCCATGGGTGTTCGGTATATTACCATGTAATCTAGATTAGATGACTCTAGTGCAAGTGGGAGACTGTTGGAGATATGCCCTAGAGGCAATAATAAATATAGTTATTATTATATATCTTTGTGTTTATGATAAATGTTTGCATTCATGCTATAATAGTATTAACAAAGAAACCATTAATACTTGTGTGATTTGTAAACTTAATTTGAAGTCCCTAGTATAGCCTCTATACTTCACTAGCTTGTTGGTTGATTGATGATGTGGTTTCTTTGTCATGAACATTGAGATGTTATCAACAACAAGATCATATCGTTAGGAGAATGATATGGTGGACATACTCCTATAGACAAGCGTAGCATAAAGATCAAGTCATTTCAATAGTTCAATTGCTATATGCTTTCTGATACATAGTAACCTAATTCCTTCGACCATGAGATCATGCATATCACCTTTACTAGATGGATGCTTTGATGTCATCAAACACCACACCGTAACAGGGTGGCTATAAAGGTGGCATTGAGTGTTCGGAAAGTATTGGTTGAAACACATGGATCAAGAGTGGGATTTGTCCATCCACATGACGGATAGATATACTCTGGGCCCTCTCGGTGGAATGTCATCCAATTAGCTTGCAAGCATGTGACTTGGTCACAAGGGATCACATATCACGGGAACGAGAAAAGAGTACTTATCGGTAACGAGGATGAACTAGGTATGCAGAGATACCGACGATCATAACCTCGGATAAGTAACATATCGTGAGACAAAGGGAAATTGGTATCGTATGTAAGTGGTTCATTCGATCGCAAAGTAATCGTAGAAATATGTGGGAGCCATATGAATTTCCAGATTCCTCTATTGGTTATTGTTCGGAGAAGTGTCTCGATCATGTCCGCATAATTCACGAACCGTAGGGAGACACACTTAAGGATTCGACGTTGTTTGAGTAGTTATGGTATTATGAGAAAGAGACCGAATGTTGTTCGGAGTCTCGGATGGGATCCGGGATATCACGAGGTGATCCGGAATGGTCCGGAGAATAAGATTCATATAAGGAAAGTCCCGTTTCGGAGTTCGGGAATGATTCCGGTGTTTTCATCGGGGATATTCTAGAAGGTTCCGGATTGTCCGGCACTCCGGGGGGGGGAAGGGGTACATGAATGTGTCATTGCATATTGGAATGATTGCATCATGTACTAAGTGTTCTTGCTGTCCCAAATAAAGGATTTATTTAAATCCTAAATTGAAAAGTCAAACGGCTAGTTTGAAAGTCAAACGGCAGTTTTGGGAAGTGGGAAAAGAGGAGGAGGTGGAGACCGACTTGGGGGAGGAGTCCCCTTGGCCGGCGCGCCTCCCAAGGCCGACTTGGGGAGGGACTCCTCCCCTTGGCCGCCGGCCCTCCCACCTATAAAGGGAGGGGCAGGGCCTCCCCTCCTAGACACACAAGTTTCCTATCCTCTAAACTAAACCCTAGATCTAGACCCCGGTTTAGAGCTATCCGGTTTAGAGCTATTCGGTTTAGAGCCTTCTAATTGGTTTAGAGCCCTCTAATTGGTGTGTCTAATTACTAGACCACTAATAGCCTCTCTCATAAGCTCCACCATACTCGCACCGGCTTAAGGCGAAGCCCTGCGGGATTTCCCCTCTACCTCCGGTACCACGCCGTTGTGCTGCCGGAATCGCGAGGAGAGTGCTACAACCTCCGCTGCCTGCTGGAACAAGGGAGAGGAAGGTCTTCGTCGAGTACCGAACGTGTGACCGACTGCGGGAGCGCTGCGGGAACGCGGCGCCGGAAGGATCGTCTACGCGATCTTGAGATCGGAAAGAGTACGACTACATCACCCACGAGAATCTGCTCTCGTTAAACACTTTGGAATCTTCGAGGGTGAGTTATTCCATCGACTCGTTGCTACAATCTAGTAGATAGATCTTGGCTTGTTTGTTTGTATGCGATAGAAAATTTTTGTTTTCCATGCTACGAACCCCTACAGCTAGGACTTCCTCTCGATCTTGAGATCAGCAAGAGATCGTCTACATCAACCACGAGTCGAACTCGTTAAGCTTTGTCGGTCTTCAAGGGTATGTTCTCTACGGATATACATCCACCCCGTTGTTTGTACCTAGTAGATAGATCTTGGTACATAGTTCACATCGTAGGAAATTTTTTGTTTTCTATGCTGCGAACCCTACAAATATTAGAAGCGTCTTCACAGAAGATAATATGCTCATCCTCTATATTTCTAGTGATAGTGTCTTTCACAATAGCTACCACAGGTTCATCACTCAATTGCTTACCTGGCTCCACAGTTTTCTTTGTACCTTTATTATTTGCATTAATAATCATAGAATACTCCTGTACCTTAGCTGGGAAAGGCATTTTCTCAACATGAGGCTTAGGCACAATATGATTACTAGTACAAACTTGAGTACTTCTAACAGGAACATGATTAACAACCTCTTTATAAGGGGCATGGTACTTATTCCACTTCTTCTTGGGAATTTCTATGTAAGAGGCAAAGGCATTAAAACAGTTGGCAATACTTTGGGAATCAAGACCAAACTCATTACTAATATCACGAAAGTCATCGGTTCCTATAAAAGATTTAATGCATTCATAATCATAGTTTATACTTGACTTTCTTCCTTTGTCATTCTCCCAAGCTTTAGTGTTATCTTGAATACGGTCTAAGATATCTCATTTAGCTTCTTCCTTCATACGTGTGAATGATCCAACACAAGAAGCATCTGGTAAATCTTTATCATGAAGAGAAAGCCTAGCATAAAAGTTATTGAGAATAATATTGTTAGGGAGTTCATGAATAGGACATTTAAGCATTAGTAACTTCAATCTCCCCCAAGCTTGAGCTATACTTTCTCCATCAAGAGGCCAAAAGTTATATATAAGATTTCTATCTTTATGAATTTCACTGGTGGGATAAAATTTAGAGTAAAAGAGAGATGACATCTCCCATTCCATGGATTGTCCATTCTTCAGCAGCTTATACCATTCTTCGGCTCTCCATTTCAAGGATATGGAGAGTAGCTTCTTCTTCACCTGTTCAGTTGTGATACCTGCACACTTAAACAGCCCGCATAATTCATGGATAAAAAGCAAGTGATCACCGGGATGGACAGTTCCATCCCCAAAATAATAATTATCCATAACACGGTCAACAATACTTGTAGGTATCTTAAAAGGATCTATCTCAACAGGAGGTGGTTCATATACTACCCTAGCAGTGGTAGTAGTTTTCCCAAATAGAAAACCAAGTGGGTTATCCATATTGGAAACAAATTAATAGGCAGTAACAAGGGCAATACTCACAGTAAAAGTTTCCCTTACCAGTTCCACTCTTCAATAACGCTTCACTCCCCGGCAACGGCACCAGAAAATAGTCTTGATGACCCACAAGTATAGGGAGTGTATCATAGTACTTTCGATAAATATGAGTGTCGATCCCAACGAGGAGCAGAAGGTGCTGACCAGTGGTATGGAGCAAGAAATCCCTGTGAATACTTAGCAAACGGATTTTTAGTGGTTTTCTAACAAGGCAACAAAACAAAGAGCAAGTAACAAAGGTAACGAACAAACAGAGCAAGTGGCCCAATCCTTTCTCAGCAAAGGACAAGCCGGTGGAAATACTTATAAGTACCAAACGTTCTCGAGGACACATGGGAATTCTGTCAAGTGCTTTCGCTGCAAATAGCTGAATACTCTTCTTTGGTGTTTGTAAGTGTTGTGTGGATGAACCTGTGCTAACATACCGCCCTTCCTAGGACTAATACATACTTGTGATTAAACCCCCTACAAACATCCGTAACTATAGGAAAGTAATTAAGATATAAATCTAACCACAGCCTTAAACTCTGAGATCCTACACTCCCTTGTGCAAAGGTGTCCTAACGGGGGTTCAGGTTTCTGTCACTCTGGCAACCCCGCGATTAGTAGCCAAATACACAATGCATCCCCCTAGGCCCATAAATGGTGAAGTGTCATGTAGTCGACGTTCACATGACACCACTAGAAGAATAGCACCACAACTTAAATACTAAACCATTGAATAATAACTCATCACAGATTCACTACTAACAACATGACTTCTCCCATGTCCTCAAGAACACAACAAACTACTCACAAGACATCATATTGATCAAGATCAAAGATGATATGGTAATGGATAACAATCTGAACATAAACAATAATCCAATGGTTCCACTTACAAGCATCAACTACAATAGTTATAGCGAGACGGAGTGGTGATGATGGTGCTGGTGGAGATATTGGTGTGGATGATGATGATGCTGATCCCGATGAAGCCTAGCTTCATGATGGTGTTGATGGCGACGGTCTCCCCTCTCTGGGAAGGAATTCCCCCGGCAGAAATCTATCTGCTAGAGAGATCTTTCTCTCTCGGTGTTTTCTGCCCCCAGAGGCGGTAGAAATCTATCTATGGTCGCTCCCTGAGGCTTAGGGTTCCAAAGGGAAGTTATAGGCGAAGGGGGAGAGTCGGAGGCCGGGCAGGTGGGCCCGCGCCTAGGGGGTGTGGGCCCCCTGCGACCCCCCTTCGCTCCTCCTTATGGCTTCCTTCGTCCTCAGGTAAAATAATATGTTTCCATATTTTTCTGGTATTTTTCTGATCTTCGCAAAATTGCACCGAAACGCCTTGTTTTCCATCAGAATCCAGACTCCGGCAGTCCATCCTCCAAGAATCATCCAACATGCATAAACAGATGAAAAACCATAAGTAATACCTCATAATAAGACAAATATCAATGAATAGAGGTAAATTATGATATAGAATGGTGATGCAAATTGGACGTATCACTCCCTGTCGACGGATGACATTTTATGGAGCTCTATCAATGGCTTGCCCCTGACTTTTTTTCACCCGCGGAAAGCACCCAAGCTTAAAGAGATTTGGCGGCGTTCTTGTCTATGAGCTTCCATGTACAACCACTTGTCAAATGGGCTCTGTCTTTACTAACTAAGTTGTGACAACTCAACCCGGCGTGATAGAGGATGGTAAAATTTTGTAGGTGTAACGAGTCTGTCGTGGTTGAGGGACTACTTCTGAAAGGTCTCGTCTCGGTTTTCTCCCGGTCGTGCTATATCTGGGTGGTATTTGTGTGCGGGGGTTGAGTGGGAATTGTGGATAAAGTGTACAAACCTCTCAAGAGTGTAAAATATAAGTACTTAGCCATGTCTCTAGTTACGGACGACATTGAGCGACTAGACTTGAAGCAGTTCAAGAAATCTCATCATTCCAATTTTCTTAAATTAAAATTTTGTGGGTGAACAAGGGTAGAGGGTTCATTGCTATCAACCAATGGTAACCCGGTTCACTGCTATCAACTAGTGGTACCCTTTTGAAAACAAAAGTTTTGGGTTCATTGCTATCAACCAATGGTACCCCGGTTCACTGCTGTCAAGCAATGTTACCATTTTCAAAATAAAAGGTTTTTGTTCATGGATATCAATCAATGGTATCATTTTGTTTTAAAAGAAAGATTTGTAATTCAAAATGATAGGATAAAACCATCGCTTTAGGAAAATTCAGCCAAAACTCCACCTAGCTAGATATGCATGTACTTATAGGTTGATATTTATATTCCAAAAACTAGGTGAATTTGCCAATGCATTCAAGGTATTGACCATTTGTGGCTACAAACTTTCATGTTACGGGTTTCCCTAAAGATGAGTGAGGTACAATGTTAGGGTTATAAGTCTATACTTAGCATGTTTTCGCCTTTGACTCTTGATGGAGCTCTTTGTAGATATTAGTATTCCGATGTTGATCTTTGTATTGAGGAGTTAGCCCTTCTGCTATCCCATTTGTATGTGATTATGTAAAGTTCTGGATCATTAGATATACTAGAAATATGACCTTTGTTTCGTGATATTACATCCTGAACTGTGTGTGCTAGCGAGTCGATCCATGGACTAGCACTGTAAAGAACAAAGACTTAGACCCCTACTGGGTCGAGTCACTTCATTCTTCCACCATTCATGAAAATCAGGAACCATCTAAACGAATTGTCTACAATGAACAAACCACATAATACCATGTAATTATTTGATCTCATACACTCTAACCTTTGAGTCACCATAGAGAGGGCATTTACTTCTCTAAAGAATAGATTCAAGATCCTTGATCAGAAGCCATTCCATCCTTTTGCCACCTGAGTTAACTTTGTATTTGCATGCTGCATTCTCCACAACTGGATCTTAGGGTGGGGTCTTGATGATATTATACGTACTTTATGAGGCAAGTGTAAATACTAACGACATTGAGACTGGCCATGGTGTCGAACAAGGACACACCAAAGTTTGGAAAAACAAGAGGATGCACTTGGGGCAGGCAATGTGGAATAATAGAGGTAATGCGAGGATCTCAACATGAAGAAGGACAAGAAGGAAGAAGAAGACAAAAGAAGGAATAATAATAATAATAATAATAATAATAATAATAATAATAATAATAAGAAGAAGAAGAAGAAGAAGAAGAAAAAGGGAGACTAGTGAACAAGGAAAAAAGAAAAAGAAGGTTGAACTTCCCTTTTATTCCGTTGATAAAACCATCAGATCGTAATGATCTATTCGGTTTTTAGTTAGGGCCGTAATGATGAACTGTCATTCATAGTAGCTAAGGACTAGATTGAATTAGGTACCCTAGTAGTTATGTTTGAAGTGATGAGATGTTATTTCATTACCTAGTCGTTGTGTGTGATGGTGGTGAAGTATGTTAAGGTCACCCCTAGATAGAACATGTGAGAACAAACATAGGCCGCATGAAACCAAATATGCAACCTCGCATCGCCAGAGCAATTATTGCTAGCATGGAGGTAAGAAAACACCATGTAGAAAATTGTCCTAGAGATGCGATGTGAGGTACCAAACGAAGTGGATAACATGACCCAGAGGTCATATATTGTGGCCATGCCTCACTGGGGATGCCACCGAGAGCCGCAAAAAAGGTGCAAGCGACCAATCGCGCCCTTGGTTCTGTTTTTAGTTAACTTCCTTGATTGCGAATACACCTAAATTTTATGAATTTGTTGGTGTTTCATGGTATTGATGTTTTTAGTGAGTAATATTACTTATAAGAGTAAGATAAGTAAAAATCAAAACGAGACCCAAAGGACGATGGCATGCCATGGTACCTCCCGAACTCTTGCCTCCATTCCGTCGACCTACCAACCCTCCCAAGGCTTACCTACATCAGGCGGATCCAACGACACCCACTATTCCATGGGCCCCACGGATCCCGCAACAGTAGGGGCGCCTTTGCAATGGGAGGCCGCGTCTCCTCCATCGACATTGATCTGTACTCCCTCCAGGACTCCACAACACCTCGCCGCCTAGCCGTCTCGTCCACACGCCGCCGACGACCGAGAAAAAAAGTCATCGATGGGGCTTCGCCTGTGGGTCCTCTAGAAGCGGTGAAGAAGAGGGAACGAGGGAGAGGCTCAGTAGCTGATAGCGGCATTGCCCCCCATGTCGCCTAGGTTGGGAGTAGGGAACGGTTTCGACTCAAAAGGCGAATAAGGCATGTATTTATTTACTCTCTCTGTTCTAATGAATAAGGTTTATTTTTAAAGTCAAACTAAGTAAAGTTTGACCAAACTTAAAAAAATCAATAACTATGATATCATATAAAATATACTTATTGATGTATCAAAGATGTTAATTTTGGATTGTACATATCAATGATTTTTTGTAAAAACCTGATTAAACTTTACATAATTTGACTTTTGGAAAAAATATAAGTCTTATTAATTGGAACGGAGGTAGTAGGTATAGGAAATAATTTTAGGCATGAAAATGTCCTATTTTTAGCATATACTCCATCTGTTTTAAAATATAAGACGTTTTAAGTTTGTAAAAAAAATATCTAGACTTGTTTTAGTAGGTAGGTTCACTCGGGTTTAGAGTAAACCTACGTGTTAAAATAAGTCTAAATACATTTATTTTACAAAACTAAAATATCTTATATTTTAAAACGGAGGGAGTAGGAGATATCGTTTTGTTGTTCACGGGTAATTTTTTATTTTTTTTGTGGGAAGTTCACCTGTGATTTTTTTCGCTCTCTAAAATTCCCAGCGTAATCAAAACTTCATGGCCATCAAGATTCCCAGGTTCGGGCCAGCAAGAAACTAGCCCATCGTTTTTGTTATTTTGAGATGAAACTATCCCATCGTTGCAAGCACCTAATTCCGGCCCAGCTTGGTAAACATTCGATGGTCTGTGCTGTGCTACCATCGTCGGAAATCTCTCTGGCGCCGCCGCCGCCGCCTCAGAGCCATGCTCCGTCTGCGTAGCTCCCTCGTCTCCCATCACCACCGCCTCCTCTCCACCAACGCGCGTCCCGTTTCCCCGAAGCCCGGATTCGCCGCCGAGGACTACCTCGTCGACACCTGCGGCCTCACCCGACCTCAAGCCATCAAGGCCTCCAGGCAGCTCTCCCACCTCAAGTCCTCCTCCAAGCCCGATGCCGTGCTCGCCTTCCTCGCCGGCCACGGCTTCTCCAGCGCCGACGTCGCCGCCACCGTCGCCAAGTATCCGAAGCTACTCTGCTCCGGCGTGGAGAGGACGCTGGCCCCTAGATTCCTCGGGCTCACCGGCCTCGGCTTGTCAGGTCCTGACATCGCGCGCCTCATCTCCATCGTCGGCCTGCACTTTCGCCTCAGATCCGTCGTCTCCAAGGTGCACTTCTACCTGCTCTTCTTCGGCTCCACCGAGAACTTCTTCCGGTCGGTCAAGCGCAACTCCTACATCCTCAGCTGTGACCTCGAGCGGAAGGTCAAGCCCAACATCGCGTTACTACGGGAGTGCGTGCTAGATTCTTGCGATGTTGCCAAGATGTGCATCTCTGAGCCGATGATGCTCTCCACCAAACCGGAACGCATCCGGGCAATGGTGAGATGCGCCGAAGGTCTAGGTGTGCCCCGCCGCTCTGGGATGTTCAGGCAAGCACTGAAGGCTGTCACATTCTTTGCCGAGGAGAAGATGGTCGCCAAAGTGGACTTCTTGAAGAAGACATTCAGGTGGTCGGATGCCGAAGTGAAGGTCGCTTTGTCCAAAGCTCCGATTCTGCTGAGGAGGTCCGAAGACACGCTGCTGCGTATGTCCGAGTTCCTGATCTCCGAGGTGGGGCTGGAACCGGCGTACATTGCTCGTCGATCGGTACTGCTCACTTGTAGCATGGATGGCCGGCTCTGGCCCCGGTACCACGTTCTCAAGTTTCTTAAGGCTAATGGATTGCTAGATCAGAACCGGGACTACTATAGTACAATCTTGCTGAGCAAGGAAGTATTCCTGAAGAAGTTCATATGCCCCCACAAGGAAGCCGCACCACACCTCGCTGAAGACTATGAAACCGCTTGCAGAGGGGAACTACCGACTAGATTCATATTTACATGAACCAAGAACAAGGCTATGGAGATTGGTAGTGAATGGCAACAGCTTGTGGCATGACAAAGTTTCACTCTGTGCAGTAAGCTGGTAACTCTGTTCTGGTGTTCTTTGCCTAACCGGGTGCTAGTTGTATTCTTTAGTATGCATGTTACATGCCAGTTTGATCATTTCTAACTCCCTATCAAACTGATAATTTGATTCATGAACCCCAATATGTTGATGCTGTCATTCTTTCGAGAGTATCTCTGGAAATGAGAAGCCTATGGATATATTTGTGTTTCAAACTCCGTTTAAGATCATGAAATTGAATGTACGGATTCTGATGAAAACAGTACCTAGAAAACCAGAAAGAAAAAAAATTTGTTGTCCTGTTGTACTAAAAATATCAGTATGATCTGCTTTCATGCCAAGGTATATGTAGCATGTTCCATTTTCATTCTCTTGTAAGTACCATATCATATAACAGTACTGTAAATATGCAGTTCAATGCTTAATATTTGGATTCTGCTTAGAAATTAATTTCTAATGGGCGTCGGCTTTTTTTTTGCCTTCTGATTTCCTCAACATGTTTTCTTAAGGATTTATAATCTTTGTTCCTCTAAATACCATAGTTGACCTTACTTTTAGTTTGGAATAATCAAATTGAAACGGTTACCAATCTAGATCTAAAGCATGATTTAGAAATGTACTCCTATCATTTCAGTCATTAATTGCTTGAATTAAACCAATGGAGGTGCACGCATAAGAAGCAAGTCCAAAGAATGATGAACTTACATTTGTTGTGTGAACATAAAGAGAAAAAAAATATGGAGAAATGGCTACTGCATAGGTGAAACCAAGGCAAAAGTTCCTTTTTCATATCTGTCCACTCTTCAGTGCTTGCATAGGTGAAACGTGTCCCTTCACAAAGCATCTGTTCTGGTAGCAAAGCTTGCCAGTGTGAAACTGTAGGTTTAAGAATCATTTGCGCACATATGTGGTGATTTGTGCTTTCTCAGGTTTACTTTGCACTGACTACTGTTCTTAGAAACACTAAATCGAATTTATGTACTAGGCCCACAGAATTGTTTTCCTTAGGCAAGGTCACTACAGGTATTGATGTCATCTAGGATGATTCTTGATATACGATGATGTAATTTATAGCTTGGCACTTTTATTTTGGTATAAGATAGTACTATCCAGTACTACCAATTAGTTTTTCTTCTGTAATTGCTTGCTGATCACATATTTATGTGATTTGTTACATTGCGAAGTTCATAAATTGCGCCAGGTATTTTTATCTTTGTCTGTGTTACATTGACTCCTGGATGAGCTTCTGGTAATGTTTGTTGATTATTTGGTATGGTAGGATGGTTAAGTTAAAATACTAGTGACATTGAGTTCTTTGTAAGTAGTCTGGCTGAACACAAATATGATTTGGCTCTATCCTGTCTAACCCTTGAACGCAAAACACGGGGAGTAAATTAGTTGGGCTTACAGTTGAGATGTCCACAAGTATTTCGTTCAGTCTGTGGATTATTTGGTATGGTGGAATGGCTGGTTATATTAAAATAGTAGTGGCATTCAGTTCTTTGTAGAATTGCAGGGGTGCATATAGTTGGGCTTACTGTTCAGATGCTCATGAGTTTTCATCCTTCTTGATTCGGCTGCACATTCTTTTGGGGTTTCCTTTTGGTCGCATCCCTCTGTATGGTTTGCTACGGGGTGAGCCCTTTTTAGAAACCAATACCTCGCATCTGATATAGTGTGCATTGTGTTACAGTTTATGTCTATATAGTGATGAAGTTTTTGTTAGGAAAGTTTGCTGCAGCTCTGGCAACATGGCCAGCAAGTTGCCCGCTGGTAATACTCCTACAAGCTATTGAAATTGTTGTTTTTATACTGTCTGCTCCATGCATTGCAGTCATCATCTCTATTACTATTTACCATTTTAGAATTTAGTCTGTACACTTGAAAGCCTGCAACCAGAAATTCCGTATATTTGATTGATGTCACTTCTATATTCCATGGTAAATGTGATGTTGTTTCTCTCAATGTCAAATTCAGTACTTATAGTCTGGATTAGAAATGATCTAACCACCCAAATTCAGAGAAGTAGGACCAGCATACACAATAACCAGCATCCAGGACCTTGTCAAGCTGTGGAGAAAAAGCCTTGAGCATCGTGCGAACGTGCTGCCGACTAGTAGGAATCTCATTTCTGATGTCGTTTTTTTTGTTAGACTTGGCACGAACATGGCGGCGACTTCTTCTTCCAGCGACGGCAGCTTCTGCTATATGCGGTGGCAGCGTCTGCTACCAGCGACGGTGGTGGCTGGTACCGACAACGACGATGCATTTGCTACATGTGGCGGCGGCTTCTGCTACCGGCGATGGCGTTTGCTGCATGCGGCGGTGGCGTCTGCGAATGACGGACGTACGAGTAGCGTTGTGACGAGCTGCAAGAGCTGCAAATGGCGGGTGCTAGAGGTGCAAGCTTGTGGTGGTGCTGGAGCTACAAAGGATGAATGTCGTTGCTGCAAGCTGATTGACGTCTTTCCCTGCCAGTCCTCTCTTGCAACATGCTTCTTGCCTCATGGCGAAGTTGCGCAAGGCGCCTGGTTTGAGTGATGGAGCGGTGGTGCAGTAGAGCTGGAGGTGGCGGAAGTCGCGGTGCTCCTTGCGCGTGGTGGTTAGAGGCGGAGATTTTTTCTGAGGACAAGGGAGAGAAGCATGGTGCTCCTTGGGCATGGGGCTGACGGTCCCGATTTTGATCGGACGGACAGCATGGGTGTAATCAAATGGTCGGGGAGGCAGGGATCACAAGGATCAATCCCTGGGGGACGCTTAGCGTTACCCTAAAAAGAAACTGTATATCAGCTATCTCAGTTATTCACCTCTTTCCCTTTCCCCATCTACAGTGTAAAAGGGTGTTTCTTTGGGAGACACCAGCTCGCCGCCGGCGATCCGTGTGATTCCTCGCCCTCTGGCAGCCGCCTCGGCGGCGGGGGGACGGGGGATCCACGGATCCCGGTGTGTACATAGCCTAGGTGTGTGTGGTGGTGTGCTAGCCGGCGGCGCTGGGGAGGAAGCGGTGGTGCCGGAGTGGCTTTTTGTGGCAGTGGTCTTCTCCTCCGTTGGTGTGGCTCCGATGGAGCTCCGCCGCGGATCTGCCGTCCCATCCTCGTTCGCGGCTCTACGGAGTGCTCGAGAGGATATCCCCTTCGCCGGTGTCCGAGAGGTGGCGGATCTGGCGATTGATGATCTTGAAGGCGTGATTGCTGTTTGCCAAGTTGGTGTTGCCGTTCGTCGTGCAAGGTGGAGGTGCTCAGGTACCGAGGAGCGTCGACTTCCTGGTCGCAAAGGGGAGCCTCCCAGTCCAAGGTTTTGGAGGTGGTGCGGCGGGTTTCGCCGGCGCAGCGTTCTGCTCGAAGATGGCGACGCCGGAGCTCAGATGGGCCTCTTTGTAATTTTCTTGTTTTCTGGGCTTTTCTGTAAGAGGCTTGGCTGATGTAACTGCGACTTCCTCGCAAAAAAAAACGGTTACCAAAAAGAAAAAAAAACTCACGAAGCCGTAGAAACGAACGAAATTTGAAAGAAAGCACCAGAGTTGGGCCTATCAAATGCCGGTCAAGTAGAGCCCATACACAAACAACCACGAAAATTAGATTGCAGCCCATTCTCTCGCAAGCCACTCTTCACGGCAAACAAGCAGAGGGCACGCCATTGCAACTGCAAACCCATCGGAAGCCCCTCTGCCGCCGCCGCCGGCGCCACCGCTCGCCGTTGCCGGCGCCATGCTCCGCCTGCGCAGATCCATCGTCTACAAGCTCTTCTCCCATCCCATATCTTCACGGCAAACAAGCAGAGGGCACGCACCATCGGAAGCCCCTCTGCCGCCGCTCGCCGGAGCCGGCGCCATGCTCCGCCTGCGCGGCTGCATAGTCTCCCATCCCTCCACCTCCCCCATATCCCATCTCCACCGCCTCCTCTCCGCCAAAGCGCCACCCGTTTCCCCGAATCCGCCCATTTCGCCAAGCCAAGGCTTCGCCGTCGAGGACTATCTGGTCCACACCTGCGGCCTCACCCGAGCACAAGCCCTCAAGGCCTCCACGCAGCTCTCCCACCTCAAGTCCTCCTCCAAGCCCGACGCCGTCCTCGCCTTCCTCTCCGGCCACGGCTTCTCCAGTGCCGACGTCGCCACCACCGTCGCCAACTATCCGAGGCTACTCTGCGCCGGCGTGGAGAGAACGCTGGCCCCTAGAGTCGCTGGGCTCACGGGTCTCGGCTTGTCGAATCCTGACATCGCGCGCCTCATCTCGCTCGTCGGGGGGCATTTTCGCCTCAAATCCATCGTCCCCAGGCTGCAGTTCTACCTGTCCCTCTTCGGTTCCTCCGCGAACCTCCTCCGGGTGCTCGACAGCAACTCCTACCTCGTCGGCTTTGACCTTGAGAAGGTGGTCAAGCCCAACGTCGCGTTCCTACGGCAATGCGGGCTAGGTCCCTGTGATATTACCAAGGTGTGCATCCGGGTGCCAAGGATGCTCTCCACCAAACATGAACTAGTCCAGGCAATGGTGGCACGCGCCGAAGGACTGGGTGTGCCCCGTGGCTCTCGGATGTTCAAGATAGCGCTGCAGGCTGTCGCATTCATGAGCGAGGAGAAGCTCACTGCCAAAGTAGACTACTTGAAGAAGACGTTCAGGTGGTCTGATGCCCAACTGAGCTTTGCTTTGACTAGGGCTCCATTCCTGCTGAGGAGGTCCAAAGACATGCTGCAGCGCAGGTCTGAGTTCCTGATCTCAGAGGTGGGGCTGGAACCGGCCTACATTGCTCATTATCCAATAATGCTCTATTATAGCATGGAGGCCCGCCTGATCCCCCGTTACTATGTCCTAAAGTTTCTCAAGGAAAATGGGTTCCTAGACCAGGACTGGAGGTTCTATACTGTACTCACAAAGACCCAGGATGGTTTCGTGAAGAAGTACATATGTCCTTACAAGGATGTTGCACCGCACCTTGCTGAAGACTATGCAGCCGCTTGCAGAGGGGAAATACCGGCTAATTTCAGATTTGCATGAACCAAGAAGCACGACAAAGTTTCTCTCCGTGTAGTTAACTGGTAAACCCTGTTTTGTTGTTCTCTACCTAACCGGATGCTGGTCGTATTCTATAGTATGCATGTTGCCTGCCAGTTTGGTCATTGCAAAATTCTCCTACAAATCTGACAATTTGATTCCTAAACCCCGATATGTTGAGGTTATCATTCCTTAGGGAATATCTCTGCAAATGAGAAGTCCATTGATATATTTGTGTTTGGAACTTTGCTGAAATCATGAAAAATGGATGTGTGTGTGGACCAATTTTCTGATGAAACCTGCACCCAGGAAACAAGTAAGCAAAAGAATTATGCTTTCATGCGGAAGTTTATCTACCATTACTTCCATTTTCATTCCATTGTTCTTTTATTTCCATCATCATATTTATGTTAGTACTAACTTTGCACTTCAATGTTTAATATTTAGATTATGCTTCGAAATAAATTTGTAATAGGCTTGTTTGTTTTGGCCTTTTGATTCTGTAAGTTTTTCTCAAGGTTTTATTTTCTTTCAAAAAAAGTACCATAGTTGATCCTACTTTTGTTGGGAATTTTCAATTTTGAAAAGGTAACCTACCTGGGACAAATGCATGACCTATAAATAAATTAGGCTTATCATTCTCATATGTCATTGATCAACATAACTGAACCTATGGTGGTGCCATGAATAAACAAGCAAGTCCAATGAAGGATGATTTTAAATTGTTGAGGGAACATGAAGAAGATAATAAAATGAGAATTGGCCACTGCAAGCTACAAGGAAAAAAAAATCCGTTCAAATATATCCACTATTCAGTGCCTGCATGTATGAGGTTGCATCCATTCACAAAACCACATGCATTCATTTTGGTAGCAAAACCACCAATATGAAACTGTCAATTTAAGAATCGTTTTCGCAAAGCCATTTCCTTTGAGCTGAGCTATAATTTGTTACACGCAACTGACACCTTAGACCATCGTAAGTTCGTAACATAACAAAGTGGCAATTGCTGTGTCTAGTGATGTAATTTTGTGTTTCGGTTGTGCTTACTAATGCAACAGGGATAACTATCCCCTCTACTGTTTCATACCATTATATATCATTCTCTGGAGATCGATGTATTAAACATTTTCCCTGTTAAAACACACAAAAGGTCACAGCCATTTCGATCCAACAAAGAAGAGAAAACTGCAGCAATTGCTGTTTTGCAAAATGCAAATGGCAGCTGCAGCTGATGATCGACAAAGATTAGCACTATTATATGTTCAAAGAAAAAAATTACAGTAATGTTCATGAATGGGTATAATTCCTGAAGGTTGCTACACATTAATCACATGATATGACAATGAAAACAATGATTCACCAGAGCAGATAGATTTGGCTCCAAGCAAGTAGTGAGCTCCCGGCAGATATTTTTTTCTTATTTGTACATGATACACATAAAGGCTAGATGCAGTACTTGTGTAAAGGAGCAGGCCTGCTTGCCCTTCCAATGCCAGGTTGGGGCTCACTAAGATGGCAAGTTTAACTTTTTATGACAAGATGTTTCTGAATATTAAAACCATTAAAAGCGGAAGGATTAAGCTGGCCCTGGTGATAGCTGATGGCTTTTTGGTTAGGAACACGACAAATCAGCCGTCGTCTGCTTGGGAAAACAAGGCGCTGATCTAGTTCCCTTGTCTGTTGTTTATGTCCCTGCACCTCATCTAGGTGAAGGGGCTGAATGAGGTTTACTTAGCCCTCAGTCGTTATTTGTGATGCATGATCCATTGCTCTAGTCTCCAACATAGTGCTACTGTAGTACTAATATTGTTTTGCCAAATATTATAATCTCCAGGATTATTTTGTACTATATTCAAGTTATGGACTGGTCGTTGAATGGTATATGGTATGGTCTGCTCAGGTTACATGTTTATGCAATTGTCCCATTTTTTCCTGTCAGATTATTGGAAGGGTAGAAGGGATGTATATGATAACTACTATGTTACCGAACTGCTCAAACTCTAAACAGGTGGACTGTATTATTCCGTTAGGTTTTTCATGAGGCATCATCTATACAGAGGGGTATGAGGTTTTCAGTAAAGTGTACTGCCGCAGAATATTTGACGAGAAGTATTTTGCTATTTGCACGATCTTTCTTTTCGTACATGTAGACCTGGAAATAGATAAGCTTGGACACGAAGAGCATAATATGGTGATACTGGAAGCTTATGAGTATGTCTTTTTTGGTTTGAAACGATTTGAGTTCTAAGCATGGACGGGTGCAAGTGGTTTATAATGTTCAATGCTGAGTAAACAGGTTCTAAAAAACAGTGATTTTTACTGCACTTGACTGAAGAAAAGGGTGTTTCGACAGATGCATCAGGTCAAATATGCTCATATATACCGCGCTTGAGGTGAGTTCTTTTTTCTCAGATTCGCATTGCAATGATCATTTTTCTTAGAAGCAGACAATTGAATCTGTGTACTAGGAACACGCAAGTGTTTTTCTACGGCATGGTCGCTACAGTTTGTTTGTGTCTTTTGGGGTGATTACCAAAATCTAAGATATGCTTTAGAACTTGGCACTTTCTCTTGGTTGTAAGGTACTACTGTCCAATACTGCTATTTCGTTTTTTTGTATGGAATTGCTTTCTGATCACATATTTATGGGTTCCATGTGTCTGCATTTAGAACTCCATATATTGCTCCATGTCAAAATTACTGGTAACGTCAGTTGATCATGTTAACTGAAGAGTTGGCGATGTTGTGTCCTACCACCGATGTGGAGAGAACATGGGGTGCAGCTTAGTAGGGCTTACTGGTTACCTTAATTTTGGTGCAGAGAGTGCTTCCGGTGCTTGACCCTCTGCACGGTTACTATGAGGTGAGCACTTCCAGTAACCAGTACTTTCATCTTGTATAGTAACTAACATCTGAGAAACTGTATCTCATTTTCTCATGGCTGGTGAGGTGCAAAGAGTGCTTTCCCGCTCTAGAAGTTACAGATTCGGTGATAAATGCTATGCCATTTCTAGTTCAAGATACACTGATGAGCTTACATTAACAGAAACAACATGACGCTGAATTTGGGTTGTCGCCGTCAAGCTGCAGGGCGGCACTCTTCTCCAGCGGGGAGAACGTACCTGTTCGGGATGGAGTGGTTGATCGGTGGATCGATGCAGCTTCAGCTATAATTCGGCTGCACACTGGAGTTTGGAGTGATCCGAATAAACTGGGGCCAGAACCATCATCCATCCAAGAGTGCCAAGGATACCTAGAAGCGCAAGTTCAAAACAGTAGCTGCCTGCAGGGTAGCCAACGGTTCCTCTGCTCCGTTGTTCTGGCTTCATTTCTTATCACATCACCACATCATTTCTCCTCTACAGTTAATCAATCTGTGTTCGCCAGGTCAATGGTCACCTCTGATGATTGGTATACTCTCCTACTGTTCCCGCTCAGATAATAAAATCCGAGAGGGATGTCTTGGGTGAGTCATCGCAGCGCTCTCCAAAGCAGAGTCGACTTCAGTTCAGTGCGTACATCTTCTGGATTTCTGGCTAAATCGATGCCTCCTTATTTCAGATTCACGCGGATGTGCGGGAAGTAGGGCAGGCACTCCATGCCTACTGGTGTACTCCTGAACCGAACCTCAAGGTGAGGCTCTTTTTAGCTTGGGCACAGCTCCTGCCTCGAAGTTCAGGTAGCACGCAGCAACATCAGCAGCAAGGAGAGGTCTCGGAGCATCCCGATGTAGGAGACCAAAAAAAGAAAAGCATTGGACGCCTTTGACCGCCAAGCGGTGAACCGGAGAGACATCTCTGCATCTTCGGTTCCTTGGGATCGGCCTCTGAATCTTTGATATATATATCCCGCAGGGAATAATTGGACACGATGTTGTTGATCCCTTCAGGCAACCCTGCATGTATGACGCAGAAGTTTAAGATGATACATACAAGCTGGATAACCGAGTTATATCTGATGGGAGAATTTTCCTTTGGACCGGCAGTATGTCTCCAATGTTTTCCAAATGCACAGCTGCAGTGAGATGGACTGTATTATACTCAGGGGCCAGGCCTTGGTCACGACATCTTGTATACTCGAGAAGCTTCCGTGCGGTGCGGGTAGAGATATAGCGAGCGGATCCTGACACCGCTGACTACATTTTGTTGGCCTCAATTTGTCTGCACCCGATCGAGCGAGCGAGGGAGTAAATTACGTGGACGTACCAAGTCAAGCTGTTGATGGCCAAGAGTTGGGACATGGCTTGTTTGTGCGCTCCACTGTTGCGTTCCAGTTGTCTCCACTGGAAAGCAGGGAAAAGCCATCGTGACCGTTGTCTCCTCTGTTGCCTGGAGCAAGGAAATCAGGTCGCCGGACCCAGTACGGCGCCTTCACATCAAACTGGAGCGCACAACAAAAGCTTTGAAGAAATGGAACAGAGAAAATACGCGATGGGCCATGTTCACCTCCAATCTTGGCCAATGAAGCGATCTTCAATTTAGACTTTGCCCAAGAAGAGAGATCACTGACAGCTGAAGAGGGAGTTCTCACTGTGCAAGTGATTTTCGCCCAGTCAGTTTAATGCACAGCGTGGCCAAGATGGCCAATAGACTAGCCCCAGAGTTGGACAAACTAGTCTCCAAAAATTAGAGTGCCTTTATCAATGGGAGATCCATCCAAAATAACTTCCTGTATGTAAAGAATGTTGTGAAAGAGGCGCACATGAAGAAATCCCCTCTTTTGTTCCTGAAGTTGGATTTGGTGAAAGCTTTTGATTCGGTGAACTGGGCATTCTTTTTAGAGGTTCTAGAAAGAATGGGGTTTGGACAGCGGTGGAAAGATTTAATAGCTGTTATCCTCTCTTCCTCCTCTTCTAGGATTCTGCTTAATGGTAGACCAGGACGAGCTTTCTATCATAAGATAGACTGAGGCCGGGAGACCCTCTCTCGCCCATCCTTTTCATCTTGGTTCTGGAGCCATTGCAAAAACTGTTTCATGTGGCTACAAGCAGAAATGTGCTTGCTCCTGTTGACCCCTTCGAAGCAAGATTGAGGGCCAGCTTTTACGCAGATGATGCAGCTATCTTTATAAGGCCAATGAAAGATGATACCTTGGCCATTCAGCAAATTATGAAGCTGTTTGGTGATGCCTCAGGGCTGAGAACAAACATGCAGAAGTGTGTGGCGTATCCAATTGCTTGTGGCGACCATGGCTTGTCAGCAGTACTCACAAATTTTGGGAGGAACTCAGGGATCTTTTCCTTGTCGTTATTTGGGTATGCCTTTGGGGCTTAGGAAGCCGAAGAGGATTGAGTTGCAGCCTATATTAGAAAAGATTGCAAGCCACCTGAAAATATGGAATGGTAGGTTAATGGACAGAGCCGCAAGACTGATTTTAGTTAACACAGTCATTGCTGCAATTTCTAGCACGACAGATGGCTCAATGGCGAGGCCCCAGCTCAGATGGTGGAGCACGGATGAGGGGCTTGCAACGGATCAACAAGGAGCAGCAGATGGATCAATTTATTCATCTTTGGTACAAAATCAGAGATGTTGCTTTGACAAATGAGCCGGATGAAGAAGCTTGTTGGATTTTGTCCCCTGATGGATGTTACTCCGCAAGATCTGCTTATGAAGTTCAGTTCTGCGGCTCGTATCAAAATGCCTGCTCTCTCTCTCGAGTCGGTTTGGAAAGTCAAGGCAGAGGGCAAGATCAAGTTTTTTATGTGGCTGTTGTTTCAGAACAGACTTTGGTACTGATGCAGGACTCTGAACGAAGATGGAGTCGTAACGCCAAATGTAGTCTCTGTGATCAGGTCCTCAAAGATTATGGCAAGAGACTCCTCGTCGGAAAATGATATTATTATGAGTTTCAAGCGTTACGGTCTGTACATGTGCGAGATATCATCAAACATTACTTCGATGGGAACACATTAAATTGTAGCAATTTGGTAATTAGCTGTAGTAGTAGTGTTCACGACAATGATCG
Source organism: Avena sativa (assembly GCA_916181665.1). NCBI lineage: Eukaryota > Viridiplantae > Streptophyta > Magnoliopsida > Poales > Poaceae > Avena > Avena sativa. Next base: position 421,532,661 of record OV702279.1, on the reverse strand, counting down.
TTAGCTGTTACTTACAGTTTTTTCTTCCCATGCGAGTGACCTGGTATAAGATCTCATAGTTGATACCCCCAAGGTCTTCTTCTTGCTCCATCTTGTCGCCGTCGACGCCAGCTAACTACAGGACAAGTTTGTGGTTCTTGATCTGAGGTACGGTTGCTCCATTGCAAAGCTATTTGTCTACCATTTATTCGGGCATCGCTGGCGAGACCGCTCCCAGGGCCATCGGCTAGCTGCTAGATCAGGTTATGACAAGAGTCACAAGAACCACAACAAGCGCAGATAAGTAGACTAGACACTGTACATTTTCTCATATTCATGCTTTCTCATAACAAGGTCTTCTATCTCCATATGCATATGTTGCCGTCGATGCCAACTAGCTACCGGCAAGTTGGATCGCCAAGGAAAATGACATGTTCTACATGATCAGTTCTGCTATTACTTATTCTTGTACTATCTCCATTTATAATTATCTCCTGTTCTGAGTTTAGTCAAAGTCAAATTTTATAATTTTGTACCACATATCTAAAGAGAATAAATTTATAGAGTTAGAATCGCCATAAAGTATAGTTTTATATTATATTTTTTTGTTACTATGGATGTTTATATTTTTTCTTATATTCTTGATAAAACTTTGTAATGTTTTTAACTAAACCTAGAATAATGCGAGCGAGGTAACATATACGGAGAGAGTACGGAATAATAGTTACGCTGTTCCGACGTACAACTGAGCCATGTCAATGTTGGCTCTTGATCCAATGTACTCTTTCGGACTGATAGTAAGTGTCGTTGATTTAGTACAGTTGTTCCATTGCAAAGCTCTTTGCCCACCATTTGTTCGGGCATCACCGGCGACACGGCTCCCAGGGCCACTGGCTGCTGGTAGATGAGATTATGATAGGAGACCCACAAAGGAAAATGGAGGCGCAAGGTGTCGGCATGACAACATTTTTCTTATATTCGTATATTCTCATAACATAATAATACAAGCCCCTATAGGAAGACCGTAAAGTAGCTAGCCTCATATAGAGGGTCAGATAGATGCCCACAAAGTCATGTGGTGAGGAAACACACACACCATCCTAATAGGGTGCATCACATGTACCCTAGGGCATGAACATCTCCACATACTGTGTGCACATATATCTACATGTATGCCCATGGTATGGTGGTAAAAAGGTCGATTTACAAGTGTAATGGTGTGATATGAGGTGGGGTGGCAGGTACGGGGAGGATGGTGTTTCGTCTCCCACGCTCAGAGGTGCTATTCTCCGCGAATTTGAGGCTACCGGCATGGAGTCCCTTGCTCTTCTCCTCCTCCGTCCACTCGGCACTGTAGTAGTCCTCGGTAGAGCCAGCCCTAGGAGGGAGGAGCATGGAGCCCCATTGCGGGAAGTGCACGAGCATGACAGGGAGTGTGCACACCATGACCATGATGCCCATGTACTGGAACCCTTTGCCAGTTGTGTATTGTGATGATGTGAAGAAGAGGAACTGCGTGAGACCGCCTCCCACGTTACCGCCCGCACCACTCATGCCGGAGATGAGGCCAAGGGAGCGCCGAGAGACAAACGGGATGACTCCGTACACGGCGCCACATGCAGCCTCGACACAAATGGAGTAGAGGACCATGCATGTGACGGAAGTGGGGAGGGTGGATGCGCGACCGAGACAGATGCAGAAGGCTCCACCGGCGGTCTGGAGGATCCAAATGTTCCAGAGTCGGGCTCGCATGCCGTAGTAGCGGGCACCAAGGTCAGAGAGGTAGCCACCCACTGGTCGTGCGAAGATATTGGCCAACCCAAAGCAAGCAGCAATGGTGCCTGCGGCGCGGAGGTCAAGGTGGAAGCTGTCGTAGTAGTACTCAGCAATCACGTTGTTGGTGGTGAGCTCAACACCCATGCAGTAGCCATATATGAAGACGAATATCCAGGTGCGGTAGTTGGTGACGGCACCCCGAAGAACGTTGGAGAACCTGTCTTTGTTCATGTCGCCATTCTTCTGGAGGCTTCTCAAGTTGCCATCAGGGAGGTCTTGTCCCAATGTTAGCACGAGCAACCCCATCACCACCAACATCATACCAGGTACGAAGTAGGCGAGGCGCCATGCTGTGAACTCCGTCGCACCACATGCCAAGATGGCATCAAAGACAAGAGGCATGATGAGCTGGGTGGCGCCACCACCCATATCACCCCACCCTGCCGTCAAGCCACCGACCGTACCAATGATCTTGCTGTTGAACATGGTGCTCACCCAATACTGGCACGACACGAAGGTAGCGAGAGACACACCGATGAGGAAGCGAATAGTGATGTATCCGGCAGGGCCTTCGATGATTGACATGCAAAACACCGCGGGTGCGGAGAGCATGACGAGGAAGGCGCAACCGTAGCGTGGGCCAAGGAGGTCACATATGGCGCCCATGGCCAGCCTCGAGAAGATGGCCCCGGAGACGGAGGCCACCCCGGCATTGCCGATGTCGGCCTTTGTGAGGTTGAGGTTGTCACGGATGATGGGGATGAGCGGCGCAGCGGCGAAGGTGGAGACGACGCATGTGAAGAAGGACATCCACCCGAGGTGGAAGGCACGCATATGGGGGTTGCCAAAGGAGAAGATCCTGATGGACTTTGCCTTGTGCTCGGAGTCCACCGGAAGGGAGAACTGGACCAGCGGCGCAGCAGTGGCGCCCACCGCACCGACCTCCATTTCCATGTCCTCTTCTCTTGAGGCTAGAAAGCTACCCCTTTTCTTGCTTGTTGGAGCTAAGCTGCTGCAATGTAGGGTTAATAGGAAGGAAAATAGGAACTATGACTAAGATTCTTGAGGTTGAAGTGGATGGATTTGTGCTCGAGAGACTACATACATATAGGGCTTCAGGAAATAGGACATGGAATGGAGGTCGGTGTGACAGATCATGTTGGGTCGTTGCCGTGTCATCGATCGAACTCGATCCACAAATTAGTTGGCATCGATTGAGATCGATGTATCTAGAGATCGTCAAGATGTGTTTCAATTTCGTCTAAGCTTCATTAGTAAACCGAAAAGCTGTTTGGAATCATTGACCAAAGTTTAATTAATTAGTTGGCAGAGACACGATTAGCGCCCAATCAGCTGTGTAGTACCTTATTTGGTGAGCCGAGTCAGCACGACGTGTGTATTGTATCGCATGTGTTGCAGAAGCAGAACCGTACGAAGATGTGTTGACACGATCTCCAAATTCACATGCGATCGACTAGCTGTGGCCAGTGTACGGTACGTGGCTGCCTCACCGGTGGTGTGATCCAAAATCAATATTTCACTAGTAAATATATTTGATTCGTATCACGAGCGCTAGCTATATCTTATTATCAGGGCTGGCTGCCAACCTACTTATAAGAGATATAAGCTATATGGATGAATGCTGGCTGGCACTCCATACAAAATTAATTAAGTGTGATCAAAGAGTTAGACTCTGTGTTCTAGGATTGATTCGACCTCTGTCCTCCAAGAGTAATTAACCAGGTTGCAATATACAAAATGATCTCTTCCTGCGATAAGTACATAAACCGTAGTGATTAAGAATCCACCTATTTTTGCGAAATTCCATCCATTTATTACAACAACAGTACAAAAAGACTTGAAAGTAATAAAAATTACAAACATGTCATTAGACCACCTAGCAACGACTACAAACACTAGCACGAGCCGAATGCGTGTCGTCGTCCTCGCTCCTCCATCACCGGGGCCGGGCAAAACTTGTCGTAGTAGGGCTTGTTGTAGTAGTCAGACAGAAATTCGTTGTGCTAAGATCCCAAGGACCAGCGCACCAGAGCAACAACTAATGAGACAATCGTAGATCAAAATAGACTAACCCGAAATCACACAAACGAAGACACAAACAGACATGATCTTAAGAGATCCGCCGGACAAACGACTCTACACGCCCTTCACCGGCGCTAGATGTAGAGAGGTTCTTATTCTGACTTTAGATGTAGCCATCGTCTCATCATCCCGAAGAAGACACTAAAAAACTGGCTAAACAAAGATCAGAAAAATCTCCTGTCGGCGAGAGCATGTGGTCCGCCACACCTCCAAGGCCCTAGGGCCACCCGAGACAGAGCGGATCGACAACGTCGCCGGCAAGGGGACGGAACACTAGATGGCTTTATTAGAAAATACTACTAATTGTTTTTTCCGAGCAAAGAAAATTTACTTTTTTTTTCTCGGAGCACAAACGGGTTCTTTTTAGGAAACTTATAAGGAGACCCGAATACATGAACACATATATCTGTTTTTTGGATTTTTTTTTCAAAATATTATTTTCAATCTACTATATTATTATGTAAATAATGAGATACGGTTCATACGTGTCAAAATAATATTGTAATATCTTCGTAGATCATCAAAATTTCTTCTCCGAAGGTGTAATATGTTATTATTTACGAAACTTTTCACTAGAACAGAATATATGAACACGTGTAACATCTATATATGTGATTCCTTTTGTATTTCTATATTTTTATGATGGAAGTACAAGTGGCTGCTAGCCATATAAGGTCATAAGGTCCACGCCTAAAGGCAGACATCGTGCACAAAAAACCCAGCTGAAATTTTCAGTTCGCCTTTTCTATTTATTTTGTTTGGACTTGTAAATTTCTCGTCCCAAATGTCGTGATGTTGTTTCAATCGGTATAAATTTATGTTCCTCGTGTAGAGATACTAGCTATATGTTCTCCGAACACTAAAATTTGGTTTCACGCCTAATCTTTGCAATTGATTCAGTTTTTTTACTAGTAGAATAATTGATTCAGTTATGTACGGAGATTTTGTTCTCATACTGCTTGTCCAACGAGTTTCGGACGTGTATATACCGCGCTCCACCCAACCAGCATTAATAAATTAAAACAGCCTCGTGTGGGCTTCTGGGCCTGTTGGGCCGTCAATTGCCCATGAGTCTAGCAACAAGCGATTTGAGAAAAAAACAAACGAACAGTGATGGGTACTCCTATTTCTTGCTCGGCCCAATACGACCCATATAACCAGTACAATTTTAGTTTTTCAATTTTTATTTTTTATGTTATATATTTTATCTTAGTTCTAAATAAATTTAAATTTTGGATATTTTTTGAATTCAAACAATTTAATTTATTTTTATGTTTTTGATATCTAGATTTTTTTTAAAATTTGAACATTTTAAAATCTAAACTTTTTTAAAAATCTGAACATTTTTTGAAATCTAAATTATTATTATATGAACATTTTTAACCTAAACATTTTTCGAATAATTTTTCAAAATTGAACATTTTGCAAATCTTAAACCGGAAAATAAAGATAAAAAGACCAAAAAAAGAAAAAAACCCTACTAAATGGGCTGGCCCAATGTGCGCACCTGCGTGAACAACGTATTAACATGCACTGGGTGGCTAATAGTGATTACCATGGGGAGCAGCATCACTCCTTTTGCGAAGGCGGTTAATAAGATTTCACACAATTTGCAAAGAGCGACAAACAGAAACCCGAAGAAACGCTAGCCCACCACTAGCCGCAGTCGGACTTTTTATGTCTATTTTAGGCTTTGCCTTATAATTCACAAAATCATCTAAATTGTATTCCTTCTGTTTTGAATTAGATGACACATATTTGTCAAGATTCATATCTACCTACAGTGGCGAAGCTACAGGACCAGGGTACCAATCGGTTCACAACAAAGAAAAAGGCAGCTCTTTAGGGATGCACAGGTGTGGTGAAAAAATGACATTTTACAAAGAAGAATGATTCTACACTATGTCTTTGTGCACCCATAGCTACAAGTGGATCGTCCACTGTACCTATACACTAAAATATAACTAGATATATGTATGTTGTTAATCTGTGACAAGTAATTCAAGAGAGACATAGCATTTGATTAGACATATATTGCTACGTGATGGCATAAGAGAAATGCCAATATAGAAAGCGTACATATATTTCGACTTGTGCGAGATTTTAATCTATATGCTTGATTTTTAAGGGAACATACACCGGGAGGAGGACTCCTGACCCCCGTGTCGTCCCCCAAGGCGGCACCGGGGCGAAACCCTAGCCGCCAAAAAACTTCAAGCCGGTAGCCTCTCCTTCCGCCGCTGCCGCCGGCAAGGGCCACGGTGGCGGCGGGCCCCAGGGCCGAAGGTGCTGGGGGCGGCGGCAGATCTCCGGTGGCGGTTGGGGACGGCGGCGAAGATCTTCTGCGTGCGGGATCTGGGGCGGCGACCCCGATCATGCGACGGCGATGGCGTTTCTTCGGGTGTGGTGTCAGCGGGGGGTGGAGTTCTTCTGCTCATGGCCACGGGGCGGCGCCCCGGTCACGGCGACTGGAGACTTCCCTTGGGCATCCACGCTTGAGGTAGACCCGCCATCGGTGCGGCCTTTGGTCACCTGGAGGTGCGTGGGGAGGCGGCACGGTGCTCGCGGTCGACCATGCTGGTTTCCAGTGGGATGACGCGTGCGTGTGGTTCGGTCGCAGACTTGCCTCCTTTTCCGCCGGAGGGGGTCGGTCGGCGGGCGGCGGCGTGGGGGCCTACCGATCTGCCCAATAAAGGGGCGATCCTTCAGGGCTTCTCGCACCTGGAAGATGGTCTGCTTGATGTCGGCTCTCATTTTCTGGTCGGTGACGAGTTCCGGAAGGCTCCGCCGGCGATCTCTTTTGCGCACAAGTTGCCCGCAGATTGCTGGATCGGGTGGGATTCGGTCGCGTGTTCCTGTTTCAAAGGAGCGACACGAAGCTGCGCTGACTGTTGCCAACATGGGACATGTCGGTCTTCGATTTCCATGGAGGACACAGTGGTGGAGAATGTCAGTCGACTGAGATATGAAGCTACTGATGGTGGGCTAAGTCTTGGTGGTGATGAGGACCTTGCTTGATGACTCTTGACTTGTAGCAGCGACAGTGAAAAGTGGGGGCGGCAGTACAGGAAGAGTACAGGGTCTTATCTTTCAGGGTGAAAATTCAAGGTCTGGCCTTAACTGGTTGTGCCTGGCAATGGTCTTGAAGGCATTGTTTTGAGAGAGATAGACTTGCTCTAGGGTGAAAATCCAAGGTCTGGCCTTAATTGGTTGTGCATGGCAATGTTCTTGTTGAAGACATTGTTTTGTGAGCACGGCTCTGGGTGCTGTCTTGGTGGTGTTTGGTGTTGCAGTTACAATGTCTTGATCACCGTAGCGGGATCTTTTATTTTTCTGTTCTTCTAGTTCTTTTGTAATAGGGCTGTGTGCATCCGTAATGTTTTTAGAACATTGCGTTGTTGCAGATGCCGGTTGTAATTGGTATCTTTCGTGATATTAATATATGCTCCTTTTCAAAAAAAAAATTCGACTTGTCAACTAGTGTGTGTATATATGATATCCTGGCACATGGACAGGTGATCTATAGACTTGTCAGCTAGTGTGTGTATATATGATATCCTGGCACGCATGGACCGGTGATCTATAGACTGAGCTCTCATTAGCTGGCAATTGTCATCAAGGTTAGATAGCGACAAGATGTACACGTGCATGTGCATGCATCTTCTCCAAGGTCTTGTTCAAAAACATAGACCTTGGAGAAGATTTTACTTTGTGCGACTTCTTGGATGCTGTAAAAAGAGAGTTGATTTTACTTTCACTTCGTTCGCATGTGATCGAGCGAGAAAGTTACGTGAAAGTAAAATCCAAATTGGTACTGTAGAAAGAAGTCGTCCAAATTTGGTTGCGAACACATCACCATGATAATGTCTATCTTACTCTACTTGATTGCTGCGTGGAGTGTAGTATAGTATTCGGACTATGTGGACGTGTAATCTGCAGCCTGGACGCTCATTAGTTTGACACCTCGATCGATCAACGACAGGATCCTTACGGCCGCATAAATTGTACTACTCCAACATAATCACATGATGACCAGTGAAGTGTAGTTAAAACGAGCTTTTGTGATAATTAATGTGACTATCATCCTCACAAAAGCTTGCAGAGAGTTTGACCTTATCAACGATCCATAGCATGAACTCTCTCATTAGTTGGCATCAAGATCAATTACAAAACTCTTAGAATTAAATGTTTTTCTGCAGAGTGGCGTGCTCTAATCCATAGTTTTGTTTCCAGAGAAAGCGTGGCTACCAAATTGAATGATGGTATTGGTAGATACTTTCAAGCAAAAAAAAGGAACAAGACAAGGTGATTCATTATCGTCTATACTATTCAATATATGGGCTAATATGTTAGATGTCATGATTGAGTGGCCAAAAAATTATAGGCCAGGATGACAGGTAGTTCCTCATCTAATGGATGCTTGACTCTCTCTCCTTCAATATGTCGACGATATGATTCTCTTTATTGAACATGATATAAAAAAAAGCATGAAATACAAAATTGATTCTGTTAGCTCTCAAGCAAGTTTCGAGTTCTAAGATAAACATATATGAGTGAATTGTTTCGTTTTGGTGAGGCTCAACACGATGCCACCTACATGTTGAAGCTTTTGGTTGCATAAGGCCATTTTTAGATTAGCTATTTGGGGACTCCGATTTATTATGAAACAGTTATAAATGTTGGATAAAAATACTCCATTCGTCCCGGTTTAAAGGATACAATTTGCAATTCTTAGGCCCTATGTGTTCTCTAATTGGTCCATTTAATAGTATGAAGAAGAACATGCATGAGGAGAAGAAGAGCCAGGAAAGCGTTCATATTTGTTCACACATGTGCATGCAAGCATTTTATTCTTTTCATGCAAGAACTAGCAAGGTGGCCCTCGCAAATGCGAGGGCATCGTCTTTAATGTGTCATAACTCGCAAGTGTATTATTTGATCTTAGATAAGGAGGATGTACCATTGATATACAAATCTTGATTCAAACTTAACCAACATATGGAGGGATGAAAGATGTGGAATAATTTGAAAACTTTACAATATCAATAGTTTGAAAATGGGAATTTGGTTGCCATATCTACACCACAAATGCTATGATAATAAGACACATGATGAAGACATATTTAGTTTGTGACTAATAATGCCATTTGTAACACCACATGCTAGTTTATAGTTTATATATCTTGAAGTTACAATACCAATGGTTGCCTTTTAATATTAGATGTATATCTATGAATATATACACTATAAAACGGGTGTGGTACTGTAACACCCTCAGAATCGACCATATGCAAGTTTCGGCGATTCCCGCCAAACCCGCATAGAAACGATTCAAAGGTGCCCACCAGGCACTTTCGTGCGGGTGGAAAACGAAGTAATAACATTACACAACAGTCCTCGATGGGACCCACAGAACAGATATATATACAACAGCGACTCAATGAGTATGGAATACAGATATAATATACAAAGATCCAAATCACCTTGAAAATGATAGAGCGTCCGACTACGGACAAGATGCAAATGGGGCTAAGAGCCCTGAAGAATAACCAATAGCGTCCATAACCCTGCCCAGGCCAAGCCGGAAGGGTAACCCTGCTAACGACGTCGATCTCAAACCTGCTTAAACAAAAGGGGTGCCGACAAAAGGGCAAAGGAAAAATAGGAGCGTCAGTACTGAGGCCAGTACACGGCGAGGCTAGAATTTGGCGGTCCTCGCCTACATAGGTATGGTGGACTGAAGCGGCAGCGCAGCATGCACTAATCAACCTATAGAGACTCGATATAACTAGCGGCTATCAGAGAGGGGTAAGAAAGACCTATTCGGAACCAACCTGACATTACCACCAAACATACCCATCCTGATATTTCCCCCTCGAGACCAAACGAGGAAGTCAACCGAGGAACTCACACAGTTGGCAGTTTTATTTATTCAGTTATCGTTGCACCAATTACTAGTCAGGTATAGGTAATCATCCTGACATAATAAGCAGTGGGCAATTTTAGTTAACCATTCCGTTATAGTTGCAACACTTACTAATCAGATACAAATAGCATGAGATAATCCAAAACCCAGCAGTTGTTGGTACTTTTATTTAGCCATTCCGTTGTAGTTGCAATAATTACTAGTCAGATACAATGGTCGCAAGCGACAACCCAAACAAGCAATTGTTGGCAGTTTTATTTAGCCATTCCATTATAGTGAAGCTGATTACTAGTCATTATAAAGTCAAATTTATAGCACTACTTTAGTTATAGTTGTCTATGATCGAGATACTGTGCTCCAAGTCGTCCATAACCGCGGACACGGCTTTCAGAAAGTTTTACCCTGCAGGGGTGCACAAATAGCAACACACACTCGATCAACCTCGGAAAAACCAAATCAAAACCCAACGAGGCCTTCACGACAAAGCAATCACAGGATTCAGAAATATTTCAGGGGGCCACCCCATTAAGTATACCCGCAACAAAGTTAGCTGACTTCGATACGGACTCAAGGTTTGTGGGGCCTGCTGTAAACGACTGGGAACCCAAAACTGGGCTTGTCGATACCGCGAAAACGGGTCACGATCCTAAACAGTACAGGTGCTCCTCGCACAATCGTAAATAAAGCAGTAAAACATGGCATAAGTACAGGATAGTAAATAAAACCTCAAACTAGTTTGTGGCCCCAAGAAATAAGAATGAATCAAACTCTGGCTCAGGGGGGTCCCATAATCCTCCCGGATGTGGATAGCGCGAATATTCAAGGAACAGGTATCAAGTACTCGGGGTCCTACGGGACACAAGTGGACGGTTAACAACCAAATAACATCTATTGCCCACCTGTGCCTCTGCTTACCTACTTCAATTTTAGTTGTTAAACAGTAATTAAAGTCCTGATCATCTCCAACAATAAACACACGGCAATACTCCAACAACTGTGGGACTTGACGACACGCAACGGCACTAGAGCAAGCGACTACGGCGCGCAAGTCCAACTATCTACCAAACAACAGGTAATAGGATGTGTCCAAGGCAATATAAGGCTGCAAGGGATATCACGGGTACGAAAACTAGAGCAACGCGACACAGATAGCAATAGAACAACATGAGAGAATAAATACTATAAAAGTAAGATAGGTAGAAAGGGGGAGATGCTCGCCTGAAAACATTGACGAAGGTTCATCCGAAGATCGGGTCGACACTCGCATCAACTCAACGGCCTTATACGCGAAGAACCAAACACTAGAATAAACACCGGATGCAATATTTAAGATTACGGCAGAAGATCGGGCATGATGCATGTATGATGTATGACATGGCAAAGGTGCAATGCAAGTAGATCATATTAAGCGGAACCGGGGGTCCCGACAATTAAGTGTATGGTTCTAGTTGTTTAGATACCCCGCATTTTAAATGTGGTATTAACATGGCAAAACATATGACCGGTTCGCTACACAAATTTAAATGAGGCCAATATAAGACTAGATTTGTCCGCATATGTAGCCCATATTTAATTAGGTTAATCGGCATAAGGCCCCCAAACACCCACAAATATGTATACGAGATGAACAATTAATATGCAACAAGTTTTATTATTTATAAAATATAGGTCACGGAAAATAGGGTCACACTTTGGGGTTCGGCGAACTTGGGCTCCGAGGGGGTTCGGGGTTCGACAGGGGCTGAGGGTTCGACGGGATCGGCGAGGTTCAGATACAAGACGGAGAACTTGGGTGCCAAGCGGTCGATCTTGTCGGCGATGGCGAACTGGAGTGGATCGGGTACCGGGGTCTTCGGGTCCGTGTAGACGGTCATGGCGTCCGGGAGACGATCTTGTCGCATCCGGGAAGAAGGACTTGACGTTCCGCGGTGGAGTGCTAGTTGTTCCGGTGGCGATCTTGGCGGTCATCGGGTCCGGACTTCCCCTCCAGGAACGGGTCTTCAGGGTCTCGACGAACTTGGTGTTCCGGCATCTCCGAGTCGTGGATCTTGGCATCCGGGTCTCGGCGTCTTCGGGTCCGTCTCCGGGAAGGAGAACTTGGTGTTCCGAGGGGATCTTGACGCACCCGAAAAGTATTTGGAGTCCTTGCGGTTTTCTTGAAAATCCCTGGGTACATCTCCAAATAAGATATTGTGGTACTTGGGCTAGCAACACGGGAACACAACCTCTGTAATATGAAACTGGTGTGATGCCCGTACGCGTCCCTAGCCCAAGCACTCGATGCGTGGCCTCCAAACATCAGGGACGGGGCGAGCTGGTCGGGCACGCTCTGCAGGGAGAGGTGACGCGCGACGCCGACGAGGAGGCGCGCGGTGGCGGGGTCGGTGCAGAGCCGGTAGGCAGAAGGCGAGGCGGCGGGGCACGGTTCCGGGCCGGTGTGGAAGAGGTGGCGGGGTTCACTCGGGAAGGAGCTCGGCGACCATGTCGGTGGGGAACGAGGTCGGCGGCGCACTGGAGGCGAGGCCTGGACGGAGGAAGGCGAGGCCGGAGAAGCATCCAGAGGCTGCGGGCGGCTCCGGGGAGGCGGTGGCGCGTCGAGGATCCGGCGAGGATGACGAGCTCGGGCAGGGCAGGGCCCTGGCGGCCGAGACGCAGAGGGCGGCGGAGAAGGACGGGCCTGGCGGCGGCGGAACCAGGGGGTTGGTGGGCGACGCGCCCAGCTCGGGAGGACGGTGCAGAGGGCGGGGAAGGGGAGGCGCGGAAGAGAGGAAGACGGCGGCCGGGGACGCGGTCGAGGCCGTTGGCGATGGCCGGAGCAGGCAGGGCGGCGGCGCTGGGGAGGCGAGAGCGGGACCGCGGCCGGAGGAGAGGAGGTCCAGGGCGGCGCCGCGGCTAGAAGGGAGCCAAGGCGAACGGGGCCGGGGAGAAGAGAGGCCGGGGCGAGGAAGGTGAGGGAGGGACCGAGCGGTGGCGGAGGCCGGCGCCGGGACGCGGGGGAGGAGACGCGGGGCGAGGTGGGAGGAAACGAGGAAGAGGACGGGGTCGCGTGCGGGGTGGGAGTGGGTTGGTGGGCGGTGGGGTCCAGGGGTGGGTCCGGGCTGGCAGGGAGCGGCCAGGGGAGAGAGGTGGTTGGGCGTGTGTGCTTGTGTGCTGGGTGTGTGAGTCCAGGGTGGAGGGAGTGGGGAGTGGGGTAGGGTGAGGTGGCGTGATGGGAGAGGAGGGGGTTTGGGCCAGGATGATGTGTCGAGCGGCTATAGGGCGGGGTGAGGTGGAGGGGGGCTGTGTAGATTAGGACTAGGTAGGAAAAAGATTTAGGTGGACCGTTTTGAACTGGGGGTGGCCGACTGGGTCGGATCGGCCCGGTTGGCTGCCCCCTAAAAATAATATAAAATTTATTTGTTCCAAACGGAGCTTTTGCAAAACGTTGGAAGATAAAACAAAATAATCCGGAGACCCGGGTTTTGTGTTTGAACAAAGACGGGGCGTTTAGAAAACAAAAATAGGTTTTTCCGAAAATAGTTTTATGCAAGCAAATGCAAGATGATGACGATGCTCAAATGCAATGTGGCATGATGACATGAGCATGCGGTCATGATGATGCAATGCACAAAAACAACGTGATTTTCTAGTAGTGGTTTTTGCGGGATGCCACAGGTACATTACTGATTCGGGTCCATTAGGTAGTTATATTTGTTGTAGCATATCAATAGTTGAATGATGTCATGCATCGGCTCTGTTCAAATATTAAAATGACCCACTGATGAAAGGATGGATAATGTTCAGATGTAGATACTATAATATCTAGATTCCATGGAATCATATATTTATTTGGGAACTATAGCTCCCTTATTTTTATATTTGATTATAAATGTTTCATATAAATTTAAAAGGTATTATTATGATTTGAAAAAAAAGATCGACATTTATATGTTGGCATGCATGTAGTTCCATTCTACTTCCTAGGTCATTTATTGAGGTATCATCATTACCCCAACTTGATGGCAAAGTCACACAACATTTGCAATTTATTTGAAGTCATGGTGGCTACATACTATTGATCATCTTTACAATCTTTATTCATGAAATACCACTATAATAGCGGAGGATAGAAGTATAGATACATCAGATTCTTAACATCTTAAATTTGAAAAGGTTGTAATCATAGGAAAAAACATCAAGATTTCTGTAGAGCCATAATTAGAGATAATGATTTTACTTTAAAGGTAAGAATAAAGGGGAAAATCATATTTTTGAGAGTGAAAAGTCCCTTTTGGAAGTGCATGCAGAGCGATCTAGGACATTCCTAGAATGTATATTGCTAAAAATAAAGAAAAAGCGGAATGGTTGTGTCGCAAATGAAGATAAAGCAATAACTGGAAAACCATGTAGTTTTCTTTGAAAACAATCTTACCCCAAAATCACCAAAGATGAGCACAATTTTACTAAAACTTGTCAGTTGATCAACATGTAGGGGTTCGTAGCATGGAAAACAAAAAAATTCTACCGCATGAACACACAATCAAGATCTAATCTATGATCAAGCCAAGATCTATCTACTAGATTGTAGCAACGAGTCGATAGAATACCAACCCTCGAAGATCCAAAGTGGTTAAGGAGAGCAGATTCTCGTGGATGATGTAGTCGTACACTTGCCGATCTCAAGATCGCGTAGACGATCCTTCTGGCGTTGTGTTCCGGCAGCGCTTCCGTAGTCGGTAACACGTTCGGTACTCGATGAAGACCTTCCTCTCCCTTGTTCCAGCAGGCAGCGAAGGTTTTAGCACTCTCCTCGTGATTCCGGCAGCACGACGGCGTGGTGTCGGAAGTAGAGGGGAGATCTCGCAGGGCTTCGCCTTAAGCCGGTGCGAGTATGGTGGACTATGAGAGAGGCCTTGGTGTCTAGGTTTTAGAGGCACCAAGGGGAGAGGAGTAGCCAGCGGCTAGGGCTTGGGGAAGCCCTAACTCGGCGAGTTGGGAGTAAACCCTAGGCGGCGGCAGCACTTGTGTGGAGGCGCCAGGAGCTAGGGTTTTGGTGTAAGGAAGAGGGGGCACCCCTGCCCCTTCTTTTATAGGTGGGAGGGAGGCGGCTAGGAGGAGGGAGTCCTCCTCCAACTCCTCCTCCTTGGCCGGTGGGTGGAGGGAGTGGGACTTCCTCCCTAAGTAGGTTTCCTACTCTCCCTCCACCAAGCAAACTTGTCGTTTGACTTTTCAAATTGGCGTTTGACTTTCAAACTAGGATTTGATTTCTCCCTTTATTTTTGCCCAGCCAAGTGACCTAGTACATGATGCAACCATTCCACATTGTCATGACACATTCATGTACCCTTCCCCTCCGGAGTGCAGGACCTTCCGGAACCTTCTAGAACATTCCCGATGAAAACACCGGAATCATTCCCCAACTCCGAAACAAGACTTTCCTTTTATGAATCTTATTATCCGAACCATTCCGGATCTCCTCGTGATATCCCGGATCCCATCCGAGACTCCGAACAACATTCGGTCTCTTACTCATCATTCCATAACTACTCAACAACATCGAATCCTTAAGTGTGTCTCCCTACGGTTCGTGAATTATGCGGACATGACCGAGACACTTCTACGATCAATAACCAATAGAGGAATCTGGAAATTCATATGGCTCCCACATATTTCTACGATTACTTTGCTGATCGAATGAACCACTTACAAACGATACCAATTTCCCTTTGTCTCACGATAGTTTACTTATCCGAGGTTTTGATCGTCGGTATCTCTGCATACCTAGTTCAACCTTGTTACCGATAAGTACTCTTTTCTCGTTCCCGTGATATGTGATCCCTTGTGAGCCAGTCACATGCTTGCAAGCTAATTGGATGACATTCCACCGAGAGGGCCTAGAGTATATCTATCCGTCATATGGATGGACAAATCCCACTCTTGATCCATGTGTTTCAACCCATACTTTCCGAACACTCAATGCCACCTTTATAGCCACCCAGTTACGGTGTGGTGTTTGATGTCATCAAAGCATCCTTCCGGTGATGGTGATAAGCATGATCTCATGGTTGAAGGAATTAGGTTACTATGTATCAGAAAGCTTATAGCAAATGAACTATTTAAATGACTTGATATTTATGCTACGCTTAACTATAGGAGTATGTCCATCACATCATTCTCCTAATGATATGACCCTGTTGTTTAATATCATCTCTATGTTCATGATCAGGAAACCATGATCATATATTAACCAACAAGCTAGTTTAACAAGAGGCTTTACTAGGGACTCTTTTACATTTACAAATCACACAAGTATTAATGTTTCCGGTTAATACAATTATAGCATGGTATGTAAACATTTATCATAAGTATGAAGATATGATAATAACCACTTTATTATTGCCTCTTGGGAATATCTCCAACAGTCTCCTACTTGCACTAGAGTCAATAATATAGTTTCAAACCTTTGTGTATTCAACATCTATGGCTTTCTGGTGTCGTATGTACACGATTGCTAGTGGTCAACTGATCTCCGGATCTGACACTTCCAGGTCCGTGTGTAATTGCATGTCTTTGCGTCTCTACGCATCACTCATTCTCTAATGAGATGGCTTTGTATAATTTTGGTCCTTTGGTGAGACCTTTAGTTCTTTGGGGTTAAAACATGTTGATAATATTGTCGTACAATATATCTTCATAGTATTATCCCGCTGTGAACTACACCTAGTTTGATAACAAACTACTTTACACAAATGCCCTCTTTAGCTGCTATTATAGCAGTCATATACTTAGCCTTTTGTTGTAGTATCTATCACAATGTCTTAACTTTGGAACTCATCCAAATCCATTATGGAACTTACTTTCCATTATATTGTGCCACCCTTAGTTTAGATTGAGATAAACTTAATTTGTACTTTGTGACAAAACTAGTATCAATGTAGTACTTTTACAATGAACTAACCATCTATTTGTCACTTCTACAAATAATATACTCTTAGTTCTTCCAAAAGATCATAAGAATATCCTTACTATCTTCCAATGATCATCTTATGAATTATTCTGGTATATGCTCATAACATTTAGAGCATAGGACATATCTGGATTTGTACATATCACAGTATGATTGATATAAATACTCTTTGTGATTTCATACATCAAGTATCAATCTATACTTGAATCTTTGTTTCACTTACCAAGTGTCAATACACTTGAATATATCATTAATATTGAACTCATTCAATCCTTTCTGTGCGACAAGAACCTTTCTTGTAGTTTCTATATTGAACTCATTTAATACATCATATATGTACTTTAGGCACAACCATATTAGCGTCTATTGATGCCAAATATTTGGGTTTTGCCTAAGTCTTTCATCGGGACGAAATTCTTAATATGTGTTCATGAAAGATACATCATTTCCAATCAAAAATATGTCTTCCACATAATGTATTAGAAACATGTCTTAGCGCTCCCACTTAATTTCTTGCAAATGCAAGCATCTTCATTTTCTCTGATGAAATTAAACTCTTTTAATAGTTTCATCATAGTGAATATTCCAACTCCGCGATGCTCACTTCAACCATTGAAGTTTACATATGCTTTTAGCATCCTTTGAATTAACAAAACCCTATGGACCGTGTTATGCACATGTCCTAGGTAACAATTCTATTAGAAGAACTTGTTTTGTTTATTCAACTACCACATAACAAAATTATATGTAGTGGTTGCTACATTAATCCGTCTAGACTAAATATCGCTATGAAAGATCAAATCTTGTCATAGTCAACCTTTGAACATTGTTGTGAACTCTTTCCCAACATGTCGACTATTTCATAGATGTGAAACATCCATGTTTATTTTACAGATCCAAACACAACTGTAAGGTCTTACACCTTTCTCGAGGGTCCTTCAAGTTCAAAACTTGATTTCTCGTGTATGGAACTATCACGGATTTTATGGCTTCAAGCCATTTGACGGAGTCAGGGCTCATCATCGCTTCTTTGCATGTAGCCGGATCATTATTGTCAAATAATGATTTAACTCTCAAATCTTGGTATTTGATTGTTTAGCCGACCTACTTGTTTCAATAGGAACTTAGACCTCTGTGACCGCAACCCTCGAGGCACGTGAGCCATGAGCATTGTTGCTGCCTCCGGAACACTTTTCGGCGCTCTGCAACCTTGCACATATAGCTAAGGTTCTTTTAACCTCATCAAAGTTCTATTTTCCTTCCACTTAAATTTTCACGGAAAATTCCTTCTCAAAGAAACTTGACGTTCTAAGCGACAAACACTTTTGTCTCCGATGTTATGGAGGAACAGTTATTCGAAATAACATACAAAGATAGGTTCATCCGACTTTGGTTGTAAACATCTTTCTTATGCATAGCATGCCAATGTTTAAGAAAGGACAACTTGGGTTGAATCCCAAACCATAACTTTATATGGTGTCATTTTAGCGGATTATGATGAAGCTCTTTTCAGTGGTAAAACGGTAGTCTCTCAAGCTTTTAATCATTAAAATATAATGGCAGTTTTATGAATTACACCTTTGATCTTACCATGTCAAACAAGGTTTAATTACATATCTCGAACTCTCCATACTCTTATGGTGTTTCGGGAAATGCAAATCGACGGAACGATTCCTTAAATCTTAGGTATCATGCTAAACTTGTAACTCAAATATCTTCCTTTATGATCTTATCATAAACTATTTATATTCTTGTTACAATGATTTTGCACTTCATCTTGAAAGTCTTTGAACTTTTCAAATGTTTCATACTTCATCCTTATTAAGTAAATATTCATATATTCACTCAAATTTTCGGAGAAAGCATATGAAGTTGAAATCCATCGCTCTTGACTACATATAATGGACTTCGTACAACAATATGTACAAATTCCAATAAGCTAGTCATTCGTTCCCTTTTTGGCCTATGAACGAAGTTTTAATTATCTGTAGGAAAGTTTCACAAGCGTCATTTGATCAAAAATCAAAAGACTCCAAAGTCCCATCCACATGGAGTTTCTTCATTTTTTCTTTCCAATATAATTCAAACAGTGATGTCACTTCCTAAGTGATCTTTCAATCAATTTGTCTTTCGACATTTTTAGCACTAGTTTTATGGATGTGATTTTTCCAACAAGATTTGTGAATCATCCATCTTTTATGGATTACGGCAATTATTTGAACAACCCTTTTGTTCTCATAATACCTGATAAAACAAATCTTGAAGGCAAGCTTTGATGTTTAACAAGCAGCACAATAACCCTTTATTTGTTCTCGATGAATATCATCACATATTCTTTTGCTAGTTACTTAGGCCATTGTAGTTCATGAATTGTGTTGTTTTGTATGACGATTCACACCAACAAATCCAGTATCAAATACTTAAGAACCACATTGTTTAATAAGCAAAGAACATAGGCATAACATGTATATCATCTATATACTTAAGCTGAACAATTTTAGTCTTTTCTTTTTTGCCATATATTTATGAGATTCTCTTTCAGTATTTCCTTTTCTGTTTGGAAGAATCTATGAATATCAATAGTGGAGCCACATACATGACACATAGTCCAAAGCATGTATAGTTAAATACCAATGTCTTTGGACTTGCACTTTGAAGTAGATCACCATCATCAAATGTTTGGTGTTCTTTCAAATTCCTTTCTTTAGAAATCTCTTGGTGTAGTAAACATTTTACCTACATCAAATATTCACCCTTATCATGGATTTATCCATGATCAAGCTACTTTTAGCTTATAACGGTTAATCGCGAGTATAATGTTGCTCTCCAAAACCTTTTGTAGGATTAGGACAACTAGTGTCTCCAACCTTTTGCAAATTCTCATCAAATATGAGAACATGACTTTTGCCATATTATACTCTATCATGTTGCAACCAAAACTTCGTTTCAGATATCACAATATCTTCCATACATCATGGTTTCTGAAACAACTCTTTCAACTCCTAGATTACCTTTATATTGAAACTATCTTTCGAATATCAAGAATCATGTTGACAAACATGATACTTATACACTAACACCGAAATTGTCACTCTTGTGTTAATACCAATTATTAAACTTCATGGAGTAACCGTAACTTACTGAAAGTTTGCAATAGGACTTTTAAACTTTAGATTAACACTTCAAAAACAATACGATACCAGTTTGTAAAGTAACTAACCAGAATTCTATAGTTCTATCATCTCAATTATAACTAAGCGCAAGGTGGTAAACGGGTGCCAATGACTACAACAATTATGCAAATTCACTTGATTTAATTGATGATAAATAGTGTTCAACTTTTCATTACATTGCCGTTGAACTCCCACTCAAAACAATATCCCCCACATTGTTTTAGTGATCACACGAACCAAATCCACCACATCAAAACCGATCATCACGAGAGTTGATGTAGCTTCAATGGCGAACAATCATCATGTTCATCATATCTACTATATGACTCATGCTTTACCTTTCGGTGATCCGTGTTCCGAGACCATGTCTATACATGCTAGGCTCGTCAAGATCAAACCTTAGCTTCTGCATGAGCAAATCTGGCTTGCTCATGTTGTATACACTTGCAGAATCTAACACACCCGATCATCACGTGGTGCTTCGAAACAACGAGCTTTAGCAACGGTGCTTACTAAGGATGAACACTTTAAAACTTGAAATTTGTGTGCTTGAGGGATCATCTTATAATGCTACCGTCGTGAACTAAGCAATACAAGATGCATAAAAGGATTAGCATCACATGCAATTCATAATATGTGATATGATATGGCCTTTCTTCTTGTGCTTCCGATCTCCATCTTCAAGCACGAACATGATCTCCATCATCACCGGTGTGGCGTCAAGGTCAATGGCGCCGCTTCATGGTTGTCTTTCACCAGCATCAACTATTACAACTACTTTGAATAATAGACACGAAGGACTTAATGGAAAACAACCATATGGCTCCTGTCGGTTGCCAACTTACAATAAGGAACATTGCATACATCATATATAATCACAATCATGGCCATATCACATCACAGCACACCCTTGCAAAACAAAGTTAGACGCCTCTAATTTTCTTTGCATGTTTTACGTGGCTTGGGGCTTTCAATAAGTGTCGTTCTAACTTACAAACAAGAACCACAATATTGATACTAGTATTGTCAATCACCCATTGTAAATTGAATCTTAACTATGTTGGGAAAAACAGGCACCCGCAAAGCCACTTATGCAATACAAGTTGCATGTCAAGCGTGGAGCAAGTCTCATGAACGATGTCATGTAAGGTTAGCCCGGGCCGCTTCATCCCAGCATCCCGCAAGATGCAAAGTACACAAGAAGAAATCGACAATAAAAGCATCAACGCCCACAATGACCATTGTGTTCTACTTGTGTAACAGATCTACATATAGACACGGCTCTGATACCACTATAGGGGTTCGTAGCATGGAAAACAAAATTTTTCTACCACATGAACACACAATCAAGATCTAATCTATGATCAAGCCAAGATCTATCTACTAGATTGTAGCAACGAGTCGATAGAATACTAACCCTCGAAGATCCAAAGTGGTTAACGAGAGCAGATTCTCGTGGATGATGTAGTCGTACACTTGTCGATCTCAAGATCGCGTAGACGATCCTTCTGGCGCTGCATTCCGGCAGCGCTTCCGTAGTCGGTCACACGTTCGGTACTCGATGAAGACCTTCCTCTCCCTTGTTCCAGCAGGCAGCGGAGGTTGTAGCACTCTCCTCGTGATTCCGGCAGCACGACGGCGTGGTGTCGGAAGTAGAGGGGAGATCTCGCAGGGCTTCGCCTTAAGCCGGAGCGAGTATGGTGGACTATGAGAGAGGCCTTGGTGGTCTAGGGTTTAGAGGCACCAAGGGGAGAGGAGTAGCCGGCGGCTAGGGCTTGGGGAAGCCCTAACTCGGCGAGTTGGGGGGAAACCCTAGGCGGCGGCAGCACTTGTGTGGAGGCGCCAGGATCTAGGGTTTTGGTGTAGGAAAGAGGGGGCACCCCTGCCCCTTCTTTTATAGGTGGGAGGGAGGCGGCTAGGAGGAGGGAGTCCTCCTCCAACTCCTCCTCCTTGGCCGGTGGGTGGAGGGAGTGGGACTTCCTCCCTAAGTAGGTTTCCTACTCTCCCTCCACCAAGCAAACTTGTCGTTTGACTTTTCAAATTGGCGTTTGACTTTCAAACTAGGATTTGATTTCTCCCTTTATTTTTGCCCAGCCAAGTGACCTAGTACATGATGCAACCATTCCACATTGTCATGACACATTCATGTACCCTTCCCCTCCGGAGTGCAGGACCTTCCGGAACCTTGTAGAACATTCCCGATGAAAACACCGGAATCATTCCCCAACTCCGAAACAGGACTTTCCTTTTAAGAATCTTATTATCCGAACCATTCCGGATCTCCTCGTGATATATCGGATCCCATCCGAGACTCCGAACAACATTTGGTCTCTTACTCATCATTCCATAACTACTCAACAACATCGAATCCTTAAGTGTGTCTCCCTACGGTTCGTGAATTATGCGGACATGACCGAGACACTTCTCCGATCAATAACCAATAGAGGAATCTGGAAATTCATATGGCTCCCACATATTTCTACGATTACTTTGCTGATCGAATGAACCACTTACATATGATACCAATTTCCCTTTGTCTCACGATAATTTACTTATCCGAGGTTTTGATCGTCGGTATCTCTGCATACCTAGTTCAACCTTGTTACCGATAAGTACTCTTTTCTCGTTCCCGTGATATGTGATCCCTTGTGAGCCAGTCACATGCTTGCAAGCTAATTGGATGACGTTCCACCGAGAGGGCCCAGAGTATATCTATCCGTCATATGGATGGACAAATCCCACTCTTGATCCATGTGTTTCAACCCATACTTTCCGAACACTCAATGCCACCTTTATAGCCACCCAGTTACGGCGTGGTGTTTGATGTCATAAAAGAATCCTTCCGGTGATGGTGATAAGCATGATCTCATGGTTGAAGGAATTAGGTTACTATGTATCAGAAAGCTTATAGCAAATGAACTATTTAAATGACTTGATCTTTATGCTACACTTAACTATAGGAGTATGTCCATCACATCATTCTCCTAATGATATGACCATGTTGTTTAATAACATCTCTATGTTCATGATCAGGAAACCATGATCATATATTAACCAACAAGCTAGTTTAACAAGAGGCTTTACTAGGGACTCTTTTACATTTACAAATCACACAAGTATTAATGTTTCCGGTTAATACAATTATAGCATGATATCTAAACATTTATCATAAGTATGAAGATATGATAATAACCACTTTATTATTGCCTCTTGGTAATATCTCCAACACAACATGCACCTAGTTGTTTGCCCTAGGTTGATAAAGGGAAGCCACATTATAGCTTTTATCGTACCACCTAAATGCTAACATCATAGGTCATACCACCAATGGCAATGGTTGGGTGATGCAAGCATTGGGCGCCTTCCGATTGTAGGGACCTTGGGAGCGGGAGATAGAATGGGAAGAAATATTAGTTATTGTCTATTTGGAAATCGGTATGAATGGGAATGGGATTTCAATGCCTCTTCGACATCCCCCATTCACTTACCAGGGTCCCCTAGGTAAGACATTAGTGGGAGTTTAACACTTTAATTCCGTGTCCTCTCATTTCCTTGATTCTCTTTCCCTCTAACCATTCAATGGATTGGTAATCTCTATAGTTAAAACTTCCTTTCCATATCTCTTATCCACCCGACTAAATGCGCGGGTTAGGATTGGGGCCGTAGTAATATGAGATGTGTTTTTGCATTATGGTAGTATCTTGATTGATGATGCCAGCATGTTTAGGAATATAAGATGTATATCACCTCTAAGGGCATGTGTGTTTAATTATCTTTAACCTTAGGTGTCAAATGTCCAAATTTAGATTTGTTGATTTACCAAAAAAAATACCAGATGTTTTGCTTTGGGGGGATGGGCTTCCTAGCCGATTTCCTTTATTTTCATCCATATATTACTTTGAGGGTGACCAATAGATAAATGTTATGTTTTCGCAAGAGGAAACATAGTTCTAATGTAACAATAGAAAAACATTTGCTAATATTCTTTTTAACATATTGTGTCCATGATGGCAACATGATCATAAAATATATGATTTTTAGATTTGTAACAATTGACACAATTTGCATACAGTTCATAAGCTCGTGATGTTTGTTCGAGTCATTTTCTCCTTAGATTGAACTTTATTTGTCGGGTAATTGTAATTACAACATGTTCATAGGCTACATACCCCAAAATGGTTACTGTATTTTAGGTACGATTATGAAAATCTATAATTTATGATTCGCTAACAGTAAAAGGCCTAGGAAATATTTAGTGAGAATGTGTCGCTTTCATGTCGTATGTGTGATGCACATGATTTGTCTATAATTCTATTTTATGGCGTATTGTTGTAAAGGTGATTTGTGGATAAATTCCTTCTCTTGGTTGATCGCCTATTGTTTTGTGTGGATCACAAATTATTCCTCCATTATTTTATTGTGCAATGCATAGCACGGCCATCGGAAAGTTTACGGTTGTGTATATTTATTTATCATGCTTATCCAATGAAAACCTCCTTACTAAATTAATGACCATATGTTCTTATATGATATTATCTTACATAATTTTTTTTCCTTTTAATTGTTATTATGATACGATATACAATAATTGCATGGAATGGGAGTATTAGTTATAATTTGTGATATTTAATCGATGTGATTTATTAACAAAAGAATCATGGATTGCATCTATAGAGATACATTGATTAAGTTTCACTTAGAGTAATATCTTTGGTGAAAATATCGGCTGGTATTATTTTCCACTCTATAACTCACGTACAGCATATATACATAGGGACACGAAAGCTAATTCAGTAATCTCTCTACTATATAATTTTGCTTGTGGTAGTTTTCGTCGGCCAGATTTTCGTACGTCGTCTCCTGTGTCCGTTTCAAACTCCTCCATATGTTTCTATTCTTATTAAGGAAACCTGAAAACCAATCGGGGCAAGAAAAAACCAAAGCTAGGCGAGATTGAAGGGAAGAACGTCTCTGACAAAACTCACGCCTTCGTGACTCCCGAAACCCGACCAGGCGAGAACCGCGGTCCATTGCAGGAGTAGTTGTTTAGGACAGTGGTGTGGCGATGGAGGTGTCCACGCGGTGGAGGTCGACATGCGGCGTGTCTAGGTGATAGAGCTGCAGCGTGCGGCCGTGTTCTTGGCCAGAATCTAGCCGGTCTCTGACGGGAATCGACGGGAAAAGCGGAGGGGAAGGCCTGACCGCGAGGAATTGGTCCGGGGCGGCGCCGGCTTGCGGGAATTTTATGGCGACGGAGGTGATGTCTACGGGAGGAGATAGAGAAGGTCGGGACGCCGCCTGGTGTGTGCTTCCTTGGATGATCGCTGAGATTGCGGTTGGGATTTTATTGACCTGTGCCGGAAATTCTGCCAAACCGCAAGGAGATGCCAGTCGAATATTTTTTATGAGGAATTTTTAATTCAGATATGCAGTAAGGTGCAGGAGGCTCAGCACTACATTGCTGCGCCATGCGAGATTTTCGGAGACGCAGTCGGGCACTCTCGCCAAAAGTAGGTAGGATGTTTTCGTACTGAACCACAAGCACATGAGCTTCCAGCCTTTCACGACTTCCATGATAAATAAAGACCCTTCATTGTTGAGCCAGCATCTGACTACCATGACAAAGGCGTCATGAGCCCAGCATCTGTTCGGGCTGTTGATCTGTTCTTCGCCGCGTCACCGACCCCACGTGCACCCTCCCATGGCGCCGGCTATTCCATTCTTCGCAGGGCCCTAGAACCCAGCGTAAGCGGGCAATAGAATGAACTATGGCCGTGTTGCCGTGTTGGTTCTCCTTGGTATTTCTTGAACGCACACAGGCACAGGGCTCTGGAGCGGTTTCAGTTTGTTTCTTGTTCGTTGTTGTGATACGAGAACCTGCCGATCCTTTCCGATTCTCATCCCCGGAAAAACAACCTCACTCGATCTACCAGCAGAGGTGCAAGCAAAGCCCTTTGGGTGGAGTTAGGATAGAGGTACTCTAGAAAATTCAGAACAACATATTTGACGACAGAACATTAGTTAAACGTTGTGAACAAAACACAGGCAAATTGGTTTGTAATGTGCAGGTTGCATCCACAAATTCATCCTTAACATTAATGTTAATGATTCAGACAAACGAGGATAATCACCAATTAGCTTGATAAATACGACAACAACATCTTTTCATTCATCAATGAAACAACGCAGCAATTTTTATTATTAAGTTCGGATGACTGTGGTACGTCCCTTTGTATGTCGTCCGCATATTTTATTTTAGACGATGACAATCATTAATTAACGTACCGTGGCAACGCACAGGCATTCAGCTAGTAATAATATTTTAAGCATACGGGCGTCGTGTGTACATATATGAATACAATATATGGGAGCTTAGTGGAAATAAACCAAGAAAATTAAAACCGTGTCGTTTAAAATAGTCGGTGGCATGGAACTGACAGATTAAGTTGGAAACGTGCTGGAGTTAGAGTTGTATACGTGAGCTTTTGTTGGCAATTTGGATAAGGAAATCGTGTTGGATATTTATTTTTTGAACTGAACGTGTCTGGTTGGAGATGTGTGTACGTGATTCTTTAAGGAACCCTTCCATACGTAGATACTGTAAAAGAGATCTGGCATACGTAACATGTCTTCTTTGATTAAATCCTAGCCACAAATTTAAGATCTAACCATCAAAATAATTAAGATGATGTGGATTAACGTGGTGCTTCGAAAAACAACCTTATATTGCTTTTAGTATATAACTAGCATGGTGGCCCTCGCAAAAGCGAGGGCATCCTGTTTGGTATATCGAAAATGTTAAATATTTATTCTCCACCTTATATATCTATTTGTCCTTTCATTTAGATCTTTCATTGCAGAATATACAATGTTTCAAACATAGATATAAGTATAGTGGTAAGAAATAACAAAAAGCAATGGAACATTTTTATGAGAAATATAATAATACTTTTTTCTGAACAACATTTTTTCTAAGGAATGGTAGGAAACATCTTTACTTGTTCAACCCTTTTCTACAAAATTAAGAAATAATTCACAGTTCATCAACAACTAATTTATTTACTTGTTAGTGTTCTTTGTTTATTTCCTCTTGATAGATTATCATGGTTGTAACGATGAGCCCCTATATATTGTCAAAAATCAAATATTCTTTGATGTTGATCATCCCTACCCCGCGCAAGAAGTAAATGCACTCCTGTTCCAAAACAATTGCAAAATTTTATTTCCATCCTAATATATGAATTATAAGTTTAAAATTAAACACATGAATTTGTACGCAAGATTACAAATATAAATGTATATGTACTATCATTGTTTCCATCTATATGAATGACAAAGCATCTAGTTGGCACCTAAGGGGGAAATATTACTACAATCGTGTATATAATTGATGTTCTCAATTTAAAAACTCAAAGTACCGATATACTGAAAACTATACCCTCAAAAAACCTAGGTATTTCTTCATTTGCATTAACCTTCCCTGCATCTTTTGCATGTCCCTGCTACACCATCTTATACATGTACATTGTGTACCCACATGAGATCCTGATTATTTTAATTCTCTTAATCTAGAGTATTTGCAGCATAGGATTCGTCTAGTGCTGCAATCTACGCCGTTTACTTCGCGGTTAGCAGCCAATTTGGTGGTTGAATGCATGTATAGACTTGAAATAAAGGTTTAAGTGGTATGATGGTTCCAAACTTTCAACCATTTTCTATCTAAGTTTAAAATATAGAGCTTGTATCCTAAAAAAAAATAGAGCTTGCACTGTTTTGATCTCCGTGGGGTTCTTTCACATGTAATAGATGTGTATTTGATATCTGTTTATAGTTTAATCAACAATATAGCTGTCTTTTGGTTATTTTCTATGCTACGCATGATGTAGGACTAAATAAATTGACACTCTATAGCTGAATTTACAACATCTATTGTGCATTTCCTAGCATGTTGTGGACGTAGAGCCTGATAATTTTTGCACAGTTTTTAGTCATTTTGAAATATGTTTTTATTGAAATGAGTGTGAGTTTACACCTATGAGCCAAAGTGGATTTTTCACCATCACTTGTCCTTTCGGTTTTTATTTTGTTGTTTGACGATAGAGTGGATGTTGGATAGTCTATTTTGCGAGGTACGTGTCTGGGACACGATTACATGTCTGGCAATTTAGGGTCACACTTTTAGAAGTTAGCCTCTAATACGATTTTCAAAACCTATGATGTTAATTTGACATTTGCAATTTGCAAAACAATTATGTTCTGTGATATTCAAACTTACATGAAAATCACTCCTTTTAGAGACCGTAATTTATCTTTCTTGTCAAACTGCCAGAGAACAGTAGTGTGGATTGGTTCGAGGTCTGAGAGGGTTTGTCTCAGGTTTATGACCAAGACCTTCATGTAAACCCTATAATTTAATATATCCTCTTTTACCCGCAAAAAAACTACCACCACCCCTATATCTTAACAAACACATGCATAATTAAATTAAAATCAGATCATATTGATCTTTTTTACATGTATTGATCAGCTTTGGATTTTTTTTTTCTTCTAGATGGCCTGAACCTCTCTCGTACACGCATTAGCTTCCCGTACGTGTATGTACATTAGTACATGCCCTTAGTACATATATAGCACCTATCAGCTTTGGAGTCAACTTCCACTGCCTTCCAGTACGGTGCACCGCATAATACCATCGAAACTAAATCTTGTCAATTGGGCGGTTTCTCGCATGAGGTTAGCTTTGCGTGTTCCGATCGAGTAACGGAGTGTCATCTTCTTTTCTCTTCTGATGGCCGCACATCAAATATATTGGAGCCCTGGTCAGATTAAACTGCGGCCGGAAAAAATAATTATGCGACACGGAACGATGCCGTTTAGATAACTACTATAAGAGTATACAAAGCTAAATAGCTTATCCGCAAAAAGGCTAGCTAGATGGATCTCAAGACTCCCTGAACTAAACGTTTGGAAAATATGTGACCTGGCACGTCCGATGTGCTACATAATTTGTGTTACGTAACTCTAGTTATCCTATTAAATCGTAGCCATATATTTTAGATCTAACTGTTTAAAATAATTTAGGTGATGTGGATTAACGTGGTGCCTCGAAACAACCTCTTATATTGCTTTTAGTATATAATAGATTTGAAGTCTGAATATTTTTCAAATTTGAACATCTTTCAAGCTTTAAATAAAATTCGACAAAGTAAAATCTCTTCTTTTCTCTACTTCTCTACTTATCTAAAAAAGAAGTCGATGTTTCGTTTTGTGCCACAGTGCTACTACATCGAACGTTTCGTCAACACATTTTTCGTCCTCCACGCGACTGCATCTCGCATAGAATCAGCGACAAAAATCACGCTGATGAAAGATCCGCAATAATAGCTTCTCCGTTTCTTTCCTAAAATCACGCTGCAAGGATCCTACACTACTCCACCCCGGCGGCATCGTACATCTCGGTTCGTTGCCGCCTTCCCCCACCTTGAAGGCCTACACACAGGGCTCCTCTGCTCGACAAAATCCTACATCTCCGTCGTTGCCGCTTTCCCCCACCTTGAAAGCTAAGACTCTTCCGACCATCTACTCTGGCCTCGACGGTGTAGCCCCACCTTGTAGGCCTGGACGCCGCCGCCCTCGACCTCTTATGCACGACAAGTGCTTGTGATATTGCAAAGGTGTTGCAGGTTGATAATATGTTCGATGAATTTGACGAGTACATGAAAGTTCCTGATAATTTAACGCTTGCTGAAACCAAGCCATGTTCGAGATAACTTAATTATTTTTCTTTTCTACTTACCACGATCGTCGATCGAGTTGATTTCATATCAGCATTAGCATTTTTTACATATCCAGATGTATATGTTTGTCATATATATAGATCCACCAGAAGAGGGGTGCCAACGGCATGAGGGGAGGTGAGAACGGCGCTGCAACAACGAAGGAGGAGGACTGCAGGCTAAGCTTGGTGGAGAAGGAGATGGGTATGGATGAATGGAAGATGCGTGTTTAGGCGTCAGCTTGGGCATGTTAGTCGCTTTGCTGTTGTGGCTCAACATGTTCTGGCTCTCACCGTCCTAGACTTCTAAGAATGCTGCTCCCTCGAGAAGGTAACAAACCAATTGCTACTTGCTTCGTCAGTTTCCTCTCTAGCTGTAGTTGAAGCACTTCTATATACACTTGTTTATTTTATTCACTTTTGGAATGAACTTTTTGTTTACGATTGATCCAAATTAGATTGTCCGGTATCTAGTTTGGTCAATACGGTTATTTACAACAATCCCATACATTTAGTAATTGAACAAAAACTTCATACTTGTCCAAACTCTGCCTATCCTGCACTGACTCTTCAAACTATGGAGAATATGCGGTGGCTGCAGCTCGGAGAAGCGACCAAGGCAATGGAGAATATACGGATGCCAGCTAAGATCTCGGTAGTCGCACAACAGAATCAGATGGGGACAAGGCCAAAGAACTTGTTAACGAGGATATGATGTTCATGGTGGCATGTATTTTTCCTCAGCGTCTTGTCCTAGCTAGAGGTTGCACGCATGATCAAGAGAAACTGTACATCAGTACATGTCAGGATCATTAAGAAATCAATATGGCAAGTTTTTCGTTTTATTTTTCTCACCAAACACTACCAGTTTGCTAGGGAGAGAGGCTTCACCGGTTAGGTATTCGACATAATAATGATGGGAAACAGAGGAAGTAGATTATGATATGATGGCATGGATTGCTGATGCAGTATCTGTCATTGACCGTGTGTAGACATAATCGGCCATACAGATAGTTCAACCTCATCATCAATCAGGCGGGTGGGTTTGGCCGTATGGATTCTATAATCTACATTGTCATTCTCCATTTTACTCGTACTGAACATACACATGTGACAGGTGAGAGGGATCATGTGGTTGGATATGACATCGTGACTTCACCCTATTGCAGTATTGCATTTGAGGATCCAATTGATCAGTGGAGAAGGTAGTGGCGAGTGGGTGGGCCGTCATATTTCCGTTTAACCTGCACTATTTCGGCTATTCATGTAATAGGAATATGATTTCACTTGTAAGTCTATTCAGAGGCATATATGTTACCAAAATATGATTTCACATCCAGGGCTATTTTTTCTTTTGCAATGGATAATTGGTAAGGAGAAGAACCAGTGCCTTCATCAGTGCATACCACTCACCTGCGGGTGAACTATCTGACCTTGCCCTTCTTTTATTTAGTTATCGGTTATTATTCTTTTGGCTTCATCCATTGCAGGAATGCATAATACAAATGGATGTGCCTAACAGCAAAAAATAGTCAGATGCGTTGGTTTTTATGATTCATATGTGGAAAGAAAACAAATTGGGTAAGAAATGAGAACAACTTAGTGCATTTGATATATTCTTCGATGTAGGATGCTGGTAAGTTGGACTGGCTGCCCATTTTTTGTGCCAATTTTTCGGTGGGTACATAAGTGGCAACATTAAAGACTTAATAATGATGCTTTTTTCAGTAGAGTTTGATTTTGAAAAAGTATTCAGAAGTCTATGATCCACTCGAACTGCTTTTAGTTGATTCGTGAACTGCTCTCAGGTTTGACTTCGATCTGTTGGTAGCCCAGCCTTGCTAGTAGAGGAACCTCCTGGCTCAAGTGGCAGATGACCTTGCCGATCCGTTCAACCAAATTGGGGGCCTTCGAGAAATGTCCAGGACTACATGCATGCTATCATCAGCCCTCATCGAGTCCAACCACCGGAACAAGGTCCGCCTCAAGGTATGGCTCATCGCTCATCTCTCTATGTTAAGATATCAACTTCAATACTTTGTTGTTGTACTCATTGACGCCTGATGTGATTTTCACTGAAGGCATGGGGAAGTACTGCTTGCTATCGTTGGTACATTTTTTATGGATTTTGCATATCATTGTTAGTCAATGGTTGAGAGGAGATGGATTTGGTATTTTTGGTCCTATTAATTTGGGCATATGGTAGTACTCATCCGAAATCAGACGTCCAAATCCATCACACGGTGTAGTACGGCAGTAGTAGCCTGAAAATATGTAGCAGAGGTTGATTGTTTGATGCTTACCTATGAACTCCATAAATAATTAATGATTCCCATGTATGCATTTTGAATGAAAATGGTCAAATATGAAAGTAATAAAACACTTCCTCTTGCATGAATATGAGCATGCCCTATTTTATTTAATTATTTCTTTAGATAGAGGTGAAATTTCGTTTGGAGTGGCTTCAGCTGCTACATCGTGTGGAGCACCGCTATTCTACAAGGAAAGTGGTATTTTGCTGGCGGGGCGCATGTGCGGAAGCAAGAATAGCGCACATCGGTAGTATATGTAGTTGGTTCACAAACTTATGGTGGTACCGTCTATCCTTCTTTGAGTCGTTTGTTTCTATTAATATGGTGACCTCTATCCTTCTTGGTAGTTTGGAAGAAAGACAAAGACCACCAAAGAAACATTTGTCCCAGACCGATTGCTATACTTATTGAGCTTTGGAGGTAGTAGGTAGAACATCTCGACATGGAATTTTACATCAACCAAAGAAGATATGGTAACATTTAGCACAATAATATATCTATTCGATAACCATTATTGTCAAAATGCAGGAACAACTGGTGCATTTGCATATGCAGACAATCTTCTTACAGTTGCACACCTGTAGGCCTAATGAAGCTGCTTCTTTTGTGTCCAGTCAGTGTAATTGTGCTCTGCTTTTCAACCATCAGTTTGAGTTGTACTTTATATCTTACAGAGCATGTAACTACTATCATGATTCTGAAACTACTATATACTACACAACCTGTAAAAATAATTACTATATAATCTGGTTGGCTTGGTTGAGTTTCATATAGATGGTGATATTTTTTACATGAGTTTGCGAAGACATTTGATAAATTTTGTGAAGACAAAACAACCCAATTGCTATATGTAAAAGATTTAGAGGATTTTGCGAGGATGGGGTATGAAAGCTATAGATGGTGAAAGTTTTTTATAAACTGTGATATGACCAGTACAGTTTTCAATAGTTTTGTTGTGGCAGCTAAAATTCCAAAGGCTAGATAGTTTGGTGTAGAAGGATATTACAGCATCTTAGTTATGGATTTGCTAGGGCCAAGCGTGGAGGATCCATTCATGTTTTGCGGTAGAAAATATCTCTTAAGACTGTACATGTGTTTGCCGAGCAGATGGTACACATACTCCAAATGTTTGAAGCTATTCCCTTTCATATAAATCGTGCCTTTTGTGTAAATTTCGTAGATCTTATTCTGTGCATGGACATATGTTGAATGATCTTTTCTTTTTGTCATATATTTATTAATCTTTCTTTTTCCTCATTTTTATACTTTCTGTACTATCTATTTTCTTACATTTTTCTAGCCCGTATTTTCTATACACTTTAGTTTATATGCCATTTTCCAGACCTAGGAGAGTCAAGCAAGCCGCTGCAATACAAATGAAAACCATTTAAGGTCTCTATGGCATAAAAAATAAGAAAACAAATCTAGGAAGATGATTATATATTTTCTATAATTGTTGGTTTTCACTCCCGTTGCAATGCACGGGCATGTTTTCTAGTGAAAGTAAAAAAAATTGGAAACCCCATTCTACACCCGTGTGCATATGTACCCGGTATGAAAAAAACATATTTCAAAAAGTTGAAAATTTTGAAAAAAATATATAATCATGTGTAGCTTCATGTTTGAGGTGCATACGAAGTTATTTCACCAAAAACCGATATGTTTTGTGTGCTATGTAAAAAATATTTTTTTTGCGTTGTGGGGTACGTTACTCTAGCACCAAATTTTATCTTTTTTGCACAAGCCACCCAAAATATTCATTTTTCGTGAAACGATTCTAGGTACATATATCTCGCGTAACAAAAATCAAATGCAAATAAAGAATGCATATGCACCCGGAAGCAAAAAAAGCCACGTCTAGGTAAAAAACAATAGAAGGGTTACATTTTAGGCCATGGCCCATGGAGCTGTCCGTCTGGCGGGTGGGAATCCCTCCTGCTTAGAGCGGCAAATAGGGCCACCCGGAATGTATATTTCGTGGTTTGATTTAGTGTGTGTTCTATTGGGTTGGGCTTTTCATATGCCTAGCTCTCATGTTCGATTTCGGTCGTAAGAGGTGGGTCTTACACATTAACAAATATGGTACTCTCTCCGACCCATATTAGTTGACTTGGATTTGTCTAGATTTGAATAAATCTAGACACTATTTAGTATATAGGTTCATCTAATTTTTGACAAATCCAAGTCAAGTAATATGGGTCGGAGGGAGTATCATTTTTTTGGAAAAAAGATAAGCATGCAAATATTATGGATTATGTGTACTCTTGAAATTCTATTAAGAAAAAAGGAACACATTTTACCCTAAGAGAAAATAAATAATTTCCCATGCTCCAGATAGTCAAAACTTCTTTTTTGAACACATTTTTGCCACAAATTTTTACAAAGAGAAAGAAAAGGTTGGACATTTTGTATGTGTAAATTTTCTTGGAATAATCAAACATTTGGATATTTATTTTATCATCGCGGCCATGACAACTTACACACTCTCCCTCTATCGGTGGCTATCTGACGGATGGCCACGGAGAGGGAGAGAAAGCAAAAACAGGACTAGTTTAACTCGGTTTGGTCAATGACGAGCCTCCCTAAACTTGTGTGTCCCGAAATTAACAAAACTTACACATGATGTCTCTAGAAAGTTCTTGGCACCCCTTGATTAAGGGGGAACCGAGGCAGCAGCGCACCGTACGCTTGCATGTGCATGTGCAGTTCTTTGGTACCCTGCAACTAGTCAGTTCTTAATTTGTGGAAGGAGCACGTTTTGTACACTGCAACCCTGCTTACACAAGGTCAACTTAATCTCTCTAGTATAGCTTATCTCTTATAAGTAGCTTGGCAGCCCTGATAAGTTCCAAGGGGCAGCTGCAACGCTGATGTTGATAGCTCGGGATCGATGCCAATCACATAGAATAATAAGCGGACATTTGACTTAATTTGGATCAAACTGGTGACAGCAGAGCCACACGCACCGTACAATCGATCGCCTAGCTAGTCGTGGCGGGCATGTGCTTGATCCGCAGATCTCTGGTCAGCTCTTGGTGTACGTACGGTTGTGCACAGTTTTTTTTTTTTTTGAAATCACGGTTGTGCACAGCTTAGTTACGCGTCGTGCTGACTCGGCACGTACTAGCACCAGCTTTTGGTCAATGGTTCCTAACAGCTAGTAGCTGTTAAATTAACCTGAACCACAGATCACAGATCACGATCGACCGACCGACGCACGCCAGGTAAGTAATTAATGGATCTCTTCTAGAACATACCGCTGCTGATCGATCTCGATGACGAGGCAACCACCATGCGTGGTTCCGTACCGTCGCATGCGTGTGAATGCTTGTATTTTTTTGTCAAATCTAACTTTTGCAAAACTAATTTCACCGTTTGCCTCCTTTGCAAAACTAATTCGGAATCTGATCCATAGGCTCGACGCCATTTTAAACGGCGTCGAAGTTGTGCATGTCGGCGCCAATTCATAGCAGCCGGGAGGCAAGCGCCATTTGATATAGCTGCTACGACTTGGCGCTGACATGCACAACTTCGGCGCCATTTAAAAGGATTAGATTTCGAATTAGTTTTAGTGGAGAGGTCAGATTCGGTTGAAATTACGCCAAAAGGTTAGATTTGGCAAAAAATACTGAATGCTTGGGTCAACTCTTGGATCGATGGCACGGTTTTGTTTGTACCCGCGAGCGGTTGGTCGTACGTTGGAGCTAGTGGTTGTACGTTTGTTTGTAGCAACGGTTTGTACATCAATCCTACTCACCCTTTTTAAAAATATAAGATGTTTTAGGTTTTTAAAAGAGATATATCTAGACACCTTTTAGTGTATAGGTTCAAATGAATCTAGACAATAAAAGCTGTCTAGATACATCTACTTCATAAACGTAAAACATCTTATATTTCCAAACGGAGGAAGTAACATGCAATGCACTTATCTTTTTTTTTGGCGAAAAAGATTCTTAACATAGCTTGGTCAACGGTGCCTAGCTAACAGCTGTTAACCTGAACCGACGCCGAGAGTAGTTTATGGATCGTGTAAAACGTACTATGGCTATGCAACCATGCACCATATATATGGTTCCGTACCATTGCGTGTGCGTAGATGCTCGTGCAGAGTCAACTCTTGGATCGATCCAACGGTTTTGTCTGTACCCGCGCGCGGTTGGTCGGACGTTGGAGTGGTTGTGCGTTCTGATTGCAACGATCTCTTGCACAGGCAACGCACTTTTTCAACAGTTATAAGCTTATCATATAAGTAGCCTGGCAGACCTGATGATAAGATGCATGCATTTTTTTTAGGTTGCCAAGTTGAAAAGGTAAGAGCCATGATTTTCGGCTCCGGAGCTACA
Organism: Avena sativa; assembly: GCA_916181665.1. Classification (NCBI taxonomy): domain Eukaryota; kingdom Viridiplantae; phylum Streptophyta; class Magnoliopsida; order Poales; family Poaceae; genus Avena; species Avena sativa. The sequence continues at coordinate 421,496,328 of OV702279.1, read as the reverse complement.
ATGATCGTGTATAATTCTAAAACAAATGGGAAATTGTATTTGAGTGTGTTTCAAAAAAATTGAAAACAATTTTGGAAGCTGCCAATTATGTATCACACAAGGACTCGTGGACAAAAATAACAACCTAGCCTCCCGGGTCGCTTGGGGCGACTCCGGAGGCGCCGCCGCCGCCGCCACCCAAGGAGGACTTCCCCGTCGCCCCGATCTCCTCCTCGCCGCCTCGAAGGAGGCCGTCCAACGGCGGACGGTGTCGTGGGAATGGTGCCGCAGATGCTGCAATCGGCAGCGAGTAGTAGAACGAGGGGCAAGGGCGGCCAGCCATCTGCGGTGCGAGATGAGGGCGGAGACACAAGGTCTTACCCAGGTTCGGCCCCCCGGAGGGTAAAGACCTACTCCTGCTAGATTGTATTATGAAGGTGGTACAATGGGCGAGCTCGGCTGCTAGGCGGCGAGTCGCTTGTGTGTATGATGGAACGTATCTCTACACGCCCTGCAGGGAGGTTTATATAGGCTCACCTCCCCTAGGGTTTACATATCTCAACCGATTCAGTTAAGGCTTCGGTACTCGTTTAACCTAATCCGACTGGGCCTATCTACTCGCCTGGGCCTTCAGCTTCCAGTCGCTTGGACCCACACCGGGCCTTGATCCAGTTGCCGTCTTGCAGGCCCACTCGCCAGTTCCTGGGCCAGTCGGAAACGTCCTGCTGGGTATACCCCGGTAGGCACATCCCCATCAGTAGTCCCCGAGGCCGTCGTCGATTGGGCGTAGGTGGCTGCTGGCAGTCGGAGTATACGGCTTCAGAGTAGACATCCAGTCGAATCGTCGGCGGGCTCCTGTATAAAGGAGAAAACTAGTCATTCTGATCGCAGCTCTTGGCGAGTCGAGTCGGCGAAATACTCAGTCACTGTCGTAGTGATCGGGTCGGCGAGCCAAGTGGCTGAAGTTGGACCGTTAAACGTGGTCAAACTAGCCGTTGGGGTAATCCAACGGTAACTTTTGGCGTAATCACCGCGTAGTAACGGCTCCCTGATTTGGCGGGTAACAACCGCTATATAAGGGGAATGGCTGGCGATCGGAGAACCATCTTCTTGTCATTTCCTCCGACTGCGCACACTTTCACCTTCCTTCGCATCGCAATCCAACCAACCCGAAAGCTTCCGACCTCCACGAACCCTTCCGCAATGGCCCCCTCCACCGAGCCTTGGGGCAGATCTAAGTGCACGAGAGCACAACTGGCGTCCTTCGAGGAGGCCGGGATCCTGCGCACCGGCAGGTGGCGCATCCCCGCGGCCGGGGAGGTGACTCCGAACCCGCGCGCGGGAGAATTCATCTGCTTCACCAGCCACCTGGAACGGGGGCTGGGATTCCCTACGTCCCTGTTCTTCCGGCGCTTCTGCGCCTATTACGGGATCCAGCCGTCGGACCTGGGTCCGCACAGCATCGAGCAGCTCGCCATCTTTGTGGCGTTCTGCGAGTGCTACCTGGGCTGCCGGCCCTACTTCCCTCTGTGGCAAGATCTGTTCCATGGACGGATCAGTCGCGAGGAAGCGGGCGGCCCAATGCTCGCCGCGGGCGGCCTGACGTTCCAGCTTAAATTGAAGGCCTCCTTCTTCGATCTGATGCTACCCGCCAAGGCGGCGAGCCAATGGAAGAATTCGTGGTTCTACGTTACCGAGGCGACTCCGGAGGGCGAGGTGGCGATCCCACGGTACTCTTCCGACCGACCCGAGCCGCGCCGACTTCAAGTCGGCAAGCTTCCCACCGACCAGCGGATGGTCGTGGACGAAATGCTTCAAACCATCCGCGGTCTGAAGAAGAAGGGCCTCCAGACGATCAATTTATACAACTGCTGGCTCGGGCGGCGGCTCGTCCCTCTGGCGCAGCGGGACCACTATATGTACCAATATACGGGCCGAGAAGACTCGACGAAGTCCTGCTCCGCCGAGTGGAAGCTTGAGGACTACACCTCAGCACTGAAGAAGATCACCCAGGCGGTGTACCTGGATGCAAAGGCCGGAGTCGCCCCCTACACCGCGAAGCATCCAGCCCCAACGGTAAGTCTCTTTGCATCATTCGCAGTCGCAGTTTGTGCAGTCGCGGTTATTCTAATCTCATCTTGTGTTCATTGCAGCTATTCCAAGTGGTGGAAGGATGGCTCCCGCCTTCAGATGACGAGAACTCGAGCTCGTCCGTCCAAGACATAGGCGAGTCGCCTCCCGCCAAGGGCGACACCGAGAGAGACGAGAGCAACAGCGATGACAAGTCCGAGGAGGAGGTCGCCCCGCTGGTCCGCAAGACCCGCGGGCAGCGTCAGCGTGAGCTTGAGGCGATCAAAAGCCTCGAGGGCCATGATGATGAGGAAGAACTTCCAGAGACCACCTCGCGTCGCCAGGCTACTCCGTCGAAGAAGAAGAAGAAGAAGGAGAAGGAGGCGAAAGCCCCTCCGAAGAAGAAGACAAAACCGGTGAGACCGGCCTCGCCATCGCACTCGGCGAGCAGCTCCGACGCCCCCAGCCCGGCCAAGGACGAGGCGCCACCGACAGCAGCCGTGCTGGACACGGCCACTGTCCTGAGCGAGGTGCCACTGGCCTCGATGCCTCCGCCATTCGCCCCAGTCTCTGGGTTAGGGGCCGCTCCGGTCGCGGCGACTTCACCTCGCAGGGAAGCTTCCGCTGAAGACGTCTCAGAAGCTCCCATTGCAGCCTCGACGACGAAGAAGCCGTCCGTGTCTTGGGCACGCGACGTCCTGGAAATGGGCCTCAGTCGCCGACTGGGCCCCGAACTGGAGAAGCCGGCCGACATCCGTACGGGGCTACGCTTCATTCCAGTCGCCAAGTGAGTTTGCTCACTTACCTTCATCTTTTCATAGCAACTTGAATTATCTTGCTCACACGATTGACTTACAGGACCGGAGCGAAGAAGATAGGCCACCCGACCGTGGCTAAGGTGCCACCCGTCATCAGCGAGGAGGATCCTTCCCGTAAGAGGAAGTCGGACGAAGTCGTCGTCCCTGCGGATGGCGCCAAGAAGGCCAAGGGCGACGATGTCGTCACGATCTCCGACGACACGGCGGTCGCGCCGAATGAACCCGCAACAGAGGCGGCCGCATACACGAAGGAGGGCGCTCCCTCGCCTGGGGCGGCCAAGCGGCCTCCTTTGGTGCCGTTGCCTCTATCGCAACGTTCCCGCGCTTCATGGCCAAAGCGGCTACAACGAGTAGAACCTCGCCCTCGAGCCGTGCACCTGGGGTCGCCGATGCTCGCGGGCACACGCCGGCTCTCCTCGCGTCCGTGGATGCGATACAACTTCATGGCATGCTTGGCGCAGCCATCCAGGTATGTCCAGTCCCCGAGGATCAGGTCGGTGTGTTGCAGCGGTCTGATTCTTTTAGTGTCTAGTTGTTATTTTCCGCGTCCAGTCCCCGAGTGCGCACGCGCTGAATTTCAGCGGGTGTGCACTTAGGATTTTTTGATTGCCAGTCCCCGAGTGCGTACTCGCTGAATTTCAGCGGGTGGGCACTTAGGATTTTTTGATCGCCAGTCCCTGAGTGTGCACTCGCTGAATTTCAGCGGGTGGGCACTTAGGATTTTTTGATCGCCAGTCCCCGAGTGCGCACTCGCTGAATTTCAGCGGGTGGGCACTTAGGATTTTTTGATCGCCAGTCCCCGAGTGCGTACTGGCTGAATTTCAGCGGGTGGGCACTTAGGATGTTGCTTTGGTTAACTGTTTGAATTGTGTGCAGGGTCTGCAACGTGAGTCAGTTGACCGATTGGCAGATAAACACCGCGCGGAGAAGGAACTGGCCGCCGTCCAAGAAGCGAATAAGGGGCTTCAGGCAGTTGCCGTGAAGGCGGAGGAGGCTCGCCAGGGACTTGTCCCAGCGGGTGAGTTGGCAGTGGCTCAATCGGCATTGAGCTCGGCTGAGAAGCGGATCGCCGATCTCGAGCGCGAGCTGAGGGAGGCGAAGGAGGAAGCGAGCTCGGCGGATGGGCGAGCCAAGGCCACCATTACGGACGCCGCAGAGGATCGTAAGGTGTCTGACGCCCTTGTTGCTGGGCTTCAGGACGACTATACTTTGCTTCAACGCTTCATCACGAATCTCTCCCGCCCCTTGATTGGTAAGTGTATCTGCCCCTGCCAATAGCATGTGCCTTTTTGTGATGTCCGACGTACTCACTGTTATCTTCTATTCGCAGGTCGCATCCTTGATAGCGCGGAAGAGGCGAGCTCGTTTGACGCGTGGCAATGTGTGGCCACGCTCGTCGACTCGGCGACGTTGTCGGCGACATGCGTCCGAGCCTACCTCTAGGAGATATCGCCCACGGAAGTAATTCCTAGCGACCTTGTCGAGGTGTGGAAGTACTTGGAGAAGGCGTCCTCGGTCGTTGAGTTCATGACGCGATCGGCGTTCCGGCGCGGAGCGGCAACGGCACTTAGCCTTGGGCTTGCTCACTTCCCGGAGGACTTCGACCTCGACGACGTGACGAGTGGCTATCCGTCGTCGACTGGTGCGGTGGAGCTCTCCGAGGTGCTCAAGTTGATGGACCGCGCCGCGATGTACTCCGAGCGTGTCTGGGCAATGGGCGACCTCCTTTCGTACCAGGAGACGGTCGTCGCACCCAACGACCCCGAGCCGCAGCACCGGGACTTCAAGGTCGAGCAGCCCTTCCGCGCGGCGATGGCGGGTGAGCTGACGACGTACCCGTCAAACCCGTACACGCCGTTCATCCGCAATCGCAAGGGTGCTGGCGGGTCGTTGTCGAAGCCTGCAGAATAGAATAGTTTGCCCTGGGGCGTTAGTAGCAGATCTGCCGTTTGGGCGTATTTTGTATTCTGAGATGATTGCAACATGCTATTAATGTGATATCGTATTTGTTTCGTGACTTGTCATGTGTATTCCGATTAAGGTTTGAACGAGTCCCCGAGCGCGTCCGCCCTTTTGTGGGGTTTACCTCGTGTGTGATGTGTTTGTGGTTTTTGAATGTTTTGTTATTGTGGTCGACTTGCCCGGACTCGAAGAGCCAGCCACAAGGCGACTCCCTTGAGCGCTCTGTACTTCACCGTTTTCCCTTGCGCGAACGAGGTCGGGTGGCCGAGTCCCCGAGCGTGGTACTTGGTTGTTCTAGGTGCGACTCGAGGGTGGGTGAGGACTTGGCGCGTTAGTTTGAGCGCATCACTCCTGCCTGGCCTGTTGGGTCAGTCGTGTGGCGAGTCCTGGGCATGCTATCATACTTGGCGTTTTCCCGAGACGCTCACGATGGACTGGTCGTCAGTCCCCGAGCGTGGTGCTTGGCCGTTCGAGTCGCTATGTCGAGGATGCGGAGGATCATGGTCGCTGTGAGAAGCGAAGACAGTTGTCTTGGCTCGTAGAGCCAGTCGGGCTGGGCGACTCCAATGGGGCTCCGGGTAGGCGTTTTTCATGGACGATGCAAGACCTGAGGTGACTCAGTGCTCTTGCACCGCACTACTTAGCCGTGCCGATCGCTGTACCAAAGGTTGACTTCTGCGGTTAGCTTGACGCTGTTATTACGAGTGCGAGTGGCACAAGACACGGAGAGTAGGCGCAATTTGCGGTAACCAATTCTTTTTATTTCATAGCGACTGGAGAGTACATATGTGGGGTTCTAGGAGTAGAACTTCCGTAGGAGGTTTACATTCCATGGTCGCTTGATGTCGAGTTCGCCATCCCCGCGAACGTCGATGAGGTAGTAGGCGTCGTTGCCGAGTACTCGCCCAATGGCGAATGGTCCCTCCCACGGAGGGGAAAGCTTGTGCATGCCCTTCTTTTCCTGGATGAGGAGCAACACCAGGTCGCCTTCTTGGAAGGTGCGAGTTTTCACCCGCCGGTTGTGGTAGCGGCGGAGTCCCTGCTGGTAAATGGCGGTGCGTGACCGAGCGAGGTCACGTGCCTCGTCGAGTTGATCGACTCCATCCTGGCGGGCGAGTTCGTTTGCAGCCTCCGTGTAGTGAACGACCCGCGACGAGTCGTGCTCGAGGTCGGTGGGCATGACTGCCTCGGCGCCGTACACCATGAAGAAGGGGGTGAATCCTGTCGAACTGTTGACCGAGGTGCAGATCCCCCAGATGACGGAGGGTAGCTCCTCGACCCAACACCCGGCGGTGCGCTCGAGTGGTACTTGGAGTCGCGGCTTTAGGCCGTGGAGGATGCTTTGATTGGCCCGTTCCGCCTGGCCGTTGGATTCCGGGTGGGCGACTGACACGAGGTCGAGCCGGATGTGGTGTTCTTGGCAGAATTCAGCCATGGCTCCTTTGATGAAGTTGGTGCCGTTGTCCGTGATGATGCTGTTTGGGAACCCGTAGCGATATATGAGCTCGCGTAGGAATTTAGTGGCGCTCTTCCCGTCGCATTTCCGGACTGGCTTGGCCTCCACCCACTTTGTGAATTTGTCGACCACGACCAGGAGATGGGTGTAGCCGGAGGGAGCCTTTTTGAAGGGGACTACCATGTCCATGCCCCATACGGCGAATGGCCAGGTGATGGGGATTGTCTTGAGCGCTGAGCTCGGCACGTGCGTCTGGTTTGCGTACTTCTGGCACCCGGCGCACCGCTGGACAATGTCGACGGCATCGGCGTGTGCGGTGGGCCAGTAAAAGCCATGCCGCATAGCCTTGGCGACCAGAGAGCGGGCGCTGGCGTGGTGGCCGCAGTCGCCGGAGTGGATGTCGTGGAGGATCTTGCGTCCTTCGGCGGGTTGGACGCAGCGTTGGAACACGCCGGTGACGCTACGCTTGTGGAGCTCGCCGTCGATGATGGTGTAGGACTTGCATCGGCGTGCGATCATCCGAGCGTCCGTACCGTCTGCCGGCAAGGTGCCGGCCTCCAGGTAGGCGACGTAGGGCTTGGTCCAGTCGTCTGGCTTGGTGACAAGTGCGACCAGGGCTTCCTCCGGTTGTAACGGGACTCCGATGTCGATCTCCCTCGAGGGAGAGACTGATGGCTTGGTGATCGTGTCGAGGAAGACGCCGGCGGGTGGTGCGAGTCGGGCCGACCCAATGCAAGAGAGTGCGTCGGCCTCCTCGTTCTTCCGCCTGTCGATCCATTCGACGGAGTAGCCTGTGAAGTGTCCGCCTAGCTTGTCCACTGCTTGGCGGTACGCCGCCATGGTGGGGGAGACGGCGTCGCAGGTGCCAGCGACTTGCCCATCGACGAGGTCGGAGTCGCCGTAGCAGCGTAGGCGGTTGACGTTCATCTCCCTGGCAGCTCGCATGCCGTGGAGTAAGGCCTCGTACTCGGCCATGTTGTTGGTGCAGGGGGTGAAGTCGAGGCAGAGGACGTAGCGGAGCTTGTCGCCCTTCGGTGAAGTTAGTACGATCCCTGCTCATGCGCCTTCCGTGTTCTTGGAGCCATCGAAGTGCAGGCTCCAGTAATGGAGGTATGGCAGCTTCTCTGGCTCCTGGGCCTCTTCCCAGTCGGAGATGAAGTCCGCTAGGGCCTGCGACTTGATCGTCTTCCGTGGCTCGTATTTGATGTTGTGGACGCCGATCTCGACGGCCCACTTGGCGACCCGCCCGGTCGCCTCGTGGTTGCGGATGATGTCCTGCAACGGTGCTGAGGAGACGACCGTGATCGGGTGATCCTGGAAGTAGTGCGGCACGCGCCGCTGTGCTCTGAAGACCACGTATACCAGTTTCTGGTACTGCGGGTACCGCTGGCGCGACTCGGTGAGGACCTCGCTGATGTAGTACACCGGTCGATGTACTGGGCGCTCCATTCCTTCCTCCGGCCGTTCGACGACCATGACGGCGCTGACGACGCGCTCGGAGGCCGCGACGTAGACCAGCATGGGTTCTTTGTCGGCGGGGGCGGCGAGTAGTGGTGCGGCAAGTAGCACCTTCTTGAGGTCGCGGAGCGCGTCGTCCGCCTCCTTGTCCCACTGGAAGGTGGGGTTCTTGCGCATTAGGTGGTATAGGGGCATCGCCTTTTCGCCCAGGCGGGGGATGAAGCGACTGAGAGCCGCTACTCGCCCGGCCAGCTTCTGGACGTCGCGCAGGCACTCGGGTTTGCCGAGTCGAGCGATCGTGTCGATTTTGGTGGGGTTCGCCTCGATCCTGCGCTTGGAGACGACGTAGCCCAGTAGTTGCCCTGCTGGTACGCCGAAGGTGTATTTGCCTGGGTTTAGCTTTATCTTGTATTTCCGCAGGTTGGCGAATGTTTCTGCCAGGTCGGCGAGTAGGTCGCTCTGGCGAGCGGACTTCACTACCACTTCATCGATGTAGACGTGGATATTGCGGCCAATTTGGCTCGCAAGGCATTCCTGCATGCACCGCTGGTAGGTCGCCCCGGCGTTCTTGAGGCCAAAGGTCATGGCGGTGTAGCAGAAAGCTCTGAATTGCATGATGAACGCCGTCTTCTCCTCGTCCTCGACAGCCATTTTGATCTGGTTGTATCCAGAGTAGGCGTCGAGGAAGCATAGCGATTCCGAGCCCGCGGTGGATTCGATTATTTGGTCGATCCGCGGGAGGACGAACTGCTCTTTTGGGCAGGCGCTGTTCAAGTTTGTGTAGTCGATACACATCCTCCAGGTCCCGTTCTTTTTCTCGACCAGGACTGGGTTTGCCAGCCACTTGGAGTACTTTATTGGCCGGATGAAGCCTGCAGCGAGTAGACGCTGCACCTCCTCGGCGATGGCTCAGCGGCGCTCTTCATTGAAGGGCCGCAACGACTGTTTGATAGGTCGCACTTTAGGGTCGGCGTTTAGTTTGTGCTCAGCGAGCTCCCTAGGGACACCAGGCATGTTAGATGGCTTCCATGCGAAGATGTCCGTGTTCTCACGGAGGAACTCGATGAGCGCACCTTCCTAGGCTGGGCTCATGCCTATCCCGATCGTCACCGTTTGGCTGGAGTCGCCTGGGACCAGCTCAACGGTGCGGGTGTGCGTCGTTGCCTCGAAGGTTGAGGTGTTTGCGCCCTCTGAATTGGGCTTCTTGAGTATGGTGGGGTCGTCGTTGTTGACCCCGCTCGCGTACTTGGCGAGCTTGTCGGCGTGGTTGGTTTCTACCGCGATGACGGCATCGGCGAGCTCTGCTCCTTTGGCCTCGCACTCGGCCGCCATGTCCGGGTCACCGTTGATGGTGATGACGCCGCACGGCCCAGGGAGCTTCATCGCGTTGTACGCGTAGTGTGGTGCTGCCATGAACTTGGCGAATGCCTGGCGCCCCATGACGCAGTGGTAGGGGCTGTCGAAGGGCACCAGCTCGAAGACGATCCGCTCGGTGCGGAAGTTTGCTGGTGTGCCTAAGGTGACTGGCAGCGTGACCTTGATGATCGGGTACGCCTTCTGACCGGGGACGATGCCGTGGAACATGGTGTGGGTTGTCTCGATCATCGACTGCGGGAGCCGCAGCCGCCTGAAGGTGTCCAGGTACAGGATGTTGATGGAGCTGCCGCCATCCATCAATGTCTTGGGGAGCCAGTAGTCGCCCACCTTTGGTTTGACCACCAGGGCGAGTCGGCCTGGGTACTCGATGCGCGGCGAGTGGTCCTGGCGGCTCCAGGTGATGGGCTGCTCCGACCAGTTGAGGAACTGGGGAACGTCCACCTGGGCCACCGCGTTGACGGCGACGGCGCGGGTGATGACCTTCTTCTCGCGCTTCGTGTTGAAGCCGGTGAAGGTATGGAGCGAGCCGGCCACGTTGCCGAACTTTCCGCCGTTTGGCGGGTTGTTGTCGGGGTCCTCCCTTGCTCGCCGTGCCTTCTCAATCTCCCTGAGGGTGTGGCAGTCGGCAGTCGTGTGCGTTGCGGGTTTGCCTTCCCTGCTATGAAACGCACAAGGTTGGTTAAGGAGGGCCTCAGGGTCGAACCTTGGCTTGGCCTTGTAGTTGCCGCCGTCGCGTCGTTGTCCTCCGTCGCAGCGGAAGCTTTTGGGCTCGCGTTGTGCGTGCCCGGCGTTGGCGACAAAGTCGACTCGCCCGTCACTGCGGCGCTTGCCGGTGAGGCGAGTGTTGCTGTAGCGTAGGTCGGACCGTCGTCCGCTGTCGTTGCCGCTCGTGCGGCGTTGTCCTCCCGACTCGTCGTCGGTTTCCTGGTTTGGATCTTCCTCCGCGTACCATTTGGCGATCTCGAGGAGTTCTGGTATGTTGTCGAGTGTGCGAGAGTGTTGCTTGAGCTTGGCGACTAAAGGCTCGTAGCGGCACGAGGTCTTGAAGCAATGGATCGCGGTGTCCAGGTGGATGCCGACCGCGTTTTACCAGAGTTCTTGCCACTGCTGGACCCAGTTGCGGGTCGAATCACGGGGTCCCTGGACGCATCGCTCCAGGTCCTCGATGGTGGTGGCACGGGTGTAGGAGCACTCGAAGTGCCTGACGAAGGCGTCGCGCATCTCCTCCCAGGAGTCGATACTATCTTGGGGGAGGGTGTTGATCCACTGCCTGCACGTCCCCTCCATCATCAGGGGGAGGTAACGGGCAGCTAGCAGGTCGGTGTGGCCTGCGATCCCCATTGCCATGAGGTATGTATCGAGCCAGACGGCTGGGTCGTACGAGGGGTCGTACTTTTCTATCTCTTTCGGCGCCTTGAAGTTCGGTGGGTACTTCTCGCCTCGGATCATCGGTCCGAAGCACTTGGGGCCGAGTCGACTGAGCGACCCCATTGGCTCGCCGTCGCGGCGATTGGTTAGGGTGTGTCGCAGGTCGTCGGGCTGGTGTGCGCGCCAGCTTTGGTTGTTGATGATGTGGGTGTGGGCGTCGATGGGTTAACCGTTGGCGGCGACGAAGTTGTTCGCTGGCCTGGGGTCGTTGGTGGAGAGTGCCGCGTTCGCGGGTCGATGTTGGAGATGCAGTGGCTCTGGTGGCGGGCAGTTGAGGGTGTTTGCCGCCATTGGGCGGCCGCTCGAGGCCGCTCTGCTTCCCGAAGAACGCGAGTACACTCGACCCTGCGAGTCGGCGCCTGCGTTTTGCTGCTCGACAGCCTTTGCGAGCAGGGCCCTGACGTACTGGATCTGTAGGGCGCCGTCGCCGGTGGCCGTCATGTTTTCGGCTGCTGCTTGGCCCTCCACGAGGTTTTCCATCGGGGTGGAGAACAGTGGGAGGTCGTTCGCGTCCCGCTCCCGTGAGGAGACTACTATCCGCGGTTGATCCCTGGGGGGTGTGCGGTTGGGTGGAGGTGGGGCGCCCATCGCCGTCGACCCTGGCAGGGGCCGGGCGCTTCCTCCTGGTGGCGCGTTCTCGCAGATCGCGCGCTCGGCCACGCGGGCCGGGTCGCTTTCGTCGTCGAAGTTCAGGGCGCGCCCCTGGACGGTGGGGTTCAGGCGCGACCTAATTCGCTGCTGGTGGTGGCGCGATAGCTCCTTCGCCGTCACTTGCTCGAGGCGAAATTTTTCGCGCTCGGCTTGCTCCTTGTGCACTGCCTCTGCCAGCTTCAGGCGGTGTTCCTCGACCTCCGTTGCCATGGCGTTAGGAGGGATCGGGGTGGAGAAGGGGTCCTCCGGCGGTTCGGTGCCGGTCGCCATGTAGGTCGCGGCGTGGCGACCGGTCCCGTCGCGGAGGTCGCCGGAATTTTCCGACCCGTAGTCAAAGTCAAAGATCCCAAGGATGGAGGGGTCCTCGAAGTCTCCCATGTTGGAGACCTGGGTGATGGAGCCCGCGGGTGAAGCCGCGGTGATGGATCCGGCGAATGACGCCGGGGTCGCCGAATCGGCGTCGTCGTTGAGGGCCGCGTCTTCTGCGGCCGCTGAGTTTTCGGCCATGTTGCTGTGGGCCGAGTTGTACTCGGAGGAGAGGCGATGGATCGTGCGGATCTGGCTCTCGGAGAGCCGATCGCGTGGCGGCGACTCGCGGATGCGAGCCGAGTCCTCCGAGACGATGACGTCGGTGAGGCCGAAGAAGAGGCTGATCATGCTGACCAGCAGGATCACGCTGTGCGTGACGGGTCGCGCCGCCGGGACGTAGCTGCTCGGCAAGATTTGGAGCATCTCGCCGATCGCTATCATGCGGCCGGTGGTGACCGTCTCATTGATGGGCAGATTGGATCTCGCCGCAGAACACCGGCCAGACCGGCCAGGCCCCACGGTGGGCGCCACTGTCGTGGGAATGGTCACGGCAGATGCTGCAATCGGCAGCGAGTAGTAGAACGAGGGGCAAGGGCGGCCAGCCATCTGCGGTGCGAGATGAGGGCGGAGACACAAGGTTTTACCCAGGTTCGGCCCCCCGGAGGGTAAAGACCTACTCCTGCTAGATTGTATTATGAAGGTGGTACAATGGGCGAGCTCGGCTGCTAGGCGGCGAGTCGCTTGGGTGTATGATGGAACGTATCTCTACACGCCCTGCAGGGAGGTTTATATAGGCTCACCTCCCCTAGGGTTTACATATCTCAACCGATTCAGTTAAGGCTTCGGTACTCGTTTAACCTAATCCGACTGGGCCTATCTACTCGCCTGGGCCTTCAGCTTCCAGTCGCTTGGACCCACACCGGGCCTTGATCCAGTCACCGTCTTGTAGGCCCACTCGCCAGTTCCTGGGCCAGTCGGAAACGTCCTGCTGGGTATACCTCAGTAGGCACATCCCCATCAGACGGCGGTGGCAGGGAGTCTCCGTATGTTTTTCCTTTTCTTCGGCCATGGTGGTTTTCCTCCTCCACCCAGCTATGTCTTCTGGTCTGGCCTGATCTGCCCCGATGCTTCTTCTTATCCCTGGCCTTGTAGAGGGACCAGAGCTAGCTGCTCACACTCGCGATCTTGGCTGGCACCACACCGTGCTCCCCAATAGTCGCGGTGTTCTGATCCGATTCTTGTGAAAGGAAGAGAAAGTTCCAGCATTAATTGGATCTAGGTACAGAGGAAGTCATCCACGAGTTGTGCTACTTGTTGCGTCTGCAGATCTTCCATGGCAGCAACTTGTATTTGCTCCAACTGCTCGCGCACGCGTTCACTTGACTGCATGCATACATGCCTGCGGGTGGTCTTGCCATCTTGCGGCGGATCCTGCTAGTTTCCGGCGGGTGGCATGGGGACTGCTGGCTCGGTTTCAATAAAGAAGGGGTCATGGATCCCTCTCAAGCCAAGACGATGATCTGCCGGATGTTGGTCTCCATTGATCTGGTTTCTGTGTCTTGTTTCGGAAGGCTCCGCCGACAAACTCCATAAGTGCTATCATGTTGCGAGTTTGCTGGAAGGATTGAATTCGGTCGTTCGCATCCATGTTTTACTCTGACCATTTGGAGGGTGTGCTTTGAAGCTTTGTTGGCTGTTATTATCGTGGGCATGTTCTTGTTCCATGGTGCTGACGGAGAAAGTCATGGAGACCGAGATCTAAGGATAGACAATGGTGGTTCGAGTCTGGGTGTTGATGATGAATTGGCTAGGTGACTTTGAATTGGAGCAGTGGTATGCAAGTGTGAGCGACTGCACATGAGAGGTTCATGGTCCTACCTCTTAGGGTGAAAACCCAGGGTCTGGCCTTGATTGGTTGTGCCTGGCAATGGCCTTGTTGAAGGTATTGTTTTGAGAGCGTGGACTTTCTTCAGGGTGAAAACCTAGATCTTTGATCGGGCGATGACGGTGTTTGTGCACTATTCCCTTCTTGGAGGCGTCGTTTTTCGAGAAGATGGATTTCTGGTGCTGTCTTGGTAGTGGTAGTATTGCTGTTTCAATGAATGAGTCACTATAGCGGGACTTTTCTTTTTTGTAATTCTTCTTTTTTTGGTTGTGTGCATCCGTGTGATCGCTAGGGCAATGCGTCGTTGCAGAGGCTGGGTGTAATTGGTATCCTCTGATATTAATATATGCTCCTTTCCAACAAAAAAAATGTATCACACAAACCTGCAAAATATCAATTTCAAATACTTTGTACTCTCGGTGCACAAAAATGACAAAAGTGCGGATATATGTATGCATATTTTTAAATCTCCAAAGTTTATCCCATTTTTTCACTTTTTGTGTAGCCAACGATACAAACAACTTCGTTTTGTCATTTTACATGCTTGTGGGATAGACTATGTCTAGAATTATTTTAAGATTATTTTTGAACTTGTAAATATGATTTTATTTAATCAAAGGAGCAGTAGTGCTGATGACCCAAAGACACAGAACAAGTAACTCTTACTTAGTTTGGCACTATTTATTCTGTAACATAGAAGAGATATGACGCATGCATGGCAGCACAAGAGAGTATATCATTAGTTGTCAAGTTATCAACTTTGGTAAATTATCCCTCTAAACTTTTTTGATTTTGCAACACACCTTAAATACTCATGTTTATTGCTAAGTCAATTCCTTATGCTCTCATTTGAACTAGCTCGTTGATTAACAAATGATCAAAGTTTCCTCATCATGAACATTGGATGTTGTTAATAATGGGGTTATATCATTAAAAAATGATATAATGAACATACACTAAAATTAGATTTAACAATACGATCTAGTCATTAAGTTTCATTGCTACATCAAACATATACGAATTAGACTTAATTCTTACACCATGAGATCATGTCAATCTCTATCACCATAAGAGTGTCTTGATAACATTCAAACATCACACCGTAAGGGTGACTATAAAGGTGGGTTTAGCTATTCCGAAAGTGTTATGTTGAGGCTCATAGATCAAGAGTGATATTTGTCCATACTAATGACACAGAGATATACTTTGTGCCCTCTCGGTGCTATTAAATCAACACCGCTTGCAAGCATGTGACTAGATCACAAGGATATTGCCCACAGTTTTGGTGTTTCAGGGTGATTTACATGTTTCAGAGTTATCATCAAAAACTCCTGTTTTTTGCGTTTTATGGTCATTTTCATCAGCTATTGTCCACAGTTTTGGGGTTCTAGGGCGATTTACATATTTGAGAAGTATGAGCAAAAACTCGTCGTTTTTGTGTTTTATGGCCGTTTTCATGAGTTATTTCCCACAGTTTTGGGGTTCCGGGGCAATTTACATGTTTCAGAGTTATGACCAAAAACTCATCTTTTTTTTCGCTTTACGGCCGTTTTCATGAGCTATTGCATATAGTTTTGGG